>OX637697.1:49720649-50970649 GCA_951802165.1 Adalia decempunctata
CTTATATTTTTATCGAATTATTCAACAATTTATTTTAACCATCCTTATTATAAATCAAAATTCAAGTAACAGACAAGGGACCATTATTTTCGATTTGCCTAATTATTCCCCTGACACGTTGCTTCTTAATCAGACCAGATGAAATTTTTCCCAAAACTTTCGGACCATACGTTAATGACTTGACATAATCCCAAAGAAAATAATCCATTGGAATGATTCCGCATGTTCTTGGAGGGCAATTAATTGGACCATTTATCGAAATAATGTTATAGTCAAATCTTTTTTTCAATAAATCAATTGTTACAATAGCAGCATGAGGTGTATCACCATCTTGTTGGAACCAAAATATTTCTGGGTCGATACCATTCAAATTTTGAAACAAATAACCATTGATCATCGATCTGTAACGAGCACCATTCACTGTAAAATCAGTGGTGGACCTGCTGGAAATTATTTAAAAAAAAAATTGGCCTCAATCCTGATTTGAAGTTCTATCACTGTAAAAAAACATCCGATACAATATGAAGGAAAAATTCAACCTTTTACCAATATTGGGTCAAGATTGAGTCACAAATTAATGTATAGCTGCTCTCCTGAAAGGCTCGTTCGTCATCCTCGATATATTAGCCGAACCTTCCATAGCCAGTCTCGAAACCCACGAAAGAGGTTTTAATTGAACTCCATTCATCAAACTGCCGAACCGAATACCTCTTCGGTTCGGAAAACCCCCGGATCAATGGATAAATTTCCGATGATCGTCTGCCCCAGGTGACGTCTCTCTACGAAGGATTTCCAAATCCTCTATATATCGAAGCAGGCGGTAATGTTCCGTCCTGGATTAGGTTTGTGTCCGATCTGGATGGCCGTAACTTCGAGATCACGATTGCATTTCAGATTCTATATAAAGCCCGCTCCACACTCATGGCAAGAACCTCGGCCAATACCGCGAACGTGAGTGTAGATGACTTTCTTGTGTAACGTTCGCGTTTCGCGGCCTTCCCCGTGAGTTTGCGGTCTCCTGTCCCGCGACAAAGGCTTCGCGCGTAAGCACAAATGTTCCATCTACACTCACAGGCTTTCGCGGTACCTGCGCGGTAACGATTTAATGCTTGTTCACTGACTTTATTCGCTTTTGAAATGAATAGTTCATGTAGCAATGAAGTCAAATTAGAATAGATTCAGATTTAGATAAGTGGAATGAGAATTTCTTGATTATTATCAGAATAAACCCTTTTTATAGCTGGATCAACAGGCGAAAAGTCTTCGTAGACAGCGAGGATGCCGCGAACCAAAGTGCGAATATTTGTGTGAGTGTGGATGACTTTCTTGGCCGCGAATTCTTGCCCAAGTTCACGGCAAGAATCCTTGGCGCGATTCGCGCCGTGAGTGTGGAGCGGGCTTAAGATTGATGTGAAGCGTAAGGATACATCGGATGGCTATGCGATGAGGAACGTTAAAAGAAGCATAGGAGAGCTCGTTTATTAATCTAGCGATTAATAAACTAGTTGATTAAATAACTATTAGGTTCAATATTATTATTGATGAATTTAAATTGACTACGTTCTTTTACCAGATATTTTTGTGTGAATGGAGACACATTAATATTGTTCCCAGAACATTTTATTCTTGTGCTTTAAGTATTTTTGGAGTGACTTGAATGTGTGAATTATTTATTTTGATTTTATATTTGGGAAAAATCGAGAAGGAATGTGTTCTGGAGGAAGAACTATTACATTTCAAATGGAATCATACTAGTACAGAACTTTGTGCTAAGTAATTGTAACGAAATAATGGTGTTTAAAGATTTTTGCTCCAATAAGCTCATTGTTGCAGTAATTCCTACAAGTATCAACTCATTTTGAAATCGAGAATTAAAACCTTACAGTTATTTCAATTCATACCAACAAATCATCTCGGCAAGCACTTGCCCAGTTTTGTTTTGTTTTGGAATATGGCTATAACTTTTTAACAAAGCGGAATTCAGGAAAATCAAAAGAGAAATAGAAAGTTTTTTTTGACCTCAAGTATCTACAGTTGTTTTTTCTCAAAATAATAAAAACTGTTTAATTAAAATGAAAAAACTTGTGGTTTTGTCATTGTGTCCGAAGCATCACTGCGCAAAATGTAATCGATTCTTAAATCCCAGATTTCCAGGTAAAAAGTAACGCCCCACCCCTGATGTTACAAACATTAATGGAGAAAGTTTAATAAAAATTCAATCTTTTGTAGTTGAAGTTATAGCGTTTTGATAAAGGAGTGATTTTTCAAAAATGTAAATTTCAATTTGTCATCATATCATCTGTTGAGATGTTCGAATTCAATTCTAATACTATCGTCAGCATTGAACATATCGATTATACAAATATTGACTTTTTGGGACAAAGTGTATAGATGAATTGGGAGGATAAAATATGTAAGTTTTAATTGGAATCAACACAAATCGATATCTTTGAAACTTAAACTGAATCATCAAAAATACTTCCATTTCGTTCCTCAATTTGGTTCAATTAAGGGAGTATTTCAAGCATTTCCATCATTGTTGGTGAATAACGAACTTGACCTTTCATCCATCTGATCGAAAACCGAAGATATTTATTTCCATTCGATTGTTGAAATATCAAATGGAACAAGGCAGTTTTTTATGTCTTCTACACATGTTGAAAACTACTAATTTATTCGTAATGAGTAGGTTAAGGTTCCTTGATGACCAGAAAACTTCAGTTGTATGCCTCGGGATATTTGGAATGAATTTGAAGGATATCTTGTAACGTAACTGTATGGTTTATTCTGGAAATATTCTTTTTGAGTGGGACGGAATGTTCGTATTGGATCTCAATATCCCTTAACATCCTTTCTTATTCTAAATGAATTTGCAGCATACTCATGAGGGATCCCTGCTTCCATCAACTATTAGTAATGTCTATATAATCAGAAAGGTGACTTTCTCTAGAAAACGGACTGAGAAGAGTTCCAAACTTATACAGTCTTTTCACAGATATGGACTGAGTCTCTGACTTGCAATTTTTTTCAACTGAAGATTCTTTGAGATCAAAAGAAAACTTTTTTCATGTCCTATTTTTCCTATTCGGCCTATTCAATGAGATTCAACCCATTCGCAGAGTGGGATGAACACGATTGGAAACAACTCTCTGATCCCAAAATAAAGAACGAAAGTTCACAATGATTGATATACAAAATTTGAAGGGAAGAAAAATAAGTTGGAAAAAGCTTTTTATATTCTGCCACATCAGGACCTTGAAGATGCTCCGAATATGTTTATGATTCCTATCTCGATATTATCGGTTTTTCATTTGGCTTTTCAAAACGACCTAAGTTTCCATTTTTTCGTATTTCAAAACCAATCGAAATGGGTATCTTAAAAATATGCAAGATGGTTTTGTTTTGTTTTCAGAAAATCTAAATTCCAAGCGAAATATGGGAAGTTCGGAATTTAAGGTCGCCGTTCAAAGCGCGTAGGAAAACTCATCCGATAGAGGCGCCACCGACCATTTTATGGAATATATCCATAGAACATACATTATCACTATCAAGTTCTATGAATATCTCTATCCTCATGAATGAAATGTACAATGGCGCTCTCTATCCGAAAATCGCTGAACAATGAAATCAGTGAATTTGTGGGTAAAGCAGGAACTTTTTCCCGACATATATTTGAATTTGGCCATTCTCTACCAATTCCGTATTTCAAGTGGTTTTTCTGAACGAAATTATCTGTAGATTCACTTTTAATCGGAAATTGAACTATTTTCATGGGTCTTTCGTTTGAAATAAAACAGAAGCTTGAGTTGGCCATTTTCTTCTATTTTTGAAAAAAAAATGTACTTTCGAAATGAAATCGATTTAAATTATTTCATTAAGAACTCCATTCCTCCATTCAGGATTGGAGTTCTCAATGAAATAAGTGGAATCGATTTTATATCGAAAGTTCATTTTTTTTCTTTCAAATATAGAAGAAAATGGCCAACTCAAGCTTCTGTTTTATTTCAAATGAAAGACCCATGAAAATAGTTCAATTTCCGGTTAAAAGGGAATCTACAGATAATTTCATTCAGAAAAACAACTTGAAATACGGAATTGGCAGAGAATGGTCAAATTCAAATATGTATATGGCGGGAAAAAGTTCCTGCTTTACCCACAAATTCACTGATTTCATGGTTCAGCGATTTTCGGATAGAGAGCGCCATTGTACATTTCATTTATAAGGAGAGAGATATTCATAGAACTTATAGATACACTATAAGTTCTTTGGAGATATTCCACAAAATACACGGTGGCGCCTCTATCGGATTCGTTGTCCTACTCGTTATGATCGGTGACCTTAAAAGATGTAGTTATTCGGTTTCAACTTTGTTTGATATCTATGTAAATAGCTTTCAAATGTAGAACATTTTCAATGAATTATTTAAACAATTCCTGGCGAAGTCGTAAAACGGTCGATATAAAGGTTCGTTGTGAACGATATTCTTGTAAACTGTACGAAAACTAATCCTCAATTGAAGTAGGTTATCGGGTTTATGAACTATCGGCCATTATCTTTGTTGCTTATAATGAAATTTTGTTATTTAGCACTTGTTTTCCGATAAGCCGGTTATGTACTAGCTTTTGTTCTAGAAATCAATGAAGTGAAAAATTGTTGACGTTTCATCATAAGGAAAATGGACTGGACCAATTGAAAAGATAAAGAGAGTCGTGAAAGATTTGAGTTATTATGCATGCAAGTTCCAGTTCAAATTCGATTTTAGCAGAGCTCAGCTATTCAGGATCTAAGTGAATTATGCATGTGGAGCTAGAACTGATTCAATTCGTGTGGATCTCATAGAGATGGATATTCTATTATATTCGTCGGTCGCTTATAGGGGCTTGTTGATTTGCGTATAACCAACCTTTGTGATGGACTTATAGGGTTCCGTATTAAGGTTCCACTCACTGATGAAGAATTCGTGGTTATATTCAGTTCTGTACTTCTGGCCGTACACACGATAACTCACCAACAGAAAAACCTAGAAATTTGAAATCTTTTAGGCAGATTCGGATCTCAAATGTCGTGGACAAGTGCGTTAATGGACAAAATTTGTAAATATACTCCATTCCCAATTATAAAATCATAACTCTGGCCTTGGAAATCTGACACATTCCACTCTGTATCGAAGTAATGACGTTTTTCAAAATATTTTTATGTTCCAAGTCGACACTATGTTGCCCTTTCTACATTCCTAGCGTATTTCTCAGAATGTGAATTTATTCGGAAAATGAATGAATTGGAAAAGATGTGATGGACGAAAATAATTAACGTTTATATGAATTGATAGAAAGGATTCCTTTTCTAGTTATTTGCATGAAAAGTACAAGAGATCACTGTTGAAATATATTATTTTTCGCCATGGAAGAAAATTGCATTGCTTTCACATAATTTTCATATGCATGCTTGTGAATATTTAATGTTTATTATCCTGTTGAACTGAAAGTTCAAGACTTGACGACATCAATTGTTGATTCTAATCAAGAATTCATTAAAAAAAATCAACCCAAAGATATAAGATGAATTGATGGGTAATTACAAGAATCAATAATAATGTCAATTTTATTTTGTTGATAACTTTCTTAAAATCAATGTTGGGGTATAAAACTTGGCTGTGTTTGTTCAAACAACATCTGAAGAAGACATTTTTCACCATCTCGGCCTTTGAAAGGCGTTTCATATAGGAGAATTAGGTCTAATTTCCCCACATTAGTGAGATACCTTACTTTTGCAAATCTGCTCAGATATCGCCAAATTTCTTGGAAAACCTGAAAAATATCATCCTTATCGACCTCTCGAGGCTCCATCCGATCCATATACTGCGATATCTGTCCAAATAACTGCTTTTTCAACGAAATTCCTGTGTACCCCTTTAACCTCGAAATGTAAACATTCGTCCTGGTCTTGAAAATCGTCCTCACGCTTCAAACTGGTGCTAAAAACAATAAACATACGTTAATCTTGGATATTCGACGAAAAACTCACCTGCAAATATCGATTTAATACCAAAAATCTGCGAACAATTTGTAAACCTAACAAAATGTGGAATATCTTTTACTTTGATGTGAACAAAGAAACTGGCAACGTCGTTTTGTCATTAACGATATTTTCTGTGCGCGCACTGACTTTTCATTATATGTTCTGTGCTTTTCATCAGGTGCACCAACTCCTGAAAACGAAACCATGACCTCCTATGTGATTAAATAAAAGTGAATTTGTATGTTCGTTCGAAATTTAGTTCTCCTGATAATTTGGAAACTATGGATTTTATCGAGATGAAATATCGCATTTGGATAGGGAATGATGTATTCAAGCTACCTGCAATTTTGTCCAGATAGAAAAAACTGTATGAAATTTTTTCGAATTATAGAAAATCAATTCCCGATAAAATGAAATGAGAAGGTTTTTCAAAAGCTGCCTATTATTCAATATTCCGAGGATGACTATCTAATGGGTATATCAGGAGACCAGAGGTCAATTAAAATCATTCTCAATTGTATGCTTGTTTGTATAGGAATCAAGATAATTGACGAAAACGGTATCTTGAGAAAGTATAATGTCAATAATTATTGAATTTTTTTACAAAAATTCATCATTATCAGAATGGCTATCTTATTTCAATCTTTAGTAACTTAGTTATGTCATCAAATTGATATTATTTTTTTTAGCCAGAGCTCATCATAGTTGAAATTGATTATTTGATGACCTTAGGATGACGATAATGTAGTCACTTACATACCTTAATCTGTTACGCTATAATAACTCTTTGAAGCTTTGGCAAAGCATAGAATTCTGGATTTCAAAGGATGCGTCGTTGCCAGTTCTCTGTACACGGCTCGGTTGTGATCTCGCAGCGTATTCGCATCGAGTGCAAAAATTTCCATTATAACCAATTTCAGGCATTTGTCGCGAAAGCGGATCGAAGCACCCGCCGTAAAGTATGCTTCAGGTTTAAGTTTACGTACAAGTATGTGAGTAGGTATGTCACAGCCGTATGCCGCAATCGGAACACTCCATTGAACACGTATTCTTTTCAGATTTCCATCAGAACTACTCATATTTTCTTTCCCGTCAGAAAAACGCTTTGTTCCTTATATACACGTCGAGTCGGATTTATGGTTTCGTTTCGTTTTGCTCGTTGTGAAAATAGGAAAATGTACGAGATGACTGTGCTGCTGGATTATTTCGAGGAGATTTCTTTGAAAGAGACAGACCATTGTTAGGACGAGAATTTCAACACTTGAAAGACCGTCCTGAATGAATTTTAACAAAGGTTTGCTCGAAGAATTTGTTCTCTATAATCAGGGTTTTCTTGTTGTATTTAGGTACCGTAAAAAAAATGTGTTCAGAATGAGGAAGTTTCGAACTGAAATGAAGAATTCGTGATCAAATTTGATTCTGTCTGGCCGGCCTTGAACATGATAACTTTCAAAAGAAAGGATCTGAAGTCATGAAAATTTTAGGGTTCGTTTGAGCATGGGCTTCATATGTTAAGTTAGAAGGTGCAAAATCGACTTGGTGGTTTCATAGTCATTTATTTTTTTAAATTTCATTTCACCAATAATTCGAAAACTACATACCTTATCGAGTTGAAATTTGGTAATTGCATAATAACGATTGCTAAGCGTTTACAAAATCTTGAAGATCGTCATATTGGGTTTTCCAATAAGAGGTGTTATTTTGACAGTTTATTTCATTATAAAGAGAAAGGTTTGCCGTCAATAAAGAAAAATGATATCAACCAAAAGACCACCATGACTACTGGACCATATCCTATTCATGAAATTTTTCATTAGGTATCAAACGTCTCTTTCACATGGCCCCTATGGAAGAAGTCGCAAGATTAAGAACAAGCCTAATTAAACATTTTGAAGACAAGCTTTTATAACAACACTCATCCGCCATTTTGAAGTCGCCATCTTGAATTCCTCAATGTCGAAGTATCGTATTTTCCGACCCAGAAAACCCCATATACCAATTTTGAATAGAATAGGATCATAATTACAAAACTCGTCCGCCATATTGTGGCCGCCATCTTGAATTTCCCAATTTTAACAAAAGTATCATCATTTTCGAACCCAAATACCCCCAGATACTAATTTTGAATGGAATCGGATCATAATTACAAAACTCATCCGCCATTTTGGAGCTGCCATTTTGTTTTTTCCTATAAAAAATATTTCATGATGCATTGTCACCAGAATTAGGTACACCTGCAAAATTTCAAATCAATCGAACGATTAGAAGTGTGTCATATTTAACTTGCAACATTTGATGACAGACAGATAGACACCGGACAGGTGAAACTAAATAAAAGCTTAAAATAACAAGATCTCGGTGGCCAATTGTGATCAATTCTTCGAGAGATTACACGGACGGAAATTTTTCCCGTGAAGAATCAATGGTTTCGTTGCTTGTGTGGCACGTAGCGCCGTCTTGTTGAAAGTAAACGTTATCCAGATCAATACCATCCAATTTCGGCCATAAAAATCTTCTCTCGCACGCAATCTATTTACCGTAACTGTTGCTCCAGCCTCATTCTCGAAAAAGTAAAGTCCAATGACCCCGCCGGACCATAAACAATCACAAGTTGAGATGATTTTTCGATGGAATTCTGGATCATTTTCTCATGCATTTCAAGGACCCAATCAGCAAAGACACAACGTTGTTGATGATCGTTCGGCTTGAGTACATGTGTTAACTGAACTTTGTAAGCCTTGAGACCAAAATCTTTTTGCAAAATACGGTGTAGTGGAATTCTTAATTCCGAAGAACGTCGAGGAATTGACTAACCTGGGTTTTCTTCATCACTTCCGGCTACAGCAGCAACATTATCGGCTGTTCTTGAGCGACGTACACGGGTTTCATCTCGGGTTTCATTCTTCACATCATCAACTTGTCCCTACAGCTCAAATTTTTCCACCAATTTCTATATTACGGTTCGACAAAGTGCTTCACGACTACCCGAAAATGTTCGAGTTTTACGAACCGTCTTTGCCAAATTTTGACCATTTTTAAAGTGATTTTTAATCATTCTAATGCGTGTATCGTTCCATTTCTATTGATGGCGTTGTTTCTACTTGTCAAATGTCAAAAAAATTACAGCTTCAAAAGTGGCATCTACCGAAATAGCGGGCTATTCAAAATACACCTCGATTTGGAAAACCCTTTATAACAAGTAAAAAAATATCCCTCCGCAGAATTCGTGTGACTATTCCACTCATTTCAAAAACTGACAAATCACAGTCCAAAGACAGCTCGTATTATCGCGAAAATACCAACTGTCTCTGAATTATGATTGGTCTGACGTCTTCGGTATTTTCAACGATTGAACTACAGAATAATCTGTGATTGAACTATGGATCCGAACGATTTGACAACTGATAAATATAAATTGTAGACGTCTACATGAGGTTTTCCTTGCTTTTCTCGAATATGGAGTTTCTGGCCTTTTATTCTATTCGTGAAATAGAATTATAAAATTTCACTCGTGACTGAATTCACCTCATAAGTCTATCTTTTACTTCCGAACTCAAATGAGAGTCTTCAAGGAAACACCACTCGTCCTCCGGACTCTTGATGTTTCCAAGCAACTCATTTTCGTTTGAAAATAAATCGATAGACTTATAACAGAAATTCAATCTCTTGTGATATTACTACTGAAAATTCTCACGCAAATGAATGGAATGACGAAATAGAGGTTACGTATTTTTCGATAGCCGATAAGAAAATAGACATGGAGGATGAAACCTTGCCACTGAAATATGTTCAATGTCTACTTCCAAAACATGAGTAAGAATTAACAATGATACGCAAGACTCACACGAAATTGTTAGGTTATAATCGAAAATAGTCAGAGGAATTAATAGAAGAAATCCGTTTCACGACGTACAATGTGTCAGAGAGAGACATAATTAATAAGTAATGTATACTTTGTGTGTTTGGTTATGATGATATTTTGAGTTGAGGGTATCAAATATACCTTTTTCTACAAACTTCAAAAAATGACAAGGTTCGCGCATAGACAAAAATATGCGAAGTCACCATTTTTTTCACTTTCCTTCGTTACCATGACACCGTGCGCGAAGTAGTGTGCACTGCATGTAAACTATATGGGATTTTTATATTTTAACCTTTATGTTCCTCAATCAAGCAAAAATCCAAGATATCATTTATTTATTAATGTATAACAATAATTAAGGCTTTCAAATTGTGAGAAAATTGAACACTACTTAATTCTATTTATTATTTACAATGTTAACATTTATGGTGCAGCCAGTGACGAACGTTTGTAGAAAAAATTTTGTTTGCATCTCATGCGCGTAATACTTTGGTGATCTCGACTATTTTCTTTTAACTCGGCTGCGCCTCGTTAAAAAAAAATCAGTTCTCGATCACCAAAGTAGCATTTCGCGCACTAGATACAAAAATAACTATTTTATCGACAAAAACACCCACATTGGGGAGTTTGCCCCCCTATTTTTGGAATAGCCGCCATTTTGAATTATTTTAGTTGATCCTTTCAAATGATATCGATTTCTTTGGACATAAAGGTCCTACAGATGTGAAAAAAATATTTTTTGAAAGATAATACTACCACCTTTTATCAAAGTAGAACAATATGAAAACATTCAACTCAAAAATGTCATAAAAAAATTTAGTCCAAATATTAACTGAATTCTTCAGTAAATCCTCAATAGTACAAAAACTAGCACATTGAAGTAAAAAATTTTTTCAATGAACTAACACGCAAGGATATCAGCTACAAAACGACACCCACATCATTTCTGTATGTTACATAATTTAAGAGTTATTGATGTTTGAACATGACCCTTATGAAAATTGATGAAATGAAATAAGAACTCAGTACTGTACTTTTGATCATTTTTAATGATCGAACTAACAAATTTATCATAAAAATTGCTCAAAGTGGCCGCCTCTGCCTTGTAGATAGATAGGCAGTGGCCCTTATGACGACTTTTCTTGTGGTCCTGGAAATCAATGCAGTGTCTTCTCTTATTTCGTTTGCAACAGTCATTATTTTTTGAACAATTTTCACTCAAGTGATATCTCACTATCACTAAACGAGCATAGTGCGCCGGTGCACCATCTAACTGAAGCCACATATGCCTTATTCGATGTATAATTGGTAGTTCTTCTATTACTGTACGAATTTGGTTCTCTAGAAATTCTAAAAATCTTGCGTCATTCTGCAATTGAGCAGAGGCGGTCATTTTGAGCAATTTTTATGATAAATTTGTTAGTTTAATCATCAGTAATGATCAAAAGTACAGTTGTAATGAGTTTTTATTATATTTCATCAATTTTCATAAGGGTCATGTTCAAACAGCAATAACTCTCAAATTCTGCATCATACAGAAATGACGTGGGTGTCTTTATGTAGCTGATATTCTGGCGTGTTAGTTCATTGAAATAAAATTATGCTTTAATGTGCTAGTTTTTGTACTTTTGAGGATTTACTAAAAAATTCAGTAAATTTTTGACAAAATTTTATTTCAAGAATTTTTTTATGACATTTTTGAGTTGAATGTTTTCATATTGTTCTACTTTAATGAAAGGTGATAGTATTATCTTTCAAAAAACATTTTGTTACATTCGTATGACCTTTATGTTCAAAGAAATCGATATCATTTGAAAGGGTCAACTAAAATAAAAAACATTAATTTAAAATGGCGGCCATTCCAAAAATAGGGGGGTAAACTCCCCAATGTGGGTGTTTTTGTCGTTAAAATTAGGTAGGTATATTTGATGCCCTTAAATTATCGCTAAGTCATACCCAAACACACTGTATAATTAGGTACGTAGCCGCACCCCATATCGATACGATGTGCCTTGTTATCTTTTCCATAAGCTCCGCATATGACTATGTTGCAGCTTGTCAAGTCAGCATTGAATACCTGCATTGCTGAGTCTCAGCTTCAGATAAGGTACAGCTTATCTGAAGCTAAAAACGGTTTCATCCTTGTTCTCAATTGAGAAATAGATTTTGTCCACGACTTCCCTATAATCCTTACATTTCGAATGATCTTTGAGAAACGTAATGATTTGAGAAACGTAATGATAGTCATCTTTCACCGGTGAATAATGGCAGTGAATAATGATTCATTAATCACTGCTAAACATTCACTTCTGAAAATTTTTAATCCGTCAGGATTCGAACCCGATACGCCCTTTTTCCACGATCAGAGCGATGACAAATAAGAGAAAAAATAACCACTTAATGTTTTCTTCTATGATTCCCATTCAGTTTGACAAGCTGAAAAATATTCGAAACGTCTATTTTCATTGTGCCTTCCATAAATTGTAAAACTTCTCGAAGATACCTGCATTACAGAGTCATGAAGAAAAGTTGTGTACTCCACCAGAAATAAGACAGGCTGCAAGAAATACTGCATTACATCTATTGCCGGAAAAATCAAGGAATCTCAGCCAAAAGCGTTGAATAATTTCATGGACTGAGAGCAGCTAATAAAATCCACTCATTTTCGGAGTCAGTTTTATAGGCTTATTTTTCGAAAACATCAGCTACCTATACAGAAACAACCCTATGGAGCCATTATTCCATGCTTAAGAATACTCTCAACATAAATGAAGGCAACGATATTGGAAATTTTAAAAAACTGCGTTCACTTTTGGAAAGGAAATCAGAAGGAAGATAGCTAGAGTATTTTCTAGCGAAGAAATTATTCCTGAAGCATGCGATCAAAAATATGTTGTGATGAAGGTGAAACACCAGCTTGTTACATTTGTATTTCATTTTTATCCGAGCGAAAGTATAAAAATGAATCGATGTCAACTGAAATTTTTGACGTTTATCGAGATTTTGCATTATTCAGTGCGAACACAGAAAATTTCATGTCAACGCTTTCGATAACTATTTTTGTTGTTGAAAATGCAGATTAAATCGATTTTTACCGAAGTCGTGGACAAAGTATAGTATTCTATTCGCACATAATTAATATATAATAATATACTATTCTCGTGGAAGATATATAGACTGTTTCATAAGTGTTAAGTCAGTAATGTTTTAACCATAGTTGTATTCACTTGTTTTTTTAAAACATCGTTTTCCACTCGAAATGTATAATTACATATATATGTACTTTTTATTACTGCACATGCACAGATCTGGATTTTTATCAAGCTTAACTTTTCATATGCCAATTATCTATATTTTTATTATTAGATATAGGTATGGTTACACCAACATCTCTGAAATTTATAGAATGAAGAAATTGTTTCACACTGCTAGTTCCGTTTTTCGGCCGAAATTTTGAATGGGTAACGAGAGAATTGTCGGCACCTAATATTCTATTCATCTTCGTTAAGAGCATTATCATTTGGCCCAAATGACTGAAATGTGGAATTTTGAGACGAAAACGGTCTCAAAAGATTAGGTTCGACTCAATGAAAAGAATTCGTGGTAAGACTTTATGAAAAAAACTCCATTCTGCTCGTACGTCCATTGAGGCCGCGGGCCCGATAAATTTCGAAAGAAATTACCTCCACCCTAGTCATTTTCAGAGTACGTTTGAGGTCTAACAGAACAGCCTCGGTTAAATTACTAAATGGGCAAAATCTACTTAGAATTTCTTCTGTTGGGACATCGACGTTTCGAAAACTGTTTATATAGTTGCCATCTCCAGATAGCATATTTAAGGCCTATCAGACTATAAGAGGGAAGTTGATGTAAGCGCTTATTTCGCACAAACATTTCAGAAGTTTCTCTCGGTTTACATACTTCCTAAGCCCATTGCGGTGTTATAGATGTTTTACTGAAAATGGGGAGGAACGCAACTCTAACACTTTGAGTTCAGCAGTTTAAACATTGTGATACATTCTGAATATCCTCGTCAATCTCAATTTCATCACCATTAATAATTTAACCAGAAAGAAAGTTTTTGGCAACGCTCATTATATTGGACAAATATCAAGAATATATTATTCAGTAATAAATACGCCCTCTACATACTCAACGATATATCCTGAAAATTCAAATTCAATGAGTGTTACTATTTCATCCCTACAATATAAGAAGTTTACCCCACCAATGACCAAATCATCTTCAGCAACAAAAAATTTTTTAAATTGTTCGCACAAAAAGTCAATGTTACCATTTGGAAAAATTACTAACCGTCAACTCTCGAAGAAGCTGCATTACAAATTCAATTATAAGTATATGATCCATTTAGAGGCAAATTCACTCAATTCAAATTTTTACTATTTAAAGGAGAGTTTGCGTCAATGTTTTAATATTACTGTTTATATCGGGTGTTTTTTTGAGTGATAGAACTTAAAATTGAAATAAAACACACTTAAATTAAGATTGAAGCGAATTTTATTCTTATTTGAAAGATAATTTCATTACATTTATGTTTTAAAAATAATTATGTCCGCATATGTCCACCACTAGCTCTGGAGCTGATGTTACAGTGAATGGTACTCGTAACAGATCGATAATCAATGATTATTTGTTTCAAAATGTGAATGGTATCGACCCCGTAATGTTTCACAAGATGGTGCTACACCTCATGCTGCTACTGTAACAATTGAAAGAAAGATTTGGCGATAACATTATTTCGATAAATGGTCCAATCGATTGGCCTCCAAGATCATGATTTATGCTGATAAACCAGAAACAATTTTCGTAGAATCTTATTGTTATTTTTTACATCGAATGGATGGTACATATTGGTTGGAGGAGCTTTTATCTGCGAACAGCCACGATATCACTTTTTAATTCGCCGGAATTTTCAAAGAAACATGTTTTTGCTGAACTTGGTTCTATTGCCGACTGAAATTTTTGTTCGTTGATTGAAACCATTCCTGAAATCTAGTTATGGTTCAGTGATCTTGGGACTTTTACAGCTTTCCCTTAACAATGACGTTATAAAATGAAAACAGACAAAACTTCACTCAGGCTGATGGTTCGTATGAATATACAAGCTATTTATTTTTCGAGAGTTTTTCTAGAAAATAGTAAATACCGAAGATTTAAATTCTATGCATCCGTCCAACGCCATTTTAGAAACACATTCAACTTTAGAGAAGCAGTCATAATAATAATAACATTAATTTATTGTCATGATGAGAGTTTTTTCTGAAGAGAAAACAACATGAGAAAAACTCGATCACATACAGTCTACACAAGAAAACATGAATTTGATGATTTTTGGGCAATATATTGATGAATGCTTTCAAGCATTTCAACGTCGAATTTAGCCTCAACATTACTTAATCCTCCTCTTCATTTGTTTATAATTATTTATTATTTTCTTGCACTTTACTCGGTTCAATTAGACAGTGGTGGAGATATTGAATTTGCCCAATGGAATTATGCCCTAACTTTTTCACCACTGGACAAATTTGCGTTTGCATAAAAAAGGTGCTCCTGGTTCATAGCTCTGCAGTGAACCGTTTTCGAGAAAACTGCCATTTTAAGATCAAAAACAATAGGGATTTTTTTACTAATTTCATTCCAACTTCTTGCAATCCTTACCATTTCTGAAACCAAACCTCAGTATCTTTACTTCAATTTCTTTAATTTGTAAAAGAAATACATACTTATTTTCACTTGGATTGAACTATAAATATCAAAGCTAAAATAGTTAATCCGCTATGATTTTTCATGAACGAATTTGTCAAATATAGTATATTCTAAAACTAGTTGCAGAATGGGCTCCTATTCCAATACGAATGCGAAATTCGAAAACGAGCGACGAAGGAGCGAGTTTTTGAACGCATGAGTATTGGAATTGCATTCTGCAACGAGTATTAGACGATATTTTCTCTATTTCACTCAAATTTTGTGAAATTCAACGAAAAAATTCAAATTATAGGTCCTAGTGACTTTCATATTGTATCTTGGCAGTTGGTGTGAATGTTAGGAAATACGTAAATTGACGTTTCTAAATTGACGTCTGCTGAAATTGAAAAGGTTCGGAAGTCATTGCTGACAACAACAAAACGAAAAATGTTACTGAAAACGATGCTGTAATGAATTCATTACAGCACTGTTTTTAGTACTGTAATGAACTCATTACGATACTGAAATAGAGAAAAATCATTATTGGACAATTGATAGGGTTTTGCCAAGGTACCTTTATAAATGTATTAGGGAGTGAGGCACTGATTCATGTGAAAATTCACATTTTTTTTCTGAATCTTAGCAAGAGTATACTAGTTTATCTCTCAATAAATCACCTTCAAGTTTTCAAATTTGAACCTTGTCGAACCCTATTGATGTTCGGAAAAGAAGTCGGGAATTTTTTCAATTGTGTCCCTCCTACTTTCCACATCTATAAATATTCATAATAATTCATTAAAAGAGCTTATTCAATTTCATAAACAATTATCAATCTTACACAACAACGATACACACCAGAAAATGTTCCTTGTGAACAATAAACTGCATCATCGTTTAATTTGCTATTGCTACAGGTTGACCTTGAATCGGGCATATTATTTCCATAACATTTTGCAGATGCTATCTCACACTGCGTTTTTCGATGATACGGACATACTTGTTGAACAACAATTCTATTTTCTATGTGGCTTGTCACTTTTTTGCTTTATTCAAGAATGAATCAGTGAATAGATTAATCATCACTATTGGGTCATGCTTATTGAAAAAGTAGAATGTTTATGAAGGTTTCATTAACATTTTATTCCGATTATTCTTTATACAGGATGGCTCATCATTCAACGTCCAAAGCGGAAATTTCAAACCTTAAATTGATTACCAAGTCACCCCCATATTGTACGATTGGCACCAGTTTAGAGGACATAATTAGTTTAATAATTTCCTTAGTATTTTTCGCTCCACATTTCAATTTTTTTCTCATATCACTTTGTGGTGATTTTTTCACCAAATATTATTATTTTTCCGAATTTTGCAGAGTAGGTTTAACAAGATTATAGAAAAATTGAAAGTTAACTCTCTACAAGCCTACAAGTTATTCGATAATTATTGTGAAAAACACTGTGGGATTGAATTGAAAATATGTATAGTTTTTATTATTTATATTTTTTATGTAAACCTCCACCTTTGTTTTGATTGACTTCGGTATAACTCAAATTTAACTTCTCAATATTACTGAGGTCACAAATTTGATTATTTCATTGAAAGCTCGAATTTCCAGGTATTCCTCCCTAGTCACAATTATCACATTAAAGATGACAAAATTATGAATTTACAATACTGAATCAAAGTTAACAGTTTTCAATTCTTTCTCAAAAACCAAGAAACTGACAAGAATAGAAATGAGCAGACATTCCATGTATTTCTTTCAATATTGATATTTTACAAATGACAAAATTAATTTTGGATAGCTCGAACCATTCTTAACAAATAAGTTCTCTCGCAATATCTTGCTATAGTTCACGATTTTTGTGAAAAAAAATTGAAAATGAGATAATACGCGCCTGAATCCTGAAGGCTGGAATTATTTTCGAGCTTGAATTTATTTATAAGGCGGATGTCTAGTTGATATTTTTATTGAGAACTGGTACAAATATTAAATAAATGTAACAAACCAATTTTAAATATTAGTTGGGAAACTAGCGTCTGTGAAATATATAAGAGAAAATCATCATTCGGTATTCAGACGGATTTTCGAATTCCGGAAAAAGTTTTCCCGTCAGGCGGGAGTCGAACCGGCGTCTTCGAAATTCCGGTCCGCTGTGCTAGCCAACTACACCACCGAAGTTACTCATTCCTCCGAAGCGTTTGTAATTTCAGGCAACATAGGGGGAACATGTTCTGCCGGTTCACTGAAAATCAAATAATGGCTCAGCGTATAACAGGAAATTAACTACAACACATTGTGTCTCAAACATGTGAAGAGTTGAATCCCATGTTTGAAGGAAAATAAATATTAGTGGGGAAATCAGTTGATTTCATTGCAACATATCCATGAGCCTGAATCGAATGAGATGTATATATAGACGATCGAGAATGAATGAAAGCACTTCCTTCCATTGGCTGACTCTCATAAAGGCACTAGCGTCCCGAACTAATTTGATTAACTTAATAAAGTGGTGCAACTGATGAAAGAGGTTTCGAAATAACAATTTTTAAAGAACAGGTCGGAAAATCTAATCTTCCCGAAAGCGGTGCTGTGGCGAAGAATCCTTACGAATTTTCGACATATACCTTAACCGTACTCTTCTGAAACCAATTATCTTTGCTGTTTTCTCGTTCAAAGATTAATTAGTTTGATATTTCGTCGTCTGAGATAATTTCGGGTAAATGAAGTTTCTCATTTCGCCATGTTTTTATCGTTTCATGCGGGTTCTCATTTCGCTTTCGTTCTTTCGAATTAAATTGCTTCAGAATAGAACAATCTCGTCGGATTATTTCGTTTCATGACCCAGTTGACGCTCTATCAAACGGTTTTTTAGCACGAAATTAAACTTGTAGGCAGGTACCTAATGAGTTCTAATTTTATACAATACAATGAATTTGAATGACTTGTACAAATGACAACAAGGAAAGAGCTTAGAACTTGCCAATTCTATGTTCTTAGCCATCTTGGGCATCTTCATTAATATAATATAAAAGGATCATATTTCTTCGTTCCGATGGTGTCGACTGCAGTGAAATGAAGACCCTCTGCTAGGTTTACGTCACTGCAGGAAAATGAAGAGTTTCATAAATAATTCTGTCACTGCTCATGTTAATCTGATGCAGAACAAGCCTAATTCTCAAAAAACATTTTTGAAGACAAGCTTTTATAACAACACTCATCCGCCATCTTGAATTCCCCAATTATGAAGTAACGTAATTTCCGACCCAGAAAACCCCCATATACCAATTTTGAATAGAATAGGATCATAATTACAAAACTCGTCCGCCATATTGTGGCCGGCATCTTGAATTTCCCAATTTTGACAAAAGTATCATAATTTTCGAACCCATAATACCCCCAGATACTAATTTTGAATGAAATCGGATCATAATTACAAAACTCATCCGCCATTTTGGAACTGCCATTTTGTTTTTTCTTATAAAAAATATTTCATGATGCATTGTCACCAGAATTATGTACAACTGCAAAATTTCAAATCAATCGGACGATTAGAAGTGTCATATTTAAATTGCAAGATTTGATTACAGACAGACAAACAGACAGACAAACAGACAGACAGACAGACACCGGGACAAGTGAAACTAAATAAAAGCTTGTAAAAATGATGACTTTTCCTGGAGATCACTTATGTCATTTTAATATAATATTCCACAATCTTTTTACGCAATTTCTAAATACATACTCTTATAAGAATTCGAAATGCAAAATTTCATATTTAATCGAATCTAAATATTTCAAAATGTGTGAAATCGTGTGATATTTTATGTGCAAGAGTGACCCCCCAATAAACACAGTAACCATTAAGAAACGTTGTATTTTTTAGGTAACGTCACTATATTTCATCGTTGAAAAAACGCTAAAATGTCGTTATGAAATACGTTTCTTTTTGGTTTCATCGTAACGTTTTCCCTGCACGTTGATTCAACGTTGCAAACCTCCTATTGTCATAAGTAAAATACCGTGATATAACGTTATTATTAAGTTTCAACGTAACGATGTATTTTCGTTTCAGAAATAACGTTGATGGTATACGAATTCTCAACGTTGATGTTTATGCCTAAATACCACAAATATATAACGTTCATTTCAAGTGTCAAGGTAACGTTGATTTTAGGGAATGAAAATACCTTGATATAACGTTATTTTTAAGTTTCAACGTAACGACGTATTTTCGTTCCGGAAATAACGTTGATGGTATACGAATTCTAAACGTTGATGTTAATACCAAAATACCACAAATATTCGACGTTCATTGCAAGTGTCAAGGTAACGTTGATTTTAGAGAATGAATTAATCTTGGGTAAAAATATTTTTGAATTGTTATTATTTGAATTTCAGCATAATTTGTCCTAAACTAAGGAAACTCATAAACCTTTGTCATCTACATCTTGAAAAATATTCTAAAAACTTTCAAGATATTCAAATGTTTTTTTCATGAATATGAAAATAAAGAACAGGAAATGAATTTTGGTCCAAATTTTAAATGAAGTATTATCACAGGAAATGTTTCTCATTGGAGATATAATTTTGGTCAGATATATAGGTGTAGTTATCGTTAGCAGTACAACATTATTTCTGTGGACTCTTGTTATTTATAATGGGTGAAAATTTTGAGAAATATTCAAGTACTTATCTATTCAAGTGGACAACAATTTCAAAATGCTGACAATTAAACACAGATTCATCAATATTTTGTTATAATAAAAAAAAACAGAATAAGTAAAATATGAAAGAAAAAACATAACTATAAATATAAAGAGAACAAAAAAAAATTTATAGATTTTTAAATGTACCTACATATTAAAAAAATGTTTAAATTTAATTTTTTTTTCTTTACTTAATGCAGCGTCCTTGAGTCTTCTTTCGCAAATTCCAGCCAATCTTTTGTTGCGTCTGCAATTTTTAGGTCTGTGGCTGCCGCAAATTCTTTCTTGACAACCTCTGAAAAAACCCATAATGCTCATTAGATATTTTGAAAATATAGGTCTACAAAATGAAGCCTTACCATAAATGAGTTCCGTCGACTTTTTATCTGTAAAAGGTTTTTTCTCCCTGCCCTTCCAATTGTATTGGCAAGCTCAATATGAATCTGAGAATTCTTCTGGTATGGTCCTCGGGACCATTATCTCCCATTGACTTATATCGGTTAACCTTAAAAAAAACGAGAATAATTATTTTTACAGAGAACTGGGGTAATAATTTTAGCATTGCTATATCAATTTATGCCTTCGTAAAAAAAAACTAACATTATTTATGTAACAAATTTCACAATTAACTATGTTAGGAATGAAAAAGCTTTCATATTATGTAGATATGTCCAAAAATTAACATTTACTCACAAATTATTTCGGTATCCTCTGCTGATGAAACAGGAACTGATTCATCCAAAAAAATCGGTGGTGTTAAATGTTCCATATTCGAGTTCTCCGATTCTTCAGAAGAGCTCTGGAAGCTTTCCAATCTTCTTTCACCAATCAATATGAAACTTTAGGGTACTGATAGGTAGGTACTTACCAAAATCTTTGTTGTCGCACTTCTAAACAAATCAGATAATTTTCCTAGCAAACTCGATATACCACGTCGAAAATAGCGAAGGGAACTATCGGGTGACTGCGGCACTAGCTCTTCAATATGTGGAATGCACGAATGCAGGATTCAACTCAACTCGATCACAGCAGGATGGCCGGCGCCGGCCTATATGGCGCCGGCACTATCACGTATCACGTCATCACAACCCCTGCCGACTCTAGTGCACCGTTGCCTAGGTTGATTAATTATTATCTTTCAAGAAACTTCATAATTTTCTATTAATTGATTTTAGCAAAGACGATGTATGTTACGAATATAAGGTTATTACTAATAATGGGTTTCATATTTTGAACGAATAAAAAATTCAAAGTAAAGAATGCAGGAAATAAGTTCGGACATTTCGGTAGGTATGAAATCACTATATCACTTCACATAAAATGATAATATTTCTCCATCCTTTCGAAATGAAAGATTTTATAAAAGAAACATTAAAAGCGTTTCAAATAGGTATATTTAGGTACCTACCTTCATTATAATATGCTGTTAAATATTCCTTCGAATTAATAAGAAGCTGATATAATACAATACATGTAATAAATAAAAAATGTAATAAATATACGTTTCATAATGGTGGATGAATCAACCAGTTGAATTGGGTAAGTATATTATATGTATAATCAACGTTCCGTTGAATTTGTGTTTCGGATGTAATAAGTAGAATTGAAGTGGGTTAACGTCTGAGTTGATAAAGAGTAACTCATTTAACGTTTATTCAATGTTACTGAGCTCACGTTGAAAAAACAATTAAAAAACTGTAACGAATATACGTTTCATAATGGTGGATGAATCAACCAGTTGAATTGGGTACGTATATTATATGTATAATCAACGTTTCGTTGAATTTGTGTTTCGGTTGTAACAAGTAGAATCAAAGTAGGTTGACGTCTAAGTTGATAAAGAGTGACTAATTAAACGTTTCTTCAATGTTACAGAGCTCACGTTGAAAAATCGTTTGAAAAAATACAATAGATATACGTTTTATAACGGTTCATCAACCAGTTGAATTGGGTACGTGTATCATAGGTATATTCAACGTTTCGTTGTATTTGTGTTTCGGATGTAATTAGTAGAATTAAAGTTGGTTTACGTTAGAGTTGATGAAGAGTGACTCATTTAACGTTTATTCAATGTTACTGAGCTCACGTTGAAAAAACGTTTGGAAAAATGTAATAAATATACGTTTCATAATGGTGGATGAGTCAAACAGTTGAATTGGGTACGTATATTATGTGTATAATCAACGTTTCGTGGAATTTTCGTTTCGGATGTAACGTAGAAAATTCAACGTGTAACGTTAAATCAACTTCAGCCACTAGAAATAAACGTTTATTATACGTTTGTGTGTTTATTGGGCCTGTTCAGTTAACTGAACATCAAGAAACATAATAATATCTTGAATCTTGAATACTTCTTTTGTAATGTGGTCAGTATTTCCTACTGTTGTTTGTGATTTGTTGTTGAAGGTAAATTATTTTAGAATTACGGTGTAACTATTATATTTTCTTGTATTCTGACAAATATTGATGTGTAAGCCTGAAATGAATGTTCGTTTACAGATATACCTCGTTCTACCAAAATCGACTCGCAACAGGACTCGAGTATGGAATCGGGTATGCTATTATCCTTTCAGAACAACACTAACCAGTTTCAACTATGCATTAGTAAAATGTAGATTCTTAGTTTGGTTGTTGTTATTTTCCTGAAGGTGCTTTCTGTAGCAGTAGGATAAATTATTTGATATTCATGAAAGGGTATGTAAGTTATTACTCCTTGAAATTTCTTATCCTTCCCTTTTCTAGTTGCTATGAAATAACTTCACATTCCTGTCTTATATTCTCTATGGTTGCATGCAGGCATGTTTTAGTTTCACATTTGGTTTGTGCACGTTTGATGAATATATGGACATCGGAGGTAAAACAAACTATTTGTTTGCATTGAAGTAACCCATTTCTCCAATGATGAAAGAAAAAAATATTGTTTGGTAGTGGTTTTTTCGATTCCATAATGATTTATCATGTGTTCGTAGTGCATTGTGGTCAAACGTACAAAAAATTTCTAAAAAGAAGAAGAAATGCAGATTTTTAGACAAGTTGTAGAGGTAATTCATTTTGCCTTAAAGTTTTTCATCAGAATTCATTTGATTGAATTTCAAGAGGAAAGACTGACAAAATATGGGAGAGTTTGATGCAGTTACATTCCAACGAATTTATGATTTGTTCAATGGAAGTGTTGTATCTCTTCGAAATTTGGAATAATGGATATAATGGATGCCACAGATCAATGTCAAGTTGAACTAAGTATTTGCATGGGTCTTTCGTTTGAAATAAAAACAGAAGCATGAGTTGGCTCATTTTCTTCTATTTTTGAAAGAAAAAAAAAATGAAATCAATTTCAATTATTTCATTCAGAACTACAACACTTTCTGAGTTTACCCACAAAATTTTAGTTCTCAGAGTGAAACCATTTTCAAATGCAACTCAAAATAAAAACACACTACATTGAAGGCCTCAAGAAAGAAGTATTGCAAGATCCCTAAATTCCGGCTGGGTGATTTCTGTTGAATGTGTGAATGGTTCATATTTGTTTTAAACGATGTTGTATCTATCTTGTGTTTTTTTAGAGTGATAGAACTTCAAATGGAAATAAAACACAGTTGATTTAAAATTGAAACCATTTTTTTTATTCGAAAGATAATTTTATGACGTATATGTTTTAAAAAAAATTTCGGCATATGTCCACCGCGACAAGCTCTGACCTTGAAAATTCCCAACTCAAACAGTCGAACGCCGTAGATTGCACTGTTGCAATCGTGTGATTAGCAAGCATTAGGTAGAGCTCTCACCTAAGATTAGCCAGCAACTACTCAAGGGCTCTTCAAATTTTTCTTGAGAGCACAAAAACAAGTGGCCTAGCTACCGAGGCACTTGGGGCAGCAGAAGTACTCCACTGGTGTCGCCACCACAAGAGCATTACGACAGACTGGTTTCTGGCTTGTTAGCCGTCATCAGTGCCACACAACCCTTCCTGCAGCAGCAACCAACTGAACCTATGTCCTATATTACGCTCGTTATCCTCCTGTGGTGGCGACACGCGACACCAGTGGTGTGCTTCTGAAATTAGATCTCTGCTAGTCCATTTCCCTCATTTATTATGCCCTAGCGGACGGTCCTTACGGTCGTGATCTTCGATTTTTCATTTGAGGTGGGCGGTCAATGTAGTGTGTTTTTATTTCAAGTTACATTTGAAAATGGTTTCACTTTGAGGACTGAAATTTTGTGGGTAAACTCAGAAAGGATTGTAGTTCTTAATAAACTAATTTGAATCGCTTTCATTTCGAAAGTTAATTTTTTTTTTGTCAAAAATAGAAGAAAATGAGCCAACGTATGCTTCTCTGTTTTAATTCAAACGAAAGACCCATGAAAATAGTTCAACTTCCGATTAAAAGTGAATCTACAGATGATTTCGTTCAGAAAATCAACTTGAAATATGAAATTGGCACAGAATGGTCAAATTTGAATATATGGCGGGAAATAGTTCCTGTTTCACCTACATATTCACTAATTTCATAGTTCGGCGATTTTCGGATAGGGAGCGCCATTGTACATTTCATTCATAAGGAGAAAGATATTCATAGAATTTATAGTAACACAATAAGTGCTTTGGAGATATTCCATAAAATGCACGGTGGCGCCTCTATCGGATTAGTTATCCTACTCGTTATAATCGGTGATCTTAATTTATATTAAAACATTCCTTCCATAATGGAGTAAACTCTTCAGCAAATCCAATTCATTCGTAATGAACGTTCTGAAGATATGAGAAAATAGAGCATTTTCAGAACTCTGTATTTTCTAGAGTCTAGACGAAGTCGGGTTTTGAAGAATGATTCAACGAAAATTCTCCCTGTTTAACCTAATCGGAGTTTTTTCAACGATTGATACAAATAAAGTCTCTCAACAACTGATGGGAGGAACTGGAAGATTTACAAGGGGGGATTTTCTATTTCCGAAAATACTCAACCAACCCTCTCTTCTGTTTTTTATCAGTTAATTATCGATTGATCGATACAAAGTTATTCAACTTTGGGCAAGTTTTCGAACGTATGTTGGTTCTGAAGGTTCTCCATCTCTGAAAAATTAGGCAATCATTAATGCGCACATTCTGGCATTGATTCTCCAATTATTCATTACGATTGCATCATCTCAGATAAACTTATCTCGGCTTTTCAATTTAGCAGAATTAAAACGATAGGGACAGATATTTGGCAAAATATTTCGGGAAAATATGGACGGGCGACGGCCTTCACGGTTGATAATCAATTAATGCCGCCCATAAATTTCATTTATTGAAGAATATTAAATTGTTGGCTTATTTCGTAGTACACCTGGTGAAATGTCTCGCTTTTATATTAAAATACCTGGCTGAAAATTTGTTCGTGCTGAAATGTTTCCCGGTATTTATTCTCTGCTCCAGGCATTTCAATGAAGAGATTCTTTGTCGACGTTTATGTCAAGAATTATTCACCAACAATGTTTGTGCGAATAATACAGAATTTTTCGAGTCACATTCGTTATTATTCAACTTATGTCTATTATGAAATTATTTCCGCTATAAGTTTGGGATTTGAGCTTGAAATTTATTTATTTGAAGAATGCGAGAATCATAATTTTTTTATGTAGAATCGGTGCATTGAAGGTTATCATTGAAAATTAATGTTGCAAAAATGATATTTCGTTACAATTTCATGAAGTTTTGTTCGATTATGTTTGCAATTGAAATGTAATAGTCCTTCCTCCAAAATATCTTCTTCGATTTTTCTCCAAGTGTAGTTTTGGAACATTAATAATGTGTTCATATTCACCTAAAAATATCTGATAAACAATAATTGTATTCCATTTGAATTCACCAATGATTGATTGAATTGAATTGAAACTTTACATTATAATTACATAAACATTGAAATTTTTCAATATTTTACGTCATCTTGGTCAGAAGAGCTTCTCTAGACAAGAATGACAAAGAGAAAGATCAATTTAATGAGGAGTGTTTGTTTGTATCGATAGCGAAGTAAATGAGGGAATGATGATGACATGGAATTACTAATAATTGGATGTAAATTGAAATCAATAGTATGAGGAGATAAATTATTGAATCTTCATCGTATCTACAATCATGAGAGAAAGGTTATTTTTGAAATTTTCTCAAATTAAAAGGACAGGTCTATTCTAATGCATCCATTCATGAAGATGAAATAACCTTCAAAAAACTACTGAAAGAGAGTGACCTCACCTTAATCAATAAAAAAACACAAAATTCCAAATTCTGAATACGCTCCTTCCGTACTGACATGACAGACAGCATCGTAAAATTGGAGGTTGTTAGTGACTAACACACAAATCTCAAAATTTCTTGACTTTTCAACGGCAAATACCATATTAATCCAAAAGCACAAAAAACAATAGATAGTGATTCTGTCTTCGAATTCACTGTTCATTCGTATATTAACGTCAGGTGATTCTGAGTATATTTTCTCCCTAACTCATCAGCAACATCATAATGTAGCGGACGAAATCCTCCTGAATACGTCTCTGGACTCTCTGATTCAGCGTACCGATTCTAGAAGCCTCCGGAAACTATCTGAACTATTCTAGAAACAGAGACGTATTGGGTATATAAAGACGCGCACAATGCGGACAGTTAGTTACTATCTGAATAGAGCCGGATTGAATTGTGAATCGCGAATTCCAAGTAGTGAATATAAATCAGCATTATTAGCAAGTGTGTAAATAAATCAATATTAGTTATTGTACATAAATTAGTGTGATAAGTTAGTGGTATTGGAAATAAATTAGACGTTTAAATTCAGCAGACAATTTGTTTGAACCCCGAGAACGTTACATTGGTGTCAGGTGTGGGGTCAATTGAACTGCTGTGCTAAGTGAATTGTGGACTTCATTGTGGAACTTTTGAATGCCGACAACAAGATCGCAAAAGGAGAAAATGGACCAGGCGAGTATGGAATTCTTCAAGCAAGCCTTTGAACAAATGAGCTTGAAAATGGAAGAAAATTCTCGAGAAATGGGTTCAAAAATGGATAAAATGGAAAATAAAGTGGAAGAAAAAATGGATAAAATGGAAAATAAGGTGGAAGAAAATTCTCGGGAAATGAGCTTGAAATTAGAAGAAAAAATGGATCAAATGGAAAATAAGGTGGTGAGTCAAATTGCAAGTACGTTGGATGAGAGGATGGAGGCTGTCAAGGAAATAATAATTGAGGAAGTTAATGAAAAATTTGATAAGGTCGATAAAAAAATTGAAGAAGTAGTGGATGAGGTTAATGGGAGATTCGAAGAAATATCAGGAATAATTGAACAACATGCTAAGTTGATAGAGTCCCTGAAGAGAACATCACATGGAAAAGAAACTTTAGCTTCATCACCCAATAATTTCGTGAAATCAGAAAACAACACAGAAAGTAGTAAAATGAAGATTAAACCTCCAACTTTTGACGGCAAAACACCTTGGTGCACGTACCAGAAGCAATTTGAAGCAGCAGCGAATGCCAATGGTTGGGGAGAGGAAGAGAAAGCGACAGCCTTGATTGTTGCACTAAGGGGAGATGCATTGAATATACTCCAGACTGTTCCTGCAAGCCTACAAGGTAATTACGAGGCTTTAACAACTAAACTCCAAATGAGATATGGTGATGCACACCTCCAACAAGTGTATCACGCACAGATCAAGAGTCGCCAGCAGAGGAGTACAGAAACGTTGCAGGAATTTGAAGCCGATATAGCAAGGTTGGTGAGACTGGCATATCCTACAGCACCGGATAGCTTCCTGGAACAGCTCGCTATCCAGACCTTTGTTGATGGTCTGAGAGATATGGAAACCCAACAGACACTACGATTGGCCCGACCCAAGACTCTGGATGACGCCCTGGCCTTTGCATTAGAGTTTGAAGCTGCCAAACAAGCTTCGCACAGGGGACACAGCAAGGTGAGGCGCACTGTGGATGATTCCTTGGTCAACGATGAAATTATTGAAGAGGTACTACGCCGAGTTCGTCAAGAGCGACGGAAAAGAGGACAAAGATGCTGGAACTGCGGCGGAGAAGGACATATTCGGCGTTACTGCAAAGAGCCAGCTAAACGTCAGGAACAGGAAAACTAAAACGGGTTGGTGAGAAGGGGCATAAACCGACCCGCCATGACAATGCCCCAGAAGTCATAATTCAGACCATCTCTTCAAGTATTTATGTCGACGGTAAAGTTGATGGGCGGTCGGTTAAAATGTTAGTCGACACAGGCGCAACCCGGACCATAGTAAAGCCAGGAATAGTTGAAAGGAATGAAAAAATCCGACAAACAATGGTCCGTTTACGAACAGCTACTGGAGAGGACGTATCAACACATGGAAAGAAAAGGATTGTCCTGAGCATTGGAGACATAACTCTCGAACATGAGGTGCTGGTAGCAGATATCATGGAGGAAGTCATCTTGGGAATGGATGTCATCAAAGGTTATGGCTTCCAGATGGATATGAGGAACGATGTATTGAGAATTGGAAGTCTGGAAATCCCATTCTTGGGATGTGAAGGTGCATCAATTCGAGTCTTGCTCAGCGAAGATGTTGACCTAGGTGGCCAGGCAGAAACGATAGTGAAGGGGTACTTAGACAGAAACCTTGGAGATAACGGTACAAGACTCATTGAACCAGCTAGTGAGAATAACCTAGGAAAAGGATTGCTAGTCGGAAAAACCTTAGTGAGAGGCGGAAAGGAAGTTCCTGTGAGGATATTGAATACCAACATGTATCCGGTGACGTTGAAGAAGGACACGATTCTGGGGGAAAGCTGCTCCGTGCTTTGTGTGACAGGAGACATTCGGGATGAACAGAACAAGGTTACCAGAAGGAGGAAGTGTTCGCAAAAATTACTTGAGATACTGACTTCTTCCTACATAGACCTTGAACCAGAACACATAAGCGATGTGAAGAAATTGATAAGTGAATACAGCGACGTTTTTGCTACGGATGATACTCAAATGGGAAGAACAAATGTTGTGAGACATTCAATCAACACTGATAAATCCGGTCCCATTCGCCAACACCCACGAAGACTTCCGATAGCAAAGAGGGAAGAAGCAGAAAATATTATCAAGGACATGCACCAACAAGGAATAATAGAGCCATCAGATAGTTCTTGGTCATCACCTGTAGTTCTGGTGAAAAAGAAAGATGGCAGCACCAGATTTTGTGTAGATTACCGTCGTCTGAACGAAGTCACTAAGAAGGATTGTTACCCCATTCCAAGGATTGATGACACTTTGGACACTCTTTCTGGCTCAAGATGGTTCTCCACACTGGACTTGAAGAGCGGGTATTGGCAGGTGGAACTAGACCCCAAGGACAAAGAGAAAACAGCTTTCACCATTGGGACAGGACTGTGGCAGTTCACAGTAATGCCATTTGGTCTATGTAACGCACCTGCGACCTTCGAGCGATTAATGGAAACCATTCTTCGAGGATTATCCTGGAAGACGTGCCTGGTTTATTTGGATGATGTCATTGTTTTTGGTCGGACATTCGAAGAACACCTGAGAAATTTAAGAGACGTTCTGGAGAGGCTACGCACTGCAAATTTGAGACTCAGTCCGAAGAAGTGCCACATGTTCAGGAGAGAAGTAAAATACTTGGGACATGTAGTTTCTGAAAATGGAATTAGTGCTGACCCAGACAAGGTCAAGGTCGTACAAGAATGGCCGATACCGCAAGACAGGCATCAAGTAAGAAGTTTCCTTGGATTGTGTACCTACTATAGGAAATTCGTTCTTGGGTTTGCCAATATTGCGAAGCCTTTGACGAGACTCACGGAAGATGGAAAAGATTTCAAATGGGATATGGAATGCGGGGATGCTTTCAATCGGCTGAAGCAAGCTCTAACAACGGCTCCTGTTCTAAGTTATCCCCAAGTCAGTGGAAAGTTCATCTTGGACACAGATGCGAGTAACATGGCCATAGGGGGCATATTGTCCCAAATTCAGAATGGCCAAGAAAAAGTAATAGGATATTTCAGCAAGGTCCTGTCAAAGCCCGAACGTAACTATTGCGTTACAAGAAGAGAGCTTCTCGCTGCAGTGAAGTCCATGGAACACTTCTATAAATATCTGTACGGCCGAGAATTCCTTCTCAGGACTGACCACGCCGCTCTGAAGTGGCTTCTACAATTCAAGAATCCAGAGGGTCAGGTTGCCAGATGGATAGAAAGATTGCAGGAATATAATTTTACTGTCGAACATCGTGCAGGAAAAACTCATGGTAACGCTGACGCATTATCTAGGAGACCATGTCCGTCAGATTGCAAGCACTGCAATAAAGTAGAAGAGAAAGAATTCTGCTTGAGAACGACCATCGTGGATACGGACTGGATGCCAGAATCCCTGAAGCGAGATCTAGAAAGTGACCCAGAATTGAAGATGCTGTTGAATTGGAAGATAAGCGGACAGAGACCAAGATGGGAGGAAGTGAGTCATCTGAATCCTAGGGTCAAGTCCTACTGGGCACAGTGGGATTCTATGATTTTGGAGGATGGACTGCTGAAGAGGTCCATCGAAAATGACGAAGGTACCGCAGCAAGGAAACAGCTGATAATTCCCAGGAGTCGAGTGAGAGAGGTTTTAGAGAAGTTACATGACGGAACTTCCGGTGGCCATTTCGGTATCAAAAAAACGCTAGAAAAGGTTAGAGAGCGTTTTTACTGGGTCAACTGCAAAGAAGATGTTAAAGACTGGTGCAGGAAATGCAGATTATGTGCCTCATCGAATGGCCCGAGGGGAAGTCGTAGAGCTCCAATGAAGCAGTATAACGTGGGGAGTCCTCTGGAACGAGTTGCCATCGATATTGCAGGTCCATTCCCCGAAACCGAAGATGGGAATAAGTACATACTGGTTGCGATGGATTATTTCACCAAATGGGTTGAAGCTTATGCTATTCCAAATCAAGAGGCCTCGACAGTGGCGGATGTTCTGATTAAGGAGATGTTTAGCCGATTTGGTGTGCCTCTCGAACTTCATTCGGATCAAGGACGAAACTTCGAGTCTAGCCTGTTCCAGAATGTATGCCAATTACTCGGAATCAAAAAGACAAGGACAACTGCGCTTCACCCACAGTCAGATGGCATGGTCGAAAGAATGAATAGAACTGTGGGAAAATATCTGGCTAAAGTGGTCTCTGATCACCAAAGAGACTGGGACAGGTATCTCCATCTGTTCACTATGGCCTACAGGTCGTCAGTGCAAGAATCGACTGGAGAGACACCAGCCTGTATTATGTTCGGCCGAGAAATAAGGTTGCCTTGTGACCTGGAGTTTGGATGCAAGCCTGCAGCGGAGATAGCTGGTGAGGACTACGCGAGCCTCTTGAAGGGTAGGCTACATTACATCCATGAGAAGGTCAGACAGAACCTCCAAATAGCGAGTGACCGAATGAAGACTCGGTATGACAGCAAAGCTGCAGAAGGTGGTTTCAATGTGGGAGACCTAGTCTGGCTGTACAACCCCCAGAGGAAGAGGGGTTTATCACCTAAGCTGCAGAAGGATTGGGAAGGGCCATACAGAGTAGTAAAACGAATCAACGATGTAGTGTACCGTATCCAGAAACTACCCAGAGGCAAGAAACCTGTGGTCCATATAAATCGTCTAGGCAAATATGAGGCAGACTACGAAGAACATGACGAAACCCATCTGAGAAGAACGACTTTCCAGAAAGCGGAGCATGAGGAGATGAGTTTCGACCTATTCATGGCAAACTACGGTGGAACCGGAAAGGCAAGATTCGGAGTAACCATCGAGAAACAGCAAGATCTCTTCTCTGTATCTGAAGACTATTCACTAGCCCATTGTGTCTCGGAAGACCTGCGTATGTCGAGAGGAATAGCATTCGTCTTCCGGAAGAAATTTGGCCGTATATCAGAACTCCTAAAACAACATCCTCGTACTGGGAAAACGCTGAGGTTGGCTGATGGCCAGCGTTACCTCTTCTACCTGGTAACCAAGAGATTCTCCGACAACAAACCCAGCTACAAAAGTATGTGGGACACCCTGTTGCAGCTGAGAGACGAGCTCACCAAGTTGAAGGTGAAAAAGCTAGCTGTGCCAAAGTTGGGTTGTGGCTTAGATCAGCTCAACTGGAGAATCGTTCGAAGTATGCTTGAGGTCATTTTCCATAAGACCGGAATGAAGATACTGGTTTGCAGTTTCAACCCGAGCGGATATACGCCGAAGAAGAAGACAGTGGAATGTTTTTTCGGACAACAGAGGTGCTGCAGAAAAGGAGACGCCTGTAGATTCAGCCACACCATCCAGGGTGTTCGGGGACCGAACGTCTTAAGGAGGGGGCAGTGTAGCGGACGAAATCCTCCTGAATACGTCTCTGGACTCTCTGATTCAGCGTACCGATTCTAGAAGCCTCCGGAAACTATCTGAACTATTCTAGAAACAGAGACGTATTGGGTATATAAAGACGCGCACAATGCGGACAGTTAGTTACTATCTGAATAGAGCCGGATTGAATTGTGAATCGCGAATTCCAAGTAGTGAATATAAATCAGCATTATTAGCAAGTGTGTAAATAAATCAATATTAGTTATTGTACATAAATTAGTGTGATAAGTTAGTGGTATTGGAAATAAATTAGACGTTTAAATTCAGCAGACAATTTGTTTGAACCCCGAGAACGTTACAATAATATAAGTGCCATGCTGAACACCGCATATACAATTACTGTTTTATAAATTTTCCTCAATGCGTAACTGAATAGTCGATAACTTCTGTTCGTGCCATAATTTCATGGGAACCCCCTTCACGCCCGGTTCGCGTCGAACCCCTGGATTTAGGTATATTTATTTGCCACTACGCTCAAATTCTATATGTATTTATAATTCTATGAGAACAACCTTTTTACAATGTATCAGACTTTATGAATTATGAACTAATGAATTTCTTTTCATGGTAGTTGTTGCGTTTGAAATAACAATATTCTAGTATGTGCACAGATACATTCGAAAGCTGTCTTCTGAACGCGACGAATTGCGTAGCGTGTTATTACGCTAATTCCGCCGACATACGTCAATAAGTAGACGAACCGAGGAATCGCTTAACTGAAACATGAGTGAATTATATCGCCAATTATCCTTCTGATAGGCGATCTCTAGTACTCGCGTTACCTCCATCAGTCATCCGAAGAAAAGTATCACAGTGTTGAGAGGTGATATTATACTTTTTAGTACTATCGACAGTCAACTGTCTCAACCAGTCCGTGATAATTGATTTAAAGTCTTCGGAACGGTCCATCATGCTTGACACGTGTGTAATATCAGCTGCAAGTAATTGGAGATACAGCATTGCTTCAAAACATAATTCTGCCTTTAAACTTAATTTGAATATTAACCTGGGTTAATTGGGGGACATTGGGAACTCTTGGAATGGAAAGAAAAATAATACAGAGCTTTCAACCGGCTGTTTACTTTGGAAATGGTTCCTTATGGTTTTAATGTTACTTACCAACTGGGAATGCTGTTTATGTTCCTGGAATGACATTGTTGAAGGAGATTAATGATAGAAGTAACAATTGAAAAATTTGTGTGTGGGTAAATTTGATTAAAAATTGTAGATTTGGGGAGTTTCATATATAGGATGTTTCATTGGCAAACGAATTGAGTGGGTTTCACGAATATTAATCACCAGTGATTGGAGGTTGATCTAGAATCAACACGATTTGACAGTTGAAAAACCAAAGAATCAAGCCGTTGATCTTCGATCACCGGTGATTATGCTTCGTGAAACCCACCGTAAATGTAATGCATTGGTTGGTTTGTTTGAATATGGTTTCGAGGTACAGACTGTTTTCTCGATTTCGCTAATTTCTACTTGGAACCATAAATGTCGAAGCACGCCGTAGAAAGAAACATAGATATAGTCGTTTCCAAATAAAAAACTCTACGAGTCCGTGTGTGGGTTGATTTTTTGGAATGAATTGAAATAACCGAAAGGTGATATTTCTCGATTCAAAATAAGTTGATACTTGTAGGAACAACTGCAGTTACTAACTTTTTTTAAACAAAAATCTTGAAAAACCATATTTCGTTACAATTAGCACAACGGTTTGTACGATCATGCTTGCAATTGGAATGCAATAGTTTTTCCTCCAAAATACATTCCTTTACGATTCCTCCCAAGCGTAGTTTGGAAACATTGATAATGTGTTCATATTCACCCAAAAATATCGGATCAACAGTCGTATTCCATTCAAAATCTTCTTGAAAAATCTTCATAAAAACATTAGAATCCTATCAATATTGCACGGGATTTCGTCGACCATCAAATGTTATGCCGTCAACGTATGCAGAAGAGCTACTCTGGACTGAAGAGTAGTTATTCTGTGTTCTTGTAATTGGTTTTAACAACAATATTTTGAAATAATATGAAGTATGTCTCTATTTGAAATAAATATCAATTTCATAAAATATGCCGAAATTAATTAAATGAAGAGTATTTGTATCAACATAGAAATAAATGATAATACTATGCATTTGATGATGACCGGATATCAGCAACAACATCCCAATATAATTGAAAAATAAAAGTGACAACATGGTTAAATAAATGGCATTCAAAATACAGGTACGAACTCAAAATAATAATAAAATTCAAGAATTTCGCCAGATAACCACGGGTTTTATGCAAAAAAACTCAGGAATACTTCTATTTTTCAAATTGATCTTTCTCAAAGAGCCTTATAGTATTTTTTCGTGGATTAAATAGTTTGCCAGGCTATACCTCCTATACCAGAAAAAATATTCAATAAGTATTGTTTGAGGAAAATGAACCATAACAAGGGTTATGATAGATTTGGAAAAATAGCAAAGGAAAAAAATGTTCTTTTAATCTGCGATGCACGTGCTATAAAAATACAATACAATAGCGTCTTGACAGACATTCCACAAAACACGACATATCTTAAAGATCAGCTGATTCATTAAAATCTGAGAGATTCCATAAATTATCCACCCAGTTTGTTGTGGATTTTCATCACTCCAAATCCTGCAGTTCAATTTGTTCCCATAACCATTCAACCAAAAATATGCGTCGTCAGTGTATAACATTTTTCGATAGAATTGTTCATCATTTTCCAGTTATTCACGAGCAGAATCAGAAACTACTTTTCTGATAGTCTAAAGGGGCGATTCCACCGGAGTGCCGCACTGTGCGGCACAGTGGTGCACAGTGTACGCCACAAATGTTCGTTGCGGTGGACATGTAAACGTGAACAGCAACAAAATGTGCGCGTACTTTCTTGAAAAGTTCACGCACAGTTGCAAACTTTTGTCGCGCACTGCTTCCAGCGGTGGACTCGGGTTGACGCACACACACACATGTTTCTGCGAACTCAGTTTTGTTTCCGCTTCGAGAGTGAAAACATTTATGTGTGGGCGAACATGTATTGGAATAACGGGAAAACAATCCAATTTATTAAAGAAATAGAAATATATTCTGTATTGTGGGATTGTGATAATGAAGATTACAAAAACAGAAATAAGAAACATGATGCAGCTGAAGAGTTGGCTAAAAAATTTGTCTTCGGTTCCACAGAGATTCTGCGAAAGTGGAAAATAATTTTATCGCCGTACAGGTGTCCCAAATTCGATGATCACTGAGAGCATCTCGAGAACCATAAGGATTAGAGAAAAAATGTCCAAGGACTTCCGATATCTTTTTTCAAAATAATCAATTGTCAGCAAACAGGTCCCAGATATCTGAATTGGTTCTCGAGTTACAGGCCGTTTCTGAAAAATTCCTGTTTCAAATATTTCGCTATATCTCGTTTTCTGTTGGAGATATCACGAAAATTCCGAAAAGTTTTCTTTCGTAATTTCTTTTGCCTATACGCTACTTCCATCTGATCCGAAAAATTATTCGCCATTCAAGTGCTAGAGAGAAAAGTTTGTGTTTTTCAGATGGGACACCCTATATTTTTCATCATTGCTTTTCAGCAGCAGATTCACCGAGTTTCATCCTGTAACCGGTTTTTCGAAAATCTGGTCCGTTTCAAAGATATTGAGTTTTTTGTCTTCACTTGAATTTGGGGACAGCTTGTATATAAAGATTTTTTTTATATTTGGAGATATTTTATGTAGGCAATAGAAATTACAAAAGAGGTTACAGTCCACTGCGACCTTAAGGTCTATTGTGCCAAAATTCTCATGAAAAATATATGTATACATACTGATAGCTTGTATTGTACTCTTCAACTTATTACAACTGAAACACTATATTCCCTATGTATTCCCATTTTACAGTTATCGGACACTCTGTCCAATAACTAAATATCTTCCTTTTACCGTGCAGTCATTGGACATGTATTTAACCATAACAAAAATAGACGATTTCATGCTGAACAAAAATACATAAATAATGTAAATTAAAATCCTGATACTTACATGCTCAATGGAAACAATCAAAATTAAGCATTATTACATAAAATTTATTATCACCGTCTCTAACATTCGCTTAACAATTTTTTAAGAAACTCGTATCGGTGTACCGTCTTGCGCGTCACCTCATAATTCAACTGATATTAGCGACTTCTAGAGAATTTCTCGTCATTAATTCTTGATCTAGCATTACTAATGATTAAATCTGTCAATATTCTGAACTGAAAAATTATTTGTCTTCCTTATTTTCGAGAATCTTTGAGCGCTGTCCAATAACTGTCACTGTCCAATGACTGTACGGTTCACCCTATAGCGAAATAGTTGAAACAGCAATTTGTCAGAAACGCCCTGTAACTCGAGAACCAATTCAGATATCTCGGATCTGTTTGCTGGCCATTGATTATTTTGAAAAAAGAGGGGAGTCCTTGATCATTTTTTCTCTGACCCGTATGGTTCCCGAGATGCTCTGAGTGATCATCGAATTTGGGCTGCACTACAAAGCACAACAATTTCTTGATCCTCCATATTTTCAACTATCGACGGAAAGCGAAACACTGAGAACTTGTTCGTGCTCGGTGTGCTTCACTGTGCGCGCACAAAAGTAAAGGTGAATACAGACTATTCTGACGTGACGTGATTCCACGTCACGTCAGGCGTGTAGCAGTGCTCCCATTGGCCTAATATGAACGTGAACGTCAAAATGTGAGTGATATAAAAATGCAACACATCGTTCTGTGCGTTCACGTTCATATCAGGCCAATGGGAGGACTGACGTGACGTGAAAACATGTCACGTCAGAATAGTCTGTATTCCACTTAACACACAGCTGTACCAGTGGAAACGGACTCTAAATGTGTTCACAGCTTGTACGCGAACTACTGGAGTGCAGCACAAAATGTTCGTAAACATTTGTGCAGCACACGGTTTTGGTGGAATCGTACCTTAATACTCTGATGGCTTCATTTCTCGAACTTGTTGAATTTCGTCGTGATGTAAGCACAAATATTTTCTTGAAATTCTTTATATTGTTGTTTGGGAAAAATTGAGTTGATGAGAACGATATATGGAAACGATGAATTTGGATTTTCTCACTCACTTGCTCCTACCAAATCAATATTCTTTTGTGTGTGTGCATTCATTTCTTGTACTGATACTCTTATATCGGTTGATGAAAATCAATGACCAATGTTGTCCATGAATTCTTTCCAAGTGGCTCTCAGTATTCACAAATGAGCACTAATGTCGATAAAACAATTCAACAATTTTCAAAAATGGTCAGAACGTGAATTCAGAATCAAGCAGTTGGTCTGTGATCACATAAACAGAAGCACAGAACATCTAAAAACTTACAAAAACCACAAACCCAGACGTATATTACTCGATTTTCACACCAACTTCTGTCAAAAATGCTGCAATGTGATTGGTCAATTCATATTTTATTATTATTCTTATCTCATTTGCTGCCCCGTTGTTGAATGTTGTATCTTTGTATCTCACTCACTTGCTCCTACCAAATCAATATTCTTTTGTGTGTGTGCATTCATTTCTTGTACTGATACTCTTATATCGGTTGATGAAAATCAATGACCAATGTTGTCCATGAATTCTTTCCAAGTGGCTCTCAGTATTCACAAATGAGCACTAATGTCGATAAAACAATTTAACAATTTTCAAAAATGGTCAGAACGTGAATTCAGAATCAAGCAGTTGGTCTGTGATCACATAAACAGAAGCACAGAACATCTAAAAACTTACAAAAACCACAAACCCAGACGTATATTACTCGATTTTCACACCAACTTCTGTCAAAAATGCTGCAATGTGATTGGTCAATTCATATTTTATTATTATTCTTATCTCATTTGCTGCCCCGTTGTTGAATGTTGTATCTTTCCATGATCGAATGGCTTAACCTACTGCACACAAATCACATGAGAAATGTCGAAAAATAATACACATCATTCCTCTTGGACATTCATTTACATTATATCAGATATTCCGTTTTTCAACAGTCGGTATAAAAATTATCCTCATTTCCCATCCACTGCAATATCCATTATTCACTCAAACGTAAATATAGCTAGATATTTCATAACGTTGAATGTACTTCGCGTATCTGACGTAACGCCATTAACTTGACATAGATTCCGCCAACCGTGGAGATTATAGAACAGCTGGAACTAATTAAATTTCTTGAAATTCGGCGAAACTTAAATTCGAAAAATATCAAGGTCGAATGCATGTGAAAACTGCAGATCTGGCTGCCAAAAATTCCGCATTGTAATGGCACGGTTCGCTAGCTCCTCTGACTGCAGCTGAGAAATGGTACATTTGGTGTAATAATATCAAAGAATTAGAAGTTGAGCCAGCCACAGACACAAAAATTGTTATTTGTAGAACTCCTGTGTTACACGTTGTAGTACACAACTTGTCAGGAGCAATTTTATGTAAACAATACGACCGAAGATTTTGTGAAGGTAATAATTTTAAAGAACATCTGATCTCGTTCATATACACTCTATATCAATAGGTACTTACAAAATAAATCATAACAGTAGGAGTTTAAATCCTTCATAAAAATATCATACAACATAATATCACAATAACTCCGCCACTAAATACCCTGAATAATATTTGAAACAACAAAAAGAACTCAATAATTCCAATGAGTTCACTAATTATAATTATTAATAATTATTACATCACTGAGGTATTGAGAAATGAGTTGAAAAACCGTTATCAAATGATTCAAAATGTTAAGTAATCATGTCCATTCCTCTTGAACTCCTCTTCTTATGTATTTCTGTACGCCCTGTAGATAGTTATGATCAAAAGTATTATTTTTTCCCTCAATGTGGAACAACTACTCATGTCGAGACGTTTTCGGATGGCAAAATCTGCAATAAAACATCAACTTTGGAATATTTCTCCCTGATGAGTCCTAAGCCATTTTTTCGCGTGAATCACGGCTCAAAACTATTTCAAAAACATTTCGAAGTAAACGTCACCAGTTCATGCATCGCTAAAATGTCAGAATTTCAAAACGGTGACGTCATCATAGAAATGCCAATTAAATTTATGAATTTAAAAGTTAGAAACATGATACACGCACATAATAATAAAAGTATTTATAATTTTAGGTGTGTTTATTTGTTATTAAATCTTGTATTTTCAAATTGGACTCCAATCAGTTTATGATGAATATGAATGTTCTCGTCCTGATTGACGACTTGTTGAAAAAAATATACGCAATATTCATATTGATTGAATCAAGAGGAAGAAGCCGTAAAATCAATTTCAAAAATTTTAACATTGATCGTTGCTACGGAAACTTCCTCACTAAAAATGAAAAGAGTGGAATAGTCATTCATATCTTCATAGTGAGAAGGGGTTACAGTCCACTGCGACCTTGAGGTCTATTGTGCCTCCTAACAGAGCTGTTCTCATCGCGCCTCCTGCAGCTCGCCTTCCAGTTCCAGATGTTTGATGAAATCCAGTATTTGGGTTGGGACGGCTTCAACGAGGATAATTCCTCACTCCTACGTGTTTCTTGTCCAAAGCACTCTTTCCTTTGGCTTGCAATGCCATAACATTCCGTAACCAGGTGAATAGGAGTTTCTTCCTCCTCCCCGCAGAATCTACACTCGTCAGTGCCCGATAAACCCATTCTGTACAGATGCTTCCTTAAAGAACAATGTCCTGTGAGAAAGCTGGTGAGTAGGTGTAGTTGGTTCTTACTGAGATCCAGATATTTTTTGGATCTAGCAGTTTCAACGTTCCGTTGGAACTTTTTGGAGTGATCCATACCTTGCAGATTCCGCCAGAGATTTTCCCTTTCGGTTTTCTCCTCCACCAGAAATTCTTTCTCATAGGTGCATTTTCATGTTGATATGTTGTTCATTTTCATACTAGGTACTATAAATAGATGATCCATTCTACAAAATTCCAAAACGTCGGCATTTTTTGGACCTTGGATCCAATCGTTTATATTGTCAGGAACATAATATCTAGGGATCTATGAGATTCACCATAACCTGCTCACCGTTTAAAGTTTATCGCTATGCAATGGAAATTCAATTCAAATGGGAACGTATAGAAAAATTTTTTTGCGTGAGCACAAATTTGGCTGTACCAGGTGTATCGGACCTTACTTCGAATTTCGGTTATTCTGCCAGCAGAAAAATGAATAATCTATTGTTATTACCCGGATTGGCAGATCCGAATCGAAGTTTGTCCAGATGGTACAGCCTTGCTAATACAAACCAGTCTACCAGAATTCGTGTTCAAAATGAAAATCCCCATTAATTAGTGGATTCAAGTTCATTACTACCTCCATTTTCTGTCTATCTCAATGATTCCAACTCTGTTCTCTACCACCCAATATCTTGCTGTCAAGGTTACGGACAAATAGAGAACAGGCATTTCGTGACGCGAAGAAAATGTCAAGCCGTTGTGAAATAATCTGGATTCTGGAGCGTATTTTGCTACAAATTTCTCCTTCAAACCAACCAGAATTAATCTATCACAGTTTCTAGTCCTTCGAGCTGGAATTCGGCGAGGATGTATAAGGACAACCATTCTCTCCGAGGAGGAGAGTGTTCGGAAATCGGTTTATACCGTCAAGATGCTTATGTAATTGCAACGATACCGAACGGGTCGAGTATTTGTGAGCCATCGGCAATGCCGCCATTGCCCGGGGAAACTTAGATAGAGTCTGTGTAGTTTGTGGTGGAAAGGTTGTTCACGCATCGGCGCCATTAGGTTAGACTTGACATTACAATTAGTTGCGGTAGTGTGTCAGTGGGTCTAGGCTGCCTGCTGACTCGCTGCGACGTTGTCAGACCAGCAGAAGATTAATCGATCTTATTGGAGTTAAATGCACAGGTTCCGCTATATAATATCTAGTAGTTTCAAGGAATGAAGGTCGAACCTACCATAACCAATAAAAGTTTGGTATTTAATGTGATACATGTGAGTGTTTATAACAGAATTAACAGGGAACTGCACTGTATTCACAATTAGTCACAAAGCAGGGTTTATGTTTATTCTAATTTACAATTGGAATATGCGAACTACACAGCAGTTATATATGAAAAACAGCAATATGGCTTTGGCTTGGCGTGTACACTTATCTGCCCTTTGTCTAAAACAGAACTGGACTACCGCCTCAACCATAGACTCGACGTTAAGTTACCTCTGTGCACGAGGTACGCATTTGTCCGATTACGAGGTTGTCATAATAACGAGCTCTGTTGCCACACTGGGCCAGCAGAACTTACGTTAACACCCCCTCCCAATCTTAGAATCGGACAATTGACTACTTAACCAATTAAAACTTTTACTATATGTTTAGTTCTGACTGACTTGTACTTAAAACTAGACTTGAATACATTTATAAAAATAGGAAATACATTAATATTACATAGACTATACATTGTGAGAAATACTAATAGCTAACTGGATAGTCAGTAGAACTGGGACAGAGGTTTCTCGAAGCGAACCACACTTAGTTACTAAAATCTTAAAGAGTATTTGCTTCCAGGGACCGAAGACCCTTCTCGCACTTTACTCAACAAGCATGATCATATCGTACAGATATAATCAACAAGATAGTTAATGCTGTTTACTTACTTGAAACAGACATTACATGAGTATTCCTGCATCCAGGGACCGAAGACCCTTCTTGCATGAAAACTCAACAAACATGATCATATCGTAATGATATAATCAACAAGATAGTTAATGTTGTTTTGTCACTCAAAACAGACATTACATGAGTATTCCTGCATCCAGGGACCGAAGACCCTTCTTGCATGAAAACTCAACAAACATGATCATATCGTAATGATATAATCAACAAGATAGTTAATGTTGTTTTGTCACTCAAAACAGACATTACATGAGTATTCCTGCATCCAGGGACCGAAGACCCTTATTGCATGAAAACTCAACAAACATGATCATATCGTAATGATATAATCAACAAGATAGTTAATGTTGTTTTGTCACTCAAAACAGACATTACATGAGTATTCCTGCATCCAGGGACCGAAGACCCTTCTTGCATGAAAACTCAACAAACATGATCATATCGTAATGATATAATCAACAAGATAGTTAATGTTGTTTTGTCACTCAAAACAGACATTACATGAGTATTCCTGCATCCAGGGACCGAAGACCCTTCTTGCATGAAAACTCAACAAGTATCATCATTGATCAGTACATTATTCATGTGTAGTTGATGATTCAACTCAATAAACTAGTATTTATGGAAAGGTGTGACCTACCTGTATACCATAACGAGTGCATCTCTCATCGCCAGGAACCGAAGATCCTTCTAATTTGAGATACTTGCATTTGTCAAAATTAAATCTCCAGGGACCGAAGACCCTTCTCGATTCAACATTGACAAACACCAACAGACAAACAATTTTGCATGCATAACTTAACTAGGGGTCAGATAGTTACAAGTAACTAAATGGTCACGTAAACTACGAAACTTTGTTGCCAACAAAGGTTTCGTGAGTATATCTGCTATCTGATCATTTGTATTAATTTTAAGAACACTGATTTTTTTTTCTCGTACATGTTGACGAATGAGAAGATATCTTCGTTCTACATATTTTAGTCGACTTTTACTAGTGCTTGTCAGACAGTTTTGTCTAGCAGCTTCATTATCTTCATAAACTGGTACAGGAAAAACAACTATATTTACTGTTTCTGCCAACAACTGGGCCAAGAATAAAGCTTCATTTACTGCATGTGTTAATGCAATGAATTCTGCTTCAGCTGAACTTTGTGCTATAGTAGCTTGGAGTTTTGAACACCACACGACTGGATTACCAAAGGCAAAAATCACAAAGCCTGTAGTTGATTTTTGACTTGTTTTGTCACCAGCAAAGTCTGCATCACAATAACAAGAAAGACTTGGTGAACCCTTACTGTATTTTAAACCAATTTCTGTGGTTCCTTTTAAATACCTAAATACTCTTTTCACCAATGTCCAATGATATTGTTGCGGATTTGACTGAAACCGGGCAAGATAGCTCACTGCAAATGAAATATCAGGTCTAGTGAAAAGACTCAGATATAACAAGGAGCCTATTGCCTTTTTGTACGGAAAGCTTGCTTCATTTGTATTTTTAGGAGGTTTATGCTTCCCTTGAGGTACCAAAGGAGTATCAACAGAATTTGAGTTCTCCATGCGAAACTCTTTCAAAACATTCTTCACAAACTGAGTTTGGTGAAGAAACAAGTGATTTTCAGTTCTTGTGATCTCCAAACCAAGGAACTTGGTTGGGAAACCAAACTGTTTTACTTCAAATCTTGATTTTAATACATTCATGGTATCTTCAATTAAGTCATTATTATTTCCAGTTATTAATAAATCATCTACATATATCAATATCAAAACTATTTTGTCTTCCTTCTTTTTCAGGTACAGACATGGTTCACGTAAATTAGCTTCAAAACCACACTTTAGTAGATATTTATCAATAGTTAGAAACCAACATTTTGGTGCAATTGCTAGCCCATACAAAGCTTTACGTAATTTACAGACAAATTTTGTTTTATCTATGTTTATACCTTCAGGAATTGTTACATACTTGGGTCTATCAATTTCTCCATATAAGAAAGCTGTTTTAACTCTTTGGGTTTAGGTGGTACACTAAATGTACCACCAATTTCGACCCTCTTCCGCGGCGGTGGTACAATTAGTGTACCACCTATTTCAAATACGCCGAACAGAAATCTACATCGATACAGAAGATTGGCCTGACTTGCAGAAACCCTGTTAAGGCAAAAATACGGGAAAAATTTCGAAAAATTTATTGTTAATGGGCCGTTTCTGTATTTTGGTTGAGCTTTTGTCGAATTTTCTGAAAATTGGGAATAAATTTTTTGTGTTCCACTTGGGTTTTATTTCTGATGATATATTTGCCGCCCAAAGAGTTAACATCAAGCTGTTCTATATGCCAGTTTTTATTAACTGATAATGCGAATAATAATTTCACAACCGAAAGAGCAGGTGTAGGAGCTGCTGTTTCCTCAGAGGAATATTTCTCTGTGTCTCTACATCCTACAACAACCAGATGAGCTTTAAAGTTACCATCATGTTTTACTGCAAATACCCATTTAACAGGAATCACTTTCATATTTGATTCTCTTTCAACAATATACCAAACTGTATGCTTTTTCATCGAGAAAAGTTCTGATTCAATAGCTGTTTTCCATTTCTTGCTGCTTGAGCATGTAATGGCTTCATGATAGCTTTGAGGTGAATCACTTGTACTAAAAATTTTGTCTTCAGAAACAAAACCAAACTGATTCAAAATACACGAATTTATACTGATATCTGGTACAGTTTCTTCGCGATTATATAACGGAGAAGAAATTTCTTCAAACTCTATTTGATTGACATTTTGACTATTTTCAAACTGCGAGATTTCTTCTATTTCTATTTCATTGGATATTTGACTATTTTCTCTTTGCGAGATTTCTTCTATTTCGATTTCATTCGTTATTTGAACATTTTCTGACTGATCAGTATCTTCACTTTGTGATCTACTAAGACTATTACTGACTGAAATATTTGTTTGAGTTGAATTATTACTTTCTGACAATATCTGAAGTTCTTCACTAACAACTAACACATTTGTTTTGCAGGATTTATAATTAAATTTTTCATTGAATAGAACGTTACATGAGTTTATAGTTTTATGTGTTTTTGGATCATATAAGGTGTAACCTGTATCAGTGTATCCGACTAAATACATTGTACTAGAACGTGGAAGTAACTTTTTGCCTTTTGGTATATTCTCTACTTTAACTTCCGCTTGGGAGCCAAAAATTTTTACATTTTGCAAATCAGCTTGTTTACCGAATAATTTTTCATAAGGTGTCAAGAAGTCAACTGAAAAGTGAGGTGTGCGATTGTACAAGTAACAAGCTGTTGAAAAAGCAAAACCCCAAAAAGTAACGGGAAAGCCTGAATCAAAGAGTAATGCTCGAGCTCTTTCTTGTATTGTTCTATTGAATCTTTCAGCCGTTCCATTATGTTCGTGCTGGTATGGTTCGGCACACTGTAATTCTAATTCAAATTTATCTAAAACCTCTTGAAGAGTTTCATTAATAAACTCTGTGCCATTGTCACATCTCAACTTACTAAACTGACCACGTCCTGGGAACATTGATTGTAAAAATTGTAATCCTAAAGTGAACGATCTATAAGTTTCTGACTTTTGTTTCATAAGAAAAATTTGTGCATATCGAGAATAGTCATCAATAAGTACTAAAATATATTTTTTCTTACCAAACTGTGTTGGTGGATTAACAGTCAATAAATCAGCATGTAGAATTTGACATGGTCTAGATGCACGTTCACGCTCTTTTGTACAAGGCTTTCGAATCATTTTTGCTTTTGAGCATACTGAGCAGTTAGCAGTTGTATAATTATATATGAGCTCTTTGACTCCAAGTGCCACACTTGGTAATTTCCCTAGGTAAGAGGATGATATGTGACCCATCCTACGATGCCAAACTAAACCTTCTTCAGCTAGCTTTTGTAGCTGATTACGAGTTAGCTTATTTCTCAATTTACGAGTTTTCTTACGATTACTTTCAATAACTGGATTAAGTATTGTACGTTTTATTTTACAATTCGATTTGTTTGACAATTTATTAATAACTTCATGATTGTTCTTGTATGTAACTAAATTTCTGGTTGGTATTTGCTGATGGCTGTCATCTGACTCTTGATAAACACGTACCGCCAATTTATAGAGACCATCAGATACATACAGGAGGCTCAATTTTCTTTTTAACTTTCTAGATAAAATAAATCCATTATTAGAATTCAATATTACACTTGTACTGAATTGAGCATTAAATGCTCGAACACTTAGAATATTTTCTCTCAGTTCAGGAATAAATTGAACCTTTACTAACTTCAACACATGTGAACTTTTGCCAAACTGTACAAGAATTGGTAGAGTACCCTCTCCCAAAGCAACAATGTTCTTTGTTTCCAAAGCAAGTTCAACAGATATAGGCTTTTCATATTCTGTGTACTCTAACAGGATATTTTGTGCGTTCACTGTATGATGTGATGCACCGGAATCAACAAGAAATGAAACAAGATCAACAAATTTATGTAACTCTAACTCACTCTTACTTGCTTTCTGGCTCTGCAATTTTTTGCAGTCTTTCTTCTCGTGACCACTCTTAAAACAATAGAAGCAGGCTCTGCCTTCACTTCTGCAATCTGATGCCTTATGGAATAAGAGGCCACATTTATTGCACCTGGCAGACTTCTTCTCTTCAACTGACATCTTTTTGATTTTTTCAATCTGTTCAGGTGTATAGTGAAAACCTCCGTACTTCTTCTCCACAAATTTTGTGGTAGAAGTCATTAATTTTCCCCTTTTTCTGGGTGGTTCTGATGAACTTCCTTCGCTTCTACTTCCTGCACAAAAATCACATAAATTAGTACTGCTTTTACCACAGTGTAAACAAGAGACTGAAACAAACTCATTATTTAACAAAATAGTTTCCTCAGGAACATCCAAACAAATAGAACATATAGTGACGATATCACTATCCACATCCCTGCAACTCAAATCAAGATCATCATTACATTCAGAACACACAATATCTACCATATCAGTATCAGACTCACTGTTTTCCAATTCTAAATTGAAGCTATTGCTTGCTACATCTAAAAATGCATTTCGGACGAATTCGTAGGTCCTTGTGTTTTCTGGCAATGTAGCTACAGTTGCATAAAATCCACCAAAAGTTCGCAAATGACGGACTTTGTGCAGAAAATATGCAACTATAATTTTCTTGTCCAGTGGAACACCAAGTTCCTCAAATTGTCTGATCGCGTCTTCAAACTTTGTGATGAACACCATTGGATTCATCTTTGGATGCAGCACAATCTTCCCGAAGTTCTCCAGGAGTTCCACCATTTTTTGTATGTCATTTTTCCCAAACATCTCCTCCAATTTCTGAAATGCTTCAGCGGCTGTTGCTTCATTCTTGATGAGGGAACGAGGTCCATTCTGCAGGGTTGCCTCCAGGTATTGCCGTACTTGTGCATCGTACATCCTCTTCTCTTCATGTGAGAATTCTTGCTTATCGCCCCCTAATTTATGTTTCAGGAAATCGTGTCTGCCTAAGGCTATTAGATCCCTTTCCATTCTCTGTTTCCATGATCTGTAGTTGGAATGGCCTTTCAGTTTATCGTCCATTTCAATCGTTGGTATTGAGAACGTAGGCAGTTGTTTAACTTTGCCATTTGTTTCGCTAGATGAGCCCTCATTTCTTGGCGAGGTGATATTTGACGAACAATAAGGCGTTAACTCTCCTCTTATTTTGTCTACCAGTACTTTGAAAAATTGTGGACTGGTAAAGTGGTTCAGTAGCTGGTCTTCCAGGTTTACACTTTGGGATGGCCCAGCTTGTGCATCGTACATAATTTCTTCTTCATCCATGCTGATATTTTCCATTTTTTGTTGCGTTAGCGTTTGTGTACTTACTAAACTAAGTAACAATGTCAAGATGGCGGACTAACAAAGGACGCTTCACTTTTCTTGCTCTGCTACCATGTGAGTGTTTATAACAGGATTAACAGGGAACTGCACTGTATTCACAATTAGTCACAAAGCAGGGTTTATGTTTATTCTAATTCACAATTGGAATATGCGAACTACACAGCAGTTATATATGAGAAACAGCAATATGGCTTTGGCTTGGCGTGTACACTTATCTGCCCTTTGTCTAAAACAGAACTGGACTACCGCCTCAACCATAGACTCGACGTTAAGTTACCTCTGTGCACGAGGTACGCATTTGTCCGATTACGAGGTTGTCATAATAACGAGCTCTGTTGCCACACTGGGCCAGCAGAACTTACGTTAACAATACATGTCTCCTATTTTGAGAACACAGGCCTGTTTATACGATATACCCCCTCAGTAGGATGTAGCATGGATGTTCGTGGATTTCAATATGCTGATGCAGCGAAACGTTGCCCGTATCCTGGATCATCTCAGTCCAATTTAATTTTTTTTCACTAACTCAATTCTACATACACGACCAAGAAATAAAACATTCATGTATTTCAATTTTCACATTGGGATTTTGCCTAAATTATCGGCCAATGGAAATTGAAGCTGGGCTTCAATAAGAATCCAGATCTGCGCATATGCTGTAATATTGAGAATAAACATAACTTATTCACTCTATTTCGCCATGTCGTGAAACCTATGTCTTCTAGTGATTCATGTGAAAATTTTCGATCATCTCAATTTCATCTGAAATTTTCCAAACGCTTCTATCCGTTTTGTTGAAGATGGTCGGATATGAAATCATTTTTAAAGACGATGAATGGAGGAAAATCTTCCCTAACCTGAAAGGGCTTATATTTTTGGCAGTGATTGTGATCGTCTCATTGGGGAATAATGAGGTAAAACAGATACTTGATTGGAATAATCCTCCATTGGTGCATTGTGAAATTGGTTTGCCTTCTTCAACATATAATGTGAAACGAAAGGAATCCACTCAGATGGCAGGATCTCTGAGGAAAAAGCCCTTGGCTTTGCACTTGATCGATATTAAATTGAGGTGGTGCAAAACAGGTTGACAACAATGGCGTGGTAGATTAGGCACAGCGATAATTTCAGTTCTTCCTTCAGAATATTGAAGAGAAGGTTCGTGCAATAATTCAATGAAAGAGAAGATTTACGCCTAGAGCCCATCGTCGATTCAAGACCTCAAAGATGGAAGTCGTGATGAGGCTATCGAGGACATAGGGCAGCACTTCGCGGTTTAGTTATAGAAAATTTCATGAAGAGGATATGGTCCTGTAATCGTGGTCGTAGTTGTCATTTGGCTGATGTTATTTTCCATTATCGACGGCATACCTTCCTCTTCATAATGAAATAAACATCCGATCGTTTATCCAAAAAAAAATGGCATTTTTCTTAGGTTGCCACAATAATACCTCTTATTGGAAACCCCTTTAGTATTATGAATAGGATAATGTATAATCTAAAATACTGGGATTCAAATTTAAACTACGGCCTACAGTATGTGTCCATAATTACCGTCAAATCAATTATGTCACTAGCATTCTTCAAACAATCAATCAATGGATTCTGTTATCGACAAAAATTGATGATCATGGTCAATATTAGAACTCATCAGGATAGAATATTCCATTATGATTCATATTTTCGGCAGATGAAGTAAGTTTCTTTCTTTCATATCTAATGTATGCTTCTTTCATTTTTGTCAATTGTACGGAGTACGGGCATAAAGGGCGAAATATGTGGGTTTTTGCTGAACACCCCAGAGATCAGAGAGTTTGCCGACTGGGGTCAAGATTATTTTAGGACTCCCACTACTATTACCTGATTTTTTAAGGTCGCAGTGGACTGTAACCCCTTTTCACTATAACTATATATAACTATAACCTGATTCCTTATTTTCTGACTGATTTCGTTCCCTAATGAATAAGGACAAAAAACTCAGAATTCACAATTGTGAAACATGTAGGATGTGTAATTATGCGGAATAATGAACTAATACACAAGTGTGTAACCGATTCTCACGGTTTTGGACAATCGTAAAATATCCTTGAAGAATTCGACAACCTATTTCCATTGTTTTTTTCATGGCTGATATTGATGCGTAACAACGAACAAGAAAGTTTTCTATTTGGCAATGTTGCATAATGTTTAATTGATGATTTGCGAGCCAGGAACAAGTCGCAGTGCAAACAAACTAATTTAGAATGCGCTGCGATTGTTTCACAGATCTTCCTTGGCATGGATCCACAGATTGCGAATAATTGTTTCGAATTTCATTCCAGTTTCCGCTTGATACCTCATATTGCACTGACATAATGATGTGTTTAGATGTACCGTACGAGTATTTTGGGAGCAATTCACCCCAGACAATGATCATTGATGTCATGCAATAATAAATATATAATTCCAGCGAAAAGGCAAACTAGGTTGTTTATCACAGGTAGTGTCTTAAAAAATTTTCAAAAGTAATATATACAGTGTGCGTCTTAGACTTTTTTCAACCATAGATTCCTCCCATCAAACGAGACACTTTTTTCTTATGCCATTTTTCAATATTTCAGTTTCGTTTGAAAGATGTTCACGAAAAATTACTTTTCTATCTACCTATATCTTTGGAACCGATTTTTTAAATTATGTATGTATCTGTATTATTAATGTCCACAAAGAAAACATGACGAAAATCGTAGGGAAGATATATGGCTTTTTAAGTGTAGCATAATCGAACAAAAACCAGTTTTATTGTTTAGAAATATTATTTTTTCGAAATTTTGCTCGCATAAGGTTAATATAAGGGTATTGCCAACTGTATTTTGTCAGTTTGAATCAACAAATAACAAATTTGAGGTGTTTACACCCATGACAAGAAGTCATGAACACGCCCATTATTGGCTATGTTTTCAACAGAGCCGAATTCGAAAATCGAAAATGAAAAGGGTTTCTTTGGCTCCTAAGAATACAGTTTTGAAAAACTATACCAGCCTGTATAATTTTCTATCTCTTATTGATAGACTAATCGATCATACATTTCCTCTGATAAGCTAATGCAGAGTAGTAGGTCAGTTTAAGTTAGAAACAAAGGAGTAAGATGTCAAAATATTGTACTTTTTCTGTCCAACTTGCAACCATTGTCATTTGGTACAGATGGGTAGTGCAATGTGATAATACCAGTATATCAAATGTGGTCCAAATATCTCTGGAATAATCAAAAATCATTATCCTGCTGCGGTGGTGCCACCCGGTGGTATACTTATAATTAGATCTCTACTAGTCCATTTTCCTCACTACCTCTGGAATTTGGTTCATTGTAAAAAAATAATAGCTTTTGCTTTCATATGTTTTCGGAAGTTTGTCTTTTCCAATTGATTTTTGCTAAAGAAAAGGAGAACCTACTGCATTTTATTCTATTTTAACATAAAGAGTCGACACAGAGTGCTCATATTTCGCTTGAAACACAATATGTTACAATACATAATCAATTGTCGTTTTATCGCAACCAAAAATCTGGTGTGAACATCCCACATTCCATACGCCCACACTTATCCATCTATGAACCAGTGAAGGACCTACACTAAAATAAGCTTCAAATCGTTCAAGGGCGATGTACCTCTATGTATATTCAAACTCAATGCTATTATACATTTGTATCATTTTCCTACGGGCTGTGTTGAGTCGGGAATGTATCCTTGTCGCCTGGACTATTCAATAGGAAAGCAGAATGCTTAAACCTTGATTCGAAGAAATAATAACACTTTTTACTCCTTTTTTTGCATCAATAAGTCTTGTACTTACGTATCTCTCTGGTGTCTCCTCATTTTGTGTTTTATGCTCACAAATCTCAATGATCGTGAGTATATGTAAGTCATTTCAATTTCAAACTATTTTGTCTCTATTGAAAAACCCTGAAGTATGACACCGGAATATGTAATATGGAAAGACCGATGCGGTTTTGTAATGTCCATATGACCAAAATGAATCGAGTATGTATTTATAATTGACCTAGGAACAGTTCTTGCAGCCCGAAACAATAAGAATGGCAATGTGCCCGAATTGTTTTTCGGGTCAGTTGCCCCACGAATGAGCGCACACTTCGCGATAGATCACAATCCGTGTGGTGGGCGTATCTTTATTCCGTATCATATAGCCACCGGACCTGATTCCTGCGTAATATTGATGTTCGACCACGCACGCTTAGGCAGCCACACAAACGAGGAAAGAGGAAACTGACCCAGAAATCAAAGTTTGGCGACTGAAAACATTCCAACACCGGAATATGCATAATGCTTCCATAATGTCGGTCTGCGTTCGTGCCTCGTGATAAGGTACGAAATAGGGAAATCGTGTGTTTGCCGATATTCTTATTGCCAACCAGGGGCGTTGCAGAATTCTGTAAACCCAGCTAAACCTGCATGACCGCTTGTACCAGAGTTGATATTTTTTTTGGTATCTGCAACAATGCACCGTTTGCATTTTCATTACTTTTTTGATTGATAGCGACACGCGCATCATCATTCACTTTCACAAAGTTACCCCGTTGGCCATGATTTAGGTTTATCAAGTTTTTTTACTTAAAATTGACGCAGGTTGGCACTCGTGAAACATCGGCAATGTCTAAATAATTCTCAGAGCGTTGTCAATGCTAATTTCTATTTACTCGTTCTCAACTTCGTAAATGAAGTGAGTTCTTTTGAGGTTTAATTGTGTCATAGGCTTCGTAGTACTACTACATTTTCATACTGGAGTATTTCAAGTTGTGCACAAAGGTATTTCAATGTCTTCTGTAGGCTTATTTCTTGAGAATTTTGAAAAGTGTGGAATTCCATAGGTCCGTCTGTTCGTTTAGATGTTTTTCTGTCAGGTTATTGGAGTACTCTAATTTTTTTTCGAATGAGCTATCACAAAGTAACGGACTATTCTGTCCATTATTTTTCAGCAAAATTTCCACACTCGATTCTTGATTTCCGTACAAGAGAATAGCATAACTGAATCTTCCAACCATGTTTATATACGTAATATATTGAAATTTCACTGAAAAATAATGGGCAGAATAGTCTGTTACTTTGTGAGAGTTTTGTATACAATGCTTTTCAGATATCCCCATAAAACGAAATCTAATGTGTTGAGATCAGGGAAAACCGCTGGCCATTCGATCGTTCCTCTACTTTCTATCCACCGATCTGGAAAAATTCCGTCGAGGTACTTGGAGATCCTGTTGGAACCATATCGTATTCCGTAGAACTTGAGGAATTCCTTGATCAATATTTGAGGAAGTATTATAATATAATATTTCGGTAATTAACTTTTTTTTATTTTGATTTTTGCAATAAACATGACAGAATGGCGAGACCATTCAAACAATACAAGCCAATACTTTCTATTTGGGGTGGTTCCTGTCTTTCGTAAAGGGTTGGAGGTAGGGTTTGCATTTTTACGTAGAAGAATGACACTTCAAAATTTAATGTCGACCTGTTTCATACAGGGTCTTTCACGAGGAACCTCACCCATATTTATACGGGAAACTACTGAACGTATTTTCATGAAATTCAGCACTTATAAGTATTTCACGATGCTGATGAAATCTAAAATATTTTCAAGGCATGAGCACCTCCGGTTTTTCCGGAAATGACGTCAACTTCCGTTTTTCAAATTAGAACACCATTTTTTTATTGCAGAAATTGATTCCTTAGAAAATTTCAAGATATTTTGATGTAACATTTTTCAGTTTTGGTTGGAAAATTCTCTCTGAGCGGGAAAATTCCAAAAAGAAATCGAAAATAGAGCTCCGCTGAAACAAGAATAACTTCGAGGTTTTTGGATGGAAAATTTTCATTTTTGGGATTTTTCAAGATGTAAGATTGATGTATCCACTTTGAAAATCTAAATTGCGATTCATGATACAGGGGGTGAAAAAATCGCTTTCAAAGTTAGGGATGACAAAATCGTGAAAAATCAATTTTTTCAAATTAGAACCCCATCTTTTTATGGCAGATATTGAATCTACGTTAAAAAATAATGTGAGTGTATGCATCACACCCTTGCCCTAAGGTGGATATTTTCTGAGTTATTCACAAAAAACTGTTTTTCGTCTTGAATTTTCAGCTATTTCTTTTCCCTTCACGCCAAAAAGATGAAATTTTCAGGAACTGTTACTTAAACCATGTTTTAGATTTTACTACCCTAATATGCAAGAGAAGAAAGTTACAGGTTGTTCCTAAATAGATGGCGAATTTGGATTCGAATTTGTATCGGAAACCTCTTTATTTCAACTAATCGGCCATCGGTTTTCTCTCCAGTGATAAATAAATAATTCCTTATGAACCATATGCAAAAACTTACCATGTTTTACATTCTTTTTTTTAATGATAGATATCATTAATTACATGCTACTGAATAAAGGGGAATTTGGCAGATGTAATTAATGATATCTATCATTAAAAAAAAAGAATGTAAAACATGGTAAGTTTTTGCAGATGGTTCATGAGGAATTATTTATTTATCACTGGAGAGAAAACCGATGGCCGATTAGTTGAAATAAAGAGGTTTCCGATACAAATTCGAATCCAAATTCGCCATCTATTTAGGAACAACCTGTAACTTTTTTCTCTTGCATATTAGGGTAGTAAAATCTTAAACATGGTTTAAGTAACAGTTCCTGAAAATTTCATCTTTTTGGCGTGAAGGGAAAAGAAATAGCTGAAAATTCAAGACGAAAAACAGTTTTTTGTGAATAACTCAGAAAATATCCACTTTAGGGCAAGGGTGTGATGCATACACTCACATTATTTTTTAACGTAGATTCAATATCTGCCATAAAAAAATGGGGTTCTGATTTGAAAAAATTGAGTTTTCACGATTTTGTCATCCCTAACTTTGAAAGCGATTTTTTCACCCCCTGTATCATGAATCGCGATTTCGATTTTTAAAGTGGATACATCAATCTTACATCTTGAAAAATCCCAAAAATGAAAATTTTCCATCCAAAAACCTAGAAGTTATTCTTGTTTCAGCGGAGCTCTATTTTCGATTTTTTTTTCGAATTTTCCCGCTCAGAGAGAATTTTCCAACCGAAACTGAAAAATGTTACATCAAAATAACTTGAAATTTTCTAAGGAATTCATTTCTGCAATAAAAAAATGGTGTTCTAATTTGAAAAACGGAAGTTGACGTCATTTCCGGAAAAACCGGAGGTGCTCATGCCTTGAAAATATTTTAGATTTCATCAGCATCGTGAAATACTTATAAGTGCTGAATTTCATGAAAATACGTTCAGTAGTTTCCCGTATAAATATGGGTGAGGTTCCTCGTGAAAGACCCTGTATATGTCTCATGTATATTTACAGAACCGAGATAACTAATTCATTCCATTCCAAATGCTGAAAATTGAATTGATGACAAGTCATTTTTGTTTAATTTCAAATTGGAAAAACGACATTTAATCAATCCAGAAATAACACAAATGCGCTCATAAACCATTTGAGACAAGCTTAATGCCTCAAATTCAGCTTTTCTTGAAACCGCAATTCAGTTTTCATGACCGGGTTATATGAAAAGCCTCAGTATAAATTCAGGTCGCTGCCACTGCATCGTAAAATTTCCCAGTAATGGCTTGTTTACACGTAACGCCTCTACACCGAATGCCAATACTCGTATCTGCAATATTTATCCGCAAGCGAATACGCCAATCCTATCAGCGTATCATTGTGAGGAATTTCGAATGTCCAATAAGCTTTAGAATCGAAAAAAAAAATCGATACATTTTCGCAGTTCGTTCACAAAATTCAAAGGGAGTTACTATTGCGGAACTCTGACTTCTGAGACAATGCATTATAATATAAAGAGATTCCTCACATAGGCATTTCAACTTCGCGGTATATTGCCAATGTTTGGGAAGCTTAAAAAGATATTAAGATCTTTCAGAGTGGGTAAACCAGTACGGAAATTTACAGTGTTGAATGACAGGTGCGAAACATCACCGAAAATTTTTCCATACCATTTTTCAAAATGCGGTTTCGATTGAAAAATACAGGCCGTGTCGAAAATCCATGAAATTAACACTTTTCTTTCCATATACAGGGTGACTGGTGACGTAAGGGACAACGGCTAAGTGGAGATAGAGGACATCAAACTGAATGAGAATTTGGGTTTCAAATGTCCCATAAGGGTATTCGTTTCGGAGGTATAGGGTGATTTATGAAAAAATGCTAAATCTATGAACTCCCATATCTTCGTTAATATGATATGTTTTTCGCTGATATTTTACATGTTTGTTCATACAGGCATTCTCTGTCAGCATAAGAAAAAAAAATTGAAAAAATTGCTGGCCCGTACTCAAAAATTTCAATTCACATGTCAAGTGAGAAATATCACACGGTATATGAGATAAAATAAAATCAAATAGAAATTTGGAAAGAGGGAAAAAAACTGATGAAATATCAGTTTTTTGTTTGAATGGCACAAATTTTCTTTCGTTTCTATGATATGTTGAAGTAAGAATATTACAATATTTTTATATTCAAATCATGAAAATTAGTACTACTGATAGAAAAAACTTGAATTCGAGGCGCTAGAATGAGCCTGGCATCAAAATATTCCTTCAAATCTATTTTTATCAATTAATATTTCGATGCCATATAAAATTTCAAAATAAAATTTGTTGTAGATGGGGTGATGAAAGAGTTGGATACTCAAACACAAAAATAGAAAAAGTCGCAAATATAATTCATAAAAAAATCAAGTAAGGAAATGTTCGAAATGAGAGCCGTTCACCTCCATACATTTATTGGCTCTCTTGAACAAATGAAGCACAGCTTTTCTAATCAGAGGAATATCTTTTTTAATTTCTTCGCATGCTTCAGTTATTCTGCTCTTCAAATTTTCACGGCTTGTTATTGTTTCTTTATACACCGTATCCTTAAGATGACCCCATAGGAAATAATCCAGAAGAGTTAGATCGAGTGATCTAGCAGGCCAATTCCTAGAACCTCCCCGACCAATCCACATGTCAGGAAACTCCCTATTCAGAAAATTTTTTACTTCATTTTGATGCCAGGCTCATTCTAGCGCCTCGAATTCAAGGTTTTTCTATCAGTAGTACTAATTTTCATGATATGAATATAAAAATATTGTAATATTCTTACTTCAACATATCATAGAAACGGAAGAAAATTTGTGCCATTCAAACAAAAAACTGATATTTCATCAGTTTTTTTCCCTCTTTCCAAATTTCTATTTGATTTTATTTTATCTCACATACCGTGTGATATTTCTCACTTGACATGTAAATTGAAATTTTTGAGTACGGGCCAGCAATTTTTTCAATTTTTTTTTCTTATGCTGACAGAGAATGCCTGTATGAACAAACATGTAAAATATCAGCGAAAAACATATCATAATAACGAAGATATGGGAGTTCATAGATTTAGCATTTTTTCATAAATCACCCTATATCTCCGAAACGAATACCCTTATGGGACATTTGAAACCCAAATTCTCATACAGTTTGAGGACCTCTATCTCCACTTAGCCGTTGTCCCTTACGTCACCAGTCACCCTGTATATGTAGGTACATATTCGGAACCGATATTTCAAATGAACTGAATTTTGGTTGATTGTTTACTCTATTCATGGTGCATGTTCCTCGATCAACACTCATTCAATATTACTCCTAGTATAGAAGTTACAGCGTAGATCATATATCCACGCAAAATACCATAAAACCACTTGAAAAAGATGAACGGTTCATATTCTCGAAAGAACCAATCATTTTGGAAAATAAAAGTATTCCTATGTTTTCTCAATGAAACGCGTCTTTTCGAATTATTCCTAATTTTATGTGATGAAATTTGTGGAAAAATGCATGAATCTTCAGAATAATCTGGATGCTTCCCTGGATTCAAATAGCACCGAATCACAGACAAATTAATCGCACTACAAGTCAACAATGTTGTCAGAATGTTCATCAACTTTGTCTAGACAAAAATGTAAATGATGGAAAAACGTTCGATGTAGAAATATGTAACTACAAGTTAACAATGTTGTCAGAATGTTCATCAACTTTGTCTAGACAAAAATGTAAATGATGGAAAAACGTTCGATGTAGAAATATGTAATAATAAATTCCCACAAATGGGGCAGTTAAAATTGAACACCATGGAGCATAAAATTTTACATTTAATACACACAATTTCTATTGAAAATGTATGATTACCGGTCCATATAAAAACTAAATGTCAATGAAATCAATACCCTCTTAGAACTTTATGAACTCGACACTACACGGCTAATATTACCTACATTAATCCAGATCATTACGAGATGGAAGAAAAACACCAAAAATAATCACTTTTCCACTTTATAACAACAAAGCTCTAAAAAAGATTTCCTCCATTTTTGTTAAGAGATCGCGCCGGTTGTCAGTCGCTATACGCATGCGTCGTTCACAGTCGTCAGATAACGTAGGCTATGGATGGGTCAATTCATTTCTTACGGTGTGTCTTGGGTAGTTTCAGGAAGATTATTGTTTCGATTGTTTCGGATACAAAATGGATTAGGTTAGGTTGATGTATCATAAATTGAATGAAAAACCTTTGCTCATAAGATATTTTTGGGATATCGAGAAAAATATGAACAAGTTATTAGTGTTTAAAAACTAATCTCTAGGAAAATCGAAAAAGGGACTCATTTTGATGCGAGAAATGTGGCTTTTTAATGACATATATAATCGGACAAAACAGACAAGTGTTTCTGTGGAGAAATATCGTGTTTGTAACATTTTTAATCCAAAAGTGTTAGTACTCGAGTATTCCCCAAATGTATTAACTCATTTTAAATCGAGAAATATGAAGTTCGAGCTCTTCGCAGAGAAACGCATCAGGGACGTGTTTGGTCCAATTTTTTTTTCAAATGGCAATATCTTCTCAATAGAGCCGAATTCGGAAAAATGGATAACGAAAAAAGGGTTATTTTGGCCCCAAGAATCTACAGTTGAAATATATATACAAGTCAAAGACTCATCCTTATTAAGTGGATGTATAGAATTAATTGACCCAGGTAAATGGTGCTTCAGTCGTCAAACTATGATTCTTGCAGCATGTTTTGCTCAATATCATTTTTTATGTTTACCATTACCTGATTCAAATCGATGCGAAAAAGTTTTCACGTGCCAAAAATTAAGAAATAGTTAATCTGAAGGTGGCAAAGTGCACAAAAGCCCTAGCCTTGAGTAGTTTCCTAAAGTCTCTGCATATGCGATATATTCATAATTATCCTGCCTCCGTTTTAAGTTGCATAGACTAATTGGTGAAGTAGAGTGAAGTTTTTGGTGAAAACACGCGACTTCAGAAGCGGCTGTGTGAGTAGACTGACTAGGGTTTGCAGACTCCAGTTTCAATCACCCCATAGAAAGAAGGTGGTGCTCAAATCTTTCGAAACTTCTCATATATTGAAATGGGCACAGCCATAAAATTCCATTTTCCATTTTTCCGTTCATTCCTCTCGAAATCGAAACAACAGGAAATTGAAAATCACTCTCAATGAATATCGGCTCGCCCATCCTTCACCTGCACGACCTCTGTTTGTTCAGAAACATGAAGCGTCTCGAGAAAATATTTTCTTGACTTTGTCAAACGCGTCTTCCATCATCGGATGCTCTAGAAAAACAGCCATACGAGACAAAGTAATAATATTATGGCGGTAGGGTTTCAAATGGCCTTCGCAAGGCACGATTTGCTGACTCTATCACACGCAGTTTATAGATAGAACGTGTTTGCAACGAACGGTTTTAATATTCGCTGCGTTCCTTACAATCGAAGCAGTTGCTTTTATTTGCGGAAATAGATAGCGAAGCTAGATATATCGATCCCCCTATCCGATTTTATTTGGATTTTATTAGGCCCAATTCCTGTGACTTATGATTGTCGTTATGAGAGTCTTCATGGAATACTGCTATGATAGAGCCAGCATCCTTTATTTTTTCTGAATGGCGACGGTCCTAGAGGGTAAACGCCATGCATACTCCTATATCTAATATTCATGTAATATTTCTCATGATGCCTACTACGCTTGAGCGATCAAAAAGTGGAATCGTTACTTCGGGAAGATTTCAATTTTAGACATGCGCCAAATAAGTCTTGGCACATGAAATTCCTCTCTGACATGAAGTTAACCTCCATTTTAGTGGTGCCTGGCGCATGCAATTATCTATGCCTATGGTAACAAAAAGCGGGGCTCGGTCGGCCAAAAAAGCTCTTAGTTCTGAGGTCCTGGGACAATGTAAGGCGGTACTGAAGAAAGACAATATCTCATTCACTACAGATCTACTCAGATAGAGTAAAGAAGAAATCAGATTGGTTACTGGGCCAATAACCGCTCACTCTTATCTGAGAAAACATGCTCAATATTGGTGACCTTCGTGAAAAACCATCGTGCAGGTTGTATAACGAGGAAGAAGAAACGGCCCCCGAATGCGAAGCCACGTCTCGCTAGGTGTTCCACCATAAACTGGACAAACATATACAGGGTCTTTCACGAGGAACCTCACCCATATTTATCCGGTTTTTCCGGAAATGACGTCAACTTCCGTTTTTCAAATTAGAACACCATTTTTTTTATTGCAGAAATAGATTCCTTAGAAAATTTCAAGTTATTTTGATGTAACATTTTTCAGTTTTGGTTGGAAAATTCTCTCTGAGCGGGAAAATTCGAAAAAAAAAATCGAAAATAGAGCTCCGCTGAAACAAGAATAACTTCGAGGTTTTTGGCTGGAAAATTTTCATTTTTGGGATTTTTCAAGATGTAAGATTGGTGTATCCACTTCAAAAATCGAAATCGCGATTTATGATACAGGGGGTGAAAAAATCGCTTTCAAAGTTAGGGATGACAAAATCGTGAAAAATCAATTTTTTCAAATCACAACCCCATTTTTTTATGGCAGATATTGAATCTACGTTAAAAAATAATGTGAGTGTATGCATCACACCCTTGCCCTAAAATGGATATTTTCTGAGTTATTCACAAAAAACTGTTTTTCGTCTTGAATTTTCAGCTATTTCTTTTCCCTTCACGCCAAAAAGATGAAATTTTCAGGAACTGTTACTTAAACCATGTTTTAGATTTTACTACTCTAATATGCAAGAGAAAAAAGTTACAGGTTGTTCCTAAATAGATGCTCAGTTCGAAAACCTCTCTGCCCTCAGTAGCATTGTTTTTATACGATTTAGCTCGAAGCCCTCAACAAATAGTTTCCACGTCGTCGGCCTTTAGCTCGCCACCCTTACAAAGTGAATTCGTGTGATAAAGACTTTTCTCTATTTCAGTATGGTAATGAGTTCATTACAGTACCAAAAACAGTGTGTCAGCACTACAACTTTTAAACCAGAAGAGATAGACAAAATCTGATACCCCATTCTCGATCTCTTTTTTGGCTATGACCCAAAGTTATGTTTTTTTTTAAATGGGATCACTGGATTTCTGTGCCTTTTTCTGAAAGCTTAATTTTTTCTGATTTCAAAAATATATAACATCGTATGGTTTGTATCAATATGAGTATAGAAAATGGTCAAAAACCTATTTTCATCTGTGTCTCAATATTTTCTATGGTTCTAATGTTTCAATTTCAGAGCTGTATCATCAGTATTAGCGGAGAATACATTTTTTCGATATGGTCATTTTTCCAATTTTCGCTTATGACTCAAAAACAGAAGAAGGTAGTCAAAAATGAATACTACTCTTGTTAGTTTCTCAGAAAAAGAGATCCAGAATGGGGTATCAGATTTTGTCTATCTCCTCTGGTTTGAAAGTTGTAGTGCTAAAACATCGAAATATGCCCACCCTGTACATTGAAATAATGCTATCCAATTTGGCAATCGAAAATGAAAAATTCCAACTTGGCAGGTTTTCCACCATTTTGAATTTTTTATTCCAGAATTCTGCAACACAATTGAATGGAGCACTAAACTAAAATGTGGCCTGAGACCCATAGTTCAAAGGTCACGTATAACTTACCATAGTTCCCAGAATATTAGGACAGGAAAGTCTAAAAATTAGAATATTTTTCAACGTTGACATTAACCACCCTTTATCTCGCTTATGCTTCGAAAAAAGGGTATAAATAGAATGTCCTTCAGCCTGTGAAAAACTTCAAACTGGTGAATATTATCCTGAGCATACTATTCAAGGAAAGAAAAGTTATATCAATATAAAGTATGAACAAATTTGCGGGGATGTGCTTCTTTTATTCCATGTTGCCTTCGATTTCCTGAAGTTTCTCCCGCAAAGTCTTCTTTGGATACCTTATTCTGTTTCGACTACATAGGTATATTGTTTCCGTTGAATACATAATATTATTGTTTTTCTTCCTTCAAAACTTCTGTGCCGGTATCCTCAACCTTTGCTTTATGGGTTCGACTTTTCATACAGAATCTTATTGGATGGCATTAATTATACGTAGAGCTCTCTTGAAAATAAGAATGGACTGATGTACCAATTCCGATCACGACTAGAATTGAAGGAAACAATGCATGTAAGAGACTGAAAAATATACCACAAAGTAAATACTGGAAAAAAAATGTACTAATGATTGATGCTGGCTTGAGAGATATATCTGCTTGTTTGCTGGTTTCGTGGGTACGAATAAGAGTCCATTTTTTCACGGAACGAATTCACTTTATGGGTACGGACCTAACGTTCAGGTTTTGTTTTTTCATTATGTTTTTGAATGTCATGGTTTTCCGCTTAGAGTTAGGTTGTAGCTTACACCTGCTCCATAAAAATGGAAACAAAATTGTAATACAATTTATTCTCATTCTTACTTTTCAATTGAAAAATCTAATCTAAAATCAAAAGCAAAGTTCTATAAGGGGAACTCTTTTCTATACATCCCAATATTTGTATCAACCCTCCGATGTGTTGCCATCCAGCGACGTCTGAATTCGAAAATACGAATTGTCGAATCATACACATTTCAATTAAGCTCCATTCAGACGCAGGGATGTATTGTTCTCAAGAGCGACGTTCATTCCAAGCATGTCATACACTGGATGCGGAATGCGGAAGAGCTATCATGCACAAGAGCAGGAATGGGGTTCGCATCAAGTTTATATTCTGTTTCGGGTCACACGTCCCTGATTTCGTCCTGAATGCATGATCCTGCAGTTGATTTCCTGCAAGTGAGAATTCGAATAACTAATTATTGCTTTGGGACGAGAATTGTTGTGAGAAGAACCGTTATCGCAGAGAGGCAATCGTTTGGAAGGTATATGCGCCAGAAAAGTTCATTAAATTTAATTGCTGCTTTTAGGAATTGCGTGTTCAAATACATCGAAATTATCAATTAGGAGCTTAGGACTTTCCATCTGCAAAAGCAAATTAAGTTTCCTAATTGCAGTATCAGGGAAAAATTAGAAGGGGCGCCAGTTTTATATGATTCAGCTGTAGAGAATAAATTCAACAATGAACTTGGTTCCTATGACCATTATATTCCTGTTTATATTCGGCATAAACCTCTCTCTTGGCTTGGGCTGGTTCGGCCTATTTTTTTTCTTAATAGTCTGAGAGTAAATTACGCTTCATTTTGTATCAATTGTAAGTACATTTCGCTGTTATTCAATCATTCCAATCAAGAGGTTTATATAACACTGGTAGAGCCCCTAGAAGTTATCTTTATCGGTAGATTTGTGCAAATCGGTTGATTCAATAATTGCGTTCGTTATTACCAATCCGGAGACGGATCGGACACAGAACATCCAATAATTCGGATCTCTCTCTCTCTCTGGCTGAAAGAGAGGAGAGAGAGATCCGTATTTATTAGATGTTCTGTGTCCGATCCGTCTCCGGATTGGTAATAACGAACGCCCACCTTAAGTCTATCGATCATAGAACTTATAGTACATGGAATGCTATTACCAGATCAAAAAGTGGTTAAACATCTCAAGTTGGAGGAATACCGAAATTTCCATATTCCCATGGATACGGCCTGTCACACCGATCAGAAACACAGAAATGTTTGCCGAAATGCCAAGTGAATCGGATCTTGACGATTAAATTCATATTATTTCTGTGTTTCTGTTCTGTATGACAAGTCGTATCCATAGGAACATGGAAATTTCGGTATTCCCCCAACTTGAGATGTTTATCCATTATTTTGAGCTGAGCAGCAAGGCTGATAGCATTCCATGTACTATAAGTTCTATGCTATCGATTTATTTTCAAACGAAAATCAGTTGCTTGGAAACATCACGAGTCCGTAGGACGAGTGGTGTTTTCCTAAAGCAACTCATTTGAGTTTGGAAATAAAAGATCGACTTATGAGGCAAATTCAATCTCGTGTGATATTTTATAAGACTATTTCACGAACAAAATTGAAGGCCGGAAACTCCATATTCGAAAAAAGCAAAGAAAAACTCATTTTGACGTCTACAATTTATATTTATCAGTTGTCAAACCTTTCGTATCCGTAGTTCAATCATAGATTATTCTGTAGTTCAATCGTTGAAAATAGCGAAGTTGTCAGAACAATCATAATTCAGGGACAGTTGGTAATATTGCGATAAAACGAGCTATTTTTGGCCTGTGATTGGACAGTTTTTGAAATGAGTGAAATAATCGAAAATATGAATACCAAGCTATTTTGCATTGACCTTTCCCTTTCGATCTGTATATTTACATCCCGGTCGGGATATTTGTGATTATTTCATTCACACATGGCTCCGCCAATGAAAAGTCACGAATTCAGTCACACGATATGCAATATTATCGACTATTTAGGTAAACAAAGAAATATCAGCGGCTATTTTAAAGTGTCAAAATTTGGCATAACATTCATTCAGAATTGAAAATGTACGGAGGGTCCTGAGTTAAAAACTTGGTTGGGATAGCAATTTTTTTGCAAAATAATTATCCGACCGCTCGGTCTAAAATACAAAAGACCGCGAATTCGAGCGTTCGGAGCGTGTTCATGAAATAATCTTTCTGAATATCACTCGACTTTGACAAAAAGCGACTATTATTTTCTTTAATTCATCTCGAGCAACTTTTATTTCGACAATTCAATTCGACCAAATGAACATTGATAATCAAAGAATAACTCTCTCGAGCCAAAGCTCTCGGGAGTTATTAGATTATTAATGTTCATATGGTCTTATCAAATTGTCGAAATACAAGACGCTCTCGATAGCATTAGGTCGAAAATAATAGTCGGCTATTTGTCATAGTCTCGGGATATTACCTCCGATAAAAGTTTTATCGAGTTTAAAATTGCCCTTCTGCCCGATTTTTTTCGCGAATTTTTTAAAAATACTTCTACATTGCCTAGAAAATCGAAAGTTTACCCACATATGATTCGATTATCCCTCTTTTCGACCGTATGGATGCGATTTTCAGATTATTTTGGGCCTACTTTTTCGACAGATTCCCGCGTGTCGGTCCTTAGAGTTACCATTTCCCCATAAAAATAAATCCAATGGGTTAAGATCAAGGGGTCGCGCCGGCCATTCGATCGTTCCTCGCCTTCCTATCGACCGAATAGAAAATATTTTGCCGAGGCACTTCCGGACATTTGGTTTGTAATGATGTAGTGGTGTTCCATATACAGGGTGGCCATTTGAAAACGAAACAGACGAGATTACAGACGAAATAAATTTTTTCGATGGAAATGCTCGGACAGGTCGATTTCTGTTTCGAGGGGGACAACTTAAGATGTAGGTTACGGACGCATAGCGCTTCAACCCTTGCTACTACAACCCTCCCCCCCCCTAATTTTTGAATAGGGAAGATGGGGTGAGTGATACCTCATTTGAAAGGTATTTTTATACTGATTTCAGCACGGTAATTGTTTTTTCATTTTATGCATTAGTTCTCGAAATATTCTTAACTAAGTATTTGAAAATAAAGTGGTGTTTTCATGGCACTTGTAGTGTTTTTTTGTGAAAAATCGACATTTTGAGCTTCAAAACAACCATGACTGTGGCTTCCTTCCTCCAATCCATTGACATAGAAATCTTTAATCAAGATGTCGATTTTTCACAAAAAAACACTACAAGTGCCATGAAAACACCACTTCATTTTCAAATACTTAGTTAAGAATATTTCGAGAACTAATGCATAAAATGAAAAAACAATTACTGTGCTGAAATCAGTATAAAAATACATTTTAATTGAGGTATCACTCACCCCATCTTCCCTATTCAAAAATTGGGGGTGGGGGTTGTAGCAGCAAGGGTTGAAGCGCTATACGTCCGTAACCTACATCTTAAGTTGTCCCCCTCGAAACAGAAATCGACCTGTCCGAGCATTTCTATCGAAAAAATTTATTTCGTCTGTTTCGTTTTCAAATGGTCACCCTGTATATTGCATTCCGTGGAACATGAGGATTTCCTTGATCAGGTTATGAGTTTGCCAAAGTTGAAACAATATAATTTCAAAGAAGTGATAGATAATTATGGCCATTATATTTGAGTTGCCCTCAATGAAAAACGAGCATTTCCCGCCCAAACATTGAGGGAATTCCGTATGTTCTTCTCTCATGAAGATTTTCGGTTATTGTTGAAAAGCTTCTCTAGCCTCAACGTGTGTTGTGACTGTTTGGTGCGGTTTATGGTTCGGCGGGGTCATTGGACCTTACTGTTTCGAGAATGAGGCTGGAGCAACAGTTAGTAGTTACGATGAATGGATTGCGCTATCGAGAGATGATTAATTAGGTGATCACAATTGGCCACCGAGATCGTGTGATTTAACACCTTGCGACTTATTCCTGTGGGGCCGTGTGAAAGAGAAGGTCTACGCCAAGAGGCCAGCGTCGATTCAAGACCTCAAAGATGGAATTCGTGATGGTCCTGTAGTCGTGGGGTTCATTTGGCTGATGTTATTTTCCATTATTAACGGCATACCTTCCTCTTTATAATGAAATAAACATCCGATCATTTATAAAAAAAATGGCATTTTTTTAGAATGTCAAAGTAACACCACTTATTGGAAATCCCTTTATAATGATGATCGGTTTTGGCATGATCAACTTGATCCCGAAATATATGAGAACAGGATAGACTATCTGTGATTGGTGTTCAGTCATTATTTTTCCTATGTACCAACCCACTGCTATCAACCGAATATTAATTATTCCAACATATATTCCAGGAAACCGAACACTGTTGAGCGATATAATGTTAGAGTGTAGAATAGATAGGCAAATGAATGAGCTTCGACTACTAACGACCTCTACATCCAATATCATAGCGTCGGTTTACATCAATTTCCCTCTAATTCCGTTCGTTCAAATTAATCCTCTATGCATTTTTAAGTACATCGATGGGGATTGTATGGAAATAATTTTAGAATGATGTGATAATTATTTCATTTTCATTACATTTACTGAAAATGGGAATGTGTTCCAATATGACGTTTGGAATAATAAATGGGAAGCCAGTGCCATAAATGTATAAAGGAATCGGAGGAAGTTTATCAAACTATGTATCAAACTTTGGAAGAACTCTAGCAGCGACTTAAATAATGTTATCTGCGTGCGTATAATACGCATGGACACAATTCCGTGAATCCGTGAACTAATCACTGATTTCAAGACCCACTCTCCACTGTAGGTAACATTCTGGATGTTATCGGTTATTGGGTAGTAATATTTAATATGTCAGGTCAGAACAAACTGGCCGATTTCAGATATCGTTTTCCGAAAGCTCTATAAGCTCTAAATTCATGCGAAAATATTCAACATTTCCTCAGTCCACCTTTTTTTGAGATATCACCCGTAAAGGTGGTTTGAGTTTTTATTTTTTCCTCTTCAACTATTGGTTTTGCGAAAAAAAATTAAGAATAAAGTTATAATTTTAATTAATGAAACTCCATCTCGAACAAAAGGTTTTGGTATGAAATAAAGTGAGGGTTGCTAATCTCAACCCCGTATTATTGTAGCAGAAATTTTGAAAAAATACCCGTGATTCTAGCTTCATTGATGTAAAAAAAAAATATTTAGTCACCACTTTTTGAGGGGTGGGCTGAGGAAATTTTGTTATAGCAGACCCATCTTAATTTCATACGAGCAATCACCTCCTGATTTTTTTCTCATGAATTGAGAAACACCCTGTATATTCTGGTATGCACTATTTCAAGTATGCTATTCCATAGTCTTCTAACATATCAAAGAAAACCGCAAAAAGATGAAAGAATTTAATATTTTTCAAGAAAAAATCGAATAGCTGCAACACACATTCAATACACAAATCTCAAATTTCAGTGTCGTTTATTATATCTACCTAGTGTTCACCACGTGCAAAGAACAAAAAAATAAAATCTATGAGAGTGCCCTGAGTAAACGCTCTTGAGTCTGTTAATATTAAAGAGCCAATGGATTGTGGGTCAATTAATTCATCATTCATCAATCCACACAATATCATCCTCATATCCAATAAACAGAGTATATATAGTGCCTTTTGCAATGTATCAATCAATTTGGGCTTTGGTTGAGTGAGCAGTAACCTCTCGGATATTTCTGAAAGTTGGTTTATAATCATTATAAAAATATTAAAAGAACGTTTTATCGATGCAGTACTTAGAAATAGGTATCGATTTATTTCCAACATTTTTTTGTAGATAAACCGACAGGCCGATTCTTTGTGTGAATTGAAACATCAGTAAATTCTTCATCTTCTATTGGCAATCTAAAATTATTTACAGTAGCATTAGAGTTTACACATGGTTCTTTAAAAAATTGGTTCTTTTCGTTATTTGTACTTGAGTTGTGAACACTCGGTATAAGTTCCGATATTGAAATTTGTGGGTTTTAGATGTGCCTTAGGTTACAGAGCTATTCGCTTTTTTCATAAAAAGGCCAATCAAGAAATTATATCCATCAGGATGTGCATTTTTGCAGTACTACAGGGTGTTTCGAAAAAAGGTGACCCTTTCTCTCGGATAGGTAGAAAACTGGAAAATAATTGAGGTTTGCTTTGTGAAACGACATTCGTATTCAAGAAAAAGGGCGTTGAAGAAAAAAAATATACATTTTTACCATTTCGCCGAAACTACTGGCAACATTGTAATGAATGTGTATTTATATCTGACACTGATAGAGGGCGCTAGATACACACGGTTCGTACTAAGTAGTATTGAACATAACTTTTTTGAGGTTAGATTAATTAATCTAAATTCCAAATTCATTCAATTTTACATTTAAAAGGTACTCTTGGTAAAACTTCATACTGTGTAAACCGTTTTTCGAATATTTAATTTGAAAATTATGAAGTAATAACCCATGCTGGTATGAAGTAATGATGAAGTTATCAATTATTAGTGTTATTAATTAGTATGCATTATGTGTCAATGGAAAATTTTCATGTTAAAAAATTGGGATTGAGGATTCTTCTTTCATGTAACTTTCATTTATTTTCTTCAACGCTCTTTATCTCGAATAAGGATGGTGTTTCGAAAATTTGTTACTAAGCAAACTCCAATTATTTATACCTATCTTAGAGATGGGGTCACCTTTTTTCGAGAAACCCCCATATATCTGCATGCGTTTCGGAATCGCCTCTCGGCATAATATGTTGAGAATAGTACCGAAAAATTATTCGATTCTCATCACATAAACAGTATTTTATCACTGAATAATGAAAAATTCAGAAAAAACATAGACCATGCCACTCCCAGAATTCATACGAATCTAATCACACCTCATATGTTAAAATCCATTAAGCAGTTTGCGCTGTAGAGCGATATAAAGGAAGACATACATACATACATTCCGAAAACAATACCCTCATTCGGGAGCAGTTGGGTAAAAAGGCTTATCACTACATCAAGCCATTCATGTAGCAGAGGATAGAGAGGACTAATGAGAGAGTCTCATAGATCAAATGAAAGTGTCACGACGCTTCCGCTCACGATTGAGAAGAAGGTAACCTTGGAAGAACGGTCGTTGTAGCAAATCCCATTCAAACAGCCAACGTCAAAAATGAAACTCGCGTAATTTAATCTCGAAGATCATATCGTTGCTCGGTCTATGGAGCGTATAATAACATTATTGGTCTTACACAACTTTACCGGGTATCTACTTCTTAAACGACCTGTGAGTTTCTAGTTCAAGATCATGGCCTAACGAAAGCGAAATTGATGTAGGTGAACGGAGCATGCTGCATGAATCTGGTGAACTTGCGGTACAGTTCCGTTGAAGATTGGTCCATTTCATTTTCTATTTGGCAGATTGAATATCATCAGTGAAGAATAAATATCAGGGTTATTTTAGAGTGATAGCATTTTCTATCGGGATAACTTTGATTTGACAGAAGGTAGAAACCATGTTGTTTGGACATTTCTGTTCAGTGAGCATTGAAAGACTCACGCCGCAACAAAGTTCACAGATTGTTGAAATTAATTTTCAAAATCAGTGTTCTATTCGCCAAACTCATAGGGCACTTCGTGAAATTTATGGTTGACATAATCGTCCATCAGAGCAGCTTATTCGTCGAACTATAGAGAGACAAGACAAAACACTGTAGGTACAGTAGAAAATATCGCTGCTGTAAGTGATCGTGTTAATGAAGATCCAGATTTGTCTATTCGTCGACGTTCGCAACAAGTTGGACTCTGTGCATCCACCACATGCAAAGTTTTGCGTGAAGATCTTGGTCCACACCCATACAAGATCCAGCTGGTTCAAGAACTAAAGCCACTGGACCAGAATAAGCGTCGTTTGTTTGCCGATCGAACCCTAGAACAGCTCCAAGTTGATCCACTTTTTTATCGAAAAATTGTGTTTAGTGAAGAATCTCATTTCTCGTTGAACGGCTACGTAAACAAGCAAAATTGCCGTATATATATGGAGTGAAAACAATCCTCAAGAAGTTCTGCAGGTTTTATTGAATCTTCAAAAATGCACTGTATGGTGTACTTTACACGCTAGAGACATCATCGGTCCACATTTCTTTAAAAACGATGCTTCATCTTATGTTACAGTGAATGGTGCTCTTCGCAAATCAATGATAAATGGTTATTTGAATGATATCGACCCAGAAGTGTTTTGGTTCCAACAAAAGATGGTGCTACACCTCATGCTCCTACTGTAACAATTGATTCGAAAGAAAGATTTGGCTATAGCATTACTTCGGGAAATGGTACAGTTAATTGGCCTCCAAGCATGCGACATAACTCCAATGGATTATTTTCTTTGGGGTTATGTCGTAAAAATGTTCTTTCGAAAGATTGTCAATCCAAGCAGTCTGGTGATAAGAAGGACAACGTCCTCAAGGCTGCTTCTAACAATTAGGAAATTGCCCTTATTATAAACTTGATTTGAGATTAGAATAGTTTATACCGACTAAATGAAGAAATGAAGTTCTGCTAGAATTTGTTGATGCAAATTTATAAATTTTAATATTATACTAGCATTAATATGATAGTTACGCATAATTATATCTTCATATATCCAATTTTTTCAAGGAGGGAAAGGGACTGATAATCAAAAAAATCATGCCAACTAGTTGTTGGAAAATAGATTTCACCAACAGTGGTTGACAAAATCAAAATTTGCAAGACTTCATCTTATTCTTTCCCTATTAGTTAATAGAGTTGGTGATCTTCTATGAGGATAATTCTGACATGTCATGTCAGAATTGGCAACTACAAGCGTGGAGTCAGGTGGTTATTCATCAACTCAAAATGATGGACTTGTATAATAAATAATTCAAGTCTATTTGTCGCCGTAAATTATTAACGCCTGGCGCCTTCGTCATCTTGTAACATGCTTAACATACTTTTCATCAAATCTCTGGAACTGGAGGGCGAGCTGTAAGAGGCGCGATGATAACAGCTCTGTCAGGGGGCACAATCTTAAGGTCGCAGTGGACTGTAACCCCTTTTCACTATAACTATATACAGGGTGTCCCAAGTTCGAGTGCCTATTAGACGTTTCTGGAGAACTGGACATATTTGAAATCTGAAAATCGGGAATTTGATATTGTTCGAGATTCTCAACAGACCTAAAATATTTTTGGAGCCTGAGCTCTTCCGGTTATACAGAAAAGCTCAAATAACTCGGGAATTACTGAATTTAGGAGGAAGAGCATCTGAGAGTGCTATCATCACTTTTCTTCGCGATCATAAAAAAATAGGGTTCTTATTTGAAAAACAGAAGTTATGGCCCTGAGATGATATTCATGAAATTCAAAAGATGCATGACCTTTCCACATTCTTCTACTTTGACGTTGTGGGGACGGTTTACATTCAGGATGTTCAGAATAAGAAAAATGAACATGATACTGACTATGAATATTCGACTTTTTTCAGCTTTTTTTCGATACTCTGAAAACTTTTTGAATGAATACAATGGTTTTAACAGAAATGTATTCACCATTGAATACTTCATCATATCAGATACGAATAAATTGAAAAAAAAATGTTTGAACAAATTTATTTTCATTCCCTGTATAACCGTAAGTGCTCAGACTCAGGCAAAAATATTTTAGGGCCGTAGAGAATTTCAAACAATATTATAATCCCAATTTTCAGATTTCAAATATATTCTCCATAAATTTCTAATAGACACTCGAACTTGGGACACCCTGTATATAACTAACATACTTAACACGAAATTTCAATAATATGTAACAACTGAGAAATGAAAATAGATGAGCATCCTGAAATTTCAAAATGGGTAATGTTTCTGGAGAAACCTTTAGTTGAAATTTATGTTCATTAATTCGACCCATGGCCATCCTAGCGCAGCAACACATAATTCCGATACTATTCTTCATTACATCTGAAAATAATGATCATATCTCAAATTTATTTCTGAGTGAATATTTACTGATCCACTTTTTTTACAGGAGGAGATGGGACACACCACTTCAAAGTACTGGTTCCTAGCACGGCCGCTGGTGCCATTATCGGCAAGGGGGGAGAAACCATAGCCCAACTGCAAAAAGACACAGGAGCTCGCGTCAAAATGTCAAAATCGCACGATTTCTACCCAGGTGAGTTCAGGAAATGTCATACCAGTTTTATGGAGCGAAAGTTATTGATTCTATCTTGTATACTTCGTGAAATAGATTCATTACGATGGAAACATTTTATGCACTACTGAATATTGAAACTGAATTCTGAAGTTTGTTTCTGAGGGTTCTCATTCTCGGGAAATGGAATTTTTTCATGATGCTCTCATACTCTTCGGTACGTTTTTAAGGTTCCAATAATAAATTAATACGTACTTTAACAAATAATGACTAACAATATCAATGCATGTTAACAAAGGTCCAGCAAACTCTGTGATTTTTACCACCAGATGTATGGCGTATGAGTACGTTCTTCCTGGAGAGTATCGATTTCAATGAGATTCAATTAGGTTGATACGATCAATCCATTGCAGTCTAAAAGTAATTCTTCATATTTTAATTATCCTTCAAAGCAAGACGAATTTCAAATTATACTAGAATCGGTCATAAACCGAATATAAAAAGGATTTTTTTCGAGTGTTAGTCGAATTGTTCATAATGTCAAGTTGATTTGTGAACGAAGAACGATATATCCAATTCACGAATCTGTATGATATACAGGATGAGTCACGAGGAACTGTACACATTCCTACCACGTAAACAGGATACATATACGTTTGTATATGAATAATTGCGAAGAAAATGAGGGGATGATTCCTTGTCAAAAAATAGGGTGGTCTTTCATATAAACTTTTCTTCTTTGAGCGCTCCCTGCTTAGCTGCCCCCTAAAGATGGCGACCGAAAAACAGTTTTCAATTGTTTTTCTTTAAACCAAAGATTTTCTTCTAGTTCTATGAATCGTAGGCAGGGTCGGATTCGTCCAAATTCACTTCAACCGGTGTGATTCAATAATGATGAACTATTAGCCATGGATTTCTCCAAAGGAGTGTTCTCAGGTAGGAAATGAGGGGTGAAAATGTTTCTTGGAGGAACATAAAAGAAACGTTCTTAATCGATGAAAAGAATTTGTCTTTCTCGTACTCTCTTGAAGATAACTGAAATCCACATACATCCAAACGCCTTTCAGAAAATGAAGGTTAAATTGGCCACGCAGATTTTCATCAGAACTTTATATTCGGCTATGAGAACAGTCATTGCAACTGGTGAGCTGCAAGTGGTGAGGTGCCAATTCAACTGCTCAGTTCATTCTGAAAATGAATGATCTTTTCGACTGCCTCAATTCGAATGGAAAATTTGAGGGAAATTATCAGCTATCAGCAAAACAAACTCTGACGGAATCAATTGAATTCATTAAGTCTTGGACAGTTGGGAAAAATATTCCCTATTGTTTCAACGGTTTGATACAAACCATCAGTAGCATCCTTCAATTGTGGGAGGAGACGAAGGAAACATTTCCATATTTGATAAAAAGTCGGCTCAACCAGGACCCAATCGAGAATTCATTCTCCAAAATGAGACGTAGGGGTTATGATCCAAACCCCTCAGCTCGATGCTTCAGATTTGGGTTGCAGTCGGTCATGACTGGTTGTCTTGAAAAATGTTCCGATAATTTTAAGTTCCAAGACGACAATGATTTCGACCTGTGTACAATGGGGGAATCTGAAAGTAGGCCCATTGATGTGGTTGATTGGACAGATTCGACCATTTCTTCTGCGGATTTGGGCTCGGATTCGGGCAACGGTGAGCCTAGTGATGGTATATAAGGGATAAAGAGTTAATTGAACCCCTAAATACCCTAGAATCCAACTCAATCGCAATTTTCTCGGAGTATTTGATGGGGAACATCGCCAAAAAAACAAATGCGGTAAGTGCGAAAAAGCACTCCTCATTGATTATTTGAATAAGCTTGGTAATGATTGGATATACAGGGTGAGTCTTTGACTTGTACATATATTTTAACTGTGGATTCCTCTCATCGAACGTTTTTTTCCTATACCATTTTTCAAAATTCGATTTGGTTTGGGAGATACAGGGTGTCGAAAATCCATGAAAAAAACACTTTTCTGTTTATATCTTCGGAACCGTTATTTCGAATGAACTGAATTCTGGTTGAGTTTTTACTCTATTCATAGTGCATATTCCTCAATCGAAACCGATTCAATATCTTTACTAGTATAAAAGTTACAGGGTAGTCGACTCATCAATACACGCTAAAACACCATAAAACCACTTTAAAAAGATAAACGGTTCATATTTTCGAAAGAATCAATAATTTAAGAAACTAAAAGTATTCCTATTTTTTTTTCAATAAAACGCGTCATTTTTGAGTTATTTCCAATTTTACCCGCAGAAATTTGACGAAAAAATCATTAATTTCAAGAATAATCTGAATGCGTCTCTGAATTCAATATCATCGAATATTATTTCTTCTCTGGTCCATTAAACGAGTTAACAATGTTGTCACAATATTTATCAACTTTGTCGACATATTTTTTAATAATAAAATCCCCCAAATGTGGGAGATAAAATTGAACACCAAGGAGGATTTAACAAGCACAGTTTCTATTGAAAATTCATAGTTACCGGTCCATATTGAAGTTAAACGTCGATGAAATACAAAATTCGGATATGAATGATGAATCTCAACACAAACTACTTATTGAATTGAAATTAATGAAACGATACCTGATAATCTGTGGCGATGTTTCTATCTAAACAACATCCTTTTGGAATTTTATAAACTCGACACGGTTGAAATTATATTAATTCACTTCACGTTATAATCACATTAGAACAATAATCCACTGAATGTAATGAATGTATTCAGAACTTCACATAATGTTTACAGTTTGTTCAGACTGTTCTGGAGACTGCTTTGTTATTGTTTATAGTTGGCTCCAGATAACCAATATTTCGGTTTTCACTCTACGCATGCGTGGTAAAATTTGGCGGCAAAGTCGATTTATGATGGGAACGGCCAAATTCATAGATATTCATACCAAGGTACACAAATGTATCGTGATTTATACTATGTTTCGTGAAAAATCCTTAACCTCATTGAAAATATCAGCAAGCTGACAACATCTTCTCGACATTTCTGTGCAAAAATTCACAGAATCGATACAAATTAGATTAGGTTAAGTTGTTTAATAATAAATCTGAATGAAAGTCTTTCTCCATGATATTGTTTGGGAATTTCGAAGAAAATATGAACAAGTTATTAGTGTTTACAAACTAATCTGCAGAAAAATCGAAGAAGGAACTTATTTTGTTGGAATAAATGTGGCATTTTAGTTGCAGATATAATCCGATGAAACTAACTATTTTTGATGAATTTGTTGAGGCTTTCGCGGCCATCGTTTGATGATATCTGGTCTTGATTCGAGCATTTCGGCCGGCGTGGTTTGTTATATTTCGACGTTTCGCCAGATCGAGTGTCTGACATCTTCAGGAATTATTTCTCTCTTATACTCAATATAGCTCAAGTATAAGAGAGAAATAATTCCTGAAGATGCCAGACACTCGATCTGGCGAAACGTCGAAATATAACAAACCACGCCGGCCGAAATGCTCGAATCAAGACCAGATATCATCTAACTGTTTTTGTTGAAATTATCGTGTTTGCAACATTTTTATTCCAATAACGGCCGTATTCTTCCGTAAGCGCGCTTAAAACTTGAGCCAAGCTTAAACTTATGCGTTATGTACCGCTGTACGATAAACGTGGCTCAGCTAAGCGTGAAAAAAACTGGGCAACATTGCTTTTTTCAAGCGTTTCAAAAATATTTCACGTGTCAAACGTGAAAAGTCATAATTGAAAGTGATGGATCGTGATTTCGAATCCAAAGTTCTCATTTATATTTACGTGTCTAGTTATGTAGTATCATATCATCCATAATAGAGGATGAGAAAACCAATAAGGCTTCTGGAGAGAAAAAGGAAAAGACCTATCAGCAGATCACAGAAGAGTTCAACGCATCTTCATCTACTGGTATAGTGATATATTACGCAGTATGGTTTCTTTGAAGAAATGCTACGAAGATAGAAAAAAGAGCGAAGGAAAACCTTGGCGGAAGAAAAGAAGGAAGTTACTACTGGCGGTAGCCCACTACCAAAGATAGAAAGGAATGAGACTGACGGTCTTCCAATGTCGAATATCGATAAAAATACATTGGTGGGTGTTGAGAACAAATTCGATGATGATGGAGATGAAAGCACTAGTCTGAATAGAGACCCAGATGAAGAAGAAGTGGAATATATAGTAGACGATAATAGCGCTGAAAACACATACTCTGGAAGGGAGACATCGCCATGATCGACTAGGAAACTGGAAATCATTTTCACTGAGAATTTCAACATGATTATATTTATAAATACTACTACATATTTACTTCAAATACTTTCAATAACAGATTTCCAAAGTAATTGTCTATAATAAAATTTCTAAAATGATGCAATAAATTTTTCTGAGTATTAATAGGGGTATGTCTCCTTGTTGGACTCAATATTCCAATTCCTCCATATTCAGGCACACTGGAGGTGGGGGAATGCTATTGTGCATTACTCTATAGTGATATTGTGTTTTAGGTAAAAGATATAAATGTTTTGTATACAATTCCTGTCAATTCGTTTTCGAATTCTAAAGCATCTTCTAAGAGCTCCAGCACTTATAGTGTTGTAGACTTTGCTAGTCGGAATCTTCTATTGAAGGCCATATCATCCATCTCCTCGAAATAGTTGGGCCTCCAGAAAATTCTTTGTGGAAATCCGAAAACAATAACATCTTATATGTCATTATCATCTTCTAATTCCATCATTGGTATACTTCTTCACCTCCTAATACCAAAAGGGCAAATACTAATATTTATCTTTTTGACAATATCAAAAAAGTGGTGTTATGATGTCAGCATAAGCCTGGCTTAAAATATAAAGCTGCCGAATATGGCCGCTTAGAGTTAAGCCGGCCTAAAGGCGTTCATGAATACGGAGCATACAAATTCATAAAGTTAAGCGAGTTTAAGCTTTAAGCTTGGCTTTATAGTATACGGCGAATGCGGCCGTAAGGTTAGTACTTGACTACTTGAGTATTCCCTAAATTGGGCCTAAATGTATAAACTCAATTTCTATCGAGAAATATGAACTTTGAATCAATTCCACAGTATCATTTCAGGGACGTATTTAGCCCAATGTTTCTTTTCAAATGTCTATATATTTTTAACAGAGCCGAATTCGGAAAAATGTAAAATGAAAAAAAGGTTTCTTTTGGCCTCAAGAATCTTCAGTTAAAATATTTGTACAAGTCAAAGACTCACCCTGTATATTGCAAATGGAAATCGGATACATTTGAGAATTCCCTCAACCGTTTTCAAACATTTGATGAAGAAAGCGCTGTTGGTCATAAAGAAAATTATGATAAAAAAATCAGAAAAGATATGACTTCAAAGGTATATTTTAGGAAAATTAAAAAAAAATGAATTTATAGAAGATTGGAACTCTCCGTTAACTCCAGAATTTGAAAAGCACAGGATTCATTTATTGAGACAACTGATTAGAGTGAAGCTGTACAGGGGACAAAAAACTAACCAAAGGAATCTCGACACAGAAGCATCCCGCTGTTTATAAAAAATTAAATATTTTTAAAAAATCATAGAAAAACTATTTATAAATACTTGTGAATGAAGAAAAAATAACATGCATTTATTTTTTCATACCTCAGTATTTTATATTCATGAAAGATCAAAAATAATTGTCGTTTTATTGCATCAAAAAAATCAGGTGATGAAATATTGAACATCCCACATTTCCATATGCCGGTCCTGATCGTCATCGCATTCGGCTTCGGAAATAGTGCCTTATAGTTCAGCTACTTACCGGCAGATGCGGGAGTAAAAATTTTCGCTTCTCTGAAACACACTTATCCATCTATGAACCGGTGAAGGAAAACTACACAAAATTTAGCTTCAAATCGTTGAACTGGGCTATGTCTCTATGTATATTTAAACTCAATGGTACTACGAAACCTGTGTCACAGCTAAACCTTAAAAGAACTAACTATATTTATATGGGTTCCTATCAGAATAAGCAGATTTCAAATCTATAACTTTCTAATACTTTGTCCCTGCTCCTTCAAAACTACCTTCGGCATTTTTAGTTTCTAAGCGTGATGATTATATTGAGATTGAGAAAATTGGAAGTAGAAATTAGCATTGGCAACACCAATTATTTTGACATTGCCGATATTTCACGTGTGCGAACCTGCGTCACCTTGATAAACCTAAAACCTGGCCAACCGGGATACTTTATAGAAGTAGATGGAGTATAGGTACAAAGTCCACGCCCAAAGGCAAAATGCAATGTATCGCAAATAGCAAGAAATAAATATTCATCGATAGAAATCAACAAATTTGTTATTTTGTGAATTTAAATCGTATAAAGCAATTAATTGAAACGGGGTTCCGAATCTAAGAACAAATTTATATGGAAAATTTTCATAAACCGATCCTGGAAATAGCACGAAATTATAAAAATTCTGTATGATGTGTAAAGATCGAGCTCCTTTTACAAAATTCGAAGACGAAGTTGGTATTTAATGCTAAGCGAACATAACTACTGAAATTCATTATTATTTATTATCCTACAATTGTTAGGAAATTTCCTTTTGGTACTTTTCCCTTTAATTACGCAGGGTAAAAATTTTGTGAAGAACAAAAACAGTATTTTCAGAATTATGAATACATTGGTTACTTCAAGACAATATTCCTTGAAAGATTCAATGATTCAAGACAACCGTTTGAAAAAGACGGATCGATATTTTCGGTGGAAACTGAAAATCACTCGGTATGAAACTTGTATGATATTTGCCTGAGTATCCTCTATAAGTGGTAGGAATATATATTATATGTATGTGCAGTTCCTCTTGACTCACCCTGTATAATTGCGAATGATTTTCGAAGCCTACCATACATAATGTTCCGATAGAGTATAATAAATTTTAAAATGTTCATAATAATTAATTATCAATATATGAGATGACACGATCAAGCCCTGCCCTAATTCCTTGAGAAAATTCCATTTTTTATCGTCAGTTCAATAACAGCGAAAGAACTCCACTCATGAAGCGTCTTCGAGAACTTTTCCGGATAAATAACCGGAAAAAATCAAGCGCTCGACTTGGCGCATCATTTATCATGTTCTATAAACCCACCCTGAAGCGACCACCCCTGCCTGCTCTGTCCTCATATTGTTTGCTAAGCGAAGCAACTCGTCCTCGAATTTTTCATTTTTGATGGAAGAAAAAATTGCTGATGATGAAAGTGATATTTTCGCCTTCCGGCTGTGTACTTTGAAAAATTAAAAGTAGTAATTTGTAGTCGAACAAAAGGTTTTGTTTCGCGTCATGCTTAAAAGCGACCATTCTTCAGACACCTGCTGGATGATGAAAACTAATGGGTTTTCGCGAAAGAAACTTTGGGTATGGAAATAAGTGGGGCGCATTGTGGTGCCTCTTTTTCAAATGGAACAAAGCCATTCCAATGAAATAGCAGTGGCTTGCTCGACTGTCTCGTCTACTAACTGGTCTCGTGTAAATGGTCCATGGTCTATAAAAAGTGTGAATTAAGTATAAGTGGTCAAAAATAGATGTGGTTTTTCAAATGATTTCAACACGAAGAGTTCATGCTAGGTCCTAAACGGCTATCTCAGTAGCGAAGTCTTGGCGTGGGCTGATATGATGATGAGGGATCACGTCCTCCACATCTAGAATTTACTCAAGTCAGCTTCTGAATTGAACTTCTCTTTGTTGTGGATCTGTATATACTCCATTCACTTTTATAAAGTATCTTGGTGGGCTATGGTTTAGGTTTATCAAGTTCTTTTACTTAAAACGGACGCAGGTTGGCAATCGTGGAAATCAAGCGACATTGCCAAGTCTACTTTCTAATTAGTCTTTTAAACTTTGTGAATGGAGTTAGTTCTTTTACGGTTTATCTGTGACACAAGATTCGTAGTAGGTACCAATACATTTTTACTGAAGTATTCAATTGTCGTCTGTAGGCTTATTTCTTGAGAATTTTGAAAAGTGGGGATCTCTGTTCTGTTCGTCTAAAAGTTTTTCCGTCGGGTTGATGAACTATCACAAAGTAACGGACTATTCTGTCCATTATTTTTCAGTAAAATTTCAACACTCGGTTCTTGATTTCCGTACAAGAAAATAGCATAACTGAATCTTCCAATCATGTTTATACTCGTAGACGTGAAATATTTCCAGTATTAACAGAGAAAAAAGTTTCTTCAATATTCGTCAGATCTTTGGAATGATTGAATTCACATAATATTTCCTCAAATTCATTGTTTTCCCAAAGTAAATAAACATTTTGATAAATTCGTAATTTCTACGATCTATATGTAGAAACGGCAACGTTGCGTTCATATCTGACAGAAGAATGACTATAACCTAACATTTTCAAAATATACGCGGTGAAATGTGTCAGAATTCCAGGGCCAACCGGCTACTTTATAAAAGTGAATGGAGTAAACATACCTACATGATTCCATAAGTGCTCAATTGCAATCCTCTGCGGTGAATCTGCTGGCTACTCCAATCTTTGGACAGTTGCCTCCACCATTAAAAACTGCCTAAAAGTCAAGTTTCTTATAGGTCTTTATTGTCCTTAAAGATGAAATCTTGTTCAATTTCTTCACCGAAATGAAGAAATACCACAAATAATGTTCGCTCCACTAATTTAGCCAATTATGATTCCTGGTACATATTATAACCATTCACTTTTATAAAGTATCCCGGTTGGCCATTATTTAGGTTTATCAAGTTCTTTTACTTAAAACTGACGTAGGTTGGCACTAGTGAAAGTAAAATAATTATTTTTTCGAATAAACTATCACAAAGTAACGGACTATTATGTTCATTATTTTTCAATAAAATTTTCAACACTAGATTCTTGATTTCCGTAAAAGAAATTAGCATAAGTAACTGAATCTTCCAACCTTGTTCATATACGTGAAATGTTTCCCGTATTAACAGAGAAAACGTTTCTTCAACATTCGCCAGGCTTTTGGAATTATGTATTAAATTCACATGATATTTTCTCAAATTCATCATTTTCCCAAAGTAAATATACATTTTGATAAATCCGTAATTACTACGACTTATATGTATAAAGTACAACGTTGCTCATCCATCTGACAGAAGAATGACTGTAACCTAACATTTTCAAAATATACGCGGTGAAATGTGTCAGAATTTCATGGCCAGCCGGGATACTTTATAAAAGTGAATGGAGTATATATGAATAATTTCGGTTCTTTCCATATTCAATACAGTGTGACAAGAAAAACCTCGGACAAACTCTTTTTCATTTAACTTTATTAAACAGAAGAAATTGAACAAAACAACAACAAATAATAATAGCTTGAACATTTGTTAATAATATATTTAAGCCGTTTCAAGGTGGCTTCCTTTGGCGGCGATACACAGCTTCAGACTCTCCTTGAAATTTTCGGCAATGGGCCGCAGCTCCTCGGGCGTTAATCGGTTCCATTCCCGGCGCAGAGATTGCTTCAGCGACTCCAAATTTGTGTTTTTCAGCACAAGCCCTGTGCTCTAAAATCACCACACGCTGTAGTCCATTGGGTTGAGATCCGGTGAGTAGGGCGTCCATTCTGCATATGAGATGAAACAATGAAAATGGGTTGTGATCGAGATATTCTTGATAATGGGATATTTGTTGAAACATTATTTGGGCTGTTTCCATTATCTCTTACACCATTCTTGCGTCATTTTCGCTCTGAGGCTCCATTTTGGTAACTTGACGGACTGATTCGCGGTTGATACCGGTCTCACAGGCTATTTTCCTCATGGAAACCCTCGGATTTCGATTGACTCGCTTCTTGACGATGTTGCGATTGCTAGGTGTATTGACAGTGCGTTTTCTACCACTTCCTGGACGACGACCATTGTGGCCAAGCTCCTCGAAACGACGAATTGCATTGGACACAGTTTGTCGAGGCACATTGAGCAAACAATTTCGCATTGACGCCTACCTTGACGAAACAGCTCCAAAATCGCACTACGTTTGTTTGACATTCTAGAACTCTGTGAAATGAAATTATATCAAACTGAAAATTCACATATTAGTACAGGAAAGTGTAGAGAAACCAAGAGAATAAAAATTATTTGGCTGCGCTGAAATACTTTTGTTCCAGACCACAGCAAAATTTGTCCGAAGTTTTTCTTGTCACCTTGTACAATATTCCTCCTCAACATGTCGGGTTATCCTTCGAACAGCGCAACCTCTTGTGTACACCTAATATCCTTAAGGCTATTATGTTTCCTATATTGAATGCAAATATTGGTTGGTTTCGTTTTCTAAATGGATCAAGTTTTTGTGTTATCTTCTACTTGTCAATAGCTTGTTTTAACTACAAAAAGTGATACTTATACCGTTGCTACAACAGAATACTAGAGGAGGTGCAAGAAATTTGAGAGAGTTTATTATTTTATAGTCAAATATGTATTTGAATTAGTTTGCATTCCAGTTAAATCCTTTTTTCTTATTTCAAGAAAAACTTCACAAATCCGATCAGGAAGCTTTTATCGTATGCATAATATAATAATATATGGCGCATTTTGTCCGAATCTCTCTGGAAGAAAAAAATCCTTTTTTGGATATTCCGAATTCATCCTCTTCTGAAAGGAATACTCCACAATAACTAGAACCCTACTGAATGTATCAATTTACCAATTTCCATCGGACGGAAATTCGTCGATGGAGACCTTTGTAGGTATTGAGAGGAAATCGAAAGGCACAGGGTTCTTCGCTTATATTGCGAGAGTTCTTTCGAATTTCGATCTCGGATTAACCGTTTTCCGGACTCTGTTCAAATACCGCTTCGGATAAAATTGCTCTCGGAGGCGACAAACCAAATAGACACGTCACTTCACGTCCTGTCTGGCCCGGACCAATCGAAGTATTCAATCATCGGGCTGTCGAATTTCGGTATTTTATTCCAGATAATGATCATTGGAAATTGCTAGTTCTCGCTTTGGCGCTAATTTTTCACTCGCAATCAACGATTTATGTGGTTCGTTCGGTTTCTGAACATTAGCTCAACCTATATAAAGCCGAAAATCACCTTCGTAAAATGTTAAATGCGTTTGAAAAATATTTTGGTGATTGGAAATCAATGTTTTGATGAATAATAGTAATTTACGTAACAAGTCCGGAAAATAGGGTTTTTTTGGACGAATAGACAAGATTCTAGGACGAGCCGGAGGCGAGTCCTGGAAGTCTGTGAGTTCAAAAAAACTATTTCCGGGCGTGTTGCGTACAATATTTTTTCGGCAACCGTGAAGAATTACAAATCAATGAGATGACACATCTCTTTATCGATTTTGATTCATATTTGAATTGAACAGAACACAGAACAGAACTGTCATCCGTTATTTCGTTGCTATTGTGATGATCATAACAATGACAACAACGACGTGTTTTTCCGGCCTAGGCCGGGAAGTACGTACTTTCCGGCCTAGGCCGGGAAATGCTACTTTCTCAAAGAAAAAGCGTCCGGGAAGTACCCACTTCCCGGACGGTTGCCGAAAAATATCTTGTTTGGATGAATTAAGTTTGGGGCAGGATGACGATATATCCAGGAACTGTATTATAAAGCAAAAAGTGATATACATATTTCTTTCGAATTCATGGTTTCAGATGTGAATCTTGCAAAGGTCTTTAAAGCACACCTTGTGAAACACTAACTGTGCGTTCAATTCTCTATGAGTAAAAGGGTTTTTCTAAGCCGTATAGATGACACCGAGGAAGTAATTTTTGCCTTAAGACCTATGCCCCGTTTTCGAAGCAAAAGCGAGATACAGAGGGTGTTTAATGACAACATTGAGCAATATTCTGATAACTCTGGTAACTCATGCGTAAACTTTGAAATATCGGTTTCTGGTCACATCTTAGTATTTTTGGTGTACAATTCAATTGAGGTGTTTAATTCTGGAAAGAGAAATTCAGATTGACGAAGGCCAAAATGGTGCTAAAGGGCTGACATAGAATTTTTGGTTCATAAATTCATAATTCTATCCGGGTCATTCTGGCAGCCTATTAGCATTAGCCGAAACCAAAAGATATTTTTTATTTTGTTTTCACCTCAGTATTCAGAATGAAAGAACAGTTCAGCCTTAAAAGATTCCAACAATTTTTGGTGACTTTGTTTTCACTGAAAACGTGTAAAAAAAGGTAGAGTTCGAACTTTGGGAAAAATTTCTGCAAGGAAAATCTTGAATAATCGAATACGTTGAAATAGAGCTTTCCAAATTGGCAACCGATTTGAGCCTTGAAAAATTACTTAAGTGTGATCAGAAACCGTTATTTCAAATGACACGCATAACTTACCACAGTTATCAGAATATTGCTCCAAGTTGAGTAGTTGATTAAAAACCCTGTACCTCGCGTAGGTATGCTTCGAAAATGGGATGTATGTTTTGAGGCAAAAATAACTTTCGCGATGTCATCTACACAGCTATACAGAGTGAGTCTTTGACTTGTACATATACAGGGTGGCCATTTGAAAACGAAACAGACGAGATTACAGACGAAATAAATTTTTTCGATAGAAATGCTCGGACAGGTCGATTTCTGTTTCGAGGGGGACAACTTAAGATGTAGGTTACGGACGCATAGCGCTTCAACCCTTGCTGCTACAACCCCCACCGCCAATTTTTGAATAGGGAAGATGGGGTGAGTGATACCTCATTTGAAAAGTATTTTCATACTGATTTCAGCACAGTCATTGTTTTTTCATTTTATGCATTAGTTCTCGAAATATTCTTAACTAAGTAATTGAAAATGAAGTGGTGTTTTCATGGCACTTGTAGTGTTTTTTTGTGAAAAATCGACATCTTGATTAAAGATTTCTATGTCAGTGGATTGGAGGAAGGAAGCCACAGTCATGGTTGTTTCGAAGCTCAAAATGTCGATTTTTCACAAAAAAAACACTACAAGTGTCATGAAAACACCACTTCATTTTCAAATACTTAGTTAAGAATATTTCGAGAACTAATGCATAAAATGAAAAAACAATTAGGGGGAGATCGTTACCCTTCGTACGCGGGGCACATTCATACAGTCAAAATAAAACTTGAACGAAACGACGTACGACCTTGCTTTTGTATGTGTGCTTGAGTGGAGCTACCAACTTTACGTCAACGTACTATCGCGCCATTCGCACTGGTGAGAGCGAAGTTTCAGGCACGAATGTGTTTTCGCGCTCGCTAAGTAATTTTTTGATCAATGTTTTTGTCAATTTTTACCGTAGATAAGATAGGTTCTCGTGTAGAGAATTCTATCAGTTACTAGCAAAATATACTTAAGATACGTTTTCAATAATAAATTTATGACGTTTTCCTATCAATATTGAAAGAGGATATATTTTGCTGTTATTTGGTAAGTGGGGTACTTTCGTACAGAACTAGATGGGGCACATTTGGACGCGTAAGAATGTGCCCCAACTAGGAACGATTCAGTGTGTTAGTGTACTAATTGCTAATTTTTGCATTAACTCCTTTCTTGGAGGTTCCGCCGTTTCGCGAGAACAAACTATTAACTCACCATTGATAACTTATGATGAACTACAAAGGTTTAATTTAGATCCTTTGAATAATTCACCAATCCATCAAATAATAGTAGCTTCTTTGAAGACAGTTTTGACACTAGAGGCAATTCGACCCTATCCGACTGTTGTGAGAAGTAATAAAACAAACAAAGGACGACGGCCAGGAAAATCACGTATTTATACTGACTGTATGTAGGTGCCCCGTTGTTGGGGTAGGTTCGTACATATTCCAGATTTAGTTTTAAATCATAATTATGGTTGAAACATCAGATGAAATCATCTGTAATTTTTTTATATGAATCTCAGATAGTTAGACTATACATTCAAGCAGTCAGGTAATCGATTAATGAAAAAACAAAAAATAAAAAAAATAAAATGTTGAAACCGTACGAAGGGTCCCCACCTTCCCCTACTGTGCTGAAATCAGTATAAAAATACCTTTCAAATGAGGTATCACTCACCCCATCTTCCCTATTCAAAAAGTGAGGGTGAGGGTTGTAGTAGCAAGGGTTGAAGCGCTATGCGTCCGTAACCTACATCTTAAGTTGTCCCCCTCGAAACAGAAATCGACCTGTCCGAGCATTCCTACCGAAAAAATTTATTTCGTCTGTAATCTCGTCTGTTTCGTTTTCAAATGGCCACCCTGTATGTTAACTGAAGATTCTTGTAGTTGATAAATATTCTGACAACATTGTTAACTTATTTAGAGATCAGAAAAGTAATAATATTCCATGATATTTAATCCAGGGAAGCATCCAGATTATTCTTGAAATTCATGATTTTTTTTCTCAAATTTTATCGTATACAATCGAAATAACTCGAAAACGACGCGTTTTATAAAAAAAAACATAGAGATTATGTGTATTTATGAGTCGGTTACGCTGTAACTTTTATACCAGGAGGATTATTGAATAAGTTTTGATTGATGAATATGCAGCATGAATAGAAATCAATCAACCGAAATTCGGTTCATTTGAGAATACGATTCCGAAGATATGAACAGAAAGTGTTTTTTTCATGGATTTTCGACACACTATAGCCGTGTTTCATAAACGTTGATCGGGTGATCAAATGCTTGATCGAGCGATTCTGTGATAAAAAATCCGTAAATTTGAAACTCTATTGGTCGATTTGACAAAAACGTCAAGGTATTCTGTGAATCATCCAATCAACGATCTTTATATGTTAAACCCACCCTATATATATTTCAAACGAAACCGAATTTTGAAAAATGGTATAGAAAAAAAGTGTGCAGCTTGATGAAAGGAATCTACAGTAAAAATTTATATACGATTCGAAGACTCACCCTGTGTATGTTTGTCCAGTTTATGGTGAAACAACCTGTATACGCCTCAGCAATGATTCACTCCATCTGCACATTTTATAATTCGCAAAAAAAAATTCAGGATCAATAAGTATTGATTGATGAAAATATCGACAGCATAAAAAAGTGCCAAAAATTTTGTTCACAGAAACGCAGAATTTTCCACAAGAAAAAAAGGTACAGCCACTTTTCAAAAATGCGCATTCACCGAAACAACCTCTTACTCTAGAACGATGAGGCACAGACAGAATTTTTGTTTATCTAGATATTTGAGGACCAATTTGGCATACTCTGTGATCTTGGTTGAAAATTTTCATGTACCCCACTCAAAAACTCCCCAGATCCGCTAATGGTTTTATCGAATTCAATTTTACGAAAGGTGTTCAAAGAGGGCCACCATGAGCTCCAATACATGCTCCTACATGTTCGAATGAATGATTGCTTTATGCAATGGACTATGAACATTGTTGCTAAAAAATTTAAAAACGAGGTTCACATTAAAGTAGGCCTTGGCTCATTTTAATAGAAATTTATCTCGAATTAAATGCTTGAAATACAGTGAGTATATTTCGCAACCTCAATGGATCAGGTATGTTTTTTCCCAATTTGGCAATCAGGTGAATTTTTTTACACCACGTTAGGTTAAACTCAGGGTAAAACGCAAAACATGATACAGAATCATAGTTCACAGTCGAAAGCGCATCTATCTCGGAATGCTATCCAAAAAACAGATTGAAATAATTCCTACATTTTTGGTCTTGAAATAAAAAAAACTAACCAAGAGTGAAATTTTTTCGAAAATGCCGAATATCTCGAAGAACTAATGAAGCATTAAACATATTCTGAACCGCCACAAAGTCCTTTACTCGGAGGTACCATATTATCCATCCATTTATCCACACCCTGTATGTAACAAATAGTCCTAAGTTTCCATATCCCGAATATTCGGGCTTAGATTCCAGCTTTCGATGTTATCTAGAGTTTATCACATTCAGTATCGGAAATTCCTAACATTAAGTAACTGTCCCAAATCCACATCAATAAAGTAGCAAACATAACATCCGGGTGAGATAAATAATATTTAATCCACGATTATTGATTGAAGTGTTCATAAACTGTTTCATCAAGCATTAAAACTTCCATAAATCACTTGTGATTTATTATTTATTAGCCGTACTTCGCTTGTGATTTATGTTTTATTACATATGCATTTTTTCCGAGCAGAGGATGTTATGAAAAGTCGGAACATCCGACAATTTTTTCGTAGAAAAACAATTGCGGTTATTTCAGAAAGAATTATTGAAGATTTGTGGACAAATTTAAACATTCTACCAGCATATTATAAGATATGTGTGTTATTCACTTGGTGATTGACAAAACTCGAAATCGCCTCGTCATCCGCGTGAATAGTAGCCACCATAATATACTATTTGACGATGAAAAATCTAACGTCGGGTATATTCCCAAATGATTCGAGTTAAATCGGACGTGTTCTGAAAATGGGCATTCGAAAGAATGTTTAATATCGTTTCTAATGCACGTAGTGCTAAATCTGGACCGATTTTTGTCCTTTCATTTTCCACAATTGCACCTATAAATCACCATATTCTCCTATTCAGGATATGAAACGATGCGAGAATGATAGTCGGCAACGAAAAAGAAGTCCGATGCGGCAGTTCAGCGATTACCTTCGTTTTGTTAAATTGACCCATTTCCGTTTGCTCACCACGACGTACTTTGAAAAATGTGCAAATATTTGAACTGAAATCTCATCGATGATTTTGATTGTAGATAACAGCTGGCTAATATAGGAAAATTTACAATTAATTTTCGGATCAGGTGGAGTTATTAAAAAAATTCGAAACTTTTATACTCTTCCCCTCAAAGGCGTATCTAGAGTTGGGACTTGGGGATGTTACAAAATCAACTAAATCCTGTAATTTTTTGCTATGTTGGGGCCTTATATCGGCTTCTTATGTTTATTTCTTCGTCGCAATTCCATAGTTCACAAGTATTTGAGGTAGAGATGATTATGTACAGGGTGGCCAGATTTCGATAGTTTAGTATTACAGCTCTAAACTATAAGAGATAGAGATAAAGTAATATACATGTCATGTTCTCCATGTTCCCCAATTTGCTACGGCGTCTCGTTTCCGAGCTACAGGGTGATTTTGTTATTTGGTCCATTATTATAATTGACTGTAACTAGGGTCTACACTCTCGAAATGAACACATCTTTCCGGCACTTGTTGTTGCTTTTCAGCGGTGCTATTGGAATTTTTTTGTATCTGCTCAAATTTCAGAGCTATAACACAATTTTTTTTTCAAATGGCAACCATAATGAGAAATGATATTTTCAAATTGATCTTTCTTCAAAGTTCGCTATATATCGAAAATTTAGTAAAAACACTTTTCGTACAACAAAATCCAAGCAGGCTTTGATGAATCCCTAATGACCTTAGGCGGTCATAGAATTTTATGTCTTATTCATTTTCACTTGTCAAATTCAATTCAGTTTCATCATTGTTGTTTTATCATCCCGCGATTCTAAAGTTCTTATTTATATCACATTAAAAGATGCAATTTATGTATTTCCTCGAATGAATAACGATTTGAACATTTGTAGTGAATATTATTTTTTTTTAAATGTACCAATATTTTTTCTTGAAGGAGCTTTCTTGACACTCATGGAAGCATTCATTACTGTTTTCAACGGGTTACATAAACTTTGTGTTATTTTCATCATTAAATCATCTAAGTATTCATATTCAATGTTTTTCATTTTCAATTTAGCAGAGAAATCATACTAGAATCAACAAGTTTCGCGAAACCCTCTATTGGTCTGAGAAGGTTATAATATAGTTCCTAAATCATTTTGGCAGCTTACGATGATTGTGAGATATCGAATTCTATGGCCTCTTGGCCTCCTCAGTTAGGCGAAAGTGAACAGGGACAGTTTCCTGTCTCTATGGAAGGGAATCAAAGCCTGCTTGGATTTTGTTTAACGAAAAGTGTTTTTCGAAATTTTCGATACAAGTATAATGAACTCGAAAGTATATAATGATATACTATATTTTTGAAATCCTTGAAGAACAATTTGGAAATATCATTTTTCATTATGGTTTCCATAAGAAAAAAAAATTGTTATTGCTCCTAAATCTGAGCAGATACAACAAATCCAATAGCACCATTGAAAAGCAGTAAAAAAAGTGCCCGAAAGATGTGTTCATTTCGATATTCTATAAGCCATTTTTCTTCGAACTTAACCACGCAAACCGGGTTAACTATACTATGACGTCATAGTTAACTTCGGTTTTCTTGTGGAGGTTGACAGATTTGTTTCTTGTTCGTTGATGTGTTTGACAATTTGAATATTAAGCTTATTATATCGAAGTTTTTGATTATATATTACGACTTTAACTTCATGTTCGTGAAAATACAGTGACAATGAGTGTGGAAATTTCATTAGTATTGGAATTTATGGAGGACAAGCAGGCCGTCCCAGCTTCGCCCGTGTATAAATTTGTTTCACGCGGCGGTTTCATCTTCAACACTTCAACCTGCCATATCTTTTGATGTACTCATTGTAATTCTATGATGTGACGGACAATTTCGTTCTAAATTAAATACTGGGGATCAATACCCAATTCATAAAAACTGACTCCCAAGTAGTGCATAATTTTGGAAAACATCTGATTACCATAAACAGGTAATAGCAAGTCATTCTTGAGAAATAGATATATGCTATCGCGGACTTTTTTGTAGAACTATTTAAGAGGTACATTTCCGTCATACATCGTATCCACGGTTTTTGCAGCGCACGTGAAAATAGCTGATTATGGCTGATTTTTTTGTAATTATTGAAGTTATAGTAGGTATCCTTATTTTTTTCGGGTAAAAAGTATAGCCTATGTCACTCAGGGATAATGTAGCTTTCTAAGGGTGAAAGAATTTCTGAAATCGGTCCAGTAGTTTTTGAGCCTATTCGTATCAAACAAATAAAAATACAAATCTTTCCTCTTTATAATATTAGTATAGATATTCAGATTGCACCACATCCATCTTAAGCGTCCTACAATTCATGGGGAATAAATTCTTTCAACATCTGGATTATGCAAATGCTGGAAGATGATGAACATTTCAGAATGCCCATTGTAGATGATGATTGGATTCAGAAATATATGGACCATGATTTTTATATGCTGTTCCGAATGAAAAAGAGTACATTCTACAATTCAATAGAATTAATTAGCAGATATTATAAAGTACCAAAATATTCGGATGTAGAAGCAAGCCCTTAACTCTGGAAATATTTAGATGTAAATGAAGCAACAAAACGAGAAGAGATTGTAGCATTATTACAATAATATGAATTGAAATAAACTCATTTGTGTTTTCAGAGTTTTTTATTGTTTCACATAATACAAAACAAATCTATCTCCTAAAATTAGAACAAAACAAATTATGAATGAACAATAAACTGCATATAAAAACATCACGAAAATAATTCAGTACTAAGTGGTCATCAGTCTGATGAAGTTGATCTTTTTCGTTTTTGTGATTTTGAGATTTTTTCAAAGATTTTCAATAGTCTTCGCCTAGAGAATCGATATTTCACCATCGATGAACCATTTTAGTATGGTATAGAATCACTTCAGAAAAATTAGCAGAATTATCTACTTACCTATATTTTCAACATCTCGATTATTTTTGTTTCGTCAATAATTTGGTATTTTCTTTCGTTCACATATACATATGCATGGAAATTGTGATTGTTCCATAAACATAGACATCAAAAACCTAACCTGCAACCAGATAACACTCCGTCAAACAACCACCGTAAGCTGGTTTGTGCGGTCAGTTAACTATTACGTCATAGTTTGGAATACACTTCGAGAAATATTGACTGGTTATCTTTTTGTTAACCTGGTTTGTATGGTTAAGTTCGAAGAAAAATGGCTATAGTCAATTGTATAATAATGGAGCAAATACCGAAATCACCCTGGAGCTCGGAAACTGGACGCCGTACAAATTTTGAATAGTTACAAATTTATTATGAATGATAAAATTTTACGACAACCTAAATATACAAATAAAATGATTGATTTAGATTCTATTTAGTCTTTTTCAGAGTAAACACTCCCAGCAGTTAATACTCTATAGTCTATAGTTTAAGGACGGTTGTGGCCCGATAACGTCTATGATCTTTTTGTTGACACTTCTGGTTTCCAAATTTCAGATAAGCTAGTTTTCCAAGCTCAAATAAATGTTGAATCTTCTTGAATTTCACAATAAAATTGAACATGGAGGTTATTGATGACACGCTTATCTTGAATTTTATTTTAATACTAGCTGGCCCGGCGAACTTTGTTACGCCTTAATGATACTTACGATGAATTTGACAAATCGTAATCACCGGTGATCGGAGATCAACGGCTTGGTTCTCTGATTTTTGAATTGTCAATTCGAGTTGATGCTAGATGAAGCTCCGATCACCGGTGACGCTTTTTGAAACCTACCGTTAAAGTTGTATAAACTAATCATTGCTATTTTTTCAAGCAGGAGATAAATTAGGAAAAATATACAAAATTTTAGTACCATTGTTATTCTCACGAAAAGAATTATCTTTATTTGAGCGGTATCTGATTGTGGAAAAAACGAAATCTTATCTTAGCCTTTTGGTGCTCAGCTTAAAATAATTTGTAAACATGTCAGTTGGTGGAGCAGCGAGAATTCCATGTTTCCATGGATATGAGCTGTCACACAGAACAGAAACACAAAAATAATATGTCAATTACTAATTATGGCAATTTTGGATTTAGTTATTTACACAAATATATTTATTACCCAAACAGAAATTCAAAAATATTTCAAAAATCATGAGAAAAGATGAGAATAATGAAAAACTCACGATTGAAACTGATCGCCAAAATCCGATTTACTTGAAATTTCGATAAAAATTCATGTGATATAATTATATGCAAATTATACAGTATTTGATGTCAATATATGTAGTACCTTCACGATTAGGTTATTTTGAATAAATAAAGCCTTAAATATAACTAATAATAATCGGTCATAATGTGTGAATAGCGCCACCTGAAGTGGTAAGAACGAAACTTCTCTTAAATCAGTCATATCTCAACGAAATCTAATCATTTTAGAGATCTGTAATCCTACGCTAAGACATTTCGGCTTTGGTCAACAACGCAGAGTTGGAGGCAACCCAAATTACTCACTATATATTTACATCGCCGTCTAACGAGGAGAATATCGAATAAAGTAGCTACGAATAAGCTGTAGCGTAACTGTAACTGTAGCGACACCTAGTAACCTTACTCGAAAGAAGGAAGAGTATTTCCTGTATAAGTGAAATTTTCATCGATTTTTTTCAGAGTTTTATCGTATTTTATAATAACCAGACCGTAGACGAATCCATATATGGAGTTTCATAACAAACAGTCCATCCGATCTCGAGTTATAAATGGTGTAACCAACATCTTTCTTTTATATATATAGATTCTTTAATTTTTCATTCTTTCAGATTAGATCAGAACTCAATTGAATACTCTCCAAACATAAGATGTTCATTGAAGAAATTTCAAAATGTTTTGATCTTTTCTGTCTATTTCAGGAACCCTTTTGGTAATCTCGCTGTTCACACTAGTGAGATCTGGGTCGCGGAGAGCGGTCCGTCAAATTAGTCGCAACGTTGCCAGATCGGGCGATTATTCCGGTAATTAAAAAATGGGTCAATAGTGTTTTCGTCATACGCACTTCGAACTAAGCAACTCTGAATAAATCATTATGAGAAATCATTAAATTTCTTTCAATATAGTGTTCAATCCAAAAACTTTTCGAAAACAAACGTGACAATAGATAAAAGATAAAATACAATAAGGTGGAATTGAAAATATTTTTCATTTGCATTATATTTCATGCCATTCAGGTAAACTTCAATGTACAATTAACACTCATAGTTTATTTTCGAATGAAGTTCGTGAATTAAGACAAATTTCATCTAAAAATGTGGAAGATATTTTACTCATTTTTAACAATTTTTTAACAACAACATTTTACACATTCTGTTTCATTTATATATAATCAAATTGAATAAAATTTGCATTTTGCAGTAATTACTAATTATTAATAGATAGATAACTTCCTTGATTAATATATTCAAAGTGTAGTTGACAGGAACTAGGAATCGGGAATGAATCAACAGACCTCAGCTAATGCCGACGTTTCGCAAATATATTTTTGCTTCTTCTCGATGTTTTTCTGGTCGGTTGTTCATGGTTGCACCTTGGGGAGAACATAGTTTGGCTTTGGTAAGTTTCGGCTGGTTGTGACGTCTGAAAGTTGTTTTACCATTCTAATGTAGAATTTGATGGTATATTTGATTTTGTTAATTTTTAGTCTAATGTGTAAATCTTCAAAATTTTTATTTTTGTGTTTTTTAAATGATGTTGTCTCTATTTTAGCCCTGAAGAAGCAAAAATATATTTGCGAAACGTCGGCATTAGCTGAGGTCTGTTGATTCATTCCCGATTCCTAGTTCCTGTCAACTACACTTTGAATTACTAATTATCACCTCTGAAAATACCCTAATGAGGTGGCTTGTTTTAGCTATTACAATTTGTGAATGAATGAAAAGTATTCACTCAAGATGGTGGTGGCATCCTAATAAATAAGTAGAATTTCATTGAGGTAGTCGTTGGAATCCTTCGACCTTCTCTTTCGCTACACCTGATCGTGTGTCGTTTTGTATCGTCAGTTCATTCAATCTTGATTGTAGGAAGACACTTGGAACGAATTTATGAGCGGATCGAACGATTGATTCTTCTTCAACACGGCCGGCCTTCCGCCTTGCATGCAATTTTCGCAGAGTGCTCTCCTCAGTCTCCTCAGTCTCCTCCATCCATGCAGAGGAGTGTCGGTTTGCAGCAGTGGAAGTTGGAGTCGAAAATTGTTGGAGCGATTAGTGTCAAGGTTGCAACTGGCAAGACGACCCATTGCATAATTTGAACATAACGACTTGTATTTACGTTCGGCGTGTTACGAGAGAAATGTTGGCATAAAAACGGTCGCATAGGAAATTACCGAGCAAAATGAATCACGAAATTGGCTCGTATTCGATTATTGTAAACGAAAATTAGCGAGATACTCGAATTAGTTGTACATATCCGAAAATGAGTTACGGTTAGATACAGTTCACGGAGAACTTTTCGTTCGACTTTACATCATTGGCGAAATGAATAACTCTGGATTTGATACTGGTTGGATTTTGTTCTATTCTTTCCTACTCAATGAAAATTCGAGTTATGAACAACATCTCTTTCTCCAAATGAAATTTTTGTATCGATTTTTCTTTATATTAGTTTGTGGACAATTCGTTCGTATTTTCTTGTGAGCAAAAGTTGAAGTTTTCGAGCAGACATCTCCTTCTTAGTTTTATTTTGTGTACTATCCCAGGCAACGAAGCCAAGGTATATTTTTAAAGAGGAAATAGACAAATATCCTACCCTGCAACTCAATCGTTTGGTAGGACTCATAACATAGTAATTCAGCTTCGTGATAATTAAGATCGGTGGAATAGGGGATGGGAAATAATGAGGTGAAAACAGGTAAATCGAACACTTGATTGGACACAAGAGATGATACCTTTATTGTCCATGAAGGAGTTGTTTCGAAAGCACTTCCTTTATTAAGTGAGAAAATGAAAGCTAAACCAACGGTCGGATGGGACCCCCAAAGCAAAGACCCCTTGGCATGACAATTGGTTAATAATACATGTAGCAAGTATAAAATTAGTGGACAACAATCGATTGGTAGAATATTATGTAGAGCATTATGGACACCTGGGCATAGTTGACAGATATTTTTCAAGTCGTCATCTGTACTCAAACGAAAAATTGGAAAGAGTAGGTTCGCATTATAATTCAGTATATCCGTTCATTCAATTCTCGGAATATAGATACTTGAAATCGTCATTACGTTAAAATAGCTACGCTGTGATTGTGTATACCCCTGTCGTAGGCCCCACAAGCTGAACCGTCTAAGTCACGACACTCAGATCCTCAGAACCTCGATATTTTTTTCCAATTTTTCTCAAAAATTTTTCTCTTGAATCCATTTTCTGACCGTCACCGTCCGTCTCTATATCACGAAACTGCATATGTTTCAGAATTCAATCATTTCAATCAAGTAGATTGGGAGAAAATTGACTTGATTACACGAGGGATTATTTAATGGTCAGTAACAAAATATGTATAACTTCCGACTATAAAAAAAAAGAGACGCGCCTTTCATTAATAAATAGTGAAGCCAATTTTCAAAATCATCAGTACTAAACTACTGAATCAAAATGTAGTAGAAATGTTTGCAACGTTGTAACGTTCTTTGAATTTTCTAATAAGTAAACTCCCAATCAACATTAAAAAAAATTTAGATTGAAATTCATTTACTTACCCCGTTTTGTGCCTGGTTGTCAGAAATGAGTATTTGTTTCTTCAAATATTGTGCATTTTTACATTGCATATAATAAAGTATCGGAATGTTCGCGAAACGTCTCGACCGTTTTTGCCTCAGATAATGAATGGGCTCGTTATGGCAGCACCGGTTTCCGAATCTGTGGTCAGTTCATTCATTAATTTCGTACTGTTAATTCAATTTTGTGTTACTATTGTTACTAATGACAACAGTGTTGTCATCACGGTGTCGCGTACGAAAAGTGAAATTTAGGTTTATTTTTAGGTTTATTTCTGAATATCATTAGCAAAATACGTTGAAAAATGGTTGGTGGGTGTCTTGTTTGTGGTAAATTGGACTATTTGAATCCTGATTTGAGTTTACACAGTTATGTTCCACTCTCATCATTCCAAGTAACAGTGGCGTACATTCTTCGATCTTTAGAATTTCACTCTTCAGATTCTCTTCTGATATTGAGAGGAGGAACATCAATTCTGAATTCAGCTGGCTCTATTTACCTAACTCAGAATCTGTTTCAATCTTCGAAACATTGTATGAATTCACCAAAAAAATTTATTTCACTTGTATTTCATTCCCATTCTTCAATACCGATAACACCACGCCACTGGACCAAAGTTAAATTCTGCAATGTTGCCACGGCAGTGTCTAATGATATTGCTATCCTCTATGCTATCTTCGTTCCGCTCATTGATAATTTTGGCTTCGCCAATTCTCGAATTTATGACTGAGATGATGTGTCTCCTTTTTCTATAGTCTTAAGGTGCAGACACATTGTTATCACGTCACGTCACATCACGTCATCTTCCCAAAAGGTGCAATCACGATAATGCATGGAACTTAGAGCATAGGAAGAGAGACACACCTTTCAATAATGAATAGTGAAGCCAAATCAACAGAACTAAACTGGGTGATTGTACTACTACGGAATCAAAATGTAGTAAAAATTTTTGACAACAATTTGTATGCACCTTAAGTGTATAACCATGATCACTTGAGGTTTCGTCAATCCGGTGAAAAACGGACTCTTGTCCATCACAGTCAATTTTCTTCTAAACCACTGGCAAGATTGAAGCTAGGAACATGTAAGTAGTTTCATGTCCCAAGTTACTGAAAAGTACGAATTTGACTTAATTGGTAAAAATGTTTGACTCATCCAATCAAATCTCTCATTGTGGAAACAACAATTAATTTTTTTTTTTATATCTCTGAAATGTTTAGTTCAGATATTCAAGAAAATGTGCGAAAATTGGGCTTTCTCTGCCTTATTTCATAATGGAACATTTTCCGACGTCTTCCGATACCCAGGCTCCGTTGATCTGTATCTCTCCTTGTAGAATTTTATCCAATTTAACATTTTATATTACCTGAGAATGATTCGTATACATTTTTCAGTTATTTCATAGTATTTCCTTCAAATAATTGATAACTCACATCATCTTCGAACATGCCATCATTCTATGATTATATGTTGTTATAAGTCTTTCGTAAGAAAAATAATAAATTACTCATCTACGAATGAGGAAACATGACTATTAAGCACCAATCACAAGTAGTTTCAATTCATATAGCCAACATTTGAATTACCCATAATTCAATTCTAATCATGTGAAGACAATGAGCAATTATTCATTACAAATGCAACAAAAAGTGCAAAAAGGCTAAACTTTATTTATTTTTAACTAACCGTTACTCTATACCCTATAGTATCATTCAGTTATGAGGTTTCGAAAATACGACGAACACTAAGGAAAAAAGATAGACCGTGCCTTACTCGTCAGATTTGTGATGATTGACGAAAAATTCGACGAAAAACTGACCGAAAGATTGAATAGGAAGAAATAGTATGACTTTCGTCAAGATATTATACAACTCCTCGAGAAAATGTAAAATTCAAAACAATGATGGCAGTGCGGATATAAAGAGTTGAATTGACTTAAGATTATTTTTGGAGATTTCAATTTTAAATACGATCTGTTATCTGATGATCTCCATTCTTTTACTCACAGTTGCCAAATTTATGAGTATGTATTGGTTCATATCAATATACTTATTGGAACTTCGATCTGTTTGTCGAAAAACGCCAAAGCACTCCTATTGCTGAATAGAAAATCAATCTCACTCAACCTCGTCCCGTTTGAAAATCAAGAGGAATGACGTGATTGATATTTAAATATAACAAATAGACGTGATTCGAAATTTTACTGAAATTGTTACGTGGAAATTGAATATATCTGAACTCACTGTAAATATAAGGCTTATGAGAGCTTTAACCTTACAATGTAACCTAAAATAATGACAGTGCACAACGAGGCATCAGTAAGCTCTCGTGCTAATCCTCCATTTGTCAAATGATGCTTTTTCTCATTTCCATGCGCCATAAAATACATAAGCGTCCCTCATCCTCGGTTAAATCTGAAAATTTCGATAAGATTATCTGGGAAACGACTCGATGTTTATTGGCCATCTGTGCATCCAGAAATAGAGATGATAACAATGTGAACACATCGTTTTTTAGCTATTGTCCAATTCACTGCCAGGAAACAGGGAATGAAATACGAGCCGTGGGCGGATTGTGACACATGCATTTGGCATAGGTGATATGCAAAAATCTGCATTTCCTACATAATTAACGAATTTCAACAGGGAAATTGACTATTTAGTTATATTACGACTAAATGATAGATAATTTGTTGACGTCGACAATAGCTGAATAAAGGCTCATCCACACTATGACGTTTCAGCTATTGCGACGGTTCCCGGTCGAGAGGGTCTCCACTCTCCACACTTTCTTTTTAAGTAATTGAGACGAAATAACGTTCACATAAGGGTGCACCTACATTGACCCCCATAAAGTTAGCAGTGCCACGTGCGAGAAAATCGATGAAACCTATTGCATTAATTGTCGAGAATTTGTAGTGGAAAAAAATTGTCGCGTCTTCTGCTATACAGGGTGTTCCTAAATGAGTTTATCAACAAATATCAACGGTCAACTGTAGATTTCTCATAAAAAATAACATTTTTCGGCAACAGTACGGAATATACCCACTTCCCGGACGCTTTTTCTTTGAGAAAGTAGCATTTCCCGGTCCAGTCCGGAAAGTACGTCGTTGTTGTCATTGTTATGATCATCACAATAGCAACGAAATAACGGATGACAGTTCTGTTCTGTTAAATTCAAATAAGAATCAAAATGTATAATAAAGAGATGTGTCGTCTCATTGATTTGTAATTCTTTACGGTTGCCGAAAAAATATTGTACGCAACACGCCCGAAAATAGTTTTTTTGGGCTCACAGACTTCCAGGACTCGCCTCCGGCTCGTCCTAGAATTTTGCCCATTCGTCCAAAATAACCCTATATTTTCCGGACTTGTTACGTAAATTACTATTTTCGGCAACCTTCCGGGAAGTACCCACTTCCCGGACGCTTTTTCTTTGAGAAAGTAACATTTCCCGACCTAGTCCGGAAAGTACGTACTTTTGTCATTGTTATGATCATCACAATAGCAACGAAATAACGGATGACAGTTCTGTTTTGTTCAATTCAAATAATAATCGAAATGTATAATAAGGAAATGTGTCGTCTCATTGATTTGTAATTCTACACGGTTGCCGAAAATAGTATATTACATAAAAAGAGTTGTAAGAAGCATATTACGCACGACTAGAAAAAGTTACGCACGAGCCGCGAAGCGGTGAGTGCGTAATTGCCTTACAACTCGAGTTGTGTACTATAATTTTTGTACGATCTCATTCATTCCCATAAAACTAAGAATTCCATTAAGTGAATATATTTTTAATCAATCAATTAAATGACTACAAAAAACAAGACAAAAAATCATACAACTATAATAAGTTCCTATTGTTTAGTTCACATTTTGATTGTAATAATTATTATTAATTGTTACTGTGCAATTATTAAAAACAAGAGAGGGTGGGTTGGTATTCGGATTTTTTGTATTTTCAAAAATAATATCATTATTTTCTCTTCTATTATTAATGGCACATGTAATTTTTGATGAGTTGGCAGTCATGTTTTCAATAGAATTATCTAGTACATAACTCTCGGCCACTGCTAATGACCGCCAACCGCCGTGTCTCTTCAATGCTAGCATATCGCCACCAGCATCTACTAAAATTGTGGCAGAAGAACGCCTAAAGCAATATGGCCTGTGTATTGATTGGGATTCTCTAAGCCCAGATATTCTGCCACTGTTTTTGGCATGTTACCGATTTTGTTTATTCCAACAGATTGCTTGGTGCATTTTCCATTTAAGGTCGGCGTTTAAAGCGAGTAGGAAAGCTCAGCCGATAGAGGCGCCACCGTCCTTTTTATGGAATATCTCCATAGACCTTACATTATCACAATAAGTTCTATGAGTATCTCTCTAATCATGAATGAAATGTATAATGGCGCTCTCTATCCGAAAATCGCCGAACTATGAAATAAGTCAATTTGTGGGTAAAACAGGAACTTTTTCCCGCCAAAATTTGAATTTGGCCATTCTCTGCCAATTCTGTATTTCAAGTTGATCTTCTGAACGAAATTATCAGTAGATTCACTTTTAATCGGAAGTTGAACTATTTTCATGGGTCTTTCTGTTGAAATAAAACAGAAGCATGGGTTGGCTCATTTTCTTCTATTTTTGAAAGAAAAAAAAAATTAACTGTCGGAATGAAATCGATTAAAATTATTTCAACAAGAACCCTAATCCTTTCTGAGTTCACCCACAAAATTTCAGTTCTCCAAGTGAAACCGTTTTCGAAATCAACTTGAAATAAAAACACACTACATTGAACGCCCACGTAATTCAAAAAGAAAGGAAGTCTGAAGATGCTCTCCTGCAGGACGTAAATTGATATAGTTTTCACAAACCGGATAAAAGGAATCGGAAACGACAAATGAACGTTGCGTTTTGGTTTTTGAATCTGCAATATGAATTTTTAGACATTTTCCCGTATCCTCCACATCTTCAGGCTTCAAGTTGCGTAACTCCTGCTTTCTACAAGCCCCACTAATACCGATAATTAAAACCACCTGGAATGAAAAAATATCAATATTTGCCTGTTTATTTATATAATTCGTGTATACCTTCGTCAGCAAATATCTGCTATCTGGAGCGTTTTGGAGAAAGACATTGATTTCTTTTGATGTCAACGTTTTCGATTTCTTACTCTTGAAACCATCTGATTTTTTTTTTAGTAAAGCCAACAGTTTAGGATAAGACTCAATATTAACGTTATCATGGTTTATGTTTATTGTTGACCTTAGCATCGAATAAATTGACCAAAGTGACGATGGCTTCATTGTTTTGGACAGTTCTTCAAAATATGCTAACATAACATTTTCCGAAAATGAATTGCAGGTGTGCACAATTCATCTTCGCTGCCACTGGACATTTTTCACAACAATAAGTATTCGTTATGAGGGATTTATCTTCAAATAATCTTGGCAAATCCCAAAACTGGTAACAATTCGCGATACATTCACGAAACGTCAGAAAATAATGGCGTCTTTTTGTTTCCATGGTAACTACTAAAGGATCTATCTTATTGGTTATTTGTCGTGCGTTTCACTTTACAGAGTCACCGTATTGGCTTTCGAGCGTGCTTTCTGTTTACGGTAAACTAAATCACACAGTTTTACGTGGCACAGTGCTTAAAATAGGCAGTTACATATGTGGTTCTATGTACGAATTTCGTCACTTTCTACAGGAGGAGTAGAAAAAATATTGTACGCAACACGCCCGAAAATAGTTTTTTTGGACTCGTCCTAGAATTTTGTCTATTCTTCCAAAAAAACCTTATTTTCCGGACGTAAATTACTATAAGGTTTTACTCCCTAACTTTTAAACCACTGGATAAATTAGCACAGCAAATTCTGATGCGCCAATTTGTTCTACATAAAAGGGTTTTACATAAAAGGGGTCACTTCCGGTATAACCGGAAGTGCGATTTCGATGAAAATATTTTAGCATGATTTCCCCCTTTGAAAAACGGCCATGTGCCAAATTTCAGAAACCTTTTCCTCATAGAAGCCGAATAACGTCTAATAGGGCCAATTCTGTAAACAACTGTTGAATTTTAAAGCATGGTTAAAAATTAAACTATCCGCTAAATTCATTTCACTATTCTATATGCTTCATTAGCTTTGAAATATTAACGGAAGGCGCTTAATTTTAGCCGATATATGTTACAATTTTTTAACGTGCCTTTAATTTTTAACCAGTTCTTATAGAATTGACCCTAATGCACGGATTATTATGTTAACCCTGTATTATAAAGAGGAAAGATTTGTATTTTTGTGTGCTTGATACGACTTGACCCAAAAACTACTGGACCGATTTCAGAAATTCTTTCACCCTCAGAAAGCTACATTATCCCTGAGTGACATAGGCTATACTGTTCACCCGAAAAAATCAAGGATACCTACTATAACTTCAATAATTACAAAAAAAACAGCCATAATCAGCTATTTTCACGTGACCTGCAAGAACCGTTATAGGTTAGACTAACGTGGATACAATGTATAACGGAAATGTACCTCTTAAATAGTCCTACAAAAAAGTTCGCGATAGCATATTCTGTCTCTCAAGATTGACTTGCTATTACCTGTTTATGGTAATCAGATGTTTTCCAAAATTATTCACTATTTGGGAGTGTGTTTTTATGAATTGGGTATTGATCCTAATCCAACCTAATACGTTATTTATCCCCAGTATTTAATTTAGAACCAAATTGCCCTTCACATCATACAATTACAACGAGTACATCAAAAGATATGGCAGGTTGAAGTTTTGAAGATGAAACCGCCGCGTGAAACAAATTTCTACTCGGGCGAAGCTGGGACGGCCTGCTTGTCTATATCTACAGGGTGGAGCAGAAGAACCTATCCGATTTCAAATCCCTTTTTCTCAGAAGAGAGAGCAGGTAGAGTAGTGGGGTAAAAACCGTTAGAAAGCTGGTTTTATGCCATTTGTCAGTAGTCAACATGCCTTGGTCTGGTGAACATCGTGCTTTTGTTATTGAGCGGTTTATCGAATGCGGCGGTTCGATAATTGCTACACAACGTGCTTTTCGAATTCATTTCGGACTCGGGCGTCATGATCCTGTTCCACATCACGCTACGATTAAAGTGTGGGTGTCAAATTTTAGACAGACGAGTTCAGCATTGAAAAAGAAGTCGCCTGGACGTCCCAGGACAGCAACAGGACCTGAAAACGTGGCCAATGTGAGAGCCGCGATTGAACGTTCCCCGCGTCGTTCGGCGCGAAAACATTCGCTCGCTTTGGGGATTTCCAACCGCAGTATTCGGCGAATTTTGCACCGGGACCTCAAAATGCATCCCTACAAAATGGTTGTTGCACAGAAATTAAGTGAAAGGGATTTTGAAACCCGTACGAACCTGTGTCGCGATCTCCGAGAACTGCCAAACGACGATGTTGTGCTCTTCACGGACGAAGCCCACGGTGAAAGTCATGGAAAGCTACCGCGAGCGCCTAAATAAGTGTATCCGCTCCCAAGGACGACATTTGAGTGATGTGCTTTTCAAAACTTAAATTTAAAAATGGCATAAAATTTGCGATATGTTAATAAAAAAAATTTTTTGACAAGCTGAGTGGTTTTAATTTTATAACGTTTTGAAATCGGATAGGTTTTTCTGCCCCACCCTGTATATCTATATTCTATACTAATGTTATAAAGAGGAAAGATTTGTATTTTTGTGTGCTTGATACGACTTGACCCAAAAACTACTGGACCGATTTCAGAAATTCTTTCACCCTCAGAAAGCTACATTATCCCTGAGTGACATAGGCTATACTTTTCACCCGAAAAAATCAAGGATACCTACTATAACTTCAATAATTACAAAAAAATCAGCCATAATCAGCTATTTTGACGTGCGCTGCAAAAACCGTAAGACTTACGTGGATACAACGTATGAAGGAAATGTACCTCTTAAATAGTCCTACAAAAAAGTTCGCGATAGCATATTCTGTCTCTCAAGATTGACTTGCTATTACCTGTTTATGGTAATCAGATGTTTTCCAAAATTATTCACTATTTGGGAGTGTGTTTTTATGAATTGGGTATTGATCCTAATCCAACCTAATACGTTATTTATCCCCAGTATTTAATTTAGAACCAAATTGCCCTTCACATCATACAATTACAACGAGTACATCAAAAGATATGGCAGGTTGAAGTTTTGAAGATGAAACCGCCGCGTGAAACAAATTTCTACTCGGGCGAAGCTGGGACGGCCTGCTTGTCTATATCTATATCTATATTCTATACTAATGTTATAAAGAGGAAAGATTTGTATTTTTGTGTGCTTGATACGACTTGACCCAAAAACTACTGGACCGATTTCAGAAATTCTTTCACCCTCAGAAAGCTACATTATCCCTGAGTGACATAGGCTATACTGTTCACCCGAAAAAATCAAGGATACCTACTATAACTTCAATAATTACAAAAAAAACAGCCATAATCAGCTATTTTCACGTGACCTGCAAGAACCGTTATAGGTTAGACTAACGTGGATACAATGTACAGGGTGCGGCACGGAGGATGGATGGTTTTAAAAAAATAATAAAAGCGTTAATTTTTACTCAAAAACACATTTATTGACGGAATCAGATTCTCAAGGAAATATTGCATTGGAGACAGTCAAGTGTGGAAAATCACATCAGGCATGTGGTGGCCGAAATCGGTGATGCAGTGCTGGAGGCGCTCTTGGAAGTTCGCGTAGACTCTCTCCAAACATCGCTCTCTCAACTTGGGCAACTTCCACGCGAATAGCCCTTTTCAATTCGTCCAGAGTTCGGGGCTTGGTCTCGTATACTCTAGCCTTGAGGTGTCCCCATAAGAAAAAATCGCATATGGATTAATCTGGGGACCGGGGAGGCCAATGAACATCGCCAAACCTGGAAATAAGGCGACCAGGGAAGAGAGGGCGAATAACGTCCATTGATGCTCTGGCTGTGTGGGCGGTCGCCCCATCCTGTTGGAACCACACACGTCGGATTGGAACACGTTGCCGTCGTAATTCGGGGATAAAGAAGTTGTTGATCATTTCGACGTACCGCTCTGAGTTCACGGTAACAGCACGACCATCAACGTCTTCGAAGAAGTAAGGGCCAATGATGCGAGTTTGCGATACAGCGCACCAAACCGTAACTTTTGGGTCTACTGGTAAATAAATGCTAGGAACACACGAGTCTAACGGCACCTTCCCCACTTCTCTCGTCCTCAGTGGGGGAAAGTTATGCCCATCTGAAAAACGTCCGCCCTCCGTGCCGCACCTTGTATAACGGAAATGTACCTCTTAAATAGTCCTACAAAAAAGTTCGCGATAGCATATTCTGTCTCTCAAGATTGACTTGCTATTACCTGTTTATGGTAATCAGATGTTTTCCAAAATTATTCACTATGGGAGTGTGTTTTTATGAATTGGGTATTGATCCTAATCCAACCTAATACGTTATTTATCCCCAGTATTTAATTTAGAACCAAATTGCCCTTCACATCATACAATTACAACGAGTACATCAAAAGATATGGCAGGTTGAAGTTTTGAAGATGAAACCGCCGCGTGAAACAAATTTCTACTCGGGCGAAGCTGGGACGGCCTGCTTGTCTATATCTATATCTATATTCTATACTAATGTTATAAAGAGGAAAGATTTGTATTTTTGTGTGCTTGATACGACTTGACCCAAAAACTACTGGACCGATTTCAGAAATTCTTTCACCCTCAGAAAGCTACATTATCCCTGAGTGACATAGGCTATACTTTTCACCCGAAAAAATCAAGGATACCTACTATAACTTCAATAATTACAAAAAAATCAGCCATAATCAGCTATTTTCACGTGAGCTGCAAGAACCGTTATAGGTTAGACTAACGTGGATACAATGTATAACGGAAATGTACCTCTTAAATAGTCCTACAAAAAAGTTCGCGATAGCATATTCTGTCTCTCAAGATTGACTTGCTATTACCTGTTTATGGTAATCAGATTTTTCCAAAATTATTCACTATTTGGGAGTGTGTTTTTATGAATAGGGTATTGATCCTCATCCAACTTAATATGTTATTTATCCCCAGTATTTAATTTAGAACGAAATTGCCCTTCACATCATACAATTACAACGACAAAATATATGGTAGGTTGAAGTGTTGTAGATTTTGGGGAGCTGATTGAGAAAAATAAGAAATGTAGAAATTCAAAAAAATTTTATGAACAGAATAAAGCCCGCAACGGACGGCGAGCGATATATTATATCTCATATATTTCACCAATATCGCTCCTTATGAAAATGCACTAAGCCCCGCGGACGACGCTATAATATATATTCCGATATTACGATATTTTTCCATACTAAAATGACATATGTCAATGCAAAGCTATAATATATATTATATTATCGCTCGCCGTCCGTTGCGGGCTTTAAGGTTGTAGATTTACTCTAAGTTCATCGCAAAATGTTAATTAAGCTGGGACAGGCTGCTTGTTTTTAATAACATCAATATGGATTATACCACTGCTTTTCGCAGTCACAAAGTGAAGCCCAATCTTTGGTGAGGATTGAGTTTCACGCTTGCGTCAACTGGAAATTCAAAAATTGCGAGGAATGTAGAGGTTATGTTTATTCTGAAAGACAACAAGAAAATAGATATCGAGAATGAAAATATGTCACTTAAATAGTTTCAGTTCAATTTAAGAATATAAATAGGAGTTAACAATGATATTTAGGACTTGAAGAAAACGGAATGAACCGATTTAAACATTTCACATGAAATTGTGAGGTTATGATCGAAACTATTTACATGAAGTTAAGAATGACATACGTTTCACGACTTAATACGATGTTTCGTAGAGAGACAGAATCAAAATAGCTATTTATGTAACAAGTACATAAATTAGGTCTTTATGGACGAGTCCAAAATTTATGGCAGAGCGAGCAAAGCGAGCGAGGCCAATAATTTGGGCAAGTCCATAAGCCTAATTATGTACGAGTTTGCATACAAAGCTTTATGTTTGACTGCAATGCAGACATTTTATTTTCTGAAATGGCAATTAATATATTCGTCGCTTCATTTCAAGAAATACTTTGAGTGTGCTTTTGCTTATCTTACCTTAGTAACCATCAGCGACCTTAGCAACCTCACTGAACAATGTTGTTTACTTCGTTAATTCTGTGTCAAACGTCATAATAATCCCAAAAATGAATAGTTCGGAAGAGGAAAGCGTGAATAATTTAGCCGCAAGTGCCAAAGAATCTCTCCTACCCACTAAAAGTGCTTATGAAAATTTGTATGCGGCCTATAACAAGTGGTGTGAAACGAAGAAAATTGCAAAATCGAGAGAAGACTGTGACAGTTGAGTCCAATAAAGTGGTGTCCAATAAAGTGGTGTCCAATAAAGTAGTCAATTCTGGACGCTAAACGAATTCATGAATCAAGTGTTTATGAAGCAGTCGAACATAAAAATATTTTTATTCACAATATTGCCGCACAAGCGCAGATCTGGATTGTTACCAAAGCCAAGAAGTTTTGATTGGCTCATTTCCCATATAGGAATCATTAGATATATGCATTGAATAGATAGGTATATACTCGCTGGACTTGGCTTACGTTGTTGCCTAGATTATTTCGCGACAAAAAAGATGTGATATGTACTGCCAAATTAATTCTAGCGCCATCAACGTTTACAGAGTGAAATTGAACAATGTTTGACAATTCTAGTTCCGTTTTTCGGCTGAAAATTTGAATGGGTAATAATCATATATCTAATAACATCATTATGGCTTATACCCCTGCTATTCACAATCACAAACTCAAGCCAAATATTTGGTAAGGATTGAGTTCTATAAGATCATTTCCCAATGTCAATGTGTTGGGTAGAGTTTCAGTTAACCAACTGAAGTGTGGTTCAATTTTATTTAATGAAAAATTCACCAAGTTTACGAATAGAAAAATAATAGGGCTAATGGACTGTATGTGTATATAAAATGTTATTGAAACCCAATACAAAAATGAAAGGAGTACCTAAAATAACAGTTGAAATACAGTCTTACCTATTTCAGCAAAACGGTCAATCAGATCTTGTCGTTGACTCCTATTTCCATGAACAGAGTGATCGAGCTCGACAAACGAACATATGTATGTAGAATGAAGCTGACGTGAAAATCCTTTGCTAAGGATGTCAAATTGTGCACACTTATCCTTGTGGTACTATAAAATAACCACTCCACTGGTAACAGTCTTGTTCCAAATAATTCGCACGAATGAAAGTTTTTAACTGAATGCAATTCGATGAAATCGAAATCACTAAAACTGCGAATTACAGGAAATTTCGAATTCGCGAAAGGATACAGAAAAATATTTAAGATGCGGTAGCAGATATATCCATGATTAAGGTAATCAATGAACTGAATGAAAATGAAACAAATATGGGACATATGATGCGCTCCACAGCTGACGCGTTCTTTTCGCACCTACACAATGACAACTCCATATGGGAATTCCCAGTATGGAGAAATTAAATTTATTTAGAAGGAAATGATTATTATGAAAATTCAGAAAAATGCATCTGGACCGTTCAATTGGTGTGAACAAATGAATGTCATTTGTGTTTAGTATAGTTTGACAGTTAGGTAATCACGGCAAAAAAACGAACATAGATGCATAGAATACCTGGTGTTGGCACTGATTAGATTTTGTTCAAGACTTTCTTGTCGATCGAAAATCTCAAAATTTGTCCTGCTTTTCATTTCTCCCAAAAGGGGTCGTGCTATTTTCGAATGCCGCAAATCATTCCGGAACTAGACCAAAATCTGAAATCTAGAATGCCGTTTTGATCTACAAATTTTGGCCATGATTTTTAGTAAGGCGTCGATACACCAGGTTTTCTATGCATCTATTAAAGAACTATCATATGAACTCATTGTGTAGTGTTTTGTGACATTTTACTGCGTGTAACTTATTTTTCCCGAAAAATACTTTTTCGCCACCCCTTTTAACCTTTAGATATACCCGAGGACATAGCATAGTGCGTAACAGCTAATCGAATCGGGGCCTCGCCGGGAGGCCTTTTGATGTCCCGATGTCCCAGGATTAACGTTGTATAATGGACAACTAATTTGTCCCACCAAATTATTCAAGATTGTTTGGAAGATCGTTACGCTGCGTATGCCTGTCGATAAGAGGTAATTTTCTATGTCGTCCAATTATTTTTGTGAGGGAGGAACAGAAAATGTCTTCATCGGATGTCAAGGGATGTGATCCGAGTCGGTTGGATTCTGAATAATTATTTCCAACCAGTTGGCATTCAGCAAGGAAGAAAATTTTGCCAATTATTTTTTTCAATTATTATCAACCTCCTGGTGTTTTTATTGACTATTTTATAGAATAGAATGTCTTTATTTTCCATCGACCAAAACTTCGGTACAGAACAAGTCAAACAAGAACAATATAAAATTATATAGGTTATACACAGTCTCTCAGATCAAAGCTTAGCTTCAAAGAATTCTTCCGAGTTATAAAAGTGACCAATAATAAGTCGACTGAGTTTTCTCCTGAAATGAACGAGATCATAGATATTTCGTATATCGGCTGGCATCGTATTATTACTTTTATCTACTCCCATAGAATAATATATCCATTATTTAACTGATTTTGACCTATAATAGTGTCTGTAAACCAATAGTGTGAGGTAATAATAAATCACGCCTATAACTCACTCTAATACAAATTGGAAAAACGTAGCTTACGAAATGAATAAAAAGTCGCGTCAAAGGGGAACTCTATTTCAGACATGAAGGTAACGTTCTCGCAATCCATTTCTACATTTTCTTAGGTCTGAATATCCAAAAATTGCATTTGGAAAACGTGAATTTTTGACGTTTTCTAGATGATTCGATATCGATTCGATTTTCGACCACAGAAATCGCTTCTGACAACTGTCAATTTTGAAAATGCAAATTAATTAGAATTTTACTGAAGAAGTCGAAGATAAAGTATAGTGTTCAATTCGCGGTAATGGTCATAACACACTTGATGAATTACACCCCTCGCCTGACGGCTCGGGCTGCAAAATTCATCTGCGTGTGTTATGACTTACATTACCGCTCATTGAAATATATACTACTAAGACTCTATAAAGGGGAGTATACCAGAAACCGCCATTATGGGTCCAACCATAGACTCAAAAATTACAGATCCCTTCGAATGAAATGAAATCTGTAATCGTATGAGCATATTTTCGGAATGCGAGATCTTGTGGTGACTTTTCGGCATGCTCACATGAAAAACATTGGAAATAGGTTAGGTTCGTGGTGTTAGAATAATGCCGCGACATCTAAGCGTCAAATTTATAATATTTTATTGTTCATGTTGGTGTATCACACCGATACATGGCGATGAAAATGTTGCGAGTCTTGTAATTTTCGAGTCTATGGTTGGAACCAATCAACCATAGAGCCAGGTCTATCTAGCATACAGCATACCTATCCAGCGGCGGCCTTACCAATTGCGAGGCCCCGGGCAGCAGGCCTTTGCGAGGCCCTTTGTCCTTCGTGAAAAGTATGTCATTCGAATTTAAGTCGGGTCGTTTGGTTTAAGTAGTTTTTCATGTTGGATGAAAACTGCCATAGTTTCACAACTAAATAAAATTTGTGTTTCAAAATATTTTACTTCGAAAGGTTTACAAAGTCAACAAATTTGGAGAAGATAAATTTAAAAATTTATGTTAAATTTCAAAATTGATGTTCGCGGCTTTTTCTGAGACTCAAATCTTTAATTAGAACACAATAATCCAACGAATGAGCTACGTCATTTTCTATTGAAAGAATAGCAAGTACTGAAAGCCGATCTTGAATTCTTCAAATAAGTTTTGCTAATTTTAAACCTCGAAAAACTCCTTTCAGCAGACGCAAATGCAACAGGTGTGGTGGCAATAAGAGCTGTTTCACATGGGACTGAGATGAGCCGTTTCACATGCGACTGATGGTCAGTCCTGATGGTCAGTCGGGACCGGCGTTTGAACTGGATTTTGCAATACTTTCACATGCATGCGTATCATCAGTCGACCCATGAAACAAGCATGAGCATCGGTTCGGCCTGCTCCGTTTGCGTGTCGTCGGATCGAGTCGCGACAAAAGGCACAAAGGAGGTTTTCAAATAATGCATGCGCACCATCAGTCCTGATGCGATTGCGGTGTTGCGCATGTTATTATTGAATATTCTTAGGAATTTCTACGTATTTACGAAAGGATTGTATTTATTCACCAATAATAGTAGATAATAGTCAATGGGTAGGAAAAAGTTAAATTTTTAAACTGAAATGCTCATTAGTGCCATAGAAAAAAAATGGAAATATGGAATACATCCCCAGAAAATTATAAAAATATTGATTTGAATATTGGGAGGATCTGGCTCTGATCTGTGTATGATAGGAAGATTTCAAGAATCTTTTTCATCATTTATATTCATCAAAAGTTTGATCGTCGATAATGTCCTCGCTCCTTAATTTTTTGTCTGAGGTCTTTGGCTTTCTATATACTAGATGATAGAGTAAATTTTGATAGTTCAAAAAAACTGGAACCAATCATCAAGTAGATTTCCCATATAACTTTTCAAACAAAGAATCCACACAATAATAATTCCAATATAAGAATTTCCAAATACGAAAAAAGTTTTCACTTCGTGCGGCAATCGGACGGTTTTCATATAAAGCAATTACAGTGTCACGCTCCAAATCCATGGCAGCAAATGGTCTTTGATAGCGGGGACTGACGATACTCATCGATGTGAAAACAAATACCGCCGACTGATGATCGGTTCGACCGACCATCAGGACTGACCATCAGTCCCTTGTGAACCGGCTCTAATTCTCAGGACTATTTCGATAGTGGGGTAAACTTCAGTTATATTTTTTTTCTCTTATGTATTTCAGCACCGGGATAATATCGTCGTTTTCCTCATACGCACTGATGAACATATATTCTGTTCTTCGTACAATTCATGTCCATCAATATCACACGATTCTCCTACTGTCACGAACATTTGCAAGTAGCTGCATTGTTTAAAAAATTCACTATTATTGATTTCCTTCAATTTTTTTAAACATGAAGCCAAATATGCTCTCATGCTTGGGTTCTTGCGCGAGGCCCCTCCAAGAGCGAGGCCCTGGGCGATTGCCCCGTTCGCCACCCCCTAAGGCCGCCTCTGTACCTATCTTTATAGTGCTCTTATACTACATACATATTTATATTCATTACGAGGAAAGAAATGTGGGAACTCCATCGATCGATATAAGAAAGACCAAGAATAGTTTCTTTCTATATATTTGACTGAAATTTAGCAATTGTGCATGTATAGAAGTGGGATAATTTCTCACTGAATTTGAAGTTTATTTCATACTAGGGACCCGCCCCGGCTTCGCACGGATGAAATGCTTATACTAAATACCTACTACCTGCTACAGAATGTCCTTATAAGCAACGTTTACAGCTTTTTGTCATCAGACAATACAAACATATTTTGTTTAGAAGTTACTCTTGAAAGAGTGACATACAGGGTGGCCAAGAGATTGACGTCAAAAAAGAAAAAACAGGTCCCTCGTGTCATGGGCTATTCGAATCACCCCCATAGATGTTTTATTGAAATTTTCGGCAATGGGCCGCAGCTAATCGAGCGTTAATCGGTTCCATTCCCGGCGCAGAGATTGCTCCAGCGACTCCACATTTTTGTGTTTTTTTGACACAAGCCTTGTGCTCCAAAATCGACCACACGCTGTAGTCCATTGGGTTGAGATCCAGTGAGTAGGGCGGCCATTCTGCAGATGAGATGAAAAAGGAAAATGGGTCTTACACCATTCTTGCGTCATTTTCGCTCTGTGAGCCGGAGCGGAGTCCTGTTCACAGGTCCAATGCGTATCGCCGAAGTGCTGCTTGGCCCACGGAAGTACTACGGTCTCGAGGATGTCGCAGCGGTAGACTTCTTGATTGATTTTGATTTTTGACCCTTGATCCACGAAAACTAAGGGAGTTTTACCAATGCCGCAAATTCCGCCCCAGACCATGACGGATTGCGGATTTTGATGGTGTTCGACGATGGCCGATGTGCCGGGAGCCTCTACGGACCAGACTCTGTCGTTTTGGTAGTTGTTGGATTGTTCTACGGTGAAAAGCTTCTCTTCTGTGAAGAGAATTCGCTCCCATTGCTGACCGGCGGCGGGACGAGAGAGTTGGCGGCACCTTTGGAGTCGTACGCGTTTGTTTTCCTTCCTGAGGAGTTGAACTTTTTGGAGCTTGTATGGCTTAAGGTTGAGCTCCTTTTTGGCAATTTGACGGACTGATTAGCGGTTGATACCGGTCTAACAGGCTATTTTCCTCAAACCCTGGGATTTCGATTGACTCGCTTCTTGACGATGTTGCGATTGCTAGGTGTATTGACAGTGCGTTTTCTACCACTTCCTGGACGACGACCACTCCATTAACAAAGTTAAAAAAGATTAAAGAGAAATTAGCGTTGGTAACGTCTTTCAGAATTATTTGACATTTCATGGGTGCCAACCTGCTTCAGTTTTGAATAAAAAAACTTGATTAACCGAAATCTTGGCCAACCTGGATATGTACTTCATAAAAGTGAATGGAGTATATATCCCCCACTTCAATCTGCTATAAAACGATTTGGTGCTGCTATCCAGGATCACAATGATCTTGATCATCAACTTTCTCTAATCTTTATGAATGAGTGGTTTTTATTGTAAAAAGATAATGAGGCAATATTTTGTAGAGAACAACTACGCTCAGAAAATGTTTTATACGTCTTTTTTTGCATGCAGGTACAACAGAACGTGTATGCCTGATCACGGGTACTGTGGATGCTATCATGGCTGTGAATGACTTTATAATGGATAAAATCCGCGAAAAACCCGAAGTGAAGGCGATGGTAGAGGGCGACACGAAGACAGATAGGGACAGGCAAATGAAAATTTTAGTACCAAACTCGACGGCGGGCATGATTATTGGTAAAGGTGGAAACTTCATCAAACAGATAAAGGAGACCAGTGGTTCGTACGTACAGATATCCCAAAAGTCAAAGGACGTCAGCTTACAGGAACGATGCATTACTGTGATAGGTAAGTCAATGTTTCATATATCATGTTCAATTGTTTATTCACACTCAGGTGCAGCAAATGCCCCATTTTTGTTTGGGATAAAAAATATTGAGGTTAAATGATTATAAACGCATTTTGAAAAGGCAGGATCAATCACAGTACGCTTTTATGAGCTACTCATCCCAAAAAGCTTCATAATGAAAGCCAAAACAACACGGAATCTTTGGTAAATCTATCAAAAGTTCAATTTTTCGAAAGTTGTATCTTTGAGAGTTCTATTCTTGTGATCTTCTTTAAATTCAAGTTAAATGTATGAATAGAATCTATGATACGTTTGCCGTCATTATAAATAATATTGCGGTAATGAGATCCTTCACTCTCACGAAATTGGTGGGATGAAGGACATTTATCCCACTATCCTAAAAAAACCCATCTTATAATATCACCAATACCTAGTGGGAACAAGCCTAATTCTCAAAAAACATTTTTAAAGACTGATTACAACACTGGTTCAAAACATCATGAGTACCACAAAATTAAAATAGCGAAACGAAATTAATGAATGAACTTGCCACAGATTCAGAAAAGGGTGCTGCCATAACGTGCCCATTCATTATCTGAGGCAGAAACGGACGAGCCGTTTCGCGAACACTCCGATACATTATTATATGTAATGTGAGGAATTCACAATATTTGAAGAAACAGATACTCATTTCTGACATTCACGCACAAATGAGTGAATGAATTTCAGTCTGAGGCAGTTTTCATTTTGATTGAGAGTTCATTTATTAGAAAATTCAAAGAACGTCACAACGTTGCCAGTTACCCAGCTTAGTTCCGATGATTTTGAGAATTGGCTTCACTATTTATTATTGAAAGGTGCGTTTCCTTTTTCTGTAGTTTAAGGAAGATACTCAATATGATGGTGAAGGATTTAGACGATCTCTCTCGGAATATCTGATGAAAATTTTACGCGAAATCAACGGGTTTCTTGTAACCCAATTTGTTGTATAGTTTACAGAAACTTTACCAGAAGCACGCAAGTTACCGTAAGGAAAGAATCGCGAGAATCGGATTCATAATTTTAGAGAAACTTACCAAATTTCTAAAGTTACCAGACTGGCCAAGATTCATTCTATCCATGTATGGACATTGAGAGGCTTGTTCATTCTTAATATAATTCTTTAGTTTCCATTCTCACCATGCCTTGAAGTGATCGAAATATGCTTCAGATGCAAAGAAAGAAGTCTATGTGACAATTGACAATGCTATGTATGGATTTTTCCAAACCCAGTACGAGGGTCTGCATTCCTATGGTCAGAAATCGACATGCTTGTGGCAAAGGTAGTGCTCGTCAGACTTCAGTTGCTCTATATGATACTTCTGTAGCTTTTCTCGTAACTGCACCCTATACTTTGCCTACGCATATTGCTTCCTGCTGCGTTGAAATTCTGAGTTTCATTGATTTTCCGTCAGAATACATTGAGTTATATCTGCAAGCGCTGAAGGCTTTCTCTGTTTCGGTTGCCGATTAAATTTGTGCCCGATTACGAAAGAACTGTTCAGCATCACTCTATCGTTTTTAATGATTATTTTCACGAGTTCGGTCGGATCTCATTGTCCAAACACATGGTTGATGCTCCGAACGTTCCCATTTCCAAAAAATATTGAACATGATCTCAAGAACTTTCAGTTTTCATGGGAGGATATGGAGTTCGCATCATGGTTTTCTTCCTCTTATGAGCTTTGCAGATTAGAGCAATAATAATTCTTTGTTCGAAGGTCATCCACCGGTAGATATTCTCTATATTCGTTTTTTCAGGACACGGCCTGTCGTCCGATAGGATGGTCACAATCGGAGTTCATCAAGGCTCTGTAGAGAGGCTACTACTCTGTCTGTGTTCAGAATTAAATCTGCTTGCTCCCAATTCACCGACTATACCATAATTGATCGAAACCTGCGTCTTCTGCAGGATGATCTCGAAGTTATTTTTAGGTGGTCCGAAACCTCCTTTAAATCTCGATAAATCCATATGTATAAGAACATGCATTGAGTTTTGAGCATTGAGTTTAAATATACATAGAGCTACAACGCCCTTGAACGATTTGACGCATGAATGTTTGCCAATTTGCCAACTTTAGTGGCGGCACATAGTAGCTACTGAAGGAACTATTATCTGCCGATCCATTCATTTACAGAAATCTGTACGATATTTTATTTTCTCTAGTTCTTTGAATCATAGGCAGAATTAATTGTCGTTTTATTGCATCAAAAAAATCAGGTGTAATGAAATACAGAACATCCAATAGTTCTTACCCCGGTCCTGATCGTCATCGCATTCGGCTTCGAAAATAGTGCTTTATAGTTCAGCTACCTTCGCCAGATGCGGGAGTAAAAATTTTCGCTTCTCTGAAACACACTTATCCATCTATGAACCGGTGAAGGAACTACACTAAATTCATCTTCAAATCATTGAAATGGCTTATGCCTCTATGTATATTTAAACTCAATGTTTCGAGGCAATATGGATTTCCAATGTTAAACATACAGGAAGCTCCAGAACTGTAGGTATAAGCGGAGAGTTTCTCATAACAATGGGGTTGCAATCGCTTCGTTTTCGAAATATATGGTGTTGAATCTTGAATTTCTTTCAAAGCATTCTCCTCGTAGCATCGGCATTTTCCACGACATTCTGCTTTTCAAGGTTTTAAGGTTTACATCATTATGAGGGGGCTGATGCAATAACCGATTGTGTGCGAATTCTTGAACTATCAGTATTCACAAAAAACGTTTCACGGCGTTATTTTAAGAAGAATTATTTAAGAACATGTCTAGAGGACCAATAAATATGCTTTGAAAATATTTTTGAAAAATATTGAATTTCAGATAGAAAAAGGTAAAACAAAAAATGAAACTGAGAAGAAATATATTGAAAATCAAAATATTCATTCAACCATGAAAAAGGAAAAGCACCATCAGTTCGAAATTTAAAAAAAAATGAAAGTACAGAAGAAAAATCTTAATTTTATGAAATTTTACTCAGAATAATTTTTTCCTTCATCCTCTTTCTGCAGCTTAAGGTAGTATTAAAGAGGAAGAGTCTTTGCTAGTATGATATGTGTAACTCCGGAACATATTTATGTACGATTGAAACTATACTGTCATATTTCTTATTTACATCACTGGTTTAAGCACCAAATGTATTTATTTTCAGCCATTATGGTTAGATACATATCTGGCTATTGCACCAATCGAATGAGCTGATTTTTTACTTATGAATATGATCGATCATGATATCTTCTAGGTCTCCCGATGACTGTAAAAATATACAAAGAGCTGTCGTTGAGAGTTGAATGGACTGATATACCAATTCTTATCAAAACGAAAATTAAAGAAATAAATGTATGTATGAGACTGCTTAATACACCACAAAGTGAACAATGGTTCTCACGGTTGATGCGGCTTGAGGGATATATCTGCTTGTCTGTTGGCCACGTGTGTGTGTGGTGTGTGTGTGTGTGTGTGAGGTTTAGCAGGCGAAAAATGGAGGGGGATGTTCTCGACTTAAGTACCTCGAGTATTGAGAACTGTAGACCACAGAGTCGAAGATAATGGGTTAGCCAGTGAGTCCCGGATATACTTCGTTAGAAGTCCATTTGAGTGTCAACTTTGTGTTACCAATAATAACAAGCATAATTCTCAAAAAACATTTTTTAAGACAAGCTTTTATAACAATACTCATCCGCCATTTTAAAGCCGCCATCTTGAATTCCTCAATTTTGAAGAATCGTAATTTCCGACCCAGAAAACCCCGATATACCAATTTTGAATAGAATAGGATCATAATTACAAAACCTGTCCGCCATATTGTGGCCGCCATCTTGAATTTCCCAATTTTGACGAAGGTATCATCATTTTCGAACCCAAATTCCCCCAGATACTAATTTTGAATGAAATCGGATCATAATTACAAAACTCATCCGCCATTTTGGAGCTGCCATTTTGTTTTTTTCTATAAAAAATATTTCATGATGCATTGTCGCCAGAATTAGGTACACCTGCAAAATTTCAAATCAATCGGACGATTAGAAGTGTGTCATATTCAACTTGCAAGATTTGATTACAGACAGACAGACACCGGGACAAGTGAAACTAAATAAAAGCTTGTGAAAACGAATGATAATTTTTGCACCAGCAGTTTGAAAAATATCAAAAATTACATTTATTTTATTTGAAAACTACTCCGATATTTTCTTATCTGATGAAAAGCATCAGAAAACAGAAAATTTTCAAAATAAATCAATAGGCTCTGGCTCATTCGGATAAATGCTTCGTTCCATTATCAGTTCTGACAGATCAAATTAAATTGAAAACTTATGAAATGCGGAAGATCTGAGCAAAAATTTTTAACTGGATAAAATCTTAGTAATCATCCGTCTTCGTTTGTTCCTTCAATTCAGGTACATCCTGCATCCTAATTAATATTAGCGACATGAATATAAATTGAAAAAAACCGAAATTTTTCTCTTTGATAGGCTCTGAAACATACAGATATGGAAAATGTAGTTGGAAACACTGGGGTTTCAGTACAAAATTCGAGCAGTCTTCTAGTCCAGTTGAGCAGTGGAAGAATCGAAACCTCAGTGCTATTCGATATCGAATATGCGGCTGGTCTAGTTTTATGGCAGTTTGTAGTGGGGATGCCAGAGGCCAGAGCGCAACGATCTAGGATCTCGGATCGAATTAGATTAGAGGGAGGAATCAGTAACACTCAACGCGCGAAGCGATGTATATAAAAGTCAAGTATTGAACGAAAAAATTATATGTAAAAATTTTAAATATGCCATAGAGATAATCACATAGATCAAAGTCTTCAATGAGAAAAAGTAACCTTCACAATTATTTGTATGTAATCAGATGTTAATTTAATTCATTATGAGAACAACTGTTGTTACTACACAATAACGAAGCTCAAGGATTCGCAACTTCGTCTCAATGCATATTTTACATTACCAATGTTTTGTCATTCTTTCTATACAAATTCTGCAACCAGTTTCCTTCCAAATATGAATTTCATTATTGAAATATGTTCAGTGCCTACCACAAATAGGTAAATACATATGTAAAAAAATATATAAAACAGAAGCCAAATTGATCAAATATTTTCATATATTATATCGGGTGTTTTTTTTTAGAGTGCTAGAACTTTAAATTGAAATAAAACACATTTAATTCAAGATTGAAGCCAATTTTTTTTAATTGAAAGATGACATTTATTTTTTTTAATAATTGCCAGCAAATTTCCAACACGACTAGCTCTGAGGAACCTTCATTTCAATAAATCGTTTGTTACGGTAGCAGCATGAGGTGTAGCACCATCTTGTTGGAACCAAAACACTTTTGGGTCGATGCCATTCAAATTTTGAAACAAATAATCATTGATCATCGATCTGTTACGAGCACCATTCACTGTAACATTAGCTCCAGAGCTAATAGTGGTGGACATATGCCGGAAATTATGTTTAAACCATAAATGTCATAGAGTTATCTCTGAAATAAAAATATAATTGTCTTCCAATTTTCATTTAAATTTGTTTTATTTCAATTCAGAGTTCTATCACTCTAAAAAACACCCGATAGATACTCCATTCACTTTTATGAAGTATCCTGGTTCGCCATGAAATTCTGACACATTTCACCGCGTATATTTTGAAAATGTGGTCATTCCACTGTCAGATGCGCCCGCAACGTTGTCGTTTCTGCATAAAAATCGTAAGTAATTACGTATTTATCAAAATGTTCATTTACTTTGGGAAAATAATGAATTTGAGAAAATATTATGTGAATTCAATATTTCCAAAGACCTGGCGAATGTTGAAGAAACTTTTTTCTCTGTAATTACTGGAAATATTTCATGTACCTATATAATCATCGTTGGAAGATTCAGTTATGCTATTTTCTTGTACGGAAATCAAGAACCGAGCGAATAGTCCGTAACTTTGTGACAGTTCATTCGGAAAAAATAAAAGTACTCGAATAACCCAACAGAAGAACTTCTAAACAGACGGACCTATGATGGAATTCTCCACTTTTCGAAATTCTCAAGAAATACCTACAGAAGACATTTAAATACCTTTTTGCACAACTTGAAATACTCCAATTAATAAAATGTAGTAGTACTACGAAACCTGTGTCACATCTAAACCTTTGAAGAACTAACTCCATTCACAAAGTTAAAAAAGAGTAAATGGAAAGTAGGCTTGGCAATGTCGCTTGATTTTCACGAGTGCCAACCTGCGTCAGTTTTAAGTGAAAGAACTTGATAAACCTAAATCATGGCTAACCGCGATACTTCATAAAAGTGAATGGAGTAAGTATATGTATGTATACAAATATGCACACTTAATTAATTTTTCCCAAAGTTTATAAGCAATTTGTGGTCCCTCATCATTTTCCCACACCCTCCAACCACGAAAGGTTTATACAGGTTTGGAAACATAGCAAATTCAGCGTTAAACGAGTGAATGCATTGTTTAGTACTCTAGTGCAGCGGTCCGCAACCCTGGGGTCGCCAAAAAAGTCAACAAGGTCCTGTTTGCTCTAATATTACTTTCCAAAATAAATAAACTCTTCAATAGAAATAATTTACGAAATAAAAGCAGCTAACTTCGTTACCTGAACCAACCTTTGCACTTGTGATTTTTTTTCTGGGGTCACTCACAACTCTTCTTTTAATTTTGGGGTCGCAATATCAAAAAGGTCGCGAACCGCTGCCCTAGTGGACCAATAAAAGAATTCAAACCCACTGCGCGATGCGACGACGAATAAATTACTGACAATACTGACATCTAGTCTCCCATGCCATTGAGTGAGGGCAGTCATTTATTCGTTGTCGCATCACGCCGAGAGTTTTGATTATTTTACTGGTCCACTTGGCCATAATCATCCACTCATTTATCGCTGATTTCGCTATGTTTCCAACTTATTTTTCCGTAACTGTATACAATATATTAGCTGACCCCGCGAACTCCGTTCCGCCTTAGAGGCAATAAATAAGCAGTTTTTGTTATACCACGTTCCCATTAGGTTAGGTAGAGGGGTGAAAATTAAGGGTTCTATGTATTTTGGTGTGCTGTATCATAAAAAAAAAGGAAAATAAAAAATTTTGTTCAAAAAAATTGAAAAAAAAGTTAGGGGTGGACGACCCTCAACATTTAGGGGGATGAAAAATAGATGTTGACCGATTCCCGTTCCTATCCGATATGCACACAAAATTTAACGAAAATCGGTCTAGCCGTTTCGGAGGAGTTCGGCCACAAAATGCAAACAGGAGAATTTTATACACAGGGTTGGGATAAAGTTTGGCACCAAATTAATATATTTAAAACGGAACGGACGATAATTTTGAAATTTGGCAGCTGAGTGTAATGGACCACAATACATTTGATGAGCATATTTTCATTAATGAGATACTTCCGGTTTAACCGGAAATGACCAATTTTTTTTTTATTTAAACTGGCTGAACTAGACTGAATTTCTTCTTTTTACAGAGAATTTTTACATGGAACCCGATATGGACAGATCCGAAATGAGGTGCACTTTCAGAATCTGCAGAAATATACAGGGTGTCCCATTTAAATAAAAAATTTTTTTGTCATTTCCGGTTAAACCGGAAGTATCTCATTAATGAAAATATGCTCATCAAATGCATTGTGGTCCATTACACTCAGCTGCCAAATTTCAAAAATATCGCCCGTCTCGTTTTAAAGATATTAATTTGGTGCCAAACTTTATCCCAACTCTGTATAAGACAAAGTGTGTAAATAAATTCAACTTGTTGAATAACGCCTTTTTCCCCTAATTTTCTGAGAACATTCATGGCTGAACACGCTTTTAATTTTTCTGGGTACACACAATATCTTCGTCACTCATTTGCGATTGCAAATGTAAGCAGAATATGTAAAATGTATACCAGTTTGAAAATGCATTCAATTTGACACATGGCCGGATACCAGAAACCTTCTGAAAATCACGAGGCATCTGTTTCGGGCATTCTGGAAGCCGGTCACTCTGACGAACTGCAGGCTTACGCAAATCTCACTACCCAGTAGCTATACTCTGTTCAAATATAAGAGACATCAAAATAAACAAAGTCGCGCAGAGGTAGGATGGGCTTCCTTCAGGTAGAGACTTGCTTTCAGGGCTCCAGGGTCGGATCGAGGATAGTTCAATCGATTCATCGACCCATATTGAATTTTTTGTACATCCCGCATTTATCCATGTCTCGTCAAGGTAATAAATTTTTCGGCCTTGCTCCCTAAATTCTCGAATTTTCTTCAAATAATTTCTCCTCCAAACAACTATTTCGTCTCTATCAATCAATAAACTATTACGACCACGTTTTTTGAATTTGAATTTCATTTTTTTCAATAATTTATAAAATGTTGTTCTTTTAAAATTCGGCAGGCTGTCATCGATAATTAACAACTTCCAAAACCTTCGAAATTGTAGGAATTTCATCACGAAAAAAAACCGTGAACTATTCTCCTAATTAAGTTCATGTCGAAATCGTCTATTGAATCGATGCTTTTTAGCGACTGGGATTTCTGCTTAGGTGGAATCAATAGATGATTTCGTTTATATTCGGTGAGAATCCTGAGTATACAGGAACTAGCGACTCCTGAGGACTTTGAAACAATTCGCACCAAGCTTATTTTCGATATATTTGGATGTTCCTCAAATTCTTTTCGTTAAATGTTTAATATTAATTCTTTTTCTTGAATAGATAAATGTGAACGTTTCGATCTTTTTCGTGGTGGGCCCAATATATCCCCTTCAGATGCAGTTTCTGTCTCTGAATTCGATGTTTTTCGTGGATCGCCACCTTCAGATCCAGTGTCCGTTTCTGATTTCGACATTATTGTCCGGAACAGTTAACTGTGAAATCGACTACATGACAGAGGATTTTTGTCAGAAATTAGCGCTTTCTAACGAGAACACTTGATTAACTTTTTTCACTACAAAATCAATGTACACCATTATTAACTACACCTTCACCGTACTCTAGGTTGCTATCGACTAAAAACTTCTATATGTTTCCGAAATTTATATAGAAAGGACCCAAATTGCTCAGGATTTTTCAGAAATTATCTCGTCGGAAACCGACAAAGGGTTAAGTACAATTCAAACAAATATTTATAACCGGGACAAATTGAGGTACCTACTTCAGATATATCAAGTTATAACCGTTGCGAATTTTAAAGGACCTAATTACAAGGGTTATAAGGGTGTAACAAAGAAATCCAAAATCCAAATCATAACTCTCCAGTATATATATATATTCTTTTGAAAGAGCGAATTACATACTGTTTTGTAATATCAAACAATATATGGCATATGGCAGTACCTTCTATCGACATTCCGTTCTAAGCTGTAAGTACGATCCTGGCAGTCTTTTGGGGGCGTGAAAAGAATTGTAGAGAAGAACCTTTGACCAATATGATGTTAGTATGCGCAAAACAAACCGATTCCGTTTGTTTGTTTACATTCTCTTATATTTGAACAGACTATAGTACCCACCAGGCATCCGAGCGGGCATCTCAAAAAAACCGAAATGGCCATTGTATCACCAATATTGCTATTTTCGTCCATTTCAATGATTATATTCAAGGTTTTACCGTTTAGCAAGAATGCCGGACAACGGTCTTCAAATCAATATAATAAACCAATATCAATGAAACTAGCTTTATTGGAAAGATAATGTTGTCTCGGCTGGCGTGTAGGTCGATCAATCTGGATGTTCAATTTTCCATTCAATATTGTCCAAGGGTGCTCTCATAAACAGAATTGTCGCATTCGCAATGAAGATAATACCCGAGTCATTATCGAAAAACCATCAAATCCATAGACGATTGAACACTCGGAACACCGCATTCGGTCAGCTGCTGGCGTAATACTGCCGTATTTGGTGAGAAGAGTGTGTGAAAAATAGACATCAAGAATGACCTCTCTACGCGTCAGCTGTGGCCGAAATCCAATTCAATCATTCAAAACATAAAATCATGGAACTATCTTTCCAATAAAACCAATGTCATTGATTTTGAAAGTACTTGGTTGCAGAAGAACCAGGGAAAATCTGAAAAGTATATCAGTTAATTTCGTACCTTCACGTATTTAATGATAAGATAAGCATCGTTTCCCATTCTTCAATTCCAAATGAATTAAATGTGCACTTATTCAATTTATTTGGTTTCATTCACAAATCTTATTTTTTTCAAATTCATGCTCCTGCAGGGGATAAAGGGGATAAATTGGGGGATGTTGTTAACGGAGGCGACCATCCAAAGAGAGAATTCTATCGCGGTGGCAACTTCCTTGCATGATAAGATGAAGAAGTTGACGAGCGTTGATTTGCACGTTATACATGGTCGATCCAAATTAAATCGAACCCTTGGTCAGTTTTTGAAACGAGTGAAATAGTCAATGTATACTCCATTCACTTTTATAAAGTATCGCGGTTAGCCTTGATTTAGGTTTATCAAGTTCTTTCACCTAAAACTGATGCAGGTTGGCACTTGTGAAAATCAAGCGACATTGCCAAGTCTACTTTCTATTTACTCTTTTCTAACTTTGTAAAATGGAGTTAGTTCTTCTAAGGTTTAACTGTGACGCAGGTTTTGTAGAACTACTACATTTTCATACTGGAGTATTTCAAGTTGTGCAAAAAGGTATTTAAATGTCTTCTGTAGGTATTTCTTGAGAATTTTGAAAAGTGGAGAATTCCATAGGTTCGTCTGTTCCGTTCGTTTTTCTGGGTTATTTGAGTACTTTTATTCTTTTTCCGAATTAACTATCACAAAGTAACGGACTATTCTGTCCATTATTTTTCGGTGAAATTTCAACACTCGATTCTTGAATTCCGTACAAGAAAAAAGCCTAACTGAATCTTCCTACCATGTTCATATACGTGAAATATTTCCAGTACTAACAGAGAAGAATTTTCTTCAGCATTTGCCAGGTTTTTGAAATTATTTAATTCACATATTTTCTCAAGGTAAATTAACATTTTGATAAATACGTAATTACTACGATTTTAATGCAGAAACGACAACGTTGCGGTCGTATCTGACAGAGGAATTACCATAACCTAACATTTTCAAAATATACGCGGTGAAATGTGTCAGAATTCCATGGCAAACCGCGGTACTTTATTAAAGTGAATGGAGTATAGGAGCAAGACAAGTCACATTATCAGAACTGTGTTCGAGCATCAGAACTACAAGGTGGCGCGAAACAGGCAGTGCAGTTTCGAAAGGCTATCAAAAGAATACTATGCAATTTACAGAAATTGAATTTATTTCCTTTTCTTCAGTACATCATGCCGTTTTATGTATCAAGTTGTAAAAATAACATAAGGAAGATGACGTCCGTCATCAGCGATACATTGGTAAAGGCGATTTCTGAAGTTTTCTGCCGCATTTTTACACATTTCGTCTGGTATAGCCCCAATTTCCTCCCTAATTCGCTCTTTGAGTTCTTCCAAGGTGTTAGGCCGACGTTCAAAAACCTTTTCCTACAGGTAGCCCCAAAAGAAAAACTCACAATTGCTCGAGTCCGGTGAGCGTGCGGGCTACCTCACATCAGCCCTCAGAGAGACTAGGTGCATTTGTCGCAGCTTCGTCATTAAAACTCGAGCAGTATGTGTCGCAGTCTTGTCCTGTTGGAACCAGATGCCCCCCATATCTGTTTCCTCCTCAGCTCTTCCAATTGAGGTTCAAAAAAATGCGATGAAAGATCGACCATTTTCAAAAAACGTACGGACGGTGAAGCCCGATTGTCCACCAGACCAAACCATGGTAATGACTGATTCCGGCATGACTTGCTGGACGAAATGAGTACATCATAATTGCACTTTCCCCACCACACGGAAAGTACCAACCACTTCAAAACTGCACTTCTTGATTTGCCCCACCCTGTATAAATAGGACGCTCCTTGAGTACCATCCGCAGCTTCCTCCTTGATTGGCCTAACCGAGAATCATTATATTATGCCTATACTTTAATGGGTGAATCGAGGATTGGCCCGAATTCATATTTTTATTTTATGCGCTTGTGCTCGAAAATCCCCTTGTGTGAGGCATCCAAAATATTCATCTTTTTCGATCCTCCATCTCTGGTGAAGATGTATCGGTATAGTTTTTAGATTTGCCTTCGCAGATCACAGCACAGAATTTTAATTTAGCTCATCGTGTCTCGATAACGATCGTCGATTAGCTCACATGTATGCTAACTGACAAAGAAACTGCAACGCCCAGAAGAAGCTGTTTAAATTTGATTTTTTTTGTAAAACATAGATAGTAAGTATAGCAAGTAGTAAATGCACATTTTTTTGATTTTACAATAATCCAGCTCTTCGAGGAGATCCAAAGTCGATGTTTAGTTGTCGTTAAAATGCCTAGAGCACGTGTACGCGGAATTTATCGCCAGCTAAGTGAATTTGAAAGAGGTCGAATTATTGGACTACGGGAGGCGGGGTTGTCATTTCGAGAAATCGCTAACCGTACGAACAGAAATCCAAGTACCTATTTTATGAGATGTTGTCGAGCGTGGTTTGATAATGCCCGAAATCGAAGAAGAGTAGGCACCGGACGTCTAAGGGGCACAAATGAAGTTCAAGATCGACGTCTAAGGCTTATAGCAAGAGACCCATTTGCGACAACTCGATCTTAGGCTGGTGAGTGGTTAGGAGAACTAGGCCATACTGCAACTGTCCCATACTGCAACTGTCCCAACGGTTTACCGCCGAATAAGGTCTTTTGGACTGCAACATTTTCGACCCCATCTCGTGTTACCTGCGAGGTTGAGCATCGCCGGCAACGATTACAAGGGTGCAGAGAACGTCAACATTGGAATGTGCAATAGCATCAAGTCGTCTTTTCTGATGAATCTCGATTCTACTTGGATGCACATGATGGCCGAAGAAGGGTTAGACGACGTCGAGGAGAAGGACGTGAACATCAGTTTGATGTTGAGCGTCATGTACACCGGACAGTAGTCGTTATGGTATGGGGTGCTATTGCACATGCAAGCAGGTCACCTTCAGTCTTTATTCGAGGTAACATGACAGCGCTGCGTTACCTTCAAGAAATAGTGGAGCCGAATGTTCTTCCTTACCTTAACCGGCGCGACATTCCAATATTTCAGCAAGACAATGCTCGACCTCATGTTGCTTTTTTGAAGCGTGTGAATCTTTTGCCATGGCCGCCCAGATCCCCCGATCTTTCGCCCATAGAGCATATGTTTAGGACATCATCAGTAGAAGGCTTGGAAATTTCCCCAGCTGAGTTTGGCAGCTCTGAGACATGAAGTACAGGTAGCTTGAGATAGTACCCCTCAAGAAAAATAGACCATCTTATTGCATCAATGCCAAAACGTTATGGGGTTGGGGAGTGTATAGATAATCGCGGTGGACAAACACATTATTAACAAATTTATTACCCTTCGTTTTTTTTCTCCAAATTTACTCCTTGCTATACTATCTATGTTTCACCGAAAAAAAAATTAAATTTAAACAGCAATTTTTGGGTTTTGCAGTTTCTTTATCAGTTATAGTAATAGTGCGGTCTATTGTGCCCCCTAACAGAGCTGTTATCATCGCGCCTCCTACAGCTCGCCCTCCAGTTCTTTATCAGTTATACAGGGTGTCCCACTAGTGCCGCAGCGGACGATATACGCGTAACGGTCTGAGTTAGTAAAAATTTATTGATGCAGACTTGCTATACTCCAAGAAGAGCACAACCTAAAAATATTTTCGAATATATCGGGTGGCCCACAAAAGAGAAATAGAGGGTGACTTTGTTTTTACAAATGGGATACCCCATGAAAAACACTATTGAATAATAGTGTTTTTCAATTCTTTGAAACTTTCTGCATGCTTTTCACATATTTTCATTCGACACTTTTCAAAATATTGGCCATTTTGACAAAAAAAATGATACTTGTAGAGGCTATGTTATCCAATTATATTTCACGAACCCTTGCACATACCAATAACAGCTTTATATGGATAGAAAGACAAGACTTCAGAGTATACTAGCCAGCTATAATAAAGCATCTCCAGCATATGGACTGTCCACAAAAAGACTATCAACATGATCAAATCGATTTTTCTTCATTTTTATAAGCTTTTATTCAGTTTCACCTGTCCCGGTGTCTGTCTGTCTGTCTGTGTGTCTGTAATCAAATCTTGCAAGTTAAATATGACACACTTCTAATCGTCCGATTGATTTGAAATTTTGCAGGTGTACTTTATTCTGGTGACAATATTGAAATATTTTTTATAGAAAAAAACAAAATGGCGGCTCCAAAATGGCGGATGAGTTTTGTAATTATGATCCTATTCTATTCAAATTTGGTATATTGGGGTTTTCTGGGTCAGAAATTACGATTCTTCGAAATTGAGGAATTCAAGATGGCGGCTTCAAAATGGCGGATGAGTGTTGTTATAAAAGCTTGTCTTCGAAAATGTCTTATGAGAATTAGGCTTGTTTTAAATGCAATGCATATAATTTTTTTTCATTATTGTAATCACCATTCATTTTACTTCATTTTTTGTCAAATACATGATATGCATATTTTCAACAGAAGAGCTTTTTCGAAATGTTTCCCTAAAATTTACATTTACCTTCGAATTCAAATAGCTGATTTGGCTTTTCTGTGGTTATTGAGAACTGTCAATTATTCTATTCAGAATTAACATCATTGCAGCTTTAATTCATATCCTCATAGTTTTTACGGAATTCATTAAATACCAATGAGTTTGAATGTACAAGTTATGGAATGCTACAAAAAAGGAGTTTCGAACCTTAAGGATACAAAAAAGTGCCCGCTTTATCCTTATGCAACTTTCTTCGAAAAAATTTCTCGCACGCACGCAGATCTTCAAGCTCCCAAGCTTGAAGCTTGTTTGAAATTTTTGCAATATTCGACACTTCAAGTAGAAACATAGAAAATTATCAAAAATGTATTTTGAAAAATTGGTAAAGAAAGCAAGTTTCTGTCTCCAGGAACTGATTTCATCACATTTTTGAGTAGATACATCAAAACTTTCCAGTTCCGGATTTTGCCATAATATGAATATATGAATTGAGGCTTCATCAATGATGCTTTTTCTGAGTGGAATAATTTGACAGTTCTCAATAACCACAGAAAAGCCAAATCTGCTATTTGAATTCGACGGTCTATGTGAATTTTAGGGAAACATTTCGAAAAGGCTCTTGAAAATCCTATTCTGTTGGAAATATGCATATCATGCATTCGACAAAAAATAAAGTAAAATAAATGGTGATTAGGTACAATGATGGAAAAAATTATATGCATTGCATTTGAAAAAATTAAGAAAAATCGATTTGAAATTCCTCATGTTCCTCTTGTCTTTCAATCCATATAAAGCTGTTATATGGTTCGTAAAATATAATTGGATAACATAGCCTCTACAAGTATCATTTTTTGTCAAAATGGCCAATATTTCGAAAACTGTCGAATAAAAATATGTGAAAAGTATACGGAAGCATGCAGGAAGTTTCAGAGAATTGAAAAACACTATTGAATATAGGGTGTCCCATTTGAAAAAACAAAGTCACCCTCTATTCCTCTTTTGTGGGCCACCCGATAATTTTTTTCCAAATTCAGACCGTTACGCGTATATCGTCCGCTGCGGCACTAGTTGGACACCCTGTATATCTAAATCAGATACTTGAATTCTCCGGGTCATCATCATCATCGATCTCTCGCCTGAAGCAATACGGCATCAGTCACCGCAATGCAATCCACGCCATAAAAGAGTTGCCAATTATTGACGACTTGAATGATTAAATTTTTTTTTTTTCATTATCCTTGCGCAATTTGGATATGCAGTCTCGCCAGCAATTCGAGGCTCAAATTGGCTTCTGATGCTTTTCCAACTCAGTCTCAGCTACTCGAGATCACCTCTTAGCAATTGCGAGTGTTGCAGAGCACTTCAGCAACACCATCCCCAACACATCATTCATCTTCTCCACAGAATTCGCGAGCATGATTGCAATCTGCACTTTCAACGTTACATTTACCTCGACCAGATTCTTCTAATCCTCAGTTATCTTCCCGTCAACCTACTTATGTCACTTTGACATAATCTCCTCAGCTTTTCGCATGTGCATTTTGCAAGGCTGACCATTCCATCCGCCAGTGTCATGAATTTAAATCACCTCAGCATCGAGCATACGTCGTAGACATGAAGCTCTGTCGGAACTGTATCTCTTCGTTCCACCCCACTGATAAGTATGGATGCCACCACAATTGTACAAGACATCATCACATCAGCCTGAACCTGCAACATCATGCCGTCCAAAATGGCATCATCTCCATCATCTTAGGTAGCCAAGACGCCCTCATTATTCCGAAATGTGCTTCTAGTCTACGTGTACCTACCCCTTCATTTATTGGCAATCCAACTTGGCCTGAGCAACTGCGACAGTGTGCATGTCGAGAGACATGTTTACACTATCAAGGCCTACGTGATTGATAGCTTGACAAATACTCTTCCATCTAGACTCTAGAGCAATTCGTTCCCAAAGTCCTTACATCGCTTAATCTAGCCGATTCACGATTCTATCTTCCTCGTGAGATTGAAGTGTTGATAGGCTCAAACATACTCCATCTGTTGGTGGTATCCATAATCTGCAGGAGCTCGTTATTATTATGGTGGTCAATTTTCATGATAGCGAAAATTCGAAAAATAAACTTCAGATTATTGCTCTGTACTTCATCTGTTTAGTCTTAATTTTGACTTCGAAGTTCTGCAAGAGCGAATTTGTGAAGTGTTTGCCATACACAATTCGTTCTTTTGTAATTTCCCGACAAACATTAACGAAGGAAGAACTCACCTTTACAATCCTTTGATTCCATATAATCTTCCCCAGCATTCTGGAAATAGATACGGCAACAAGCATTCGTTTACATCCAAGTACATACATATTCATATCATTCTTGTTGGAAATTTCGTGTGAGATTTCATTGAAATCATCGATTAAATAAGAAACACTCTCTACGCCTGAAACATAGCATCAAGTACGCTACGAAAGGCGAATACTCTTGAAGAGCAATATCATTTCCGCTGCGCTGAGTCGACCACAAACAGCGGCGTAGCTACGTGGGTGCAAGGGTGTGCAGTGCACCAGGGCCCCTGACCTCAGAGGGCCCCCAAGCGCTGACCATCAAATCGCGTTTGAACTTAAAAAAATTCAAACTTTGATTTTTCTCTGTGATCAATTATGTAATAACATTGTTTTTATCATATTCAGTTGTTGAAAAATGTTTTTCCGAAATGTCATCAAATCTAGGGATTTATTGCCAAAATTCACTGGTGAATCGGACACCTATCTAAAAAAACTAAATCCGACTAGATGGTCCAGTAGGGTTGACATAATTTCGACAATCAAATTTCATTTTTTTCATATCATTCGTGCATTAGCTGAAATAGAAGAATAAATTCTTGCAAATAAGAGCAAAAACAAGCAGAAATTAAAAAAAAATGTTGAATTTTGAATTTATCTTCCTCGGCGATTTAATGCACCGCATTCTCAATGATATCAATTATGCATCTGAAGTATTACAAAAATGCGATGTCAGTTTGGACGACGCATGCAGAGCTTTAGGAAGAGACGAATACAAAGAAAAAAATTTATAGGAGTGACTTCGAGTCCTTCAAGTGCAAGGCTAGAGAAAATGTCATAGCATATGGTAAAGATCCCCATTTCGAAGAAAAGAGACAAAAAAAAAGATAAAAAATATTTCGAAGAATTAGCTTCCGATCACCGATTTCGAAGCAGGGGAGAATTTTCCGAAATAAATATTTTCAATAGAGTGCTCGATACAATAATTTCTCAATTTTAGAAGTCGCCTTCTTATATTTAATTGCAGTTTTCAACAAACTGTCGAATCATTGAAAACTATTAAGTTTCATTAAATTTAAAAGAGAATTGAAGGCGCTCCTTGTAACAAAAGCGTATTATTCGCTCTCAGAGTTTTTCTGCGGCACAAACCTATCTGTGATATGAGTATAGTTGGCTCTAGAGTCTAGACTGTGAGTTCATTTTATGTCCATATTTACATATTTTAATAATGTGTTATTTATGCTGAAAATTGACGAGTACACGCTATTGTATTAAGTCTGTAGTACAATAAAGATTTGATTAATTGAATTCAAGTTTCGGGGAATGACTGCAGTCAACAAAATTTTGAATTTTCACCATCATTTCTACTAGATATAGGTAGACGAAAAAACTGTAATTCGAAGCTTCGACCAATTTCAAAGTAAATATTGCGATATGAAAGGGACCAACTTTTCAATTCAAGTTCTTAATATTTATCACCTATTTCTACCTGAATTGAATAAGGCATGGACAATTCATGAATTGTGTATGAAAATAATAAGGAAATACGGAATGCCGGAATGCGATCTAACTGAAGTATTTACAGCAATATTACTGTTCCATACAATCTTCCTGTCACCTCTGTAGAAGCTGAAAGATCTTTCAGCAAATTAAGAATAATATAAAATTATTTGCGGAACACTATGAGCCAAGCTCAACTGCGACATTTATGGCATATACTTATCAATTGAAAATGAAGCTGCATCAAGTCTAGATTTGAGTGAAGTCATTGAATCTTTCGCAAAGACTAGGTCTAGAAAGAGGTTGTAAACATATTTTTTCCGAAGGAATAAATGACTTCAAATCTAGACTTGACCTCTAGGTTCGAATCCCCAATAATCAATTTGAATTCATTCCTCGAATAGTTTATTCTTATTGTGATTTCACCAAATAATCTAACGTATCAATAAAAAAAAATAAGGCTAGAAGGTCATAATGACAATGACAAGTTTTTTGTGAATATTTGTACATATAGTAAATATCTATAAAAAATGTTTTCAACGCCCTTTTTTCATCCACATTAATAGAATGAATTTAATATACCTACTCAAATACATAGATAACAACATAATTTATTCAAGTATATTCCTCAACTGTACCTTAAGTAAGTAACTTTGCTTCTTCGAAGTATTTATATTTTGACTCGAAAACAATTCATTAAGGGGCTCCTCTTCGATTTTTGCACCAGGGCCCCGGACTATCTAGCTACGCCACTGACCACAAACCTCGGAACCAATTAGCATCCTTCAATTGATCAACAGGTAATTAATCAACCGGTGTACACGTATCGCATGGATACCGTGTCATAGTTGCCCTTTATTCCTTTGTTACTACCTTTCTATACGCGTGAACCGTTTTCCTCCCCGTCTTTCCTTAATGTGAATCGTGTTCTCGTAATGCCGGTTGGATCCGTTTTTGGGTTTTCCGATTGTACCTTGCCACATAGGCCGACCCTTGTATCATAATGCCGGAACTTTCATTATTCCGTTTTTGGGCCACTACGCGGAAATGAGTTACGCACGGATTTGCTCAGATTTCTGTCACGGAACTCAAAATTGGCTCCGACGGGCAATTTTGCAGCTAAAATGGTTTTGAATGGTTTTCATCGGTTTTAGGGCGGATTGCACGATGAAATTGAATAAATAAAGTGAAAACTCTGAATGGAAACTGGTATTATGGCGATTTGACTTATACTCCATTCACTTTTATAATGTATCCCGGTTGGCCATGATTTAGGTTTATCCAGTGTTTTTTTTTTAATTAAAACTGAAGCCGGTGGGTACTCTCTGAATGTCAAATGATTTTCAATGACGTTGCCAATGCTATCATCATCATCATCATATATTTTGCCTATTAGAAATTACATTACAATTAATTTCTATTTACTCTTTTTCAACTTTGTAAATGGAGATAGTTCTTTCAAGGTTTAACTGTGGCACAGAATTCGTAGTACTACTATATTATCATACTGGAGTCTTTCAAGTCGTGCAAAAAGGTATTTTAATGTCTTCTGTAGGCTTATTTCTCGAGAATTTTGAATAGTGGGGAATTCCACTGTTCGTTTATGAATTTTTCTGTCGGGTTATCCGAGAACTTTTATTCCTTTTTCGAATGAACTATCACAAAGAAACGGACTATTCGGTCCATGATTCTTCAGTAAAATTCCAACACTCGATTCTTGATTTTCATACAAGAAAATAGCATAACTAAAGCTTCCGAGCATGTTTATATACGTGAAATGTTTCCAGTATTAACAGAGAAAAAATTTTCTTTAATATTCGCCAGGTCTTTGGAATTATTGAATTCACATAATATTATCTCAAACTCATTTGAGTAAATAAACATTTCGATAAATACGTACTACGACCTATGTAGAAAACACAACGTTGCTTATTCATCTGACAGGAAAATAACTATAACCTAACATTTCCGGAAAATACACGGTGGAATGTGTCAGAATTTCATGGCGAACCGGGATACATTATAAATGTGAATGAAGTAGACACAGTCTTCATGCGTTTAAGAAGCTCATTCTTTGAAGTTATGGAGGCTTTCACGGTGGGATTCAACTTCTAATCTAGAGTATTCCGGGCTTTCTATCCGTGGTCCAATAGGAATTTCACCTGACGTTTCGCATACAACTGCGGTAGGCATCTTCAGAGGTATCGGAGGTTGTAACACGACGAATGACTGCTCCGAATTGGCGACATTACTGGATCTATCGCTGTAATCTTACCACCGGCGTGGTCAGTCGGTTCATGCGCTCGCACAGGTTTAGTTGTAACATTGCTTACGCTACCAACCAGGCACTGAGCAATGGTAGTCTCCTATTCATGTTGTTTTTGTGCTTATAGATTTCGATCTTGATATCATATCAATTATAGATCACTGCTTCAATATGTACCTACATATTCAAAAAATAATCTTCTGTTTCAGGTGACAAGGAGCAGAACAAGGAAGCCTGCTTGATGATAATCAGCAAGATCGTCGAAGACCCCCAAAGCGGGACGTGCCTCAACGTGTCGTACGCTGACGTGAACGGACCGGTTGCCAATTTCAACCCGACCGGTTCGCCGTTCGCCAACAACGGTAACAGTTTCAACGCTTCCACGACCAGTCTGAACAGCAACATAAGTTCCACCATCATGCTGAACGGCGGTCTCAACATGAGCCTGAATCTTGGACAGCCTGGTCAGGGAGTCGGCAACATCACCGCACAGTTATTGGATCATATCAAGGTAAATTGGCGATTCTTTGGTTAAAATGCAGAAGAGGATTATTCACACAATGTTCAGGATTGGTGGTCGGGAATCGTGCAAGCCATACTTTAAAAATAATTTCCTGACTCTTCCATCGATTTATATACACCTGACCATAGTGTCATTTTTATCAGGCGGAATATATCGGCTTTCCCTAAACGAGAACAGCTCAGCGTCTACCCCCGTTCGAGTGATATCTTTCAGGTACCTCTTTCTAGGCTTACTCAGTCCCAGAATGCTCTAGGGTCGTTAGGTCTCAGGCTTTACAATAGGCTTCCTAGAGATCCGCGGAATATATCACCAGAAAAAATATTTAATTTTAAACTAAAAAAATTTTTGTTATCGGAAGCTTCTATACAGTATAGATGAATATTTGGAAAAAAACAATGTTTAAATTTTGTGAAAATTGTAACTTTTTAACATGACGTGATATTATATCATGTTGTCAAGAGTGTACTTTGAATGTTTTTGTTATGTATTTAGGATTTGATGATTTTTACTGAATTTTATGTGTGTGTGTATACATTTCAACTTATTTGCTGACATTATTCCTATACAGGGTGTCCCAAGTTCGAGTGCCTATTAGACGTTTCTGGAGAACTGAACATATTTGAAATCTGAAATTTGGGATTATGATATTGTTCGAAATTCTCTACAGACCTAAAATATTTTCAGAGCCAGAGCACTTCCGGTTATACAGGGAGTCAAAATAAATTTGCTCAAAAAATTTTTTTTCAATGTTGTCGTTTCTGATATGATTGAGTATTCAGTGCTGAATACATTTCTGTTGAAACCAATTTATTCATTCGAATAGTTTTCAAAATATCGAAAAAAAACCTGAAAAAAAGTAAAATATTCCTAGTCAGTATTATGTTCATTTTTCTTATTCTGAACATCCTGAGTGTACACCGTTTTCACAACGTCAAAGTAGAAGAATGTGAAAAGGTCATGCATCTTTTGAATTTCATAAATATCATCACAGGGTGTTTCAAATTTCGTGTCAAAAACTGTGATCCAAAATTGGCCATAACTTCTGTTTTTCAAATTAGAACCCTATTTTTTTATTATTGCGTTGAATTCTGCGGAGAAAAATAATGATAGCACTCTCTGATGCTCTTGCTCTTAAATTCAGTAATTCCCGAGTTATTTGAGCTTTTCTGGATTCATGTTGTACGTAGAACCAAATTCATCTAATCTTTTACTTTAGAATATTCTGTGATCATAGAAGATAAGTTTTCCCATTAATAATTCCCAAGTGACAGGTCTAATTTTAGGTTTTATCTATACTTTTCGATTTTATTCAATGGTTTCATAAAAATATTCATCGAATATGTTGCATGAGAATATTCTGTGACCATAGAAGATAAATGATCCCATTAATAATTCACAAGTGACAGTTCTGACTATTACTTGTTACTATGGTTTCATGAGAATATTCATCGAATCTGTTTAGATTCGATGAATTTTACTCTACGTACGACATGAATCCAGAAAAGCTCAAATAACTCGGGAATAACTGAATTTAGGACCAAGAGCATCTGGGAGTGCTATCATTATTTTTCTCCGTAGAATCCAACGCAATAATAAAAAAATAGGGTTCTAATTTGAAAAACAGAAGTTATGGCCAATTTTGGATAACAGTTTTTGACACGAAATTTGAAACACTCTGTGATGATATTTATATATATATATATATATATATATATATATATATATTCTTATGAAATGGAGCTGTACAGATTTGATTCCAAATATGGCATGTGTCTCGAAAAGGCAACAAGGAACAGATCATTCAAACAAACATATTGATCCATTCCCCGCTCCTAATCTCAGTATTAGCAGAGGAATGTGAAACGGGGCACCATACAGTTCTGCGTATGATGCAAGAGCACAGATAAAAACCTCAGCAAAAACTCTGTCTCCCCGTATAAGTGTAGGGATATTGGATTTGTGTACAAATATTCATGTATGACTTTTCCACATTCTTCTACTTTGACGTTGTGAAAACGGTTTACACTCAGGATGTTCAGAATAAGAAAAATGAACATAATACTGACTATGAATATTTTACTTTTTTTCAGGTTTTTTTTTTTCGATATTTTGAAAACTATTCGAATGAATACACTGGTTTCAACAGAAATGTATTCAGCATTGAATATTCAATCATATCAGAAACGAAAACATTGAAAAAAAATTTTGAGCAAATTTATTTTCACTCCCTGTATAACCGGAAGTGCTCTGGCTTTGAAAATATTTTAGGTCTGTAGAGAATTTCGAACAATATCATAATCCCAAATTTCAGATTTCAAATATGTCTAGTTCTCCAGAAACGTCTAATAGGCACTCGAACTTGAGACACCCTGTATACACTGTATTGAAGGTCTAAAGGAATAAATAAAATTATCATTATTACAACAGCTGCTTTCAATAGTAATAAGCGATAGTTTCTTATTGGAATTGATATTCACTCTCGATCAACTGAGTCTTGTTTTTTTAATTTCGCAAGGGTTACATAAAAAATATACTTCACCCATCAAGTTGCTAATTGCAATTCGTATGTTAGAAAAATATTCCCCTATTTTTTTTTCTTTTTCATAAGAAAATATAATTTCGTGTATGAAACGATTCATTCTGAATATTTTCCAATATAAATATCAACCGAAACAAGGTAAAAACAAAGAAATATATAATTGGCATCGTATGGCTGTAAAGGTGAACACAGACTATTCTGACGTGACGTGGTTACATGTGGACCCACGTCAAAATGTGCGTGATATAAAAATGCAAAACATCGTTCTGTGCGTTCACGTTTATATTAGGCCAATTGGTGAGCACTGCTACACGTTTGCGTGATCCCACGGTGCCTGACATGACGTGAAATCACGTCACATCAGAATAGTCTGTATTCACCTTTACACTCACTTTATCTTATCGATTTTTGTATCCTAGTGAAATTCTGCACGAACCAGCAATATTGTTGAACATTCAAGCTAGGGTGGATAGGCTTAATAGGAACCGGGAACTCCACGTGGTAGAAGTTCTCCTTGAAGGAAATTCAAGCTGAAGATCCCGAAAAACATAAATTGTGTATGAGAACGCCGACGAAATGTTGTGTATACTGTATACTATACTCCATTCACTTTTATAAAGTATCCCGGTTGGCCAAGATTTAGGTTTATCAAGTTTTTTTACTTAAAACAAACTCAGGTTGGCACTCGTGAATGTCCAATAATTTCATTACGTCAATGAATAAATCAGAGAGACGTTGCCGACGCTAATTTAGTAATTTGTCCTCCCAATATAATTATTACGTCTGCAAACTGAAAATGCAGAAGGTAGTTTTGAAGAAGCGAGACAAAGTATCAGGAAGTACCATGTAGGATTGAAATCTGTATCCCAGTTTAGAAATATGTTCTATCCATTACAGTGTGTATCATTCACATAGATTCCCAAGAACGTTGGAAATGGAGTTATGTAGTTCTTTCAAAGGTTCAACAGTGACACAGGTTTCGTTGTACTACTACATTTTCATACTGGAGTATTTCAAGTTGTGCAAAAAGGTATTTAAATGTCTTTTGTAGGCTTATTTTTTGAGAATTTTGAAAAGTGGGGAATTCAACTGTTCGTTGATTTATTCTTTTCTCGAATGAACTATCACAAAGTAACTATTCTGTCCATTATTTTCCAGTAAAATTTCAAAACTCGATTCTTGATTTCCGTAAAAGAAATTAGCATAACTGAATCTTCCAACCATATTTATATACGTGAAATATTTCCAGTATTTACAGAGAAAAAAGTTTCTTTAAAATTCGCCAGGTCTTTGGAATTATTGAATTCACATAATATTTTCTCAAATTGATTATTTTCCCAAAGTGAATATTTTGATAAATACGTGATTCCACGACATTATATGAAGGAAAGGCAACGTTGCGATTGTATCTGACAAGGAAATGACTATAACCTAACATTTTCAAAATATACACGTTGAAATGTGTCAGCGGGATACTTTATAAAAGTGAATGGAGTATATTATGTAGTCGTACCTGATATACAATAATCAAATACAATGATGCGCGACTTTAGCCTGATTTGGTAAAATTAAAATTGACATATTTAGTTTGTGAATGCGGCTTCCGATTGTTACCAGTTTCAGAGATTCAATAATAATGATAAAATTTATTGATCCATTAAGACGAAAAAAAAAATTGCATAGGACAAGTCATCAAAGTGTACAAATTACAAAAACAAATCATTCACCAACGGAAAAAAAGACTTTTTCCAAATATTCGCGAACACTATAAGGAATATATCATTTTACTTTATTCTTGAATTTATTAATATTTAGTGATTTCAAACTGGCAGGCAAATGATTGAATAAAGTGATAACCTGATAAATAGGGGAAGTCTCAAACTTAGCAGTATGATGGTATTACTTCTGGGGTGTAACTATGAAAGCTGGATAACTTCACCATGATGATAATGATGATATGAAACTACATACTCACTTTCACACACACACACACACACACACACACACACACACACACACACACACACGTATTTATCTAAGTCTCTTAATACTTCGTCGTTTTATTGTGAAGAAGCTTAATAATTACAAGTTAATTCAACATACTGTAGCTAATTTTGTGAGTCACATACCAAAAGGTGCCTGAATTTTGTATGCTAAAAATGATAGCTACCGAAAAAAAATCATTTTACAAATACACTTTCTTTTGAACCATGCACTTTTTTGACACTGCATCTCTCCACTCAACCATCTCTAGTTTCGTCGCTGATTCAATCGACAAAATATACATCATATAGACAAATTTAAATAGTTTCATATTGAGTATCAATATCAAACACTACTAATATTCGATTTTTTTCCAGGTTCAATTGAGAAGCACCGGCTATTCCGAGAACCATGTAGCCGAAATAGCGACCGCGTTAACTGTTCTGGCTAAATACGGAATTTTAGGTATGGGTTTAGGACTGAGCACTACGCATGGTGCCCTTCCCGTTTCCAGTTATCTGGGCGTCATGGAACAAACAGGAGCTACGGTAACCAACACCAATGCAATGTTCAGTGCACTGGGACAAGCTGCCTTAGGTGATTGCTTAGGTAAGTAAGAATGATATGAAAGACCGTTTGTTCTTCCTCCTTACTCAACGTCTCAACATGCAAAACGGTGATTCAATGCCAATGTGTTTTCTCAGATAGTGGCCGGTTATTAGCTCAGTGACAGATCTGACCTGTTCTCTTCCCATTCTAAGTAGATCTTTTAGAGAGGTGTATATGTTCTTTTTCGGTATCGCCTTACGATGTCCTGGTCTGAGGAAGAGTTCAAGAACCGTATCTGATGGATCCTGTACATATTAGGTCATCATTTTCCGCGAATTCTTGTTACCCAATGGTGCCTGGCTCATTTGATCTCCGAGGATGGCCGGAACCCAGTATAAGAGAAAGTGGCTAGGATATTGATGTACTTACTAGTAAATCAAAAAATAATATTTAATTTTCAAGTGAAAAAAATAGTGACTGGAAATGCGAAACTCATTTTTATCTTTAGGATATTTATATTTTAAGGATCCCAAATTGGGGGACTCGGTTCTATAAATTGAATGTCCCATTGCTCCTCGGCATTTTATGCGATAATAGCTAGTATATTATTCAACAAATATTATTCACGATGCGGAGACGAGTTTGGTAAATCATCCGAGCTGATAATAGCTATAATAATAATAATGTAATAATAGCCATTATAATGATAATAATTTTACTGATGTATTTTACTGATCCATTCAGACATATTATGTATGATAATATTGGGTCAAATAAAAAAAATCAATGATTATTCGGTATACATCCCAAAGGAATTCACTTCCTGTGTAATAGCTTAAACCGAGATCTGTTGTCGTTCATGAAGAAATAAATCACGAAAGATTACGTTTCCACCAGATCATTATGAAAACTGAAATGATATTCCAAGAAATATATTATTCTAATACAGGTTAATTTTTGTATACGGGAGAGTTGGGTAATACCTACCGTGCCCTTAAGGAAATATAGCTATAATGTTCTACTGGTGCGGATCAGATCAACTCAAGCAAGATTTTAATCAATAGAGTTCATCTAGCAACCAACTTTAAATACACTATTGAAAATTTGCAGCACCGTTTTAACAATATAGCCAAAAAAAGAAAATCTTTGAAAGCGCGGCATTATCAAACTGGTTTGATAATAGCGTGCCCCAGTTCGATAATACTATGCGTTATTAATAATAGGCGAAATACAGGTGAATCAACATTTATTCAGGCATGAAAACATGTTAAATTAACAATCATTTCACATAAACATATTGCTTACATCTATCTCATCTTCTTTGTCTGAGTCAGGGGAACGTCTTCATCAATGCTATCTTCACTGCTAGAAATTAACACTTTTCTCTTCACAGATTTTTCCTTTGTTAGAGTTTTTCCTTCAACTTGCTTTCCTTTGCCTTCTTTTTTTCCTCTTCTAATCTTATATTTTCCTCCTTGTCTTTAAACTGCTATTTATGTGGGTGTAGCGCTCTGAGCGCGGCATTATCAGATTGAGCTATTTTGTTTTGCTACTCCAAAAGTATATACACAGAACATTCTAGCCATGAAAACTCATACCTACTTTATGAAACACTAAATTTGCTACAAAATGCAATACTTCAATATAATTCATCCTATTAAAAGAAAAACATACATGGGTTTGTCAGGCAGGAGAAAAAATATAAGGAATGCCCACGAAAGTTCTCAGCAATCGTCATGCTTGCATCACTGATTGTGAGCCACTGGCGCTCAGGGGGTGCTTTCTCAGAAGCATAGAGAATGATTTGACTCGCACGCAGCCATAGTTTTCTAAGCAGATTCCTAGTAAGGCTGGGGCGCGGTATAACCGCGCGGTATTACCCAACTCTCCCCTATAAGAATAATCTAATCATAGTATTCATAGTTGTCATGAATAAATGGTAGCAAAAAACTTTTTAATGGTTCTGGTGGAAAATAATTCTTCTCTGAATTCTAGTGAGCTGAAAACCACATAAATCCAAACGCCTTCCAGATTGCGAGGTTAAATTGGCCACGCAGATTTTCAGTAGAACTTTATATTCGGCTATGAGAACAGTCATTGCAACTGGTAAGCTGAGGTCCAGAAGTGGCAATTCAACTGCTCAGTTCATTCTGAAAATGAATGATCTTTTCAACTGCCTCAATTCGAATGAAAAATTTGAGGGAAATTATCTACGGAGACCGTTGTCCGAGAAAAAACCGCAGCAATACAAACTCTGACGGAATCAATTGAATTCATTGAGTCTTGGACAGGAAAAATATTCCCTATTGTTTCAACGGTGTAATTTTTTAATACAAACCTCCAATTGTGGGAGGAGACGAAGGAAACATTTCAATATTCGATAACCCCACAGCTCGATGCTTCAGATTTGGGCTGCAGTCGGTCATGACTGGTTGTCTTAAAAATGTTCCGATAATTCTAACTGCCAAGACGACAATGATTTCGACCAGTGTACAATGGGGGAATCTGAAAGTAGGCCCATTGATGTGGTTGATTGGACAGATTCGACCATTTCTTCTGATGCGGATTCGGACAACGGTGATCCTTGTGAGGGGGATATAAGGGATAAAGAGTTAATTGACACCTAAATACACTAGAATCCAACTCAATCGCGTATTTCTAGGGGTATTTGATGAACATCGCCAAAAAATACAAATGCGATAACTGCGAAAAAGCACTCTTCATTGATGATTTGATAGGTAATGATGGGAAATATAATGCAAATCGAAATTATGGCAATAAACGGATACATTAAACATTTGAGAACTCCCTCAACCGTTTCAAACATTTGATAAGGATAGCGCTGTTGGCCATAAAGAAAATTATGGTCACAAAATCAGAAAAGATAGGACTTCAAAGGTATATTTTAAGAAAATAAAAAAAATGAATTTAAGTATAAAAGATTGGATCTCTCCGTTAACCCCAGAATGTGAAGAACACAGGATTCATTTGTTGAGACAACTGATAAGAGCGAAGCTGTACAGAAGACAGAAAAAAAAATCCAAAGGAATCTCGACACAGAAGCATTCCGCTGCTAATAAAAAAAATAATATTTTTAGAAATTCATAGAAAATCTATTTATAAATACTTGTGAATAAAGGAAAAATTTCATGCATTTATTTTGTCATACACCAGTATTTTATATTCATGAAAGATCAAAAATAATTGTCGTTTCATTGCATCCGAAAAATCAGGTGATGTAATACTGAACATCCAATATTTCTTACGCCGGTCCTGATCGTCATCGTATTCGGCTTCGGAAATAGTGCTTTATAGTTCAGAAACTTATCGCCAAACGCGAGAGTAAAAATTTTCGCTTCTCTGAAACACACTAATCCATCTATGAACCGGTGAAGGAACTGCACTAAATTTAGCTTCTAATCGTTGAACTGGGTTGTGTCTCTATGTATATTTAAACGCAATGCTATAGCAAGCCCTGTCGTTGAAGGTTGCTGAGCCTCATCCTTGCTTGTTTAGACTCAACATGGGGTGTACCCATATACAGGACGCAAATCTTGAGGGGGCATAAAAATGATTGGGACTAAGTTTTTGGGGGCGTAGAACAATAATCCCTAATATTTTCAATAAAGAAACTCCATTTTTAAGTCTTAACTCCTATAATGTAAGTAGAAAATTTCTATCAATTCATACCTCCGCCCCCCTGAAAAAATGCATGGCTCCCATTGAAAAAACTCATTCAAATAATAAAGAGATGGAAATTGACAACTCACGATTGAAACTAATAGTCAAAAACCTATTCTCTTGGAATTTCGGTAAAAATTTCTGTTTCTGTTCTGTGTGGCAGCACATATTCATGGAAACATAAAAATCGTACCCACCAACTTGAGATGTTTACCCACTTTTGGATCTGGTACTAGCAGATGTAGACTGGCTAGTTATCTCATATTGTGGCCCAATATCGGATTTTGTCTGAACTGAGAGTCATTCAAATTAGTAATTTAGTTGATATTTTAGGTGCTACCACACCGTCTAACCGACAAAGCTTGGAGCGGTACGATGCAGCATTCGATCCTTTCAGACATCAAGCCTCTGCTGCCACTGCCCCAATATCGCTCAACAACAACAGCTTCGGCCTGGGAACAGGTCAACAGATGACTGTTCTTAGCAAAAGTCCCACTCCTGCTGAGCTGGGCGGTACCAAGGACACTAAAAATGTCGAAATACCTGAAGTGATTGTTGGTGCTATTTTAGGTAATCCATACTATTCTATACCGGATTACAGTAATCCCTATCATTTTTATCAACCTTGGTGATTCCAACTCAAGAAAGTTCGATTGAACGACCAAAATGAAAATTTTCCAATCAGTTTCATATCATGAGGAAATAAATTTAATTCAAAATTTTATCTATATCAGAAATTGACTGATTGAATTGTGAATGTTTTTGTCTGAAAATTTTATGTTTATATTGAATGTTGCCTTTTTTATTATTATTTCAAATGATGGATTTATCATATCAATTGTTATATTTTAATCTGGATTTGTTTTCTTCCACATCAATTATGAATGTATAGAGGCTGTGATTAAGATATTGGTATCATAAATCATTTATCCATATGATTGATAAAAGTCGTTGTATTGCTATGAGATTTATCATTCATGCTGATTCAAAACGAAGATACATACTGTCTGTAAAATTCATCATGTGAAGAGAATCCTAACTAAAGCTCACATAGTTGACCATACATTATGAGATATTGGTTAGCTTGTACAGGCATACAAAATTCAAGTTGTAATTGTTTAAAAATTCGAAAAATAGTTGAGCCATCATTTTATGTAAGATTATGTAAGAAATACTGAAGCACCTATTTCTATGAGGTGCTAAGCATATTGGTTCACCTTGTCAGGATAATCTAATATATCATAAGAAATGTATGGTCAGCTCTTGCAATATACCTGCTTCATTAAAAATGCATGGGACATGTTGAATTAATTTTTCCCCGTGATGAATTAAAATTTCCTCCCGACGATTCCCTACTTGAGCTCATATATGAACTTCAGCATTTTCAAATGTTTGAGAGATATATGAATTATTTACGTAAAAAAATCCTGTCATAATCTCCTCATTTCAATAATTCCCGAAGTCAAGCGATATTTGTGTCTATTTAAATACAGGAATGGATATAATATCTGTCTTTTTTTCAACTGATTCAATGTACTTGTATTTGAAATAACATATAACTGTATTTTTTGCTGTGTACTCACTCATCCTTGGTACTAAAAATACTCATTCATAATGAATGAACTGATATACTTTTCATATACAGGAGAGGAAATGAAGACATAGTATAATTTGATATATCTGCTTCATTTTTGTTTTCAGTTTGACTCAAAGAAAATTATGAAATCGAAAACAATAAAGCACATGTGATGTAATTAGGTTGTAGACATATTTGAAAATACAGTTCGTTAGGTGAAATTGCATAATTGATTTTTTCATTAGTTATTATTGTTCAAAAGATTTTTGTTATTTTGGTTCATGTTTAATGTGAAATTCATTGGAGTCTGAAAGTAATTTTCATTTAGTTGGTTCAAGGGCCTTTGTACTAATTGAATACCAGGCAATCAGCAGAGATGGTTTCGGGTGCCTTAACTGTTGATTCCGCAAGAGGGGCAACAATACAAATGATAGTTTATTCATTAATCAGCGAAATGTTATGAAATATGTTTCATAAAATCTCAATTGAAAGTGCAGAGTGCAGTTCCATCATATTTCCTGTTCAAATTATTCATGGGCTCGGAGGTGGCGTTTCGCATCTCGATAGAGACTGTAGACTTAGGATAGACTATGGTCAAGTAGTGGATTCGGCATCCGATTTAGGTCTCTGCGCAAAATTGCATATTTACAAATAAAATGAAAAGACAAATAGTTAAAACTATTCCCGCTATTTAACTGCGTTACTCTACTCAAAATATGAATGAGAAACATTTTGAATGTGTTCTACACTGATTCCAAAGTTCTGAACATTAGAAAGGTCCCACTGTTTTGCATCTCTAGAAAACCAATGTTTCATCCACTGGGCGGTCTCAACAGTTAAGACACTAAGGACATGGTCATTGCGTTCAGGTTTTTTAGGTTACTTCCCCAGTCCTTCTCTCACAGCAGGTCTTGATTCCAGGTCCAGGAGGTAGGTCCCTGATTGAAATTCAACAGATGAGCGGTGCTAATATTCAGATATCGAAAAAGGGCGTCTTCGCCCCTGGTACTCGAAACCGCATGGTTACCATCACCGGAAACCCCCACGCGATTCACACAGCCACCTATCTTATCGAGCAACGTATCTCCGAAGAGGAGATGAAACGCGCAAGAAACAACGGAGGGTTGGGCATCAACCCTCTGGCCATGCAGTGATATCATCAGTTCACCTCGACGAAATTGTTCATTCATTGAGAAAGATACATCCAGCAGAGCTTATAAATACTTTTTGACTCGATAACTTTCAGGTGGCTTAGAATTTTTCTAACAGGTACAATTCTGAATCTTTGAAAGACCGATTTCCTTTGAAACTGTATGATTGCATCTATAGAAAGATTCCAATTCACCTACCTTATTGTCACTCCTCACATAGTTTCAAGTCCAATCATACAAAAAAGTATAGTCAAACTAGTTAAACCTAATAAATATGATTGCATTCATTATATCGATATATTCCGAATGTGTTTTACTGGTGCAATTCAATACCTTGTATTTGGGTATGAAAGTTTTTTAAGTGCTGCTGAATACTATACTGTTTCTTTCAAACGGAACTTGTTAGAAATTTTATGTTGTAAAATGTCGCCTAATGTTATACAAAATTTGTAGTCTATTGTTCAATTCTATTACCTCTGTTGATGTACCAATTTATTATAAAAATTTCTGTTGGTTGTTTCTAATGAATTTTTCATTGATTATTTACATTGTATCATGTCATATGTGTATATGTCATGTTTTTTTTAATTTTATTAAAAATGATCATTGCTAAGTATAGTTTTATACATCTCTGAGGGAAGGATATTTGTTGTTAACTGAGGAGGTACTTTGTGATAGGTAATGTTAAGCAGAAGATTATATTTCCAAAATTTGTACCTGTATTTGAACCTCAATTATCGCTTGGCTGGCCAAAATACACAAATCATCCAAAATAGAGTGATATTACCCATCGCAATGCCGATAATCACATAGTGCGTCCCGTTTATGATTACCTCTAACATTTTAACGAATAAATGCTTTAAACAGCAAGAACTGAAGTTACCAATAATAGGTGTTCATCATTGAAACTTTACGAGTCAGGGAAATTATAAACGGTGATTGCTCCATTTCACTCGTCTGTTGATGGCATGACCTTGTAAATAGTCATAAAGTAGCCATCACATTAATCATTCAAATTCAAAGCTTATAGATATTGATTAAGTAAATATATATATATGAAAATATATTATATGAATATGGAAAATATAACTGAAATTATGTATGTATATTGTTGTTATCGCATGTTGTTATATTGTTAATGTTTGGACACTTTCTGAACAATTTTAAACTTCAGCCGTTGACAAATCGAATATTCTATCTGAAATCCCAGAATACTGTTTCCCAAACGACATCACTATGCAGACAATAATGAAGATCTCTTAAATAATTCAATTGGACTTTGCAATCACTAGATTTAAATACAGTATGATGAAATATCACTTCTTCAGTATAGGCTTCTCTCAATATATTATATCTGCATTGTTAATAGCAATGTGAAGTGAACTAATACCGTGAAATTTCACCTTGCATTTCCGATTGCTATTTGATTCTGTTCAGTCTAATTATGTTGAGTTCAGCATGAAAACAATCATCAACTAATTCCTAAGACAAACTCTGTGTCAATAGAACTAGAAAATTTCAAAGGAGATTGGCAGCCCTTCATGAATTTGTTCAATATTGGTATTCTTCCTCTAGGCGTTTCATTCTTTATAAATGAATGCATTCAATGGTCTGGCAACACAGGTCAGCGGATTCATGACAAGATGTTGAACTTGATGTTAATAGATTTTCCGGAAATAAAACCTTCGAAGGTAGTTACTCTAGTCAGATAATATTGACTATAGGGCAGTTTTCAATACATAACAAATTAATATTCTGGGAGCTTAGTATACAGAGTTAATTATTATATATTATATTTTTTGTTAATCCTATGCAGGTCATAGATTTTAAATATTACTTATGTGTCATTCCATATCTTATAGTTATATTGAATTGGATAAAATTAGGAATCATATCAATTTAATCGATTGTTGACGGCATGGTTTACTTATTGAAATGCCGAAACACTGCATAGTCTCATTGTCTAAATGTAACGTGATTTGAGTAGTTAAACAATAGTAATGTTGATCAAGCCACGGCCCCAAAACATCTCTGAAATACTGTAGTTCTTGCTTAGATTCTCATTTAATGGGTTTAATTTATTTTAAATCAATGACCTAAATTTAATCAATACGTGAAGACTGGAAAAATGTGTGTAGCATTCTAAACCTGAATTTTCAGATATTCAAAAATAACAAACAATGATGTTTTTACATAATCTATCTTCAATTCAGTTTTTATTAATGTTTAGGGGCAAGGAAGTTGTTTCGATCCAAAGTTGTGCTTTTTTAATCTACTTATAAAAATAATTCTGCCCATGTTGACAGTTTAGGATATAAGGATGTTATATGTCGGTTTATTGGTCTTTTGCTTTTTCATGATAAAAATGTCGCATACTTTGATATAATCTGTTCTATACAACATACTGTTGCTGTGATATCCATCACGTCACGTCAGTAAGGTCATTAGATGTCATAAAGTGAGGTTACGTGACAGGGGTCTTGTTGATGTAGAATATTATTGCCTATAAAATTTTTCCGAAATTCCTGTATACTTTATGACAGAGAGGATGATCGTGCCTAGGGAAATCATTTCACGAATCAAAAATTTAGACTCATTATTTTCTGATGCTATTAGCACAAAAGGACAGACCAACAAATTCTTGTAAATAGACAAAAGGTATTCACAATCAATGAGCTATCTCTTTTATCAAGAATATCCACTTCATTTTCCAAATTTAAAAACTATAAACCAGTTCCGAATGATGAATTCAAGTGTTTGAGAGTTTTGTGCATACTAAATGTGGCGTTGGCTTGTTCAATTGTGTAAAATGGCGCAGATGTTTAATTTCTATATAAACATTGAACTAATAATTTGTGAAGCTGGACCCATAGTCAATTTTAAAGTGTCATGATTTGGTCATGTTAATATGGAAATTAAACTTTCTCATGAAGCATGGAAAATTATGTATATTATTGTATATTAAGAATTTTAAATTTTTAGATATAAGCATTTGTTGAAAACTTCATTACCATTCATTTTATATCCACCATCATTTGGTACAGGTTCAAAGGGTTTTATTAATTGGTGGATTTTTGTTAATGTTTTCTTCAACTAGTTATTGAATAATAATATGACCATGGTGAGGACTATGGTTAATTCAAAAATGGCCTATATTTGTATCAGCACCTTTGGAAAACATTAATGACTATCCCCTATACTTTATTTTTCATGAACATTTCATTGAAATATTGCTTCTAGATAGATATATCAAAATTGACATAGTTATCGGATATTATATTTAAATTAGACTATCGGTACCTAATGGGAAATTAAATGTGTTCCTTATGGTTATTACCTTGGGGTAACTGGAGATGGCACATTTTGTCTGAATTTTATTTTCATAACGGTTTTAGGGATGATTATTGCAAAACACTCTGTTTTTTATTACCAACATATTTTAACTATTTTTTGAGTAGGGGTAGAAGATGAACATTCATTATTGCTAATAAGGGGAATGGAAAAAAGTATAACTTCATACTAATTTTCTTCTTGTTAAGATGCAGTAGACAATTATAGGGTGATAAAATGTTGTTATGACAACTGTTATGTTGTATCATTGAGTATGTATATTTTTCGTTATAACTTCAGCTAATCAAAGGCATCAGGTATTAACTTTTGGCTCTGATGATATGTTTATTTTCTCGTTAATACTGTACACTACATTGAATATGAGTAGTTAGAATAAGATTGTTTTTAACGATTACTGAGTAAAAGAGTTTAAAGAAATATGGTGAAACGGGTTATGTGTTTAAAAATTTTCAACAGAGATTTAAGGAAATTTGTGAAAGAGAGATCTACTGTCGTGTCCAAAAATTCGCCCTTCACATTGTTTGTTGTTCACGTTATTGGATAATATTAGTCCACAGCATTGTCAACACATTATAACTTAATAAAATCCATAGTGCCATATATCGTATTATTCATGAAATCCTCATCGTAAATCACAAGCAGGCATAGTCAACAATCATATCAAAATTCTTTAACTTCGAGTGATAAACAATATCTTTTTTAGTGGTTATTTGCATATGTTGATAATTCTTAGCTTGTGGCATCAGTAAACATACCATTTCCACCTAACTCTCTATCAAAAAATACAAGGACTTATAACATGTGATGAAGATAGAGAGTGAATCATTGCTTCAGTTTTACTTTTTTGTAGCTAAATCACCAACGACATCGATAAATCATTTTTTAAACGAAACGTACAGCACTAGCTTGTATTATATTGCTTATTTCATTTTTTATTGGCAACTTCATACTTCCGTCCTCACAATAATCTAGTCCAAATCCAAAATTTGTAGTTAACTTTTATAATATTGTTACAATCTTTTTGTAAATAAACATTAAAGAGAAAAGGCTGAATAAAATGATAATTATTTAAAAGGCGTTTATTGAAAAAAGCATTTTCTCTAAAACATAAAATATATAGATTCTTCGTCAACAAAGCACAATTTTGAAATGCAAATATTAACATTTCACCAGAAAATACTTGACTAATTTCTTCTGAGAGAGACTTTCATCCAGACAATATAAAGTCACTTGGTACCTGTACAAATGGAGCAATTTTGGAAAAAGTGGCTATAAAAAATTTAAACCTCATTATTTGACTCGCAATTTTATTCCAACTCAAAAAACTTATATTGCCGAAATAGTTGCTCTCAAACCAGTTTCAAATCTGAAACCTCTATATACATTTTCTCTTAAAGTATCTCCTGTGATATTTCATTCAAAATATACTGTTTTCTATAAAAATATTGGAATTGAAGCATAAATATAGTCCACTATATTAAAGCACAAAACATGACTGAACGTAAGCTAGAAAAAATCTTGAAAACCAAACTATATGAATTTAGTCATCTTGGAGACAAATAAAGTGCTGCAAAAATGTACACTCATTTTCATGAGTGGTAGACTAAATTATATAACAGTCAAATAACTAAATACCATGTCTAAGAGACAAAGAGAAATGGTGAATTATGAAAATATACTATAAGTTCACAAAGCAGTGTTTGAAAACTTTCACAAAAACCTAGGACCACCAGCCAAAAAATTTATTCTCTCTTATTGAGTATAACATATAATGGAATAATCACCAATTAATTTGAAAAATATTGGACTTCTCTGGCTACTCAAAAATGGAATCAATTTAATAGGACTGACTTAAATTTTCAAGAATTCTTTCAAAAATATACATATATCTATCATTTTTAGGCCTCTCAGTACCCATTTTTAACAATTGAAATATTAGAAAAATATAATTTATTTCTCTAACATATCAAAACATTCAAATGTAAAATAAATATTTGTATAAAATAAAAATAAATTAATGCGATAAGCAACAAACAATGTATGCTAAAGCAAGAAAAATATTATGTACAAAAATATGTGTAAGTATAGTATTTTTTTACTGAGATTTGGAAATTTTCAAATGTTAAGCAAATTATTTCGGAAAAATATTCACGAATACCCTGAGTTAGCACTTCTTCAATGGGCAAATTGAGACGAAGTATATGACGATAAGTGTGCCTGAATAAGAAAAACATATTCATTCATACCTAAACTTGGATCACTTATCACCTTTTATAATTTCAATTCATATTATGAATATTTTTAAGCGAAAAAAAAACAGAAATGCACTTGGCATTGATGAAAAAGTGAAAATGTCATTATGAATATCTAAGCTTGAAAGGTAATATGGATAATACACCATTTTTATGAAATAGTTACAAGCTATTTTTAGAATCATTGAATTTTTTTATAACGATTGAGCTCAGTTTGGGGAGATTTAGATCTTTTTCTTTGGCTTAGTATATATACTCCATTCACTTTTGTAAAGTATCTTGGTGGGCCATGGTTTAGGTTTATCAAGTTCTTTTACTTAAAACGGACGCAGGTTGGCACTCGTGAAAATCAAGCGACATTGCCAAGTCTACTTTCTAATTACTCTTTTTTAACTTTGTGAATGGAGTTAGTTCTTTTAAGGTTTATCCTGTGACACAAGATTCGTAGTACCACTACATTTTCATACTGGAGTATTTCAAGTTGCGCAAAGAGGTATTTAATTGTCCTCTGTAGGCTTATTTCTTGAGAATTTTGAGAAATGGGGATTTCCATACGTCCGTCTGTTCTGTTCGTCCAAAAGTTTTTCTATCGGGTTAATGAACTATCACAAAGTAACGGACTGTCCATTATTTTTCAGTAAAATTTCAACACTCGGTTCTTGATTTCCGTACAAGAAAATAGCATAACTGAATCTTCCAATCATGTTTATACTCGTACACGTGAAATATTTCCAGTATTAACAGAAAAAAAGTTTCTTCAATATTCGTCAGATCTTTGGAATTATTGAATTCACATAATATTTCCTCAAATTCATTGTTTTCCCAAAGTAAATGAACATTTTGATAAATACGTAATTTCTACGATTTATATGTAGAAACGGCAACGTTGCGTCCATATCTGACAGAAGAATGATTATAACCTAAAATTTTCAAAATATACGCGGTGAAATGTGTCAGAATTCCAGCGCCAACCGGGCTACTTTATAAAAGTGTATGGAGTATATGTACTTCAATCTTCAGGAAATGTTAAAGACAAAAATGAGTCTTAAACAACTATAAATTGCTCTCCAGAATGTTTACACATTGGCTTATTACCTTTAAAGCATCGATATCATTGTGGGAAGAATGGCGAATTTGCTATTGCACTTACAAGAGAATTCAGAATGATAAAAATTCAGCTCAAATTCTTCAAATAGGGAAAGGGAAAAAGATCATAATTCTAATTTAGTTGTTTCTCTAATCTGAAATTGTATGGAATATTCGCAATGATACTAAATGCCGATCTAAAATAATGAACAAATTAAGTCCCTGGTTATCCAGAATATTGATTAAAAAACCTACCTCAATCAGTAACCATTTCCAAATTTTTATTTGGGAATTTCCTGTGGACAATCAGGCTGATTACTGGGATGGGCGGCTCTGAAACATGGATGATTCTCGAGCTCCCGATCAACTCTCAATATGGTAGGAAATGGTCTCAGATCAACATGAAATCTTCTTGCATTGAATACTTGGGGTATAAGGCAGCAATCAGCAAAAGTTATTTCATCACCCACACAGTACTTGCCGGCACTTGATGATAATAGTTTCTCTACAGCTCGAAAACCTTTGTTTATCCAATGCTGAGCCCACTCATTCTTCTTCTCCTCTCCTACAAAAATGAGGACTTGAAGGTTCTGAAGTGGTTGAATTCCAGAAGCGATAACATCGCAAATCTCTCGTACCTAAAAGCACATACAAATTTAAATCCCTGTATAGAATTGAACAATATTTCCACGAGCAAGAGGAAGTAAACCATATGACAAAAATTCGTGTTATCCACTTACCCGTGCACGCTTGACTACATCATGTGGTAATAATGGAATATGAGGTCTTGTTTCTTCCAAATACTGAAATATGCTCAACGACTCAATCAGAGTAACCCCATCAATATGAAGTGCAGGTACATGTTCCATTGGATTTATTTCTCTGAATTCATTGGAATGATGCTCTCCTCCATTTTTGATAAGTGACACTGGCTTTATCTCATAAGGTATTTCTTTCAAATTTAAAGCTGAAATATACTCAGTCAAATACATTGAGGACAATTGTTTGATGAAATTTACCAATTCTCACCCTCCATGAACAAGAGCTTCTCCAATATGAATAAAGTAAGGTCTGAAAATACAATTTTTTTGAATTTTTATTCAAAGTCAAGAGGTAAATACTCACTTTAGCTGACATGATGTTGATGTGTGCACGGTTTCAAAAATTCTGAATATGAGGCAGTCAACAGGTTATCTCCGAATTGCATAAGTATTTTCGAAACTGGTTTGTTGGAAACGAAAGGTCATTTATTCAATAGCGATAACTCGCTTATTTTTTCATTCAAAACAACTTCATCTCTATAGAAAATTGAAGGAACTTATTATTCGAGTTGCTATTATGTTGAGGCAACTGTCAAAAGAGCCGGTTGCAGAACGGGGGGCCCTTGAACTACTAAAACACTTGTTCTTTCTTTCACCCTAGTTGAGGATGAAAATAAGGACCGGTTTCTTCACCCTTTCTGCCGGTCAGCAAGGGGTCCTTCGAGGGTGTTACACGTGCATTTTTCCACCTTTCAAATCGGCATTTTATTTATGAGTTTTTTGTGAAAAGTATACGTATCATACACCAAAACAACACGAACCTAACCTACAGTGACTAGATAAGAGACAGTGTCCTATTTTCGATTGGTTGTCGCCGTCTCGTGGGATTTTCCGCCATGTTGCATCTAAATGTTTGTTGATTTCTATGTGTTTACTTGTTGATTTGAGGATTTAGGTATCGTGGTTTTTGTGAAGATAAAGCTTCATTTCTCTGCGAACGAATAAGATATCGGATAATCCCTTAGATCCTTTGTCTAAGGGTAATCCTGTTGTTTAAGGTGGGCGTTCAATGTAGTGTGTTTTTATTTCAAGTTGATTTCGAAAACGGTTTCACTTTGAGAACTGAAATTTTGTGGGTGAACTCAGAAAGGATTAGGGTTCTTGTTGAAATAATTTTAATCGATTTCATTCCGACAGTTAATTTTTTTTCTTTCAAAAATAGGAGAAAATGAGCCAACCCATGCTTCTGTTTTATTTCAACAGAAAGACCCATGAAAATAGTTCAACCTGCAGGCCCGGATCTAGGGGGGGGCAAGCGGGGCGCTTGCCCCGGGCGCCAGCTCAAGGGGGCGCCAAAAACAACGAGTGGTTGAATTTTTTCATTTTTTATTTTCTCGGAAAAAAGTATTATCAAATATGACCCGACTCTGAAGTGCCATCTTGACCACTCAAAAAAAAGACAAACATCCAATCTGTTCAAATCTATACGGAATGAAATTATCGATTTAATGGCCACCAAAGTTCGGAATAACATTATTAATGAGATCAAGGAGGCCAACTATTTCACTATTTATCAGAGACAACCTGTCTCTGATTTATATTCGACTGCACCCCAGATGTTTTTCACACAGAACAAATGAACCAGGTTATACGATTTTTGAAGAAAACGGAGTCTGGATATGGGATAAAGGAAAGTTTTATTGACCAAAGAAGTTGACGGGAAAACTGGAATTCTAGATAAACAGCAAGCTGATGATTTAGATGTCAAAAAATGTCGTGGGCAATCCTACGACAACGGATCTAATATGGCTGGCATATATAAAGCAGTCCAGAATTCTACATATGAACGAGCTGGTAGTATTAGTTCCACTCTTTGAATCTTGTGAGTGTCCATTAGGCTTCATCATGTTCAGAATAGTAAATTTATTTGGTGTTGTACAAAAACTGTATTCTCTTTTTGCTAGTTCAATCACACGTTGAACAATTATGAAAAAGTGCACGAAAACAAATTTGAAAGGAAGATGGTCTAAACATCGAGCTGTTAATGCGAGTGTTAATGCCTTGCTCAATACCGGGAGTTGTGAAGGCTGGTGGAAGAAATCAAAGAATCCTCGCTAGTCGCAGAATCCAAGTATGAAGCTGGTCATTTGCTTCATGCTGTGATGGATTTTTGATTCATCCTGAATCTTACAATTTGGTATAATATTCTGCGAAAGATCAATAGGGTCAACGTGGAAATTCAGAGAGGGGATATAATTATTTCATGTTGATTATCGTTGATGCAAGGTCTTGTGAAGATCTTGCAAAGAATGAGAGAAAATCCTATTGAAAACTGGATCTCGAAAGCTACACTTCTTTCAGAAGAATTGGATGTGGAGCCAATTCTTAGAAATAAACGTATTTCCAAGAAGAAAAAGCAGGTCGACGAAATGTGCGAGGATGAGTCAAGAACGCTAAGGTCTAGTTGGTTTATTCTCGAAGGAAATAAAGGTTGTTTTCAACAGATTATTGTCAGAAATCAGAAAAAGCTCAGGAAGCACAGAGAGTCTGCATACGAATTTCGCATTCCTCAATGGCCATGCTGTTTTAAACATGCAAAAAGAGAATCTGCAGAAAAATGGAACCCTTTTAGCGCAAAAATATTGACGAAACTTGAATGCAGTTGATTTCTGTTAGGAACTAGCGGTTTTCAAAGAGCTATTTCCTTAAATTAGTGAAAGATCGACTTCATTAGACCTGCTACAAATTCTTCACAGGCAAGATCTGCAAGAAGCTTTTCCTTATGTCAGTTTAGCTTTAATAATATACTGCACATTACCTACCACGCAAGCTGCGAACGCAGTTTCAGGAAATTGAAAATGATAAAAAATTATTTGCGTTCCTCAATGAGTCAGGGACGTCTCTCTGGTCTCTCGATCTTAGCTAAAGAAAACAAAACTGCTTTCGAAACAGATTTCGAGGAACTGATAGATGCATTCTCGGAAAGAAAATCACGCCGCGTGAAGCTGCGAAGAAAAAATCTAATTTCTTTCCTTCTGATATTTTCCTTATTATTATTATTTTTTTATTATTTATTTGTATTATTTATTTTGTTATTTTTTATGAATTCATAAATTACACAAATTAGGGGGGCGCCATCAGGAATTTTTGCCCCGGTCTGAAAAAATCGTAGATCCGGGCCTGTCAACCTGTGGTTCAACTTCCGATTAAAAGTGAATCTCGCTCCGCTCACGCGTTAAAATATTTCGACCATTAATCGCTGTCATTAATAAACTAGTTGATTAAATAACTATTTGTTTACGAAAGATTTCAGATTTATATGGATTTTCATGGCCGAAATATGAAATATGTTATCTCAGCGGTCTCCCCCCCATCTTTATCCGATACCCATTCCATTTAAGAAAAAATCAGAATATTCTTAAAAGTGCGATCACAGTTAATTTATTTAGATATCTAGAGTTTAAATAATGGGGTTATTGAGTAACTATTTCATTAATAAGAGGACTTCACAATAAAAATTCGAAACTTTTCATTTCATATATTATTTATTAGATATGTTTATCGCAAAAACTGCTGTTTTAGTATCTAGTACTATTTCGTTTGAATTTAGATGCAACATGGCGGATGCGGAGAGTTTTATTTCCCACGCCCACGGATACTCAAACAGTAACCGTCATAGACTAACTATAGATAAGCAACTCCCCTTCGATTTCTGGTTCATTGAAAAGCGCCATCTATGATGTGTAGACACACTATTTTTGGAAAACATTGGACAAAATTACAGATCCCTAACCGTCCACAAACGCCATCTAGTGGTTCGCATAGCAAGTACCAGTATGAACAAAAGGTTGAGAATAAATTAATTAAAGGTGAGGTTTCATCAAATTTGGTGACAACTTGAAAGAAATTGTCACCAAATTCAATGAAAACCAAAAGAAAAGATCGAATATTAAAAATAAAATGTTTATTTTAGAGAAATATCAGTAACAAATCATTGCATCCAATACACACATTAAATTTGAACCTTTTCCAAACTGGAACACTATCGAGTACTATCTGAGTTCCCTCAACACAGAAATTTCTTTCCCAGAAGCAATCCGCTTGCCATGAAACACTGAAAGTAAAATTATTTCAAAATGAATCTTTAGCAATTAATTTGAGATAAATCTCCTAATCTTAGAAACTGACTACAACACAATTTTAGTTACCTTTTCTTCTTGTGCTTTGAGTTGGCCTAGGAACTGAGACTTTTCTTGATCCTGATGGCACATCTACGTCATAATATCTGAAAATTAAAACGACCTTATTAGACATGAAAAAATGTTGATTGGCAATTCTCATCTCTCAAATTATCAATTTTTGAAGATTAGCAATTAATTTGACATAGATCTCCTAATCTTCGAAACTGACTACAACACAATTTTAGTTACCTTTTCTACTTGTTCTTTGAGTTGCCTTAGGAACTGGGACTTTCTTTGATCCTGATGGCACATCTACGTTCATAATGTCTGAAAATTAAAACGACCTTATTAGACATGAAAAAATGTTGATTGGCAATTCTCATCTCTCAAATTATCAATTTTTGAAGATTAGCAATTAATTTGACAAATCTCCTAATCTTAGAAACTGACTACAACACAATTTTAGTTACCTTTTCTACATGTGCTGGAAGTTGCCTTAGGAACTGAGACTTTTCTTGATCCTGATGGCACATCTACGTTCATAAAATCTGAAAATTAAAACCACCTTATTAGACATGAAAAAATGTTGATTGGCAATTCTCATCTCTCAAATTATCAATTTTTAAAGATTGTTGTGGTTTGATTTCAGAATAATTCAATCAAGGAATTTATTTTCTCTAAAAACTAAATACCTTCTGGGTACTCCTTGACTCTAGTCACATCAGATTGAAATGTTCCACTTGAATTTGTTGGTTCATCATTTGATTCAACCCCATGGAAAAAATCAACTTCTTGTGCAATTTCACTGATACTGCAGGGGGGGATTTTTTCTTCCATACACCTTTGAAGAACCTTTGAGTTGGTAAATGATAATCTTTATTCACAAACGTATCAAAAATATATCTTTATTGTTTGCGGAACTCACGTCTGAAATAGGAGAAAAAATGTAATAGGTGAATGAAATTGGAATGTTTTAAATTACCTGGTAAATTGAGAGTTTCTATAATACCACAGCTATGACCTATATATTCCAATTCAGAAACTTAGATACTGAATACATAGGTATATATAAAATAAATTAATAAATATTGCATTGATTGAAATATTTATGAAATTGGCGTTTCCAACGTTGTTATTGTTTACACTTTTCAATCTTTTCATGTCACAATTGTCACAATGAATAAAGAGTCTACGACTCTACGCGCATGCGGCAAGCGTGAACCAGAAAATCATGGAATTTAGTTCTGCACCAACGCTAAGGTGGCGGTAGTGATGCATGAATTCGGCCCGCGGCCGTACTTAGAGAGTTACACCCCCCTGGTAACCGTGTGCTGGGACTAAGATGTCTAGAATAATGGTGTAGGCACTCTTTGAATGGAATGACGTTCGACCAAATCGAAAATATTAGCAATGTTTCGTGGCGGCGCCGCAATATAATTTCAGTGTATTTTCACAGTCTCAAAGTGAAGCCAAATCTTTGGTAAAGCTTGAGTTGTACGCTTGCGTCAACTGGAAATTCAAAAATTGCGAGAAATTTAGAGGTTATGTTTATTCTGAAAGACAACAAGAAAATAGATATCGAGAATGAAAATATGTCACTTGAATACTTTCAGTTTAATTTTAGAATATGAATAGGAGTTAGCAATGATATTTAGGACTTGAAGAAAACGGAATAAAGCGATTGAAACATTTCACATGAAATTGTGAGGTTATGATCGAAACTATTCACATGAAGTTAAGAATGACATACGTTTCACGACATAATACGATGTGTCGGAGAGAGACAGACTTAAAAAAATATTTTTATTTTCAATATTGCCGCACAAGCGCAGATCTGGATTTTTACCAAATCCCAGCTTCAGTTTTGATTGGCTCATGGCCCATATTGGAATTATTAGATATATGGTATTTTCCGTTGATTGATGTATCAACAGCTGATTTGCCAAATTCAATTATCAATTATGACATGACAGTAGAATGGCATCTTTTCATAATGGAAATTTTATTCTTTTCCTAAGAACTAATATACATCAGGATTTCAAGAATATAAACAGACATTATTGCTTGACAAAATTATCGACCAAACACGCCACGTTCGCCAGAATAAATTCAAATATTTGAAATAACTGATAAAAATCAGTCATAATTTGTGAATAGCGCCACCTGAATTGGAAAGAACGAACAAAATCTAATCAGTGCCTACACCATTATCACAGACCAACTTGGTCTGTGCCATTATTCTAGACTTAATTTTATATTATATGTCTATGGTTTGGAAACGTCACTAATTAATTTAGCATTCTATATCAATGGAATGTCATGACAATTGTAAATAAAAACAAACCAGAAATTTTTTGAAATTACCAAACTCTGAGAAAACTGATCATGATTCACATATATATTGTTGATTAAATAACCCGTTATCACGTAATTAGTGTCCTTGTAGGGACACAAAGGAATCAGAGTTTATCTGTACTTTCTCAATTTTATAAAATCAAGGAAAGCTTTTATTGAATTCAATAGAAACGTGGGTAAGACAAATTATTTTTTTTTCGAAATATGATTTTCAGTAAATGTATTCAAATCTAGTTCTACTTCTGGAGGGATACTTAGATATTATGAATATGTAATTGTTTCGCATACATATCCATGCTTGATAATTATAATGCTTATTTGATTGATTCGGTCTTCACTTGATGGAAATTCATTTTAAATAAATAGCATCCGACTTGAAAAAGCTACAGTGTAGTGAAACAATTGTCGTCATTTAACATCAATAAATTTTGTGGAAATTAGCAGTTTATTATTATTTAATTATAATGCTGTTTCAAACATTCTCAGTTTCAGTAATAGGTAGCAAAAGTTTTTGATTTCAGATATTTCAATTCCATATTTTTTCCACAGTAATTCAAATTCAGATTTTTTTATCTGTGGTGTTCACTCATTGTAATTGATGGATATCTTCACATAATGAGATGGAGAATTATTTATCTTCTCATTTCACATTTACATTTCAGAAATTAACTATGGCTTGGTTCCAAAATGAAAAAATTAGGACCCTTATTGAAGTGCCTGCTTTCTTGTCCCTATTTAGTGCTATGGTACAAAGTAAGTTATAAAGAATGATCAAATAAAACTGGAAAAAAGTCACTATAGTATTAAGTTTCCACAATATTGAGCATAACCTGCATATATCAATCTTCTTCTAGTTCCGGTGTTCACAAATCTTGTTTTGTATAGAACCTGCTACATCACTTTAGGATATAATCAATCTGAATGTGCCCTTCTGGGCACAGGCCATAAAGACAATCTAACAGATAATCTCACACAGTTGGTTGAACCCGATGCTAATAATTTAATTCTCTATTTACAATTACCTGCTGGGTTTATTTGTTCCTTAATGGGACTGTATATTGGATCATGGTCTGATAGGAATGGAAGAAAGCCTATGTTGCTGACAACACTTGGAGGTAAGTATTGTGACAAACTAGTTTTGCCTGTATTTCTCTTTGATTCGGGAATGGTCTCAATTGAGTAAGGGTGACTCACAGATCACGAATCCGTGGTCAAATTCAATTCTGTCCGTTCGTTCGACCGTGAACACGATATTTCTCGAAAACCTATAGAGGCTTGAATTTTTCAGGTTAGCTTCGCATCTATGTGAGCGTGATAACGTCATCGCTAAAATTTTTAAATGGAAATGTGGGTGTTGTGATAGATTATTTGAAAGGTCCTTTAAATACCTATTCAGCCATACCAATATGAACAGTAATTGATTTGCGTATTGTCACAAATATTATTGATGAAATTTCAACAGGTTTCTTAAGTAAAATTTATTTAGTATTGTTATCATGTATTTATTATTGACACACAAAAAAAAAATTTGTAACGGCCGTCATTGTATTTTAGCTGAATGTAAACAATTTGAGCACTTAATTTAGGTTTCGTTGTATTCAATGAGTAATACATATTGAATATTTATTGTAATAATAAAATTTTATTAATTTTTTTATCAATTACTGTACAGTATTGATATGACTGAACAGGTATTCAAAAGACCTTTCAAATAATGTATTACAACACCCACCTTTCCATTTAAAAATTTTAGCGATGACGTTATCACGCTCACATAGATGACGTCGAAAATAAAAAAGTATCCTTACGATTAGCCCGTTTCAAAATAAAAATCGACGGGTTTCAGGATTTTCTTCCTAAAGTCGCCGGTTTACGAAATAAGGAATTTATTCCTTTTATTTGCATCATACTGTATACAGAATATGGGAAATAGATTTGATGAACACGTGAATATAGCCGAGTACCTCAATGTTGATATATCTCCATCTCGAGTGATTCTTGAATGATCAATTTCAATCTCAAGTGGACGAGCCCGCTATCGCATAATCACCTCCGAACCAAATTCAAGATGAGAAATACCGAAGGATAAAATCGTCGGATTTTTAACCAGCTCGTATATGGTTCACTAAGTAGACTGTAAAAACTTTTTGACTCAATCTTTGACTCCAAAACAGGGACTTATCAAAATTGGGATAATATGTCTATGAATATAATCAAAACTTGGACCAGAATATTGCGAATGATGTCTTCCAAGACGAATTCTTCGTCGGTGATTGTTGATGGGGCCCCTTTGAAACCTGGGATGCTGATGATCATCTTGTAGGAGAAACCCTCCGAATAGTACAAAACTGAGCTAACAATAAACTTAATATATGAAACTATGAAATTCTTTAACTTAAAGGAGAATTTTTTTTCTGAAAAGTGCGACGGTGGCACTAGATTGAAATAAGATGCGACCGATCATATTTCCAATTCTCTCGTGTTCTTGGATCATTCAAAAACCGAATTAAATCGTCTCGATTCTCGGGTAATAGTATTGTAACGTTCTCGGGGTTCAAACAAATTGTCTGCTGAATTTAAACGTCTAATTTATTTCCAATACCACTAACTTATCACACTAATTTATGTACAATAACTAATGCTGATTTATATTCACAACTCTGAATTCGCGATTCACAATTCGATTCGGCTCTATTCAGATAGTAACTGACTGTCCCAATCGTGCGCGTCTTTATATACCTAATACGTCTCTGTTTCTAAAACGCTCCAGATAGTCTCTGGAAGGCTTCTAGAATTCCTACCCGGAATCAGAGAGTCCAGAGACGTATTCAGGCGGACTTCGTCCGCTACACTGCCCCCTCCTTAAGACGTTCGGTCCCCGAACACCCTGGATGGTGTGGCTGAATCTACAGGCGTCTCCTTTTCTGCAGCACCCCTGTCGTCCGAAATAGCATTCCACTGTCTTCTTTTTCGGCGTATATCCGCTCGGGTTGAAACTGCAGACCAGTATCTTCATTCCCGTCCTATGGAAAATGACCTCAAGCATACTTCGAACGATTCTCCAGTTGAGCTGATCTAGACCACAACCCAACTTTGGCACAGCTAGCTTTTTCACCTTCAACTTGGTGAGCTCGTCTCTCAGCTGCAACAGGGTGTCCCACATACTTTTGTAGCTGGGTTTGTTGTCGGAGAATCTCTTGGTTACCAGGTAGAAGAGGTAACGCTGGCCATCAGCCAACCTCAGCGTTTTCCCAGTACGAGTTGTTTTAGGAGTTCTGGTACACGGCCAAATTTCTTCCGGAAGACATACGCAGGTCTTCCGAGACACAATGGGCTAGTGAATAATCTTCAGATACGGAGAAGAGATCTTTTCGTTGCTCGATGGTAACTCCAAATCTTGCTTTTCCGGTTCCACCGTAGTTTGCCATGAATAGGTCGAAACTCATCTCCTCATGCTTCGCTTTCTGAAAAGTCGTTCTTCTCAGATGGGTTTCGTCATGTTCTTCGTAGTCTGCCTCATCTTCGGTTTCGGGGAATGGACCTGCAATATCGATGGCAACTCGTTCCAGAGGATTCCCCACGTTATACTGCTTCATTGGAGCTCTACGACTTCCCCTCGGGCCATTCGATGAGGCACATAATCTGCATTTCCGGCACCAGTCTTTAACATCTTTTTTGCAGTTGACCCAGTAAAAACGCTCTCTGACCTTTTCTAGCGTTTTTTTGATACCGAAATGGCCACCGGAAGTTCCGTCATGTAACTTCTCTAAAACCTCTCTCACTCGACTCCTGGGAATTATCAGCTGATTCTTTGCTGCGGTACCTTCGTCATTTTCGATGGACCTCTTCAGCAGTCCGTCCTCCAAAATGATAGAATCCCACTGTGCCCAGTAGGACTTGACCCTAGGACCTCCTCCCATCTTGGTCTACGTCCGCTTATCTTCCAATACAACAGCGTCTTCAATTCTGGGTCACTCTCTAGATCTTGCTTCAGGGATTCTGGCATCCAGTCCGTATCCACGATGGTCGTCCTCAAGCAGAATTCTTTCTCTTCTACCTTATTACAGTGCTTGCAATCTGACGGACATGGTCTCCTAGATAATGCGTTAGCGTTGCCATGAATCTTTCCTGCACGATGTTTGACAGTAGAATTATATTCCCGTTTCTGACATTTAGCTGGCTCTTTGCAGTAGCGCCGAATATGTCCTTCTCCGCCACAATTCCAGCATCTAAGTCCTCTATTCCGTCGCTCTTGACGAACTCGGCATAGAACCTCTTCTATAATTTCATCGCTGACCGAGGAATCATCCACAGTGCGGCTCATCTTGCTGTGTATCATGTGCGAAGCTTGTTTGGCAGCTTCAAACTCTAATGCAACGGCCAGGGCGTCATCCAGAGTCTTGGGTCGGGCCAATCGTAGTGTCTGCTGGGTTTCCAAATCTCTCAAACCATCGACAAATGTCTGGATAGCGAGCAGTTCCAGGAAGCTCTCCGGTACTGTAGGATATGCCAGTCTTACCAACCTTGCTATATCTGCTTCAAATTCCTGCAACGTTTCTGTACTCCTCTGCTGGCGACTCTTGATCTGTGCGTGATACACTTGTTGGAGGTGTGCATCACCATATCTTATTTGGAGTTTAGTTGTCAAAGCCTCGTAATTACCTTGTAGGCTTGCAGGAACTGTCTGAAGAATATTCAATGCATCTCCGCTCAGTGCAACAATCAAAGCTGTCGCTTTCTCTTCCTCTCCCCAACCATTGGCATTCGCTGCTGCTTCAAATTGCTTCTGGTACGTGCACCAAGGTGTTTTGCCGTCAAAAGTTGGAGGTTTAATCTTCATTTTACTACTTTCTGTGTTGTTTTCTGATTTCACGAAGTTATTGGATGGTGAGGCTAGAGTTTCTTTTCCATGTGATGTTCTCTTCAGGGACTCTATCAACTTGGCATGTTGTTCAATAATTCCTGATATTTCTTCAAATTTCCCGTTCACCTCATCCACTACTCCTTCAATTGTTTCGTCGACCTTATCAACTACTTCGTTGAATTTTTCATCAACTGTATCAAATTTTCCATTAACTTCTTCAAATTTTTCATTAACTTCATCAATTATCACATCCTTGATGGCTTCCATTCTCTCATCCAATGAACTTGCAATTTGACTCACCAATTCGTTACAATTGTTCATCTTTTCCTCCACCTTAATTTCCATTTTATCCATTTTTTCTTCAAATTTCAGGCTCATTTCCCGAGAATTTTCTTCCATTTTCAAGCTCATTTCTCGAGAATTCTCATCCATTTTATCCATTTTTTCCTCCACTTTATTTTCCATTTTATTCATTTTTTCCTCCATTTTCGAACTCATCGAGTTCATTTCTCGAGAATTCTCTTCTATTTTTAAGCTCATTTGTTCAAAGGCTTGCTTGAAAAATTCCATACTCGCCTGGTCCATTTTCTCCTTTTGCGATCTCGTTGTCGGCATTCAAAAGTTCCACAATGAAGTCCACAATTCAATTAGCACAGCAGTTCAATTGACCCCACACCTGACACCAATGTAACGTTCTCGGGGTTCAAATAAATTGTCTGCTGAATTTAAACGTCTAATTTATTTCCAATACCACTAACTTATCACACTAATTTATGTACAATAACTAATGCTGATTTATATTCACAACTCTGAATTCGCGATTCACAATTCGATTCGGCTCTATTCAGATAGTAACTGACTGTCCCAATCGTGCGCGTCTTTATATACCTAATACGTCTCTGTTTCTAGAACGCTCCAGATAGTCTCTGGAAGGCTTCTAGAATTCCTACGCGGAATCAGAGAGTCCAGAGACGTATTCAGGCGGACTTCGTCCGCTACAGTATATTATTTCATTAGGAGGAGAAGTGTCACTTTTCGTGGCGAGCTTGTGTTTATCCGCCGAACGGAGTGAGGCGAGCCACGAAAAGTCACTTCTTCTCCGAATGAAATATGCTATTTAATTTCCAAACGTTTTCAAATTCATGAAAATTGTACATTTAATGTAACTTCATCAAATAAAAATGACGTTTGAATTGGAAGTTTTTGTTTACTATGCATCTATGTTCATGGTAACCAATTAATCTTTTTCGTAGCAACACTTTTCCTGCCGCCGGCGCCGGAGGGAAAAGTAAATATTTCTCCGCCTAGGAAGGGAAATAGAACTTTTCGATGATCCTGTCAGACGAGAAGTGACGTTGTTATCGTACGTTCGGAAATAAAAATTGTTTTCGTTCACATGTACCCGACGACTCCGTAGTAATCTGGGCAAGTATGCGGGTCTTCCGAAAAATAGTTAAACCTCATACGTGAATATAGAACACAAGACACCATATTTTGACACTCTCACAACAGATGGTCAATCCACAGAACCAATCAAGAAATTGCTATCATCCACATACATTATTGGCTTCACTCCTCCACCACAGGTCGCTGTGAAGGAATTAATATAGGTGATAACCAGAAGAATAAAAAGTATGGTATCTTACGGAACTCCCACAATCATTCCTCTCTCCTTACACAGGAGGACATAGGAGTCGACATTCACCTTCATTATGACTTTCTGTTCCCTTTTAAGTAACCCTTCATGAGCAACAGTTGTTTATAAACGACTCCATAAATTTGCAAGCAGGCCAGCGAAAGTGCATGGACAACATAGTCAAAAGCCAATGGCAGCTCTGTCAGGGGGCACAATAGACCTTAAGGTCGCAGTGGACTGTAACCCCTTTTTACGATATAACTATATAACTTTAAATATACAATATAGTCAAAAGCCTTGGAAAGGTCTAAAAACAACCTAATAAGGAACTGTCTTCTCTCCAAGGCCAAAACCTTCGAAATGGTAGTTCGGATATTGATGTATATACTCCATTCACTTTTATAAAGTATACCGGTTGGCCATGGAATTCTGACACATTTCACCGTGTATATTTTGAAAATGTTAGGTTATGGTCATTCTTCTGTCAGTTGAACAAGAAACGTTGCCGTTTCTACATTTATGTCGTAGTAATTACGTATTTATCAAAATGTTTATTCACCTTGGGAAAATAATGAATTCGAGAAAATATTATGTGAATTCAATAATTCCTGGCGAATGTTGAAGACACTTTTTTCGTCTAAATACTGGAAATATTTCACGTATATAAACCAGGTTGGGAGATTCAGTTATGCTATTTTCTGGTACGGAAATCAAGAACCGAGTGCTGAAATTTTACTGAAAAATAATGGACAAAATAGTCCGTTACTTTGTGATAGTTCATTAGCAAAAATAATAAGTATTCGCATAACCCTACAGAAAAACTTATAAACGAACAGTGGAATTCCCCACTTTCCAAAAAATAAGCCTACAGAAGAAATTGAAATACCTTTTTGCACCCCTTTAAATACTCCAGTATGAAAATGTAGTGGTACTACGAAACCTGTGTCACTGTTAAACCTTAAGAGAACTAACTCCATTTACAAAGTTCGTGGGAATCTATGTGAATGATAGGTAAATCGAATCAAGAAGAACGTATTTCTAAACTGGGATGCACCTTAGCTTCAGTCTGTTATCTTTGGGTGTAATGACAAGATATCTGGATAAATTCTGCATAAAAACCATCTATCATACAGTATTCGAGTCGAAAGCAAGATATGGAATTATGTTTTATGGACATACTTCGAAGTCAGTTCAAATATTCAATCTCCAGGTGGGTGTTAAACGTCTTAAATTTAATTATCATATCAACTGGCATATAATGATTGGATACAAAACTTGAGAAAACGGTAACACAATGAAGAAATTGGTTTTGATACATAATAAAAAAAAACTTCAACAATTTTCCATCACAAAACAATAATTTCTAACATCGTTACATGTATATGTTTCTTTTTGAGAAAGAGCATTAGATTTTTTAGTGTATCAAACAATATGGCATGTTCGAAGCAATTACAGTATTAGGAAAACAGATTTGAACAGGACGCCATATATTTTCACCTATGATACATGAGCACAAAGATGAAAACCTCTGAATAAGTATAGAGATTTTGTAATTTTTTTCAAAGAATAGGCTGACATATTCATAACGGACAGAATCTTCTTTAGGAACAACATTTCATCTTTCTTTTGGATTGACACTGACAAAATATCTTGAAATCTGCAACAGAAAAGGAGATAGAAAATCATCAGGACATAGTATATAACCCACATTTGGTCCTTGACAACGAAGGTCTTCCGACCATATCTGGTCCACCAAGCAATTATTTTTGAGATCCTGAGGTTTACGAAGAAGCTTTATGTCCCTTATACTAAAGAGAAAGCTTTTCCCAAAGTTTCCCAATTGGTTATTTTTCTATCTAGGTGGTTTGCAGCAACTTCCTCTTCCATATTATCCATCATATAATTCATTTTGTTTGATTCAGTTGAACCTCATTGATCGTAGAAAATCTTCGATACAGTACTAGTTTTATAAGGAGGGTATTCGACATTTTTGCAATACTAGAAAACCCAAATGTTAGGTCTTTCACACTGCATAGAGGGTTCTGTTGAAAAAGGCAGCTCTTTCGCAAAAGTGAGTAGTGTATCAATCGAAAAGTGTTCATTTTTCAAATTATAATTCCAAATTTGTCGTTGCAGATTTTTCTTCAGAATAAAGTCTTCAATCAGTGTCTTTTTGGGTACCCCAATTGTAGGAAATTCTTTGTCGTCTCTTTCACTTAAAATTCCTAATTGTGTTTATGTGCAGCTAAAAATTGAATATCTATTCATATAAAATATTAAACCTTGGTTTTCACTCACTTATACGTCGAAAATGTTGGATAGCTGGTCATGAACTGTCGATACCAAATTATCAGGGTTACTTTTAGAATGCGCAGATTTCAATTCTAAATAGCACTTCCTGATACTTTACCTCTGCTTTTCGAAACTACCTTCGGCATTCTAAGTTTCCAGGCTTGATAATTAATAATTAATAATGGAAAATGAACGCCGGCAACGTCTCCGACATTTATTAATTGACGTAATGCATTCACAAATGCCAACCTGCGATTTTTTCAGTATAGAGTAGTATAGAGTATAGACATTTATATCTATACAGGGTGAGGCTTTTCTTTTGACAGATGAAAGAACTCATCAAAATAAGTCAAAGATAAGAAAATTTCTTATATGAAATGTTCAATTTAAAGAATTTATAAAAATTTTTGGGGATCAATATCTTAATACTACTCTGGCCTGCATCTCTCTATTCCAGGTTTATGAACATCCGAGAATAATAATAGCGGAAATCTTGTTCTGTAAAACTTATACGCTGAAAAGGCATTTTGTTTGGATTCGCCATAAATTAAAAGCATATCAACAAGTTCATTATTTGAATAGACGTAAACACTCGTACAATCTACACCGCACCCTCGCCGAAACTCAGCCATTTCAGTCATGTATGATGGGAGGCAAAAACAAGAGATGTTGATATCTACACGGATAAGCAGGCCAGTGAGCAGTTCGGACTGCGGAATTTTCAGATTCACCTAGAAACTAGAAAATATTATTGTTTCATTTTCCCGAAACAGGGGCATAATTCATAAAAAAAATTTTTGGTGGAATGATTTATTTTGATGAGTTCTATCATCTGTCGAAAGAAAAGCCTCACCTTTAAATACACCCTGTATACGGGATGATCCAATTGAAATATTGAAGTTGTTGCAATTTTTCCGTATAAGCGGTGATGTAGTAGTGCTGAAAATTTTTTATTATTATCATGTTCCTTGTATTGTGGGTGTAAATATAATTTGGTACAGGAACTACTCTCGCGAGATCTAAGAAACTTTTTTAAATTACAAGAAATAGTCAATTTTGGGGAGTATGTGAGATACTAGTTACGTTTGATCGACACCATATGTGAAGGAACTATGATCCGATTGGAACGAGTCGTAGAAGCTTGCAAAGGAACTACTGTTCTTGTTAGATCTGAGATACTTTTTTGAATTACAAGATATAGTTCCCTTGAACAGCATGCGGGATGCTATGTACGTTCGACCAACATATGAAGGAATTCAATATCCAGTAATTAAGTTTCTATGAACTAAATAAGGTATTTTTTGACAGCTCTGTCCACCGATTCTCTACTAAAATCAGAGGGAATGCAAACTTGTTCCTGAATATGTAATTTATATTTCAATTATATTCTCTGTTTGTAGCACAAGCTGTAGGTTTCACATTGACTGCTATCTTCAGCCTACTTCCAAATTTATCACCCTGGTACCTCATCTTTACCTTAATACCGACAGTTGTAACAGGGGGATTTGCATCAATGCTAACTCTATATCTAAGTTACATTACTGATGTTTCCGACGAACACAGTAGAGGTACAAGGTGACTACAAAAACACTTACATCATTGAGGCAGCATTTATTATTTTTTTTTAATTGCAGACTAGGTTCATTTGAAATTACATTTGGTTTGGGTTCTTTGCTTGGGACATTAGCAAGTTCTTACATATTCCAAATGATTGGATATGCTGGTTTATATTTAGTTTCAGCAGGATTTATGATGACATCTTTTTGTTTTACTATGTTTATTTTGGAGGAGTCCTTGTCTCAAAGTCAGATGGAGGTTTGAAATTATTTATTTATTTACGAACATGTATCAATTTAATACCTCTTATTTATTTTTATTTGAAACTGCAAAACTCTCAAGTCTCTGATCTTAATATGAGATTAAAAATCAGGTGTAATAATGCTGGAAGTAATTAAGTTCATCATCAGATCAAACAAAAAATAGCTGATGTATATAATGATAATAGTCACCTGAAAAACATATTTAGATTTTATCTAATTCCTTATATATTTTCAGAGTCTGAAACAGGAACAGGAACAATCCTTTACAGAACAATTGCGATCTATGACAGACTGTGCTTTGAAAAGACGTCCCAGTTATGACAGAGCTTTGATTTTGCTCTGCATTGTGATTACATCACTCTTCGTGTTTGCTTTGATATCAGATGTTGGAATAATATATCTATTCCTACAAGTCAAATTCTCATGGTCTTTGAAAAAATTCACTGTATTCTCTAGTTCAAGGGATTTATTAAGTATCGTTGGAACTTTCTTTGGAATCTATGGACTGCATAAAAAGTTGGACGTCAATGAAACTGTTCTTATTCTAGTTGGTCTGATTTCCAGTTTCAGTTCTGCTCTGGTTCAAGGATTGGCGAGTGCTGATATTCACATTTATTTGGGTGAGTAAACATGAAACTGCGTAGGTCATTTATTTTTCTTCTGTGTATGAAGAAGACACAGAAGAATTCTTTTCTGAAATTCTGTCAGTTTCCTTCATTAAAATCGCGTATTCCTATAAGTAATTTGTTGAGATATCTTCAACTTCAATGCACAAATTTATTCACGAACTTTCTTAGCTTCTTTGTAGTTTTTCAATTTATTTTTCCTTTTCAAACACTTCAACAGAAATGTTGCCCATTTCAAGATTTATACATATGCTCAAAATCGTGCCTCCACCAAAAAGGTGTTCAATACAGTGCCAGGGTGACAGAGATCATAATATGTGCAAACTTTTCTGAGGAAATTTAACTCATTTACTTTATTTCGAGTATCTTGATCTACGATATTTTTCTTTCATATGATGATTGAATTAATATTTTCAGCTGGAGCATTGAGGTTCTTATCAGGATGTGTGAACCCAATGGTTAGATCACTCATATCCAAAATAGCAAGGCCCAATGAAATTGGACAGATTTTCTCTGTGGCTGTTATGTGTCAAAGCATCCTACAACTTGTAGGTGCACCATTGTATACTGAAATATACAATAAAAGTTTGTCTACATGGCCATCATTTTATAATTTTGTGACAGCTGGAGTATATCTTGTTGCTTTAATTTTGACAGTGTAAGTGCATCACTTAATTGTGGTACTATTGACTTTATTTTTATCTTCCCAAAAGCTGTAGGGAAAAATATTAATATTTTTTTTCACAGAGTATTGATTATTGTGCGTTGCAAGTCTTCAAAAGAACCAGGGTTTCAAGTCCTTGAAGAAGAAGCTACTGAGTCTTCAGAGATATTTAATGATGATAACTCGAACACTAATGCATGATCTTCAGTTAAAATCACTCCTACCTACTGAATAGCTATAAACCCAAGACATCTCATATATCTGTAAATTTTTGAATTTTAATTAACTGTGATATTGGACTGAACTTTATTCAGTTATTTCTGTTTACTTCTCTTTGATTTTTCTTAGAACTGGAAATCTTAGCTTTTCGTATCTCTAAAACATATACATATAAGTTACTTATTTATAACTAAGAATTGAACTTACTTTTGGAACCTTCACGTTTCTGTATCGAATAATAATACTAACGTCTTTCAGAACATCTTTATTTGTAGAATAGTTTGGAGATATTTTTCATCCCATTGTTTTATTTTATAGACATTTTACACTAAAATGAGGTATTTTTATAGAATTATGTATATTTACAATTGGTGCCTATGAATAAAATTCTTCGATACAATCTATACGTTTATATCACGATACTAAAACCCACAAGGTATGATCACTTGATGAACGAGTTTTGACTAGGTTGGCGCATGACGTCACTACGAGACAAATAGCGCTTATTTGCCACATAATTCTATGTTATTTTCATAGTCATTTAATTGGATTCGCTTATTTATTGCGTTAATAAAATTTTCTTATTGAGAATATTTGCAAAAATAGCGTATCTGATAAAAAAGAAATCAGAATAGTAATTGTTAATTGTAAAATAACACTTGAAAATTCGAGCATAATATTAACTAACTCGTGACAAATAGTTTTGTAGTTGTCGACTTCCAAATCAATTTTCGTTGATATTTTTGTTGGAATGATTCAATTACTACAATAAATTACCTATATCTTTATTTCAAAGTATAAGTTGTTAATTTGATTAAGGTACGAAAATACATTACATGTATTGCTTCTTGTAGGGTATCCATGTGAAGTCCTACTTTATTGGAAAAGTTCTGGATTTTTGAAAAAGAACATCAATCATTATGAGAACTTCAACTGATACCTGAGAGAAATAGTATTTCAACTAATTAGGTACACCTGGCTGAAGTGAAGTGCGTCAGTGAAAGTCCTTCTTCAAGAATTTTGAGAAGGTGGATGTATTTATGTACGCCGATGATGCAAATACGTTGGTATCTGCATTCGATATACAAACAGGAACTATAATGACACAAAACTATAGCAGGCTGGTGTTCACAAAATAATCTCACCATTAATGTGGACAAAACTGAGTGTGTGTTTTTTCTACAATGCATGCAAGGTGGCGGAGGCCTGAAACTATCACTCTTCTTTATAACACCGTGGATATATGAGACAGTACGAAATTTTTGGGTGTGGTTTTGGATCAACATTTATGTTGGTTTGAACACATCGAACTATTACAGCGAAGGTTATGTGTTCTCTACACACTTCGCGTCTTATCTCAGCAAGCTAACCTGGACCTACTTAAGACAGTGTATTTTTCAAATTTTCACTCGATACTATCGTACGGCATTATTATTTGGGGAAACAGCTCGGATATCAATAAGATATTTATAATTCAAAAACGCGCATTGAGAGTGATGCTTCGGCTGCCTTATAGAGCTTCATGTCGTGGGAGGTTCAAAGTCGAGGGGATATTAACAACGGTGGGACATATTCATATGTCTACTTTTTCTGCGAAAAAATGGTCACTACTTTAAACAATACGAAAATGCGAATAACACTAGGAGAATGAATTTCTTTCATCTTCGGAAGAATTCTCTAACGCTGTTGCAAAGAAATGTAGAATACATGTGTCTAAAGTTCTTTAACCACCTATCGAAAAATATTCAGTCCTTATCGGACGGAAAGAAGTTCAATGACAGTGTAAGAACTTTTTTGACAAAGCTTGAACCATACTCAATAAGCGAGTATTTCAACTATGATTTCCAAGTCTGATCGGTCTCATCGGTCATTTTTCTTCTATTTTTGTCTTGTTTGTTTCATGTGTATATTTAGTTTGACTTGTTTCCCTTTCGAATTGTATTCAGATTATGGAAAAAAAATGGTGTTGTAGTACCTGCGGGGTATTTCTAAACACACCTGTACGCGCAAATAAGAAATTTATAAAAGAAAACCTTACCTTTTCAAGCTTACACACTTTTCCAGCCGAAAGGGAACCTGGATTCGTGCCTTGAGCAAACGCAAGGTCTTATGAACAATTCAATCGTTTTCTGAGAGGGGATGAAATAAAAGGAAACTCATTAAAATCAACAATATAATAATTTAAACAAATTATCTCTTCTACATTTACTGAGCAAAAAAAAACAAAGCTGCTCTGTTTCTACCTTTTCAAAAACCATAAAAAAACATAAAGAGAAACAATAGAACAGAAACCCAATAAAATAGAGAGCGACGCAGTACCTTCTGGTATTTGTATACCTATATCAAATAATCATTTATTTTAGAAAATGTCTCTCTTACTGACCAAACACTCCCGAAAACACTTGCTGATAGTCACAAAAATAAAACAAATTACCAAATTACCGTTAATTTACTTTTAAAATTTTGAAGAACCGACCGAACTTCACTTTCAATTAATATAGGTACTTCCTACGAATTTTGTATCCGCATGTTCCCTTTCCGCGATGCACACGCTGTGCCTCTCTACTTCACGCCACTGTCGGCACTCCCGTCAAAATCTCCGTCGGATCTCCCCTTTAGTTCCTGAAAATTTGCCTATTTAAATCAAACTCCCCCCTGCCTCTTTGACCCCTTGGAATATTCTAGAAGGAATTTGTTTGAGACGACGTCGTCTCACACTATTGGTTAAGAAACCATAAAATCTGACGATAAGCAGAAAAAAACCGTTGACTACGCTCCCCGTGGGTTACGCGACCCCTTGAACTGTTTATCAGAGTCCACAACAGCTTACGCCTGTCGAAATTTTAATTTATGTGTACGAGATTGATCCCACAAGTTTGAATAACTTTCCTCTAGAATTATGGTAAAACTGAATATTTTTCTTTTTAAGATGAAATAATTTCTATTCATTACCCAGGGTACTACAACACTCTCTCCAATGAAAAAGTTTCTGGCTCCACTTTGCCAAAACTTTTCCCTCTTACCCCTACATATAACATTTCACTATCCTACTTGTCATGAAACAAACGTTTTATTTCTATAGAATTACGTACTAACTTACATGCATCCATTTCTTCCCAGTTCAATAGTATTATTATTACTGCCTGTAATTCAAAAACAACAAAAACAAAACCATTATGTGCACAATGCACATAGCCATATGAAACATAAAATACCATTAGCAAAAATTCGCAAAATCTATGCTCTATAAATTAAAAAAATTTTCAAAATTAATGATTCCCGATTGTCCTTGAACACTTTCGAACAATTGTCTTGCGCGCACCTTTCCCGAATTGTTTCTAAGTTTTTCGCGTCCCTTCCTCGATTTTTCACTACACATCCCCTTCCGCTGTAGCTTCTGGTCCTCTGTTTCGGAATAACCTTTGCTTCCTCATATTCAACCAACCCTAGTCTCTCACGCAGTTGTTACGCCACTGATCTACCTTTACTTATGTCGCACTCCCAGTAGCATTATTATTGTTTATGCCCTGTCATCGTTCGTCCAAATTTGTTGACTTTAGAACCTCTGGTGCCATGCAAGGCCTTGTGCTCGCGTTAACCAGCGACCAAAACGCTTTCTTATAATCTCTTTCAGATTATCTTCATATATTCACGAATTCAAATTGATCAATTCAACTTCTAAATCCTCAATCGCGAACCGTAAACTACCAGAACAAAATTTTCTATACCCCTTTTAAATTTTTGAAAAGAGGCCTCACAAAAAAAATGTACCCACCTAAACTGCTTCTTCTGAATAATGTACTAGAAATCCGAAACAAAGCTATATTCATTATTATCCACAAAATTTACTAAAATTCTTTTCGACGGAAATGAACTTGGAGCCTTAAAATTGAATCCCAATAATAAAAAAAAATTGGGCTACTAAAATACGAATTGCCTCTGTTAACTTTACAAATAAAAAAAATTCAAAAATGACTTAAATGGCCTTCGCATGATTAGGTACTTATTAACTCGGAACGTGGGGTCGTCACTGCCCAATGGTACTCAAACCACTCCGTGCGGAATGTGTTTTAATCAATACCTGGTCCATCGGTCTGGTGGACGTTTAATTTGTCTGGACCTGCCCAAAGCTAAAACTGGCCCTTCCAACCATCCTTCCCCATCGCTATTCAGCTCCTCATCTGATTCAAAGTAAATTGTCAGTCTATCGACATGGACAACCTTTTCCTCAGTACCCCTAAATTCCCTTATCTTGCATGTCCCATAACTTCGAAATCCCGTTATTTGATAGGGCCCAATCCAGCTTTCCCCTATTTCCTTGGATGACCCACGCATTTCTTTCAAGAGTACCTTATCCCCCAACTTGAATTGGTGATCCGTCATAAGGCACTCGCTCCCAAAACCCCTCGTTGACTCGCATTTTTCGCGCTCCATCACCTTACATTTTTTCTTCCCCTTTCTTGGCTTTCCCACGGTTTCTTCGATATATTGTTCGCTTTGAACTTCTGCATCCACAAAAACTTTTTCGACTTTTGGTTTACCACTTTCCAGAATTTCCGTGCCAGTTTCTAGTCTTCCAAAATGTTTTTCCGTTTGTGTGTATGCATTCACACAAATAACTTTTGGTTCCACACTCTCCCCTGTTTTCTTCAAAATCTCCACGTCAGGATTGGCTCCCTTACTTTCACTTTGAGTAAATGTATCCGTGTAAGTGTTCCTATCCCCAATGTTCTGCGTTTGTTCTTCCCGTCTGGCGATCTGTCCAATCTCTCTAGCGTCCTGAAACGTACGTTCATCGAGAATTTCTTTTCCCAGAAGTTTGAAAACGGTCCCTCTTATGGTCACAGATGGATCATGTACATAATCTATATGTGCATGATTTGCATACAAGAAATCTCTCCCCAAAATAACTTGGACATTCCCTAAAATCATGTCGTCACATACAACGGCCGTCCAGGTAGAGCTCCATTCTTCGTTTTCGGGTCCCATTGAAATATGGGCCGTATACTCCAAGATTTTATAGGGTGTCCTGACACACTCGAAAGCCGATATTTGTCTGCTTCGTGCGGATTGATTTCGCCCCTCGAAACCAAACCCCGCTGAATAAGTGTGACAGCCGCTACTGTATCAACCAAGCATCGGGTAAGTGTTCCGTTCACCCTTGCTTCGATTATATGCGGGATATCTTCCATCTCCTCGATATTTACTTCCGGAATAACCATTATACTTTGTGCAGTACCACCTGTTAATCTGTTATTCCCGAATTTCGACAGTCCCGGGCGCATATTTGTAAACAGGAGACGCGTCCACCAAAAGGCGCGAGCCGAAGTAGAGTGGTATATAGCAGATGAGTCAGTCAAAACCGCTTGGTAAACGGCAGACACGTGAGAGTTGCAAAAATGTGCGGAAAAGAGCAGGGCCTCTATTCTTGAAAACCAGGCCCCAGGGAGTAGAACGATCGAGAGAACTGTGACGTGGCCCTAGTAGGGCCAGTAGTAGCAGTAGGGCGTTCTCTCGATCGTTCAACTCCCTGGTTTTCAAGAATAAAGGCCCTGTAGGTATACAGCAGGAGAGTGAGATGAATTTCTGCCTGAAGCGACTGTCATTTACTAAATGAAAGGTCTTAAGGGTTCTTCACTTTTGTATAAATATAAAGGAATGTTCCATTAAAAAAACAGTATCTAACATTGGTTTGCCATACTTTTTTGGTATGTTCTGTATAACGTTTTCTAGATTTGCAAAAAAAATATTTTATTGGTAATTCAGTGAAGTATTCAGGTCCGAAAGAAAATAGTTAAAGGGGTGGTTAAAATCCAATAAAAATGTCTGTACATTATTTCTAAATGAAATCTATTTTATTGAGCAAAATGAACCTACTATATTACTGCACACAAGAGTAAAAAACAACCATGAATTTCTTAATAAATCAAATATAAAATATCACATACATAATTTCCTAGTCTTATTCACTTTATTGCTTAGAATGTATGTGTTATTGCAGGCGTAAGTGCAGCCGCAAGTTTTTTTCACTTTTTGAATTTATTAGCGCCTAGTGCAATATTTTATTAATGCACTCTTGAAGTGAATGAGGTGCTTTCTGCCTCTTTTTAACATCAGAGGGCATTCTTCCTGATTTTGCCTTTTTGCTGCCACATGAAACTTTTCTGCGTCCTACTGATGTTGGTTGTACTGGTATATTTTTTCCCCTTCGACGACATTTAACACCGGAGCTACTTCTTCTGGCAGCCCCCTTATATTTGAACGCTGTGTGAAGACCAGACAGTAGAGATGTTTTGGAACAAGCATGTCTTTTTATATTATTCAAATATGCTTCCACAGCGGGACAAAAATTTTCAGGGTCTTCATCAATGTTTTTCATGATGAAATTGTAGTGCTCTGTCCACTTTTCTTTCACTATCTCAGCCGAAGAAACATTGCTATCCTCAACATTTACTTCAGATTCCAATAATTTTGACTCTTCTAAAATGATATCTCTCCTTCAGTTTTCTAATCCAACACTTTCGTCATTTCTTTCTTGTAAAGGCAGGAAAATATGTGTATTCGCTTCTTTTCCTGTTGCCACTTTATATAGTTTAATTTTAGTTGCATAAGTCAGTGTATTTATTACGCTTAGAAATTTGTATTTTTCTAAAACAGCACCCTGATGTTTACAATGCTTGCCATTAAAACCCACTGCACATGTACACATACAAGTTTGAAGATCCACATAATATTTGCAATTTTCATCTGTTTCACTGCTCACCGAAAATTCTAATAAATCCATGCAGATGACCTCAACAGTCATTTTACCATCAGTCAATTTTGGTAAGTACCTACTAGCAACAGTTATTGAGACCCTATTGAATATTAAATCTAATAAACGCTGCCTGTAATAATTTTCGAAACTTGTAATGATGTAGTCGCTTAATTGAATTAGATTGAATGCCTTTGCTTTCTCTAAAGGTATATCTTTTAGTAATCTAAACATGACCTCAGTATAATTATTGGTATCGCTTCCTCTTAACCGTAAATCTGTTCTGTATAACATGCACCAAGTCTCTTTACGAGTCAATATGTTGCTTATGTAATTCTTCAAACTTTCATGAACGCAATTCTAAAAAAAAAAAACGTTCGGCTTCGTTGAGTTCATTTTCTGTTTTGGAGTGTACAATTTTTTTGAATGACTTATAATAATTTTGAGCCGAATCCCTTGGTATTCCATTCTTCGCCATTGAAATCCATCTCCAGACAGCCTTTTTCACATGAAATATACACAGAAGCAATTTTGCTTCTGGCCAATGTTTCTTTAACACTTTCCTTTCTCCCAAATTGTCATCTGTCAAGATAACTATCGGTCGAATTTTTTTAGGCATTATACCAAGCAAACCTTCAACTGCAGCATCAAACAGATTAGTTTTTTGGCAGTTGGCTAAAATGCATCCAACGAGTATTCCACCCGCCGCACTTTGTATGACAAAAAAATATATTTTATGATCATAAACATCGCAATTACCCGATGCGTCGACAAACATAATTTCATTTGCTTGTGGTATCTCTAACGCACGTTGCATGAGAGGTGTACAAAAAGCTGCAGCATAATTATCTTCCACTGTTATTATTTTATAACATAGATTAGTCGTATCTTTATGAAAAGCCAATGTCCCTTCTAACTTAACAAGAATATTAGGTCCAGTACGGTCACCGAAATCTTCTTTAAATTTCTTTTTCCACAAATTAGATACTTACATCCGTTTTTGTTGGAATGTAGTGCCTGTCGTACAATACGCTCTCATATTCGTCACCGAGCTCTTCGATTTTATCCGTACAATAAGTATGGTAAGCGGTGGCAGCAGAATGCCCTCTATTGAAAAGATCCAGTATTTTCATTTTAGCCTCTACTCCTAAAGGCCTCTCACGAAGTGCTTCAATAACATTTAATTAAGATCATTTTTAAATTCTATCAAACAAGGCCATTCTTTTGTAGTGATCGATGTTTTCACTGATTTGGACTTTTCAAAAAATTTCTTTATAGTTATAAAGAGTTTCGCTGGGCAATCAATATTTTTGGACTTTTTTTGTTTGGAGCTGACTGGTTTAACTTTTGTAGCCGTATTCAAACGGCATCTGTAAATACGTTTAAAAATATTTCTTGCTGCAATAATTGGAACTTTAAATGTTTTCTCGATGGTCCAGGTTTCTTTAGTTGCCGCCTCGAGATAAGATACCCATGACTGTGGAAGAAAGTAGAAGGTACGAATTACTAAGGTAGAGGTGATGAAAAAGTTCTGACTCCCCCCCTTGCAACTCGCCAATAGAACGAATCAAAATTATCGCATTCAATTCACACTTGTTTCCCCAACCAGAATTACAAAATTTTGAACCAGAATTATTATTCTTTTCTAATTTATTGTGAAACCCACACTCTCAGAAAACAGATATATTCAATCTCGCCGCTGTCACCAAATGTAGTACCTGCGGGGTATTTCTAAACACACCTGTACCCGCAAATAAGAAATTTATAAAAGAAAACCTTACCTTTTCAAGCTTACACACTTTTCCAGCCGAAAGGGAACCAGGATTCGTGCCTTGAGCAAACGCAAGGTCTTATGAACAATTCAATCGTTTTCTGAGGGGGGATGAAATAAAAGGAAACTGCCATTAAAATCAACAATATAATAATTTAAACAAAATATCTCTTCTACATTTACTACCTTTTCAAACGTTGTTGTTTCTACCTTTTCAAAAACCATAAAAAAACATAAAGAAAAACAATAGAACAGAAACCCAATGAAATAGAGAGCGACGCAGTACCTTCTGGTATATAAAAATCAAATAATCATTTATTATAGAAAATGTCTCTCTTACCCGACCAAACACTCCCGAAAACACTTGCTGATAGTCACAAAAATAAAACAAATTGATTAACTTCCAAATTACCGTTAATTTACTTTTAAAATTTTGAAGAACCGACCGAACTTTACTTTCAATTAATATAGGTACTTCCTACGAATTTTGTATCCGCATTTTCCCTTTCCGCGATGCACACGCTGTGCCTCTCTACTTCAAGCCACTGTCGGCACTCCCGTCAAAATCTCCGTCGGATCTCCCCTTTAGTTCCTGGAAATTTGCCTATTTAAATCAAACTCCCCCCTGCCTCTTTGACCCCTTGGAACATTCTAGAAAGAATTTGTTTGAGACGACGTCGTCTCACACTATTGGTTAAGAAACCATAAAATCTGACGACAAGCAGAAAAAAACCGTTGACTAGGCTCCCCGTGGGTTACGCGACCCCTTGAACTGTTTATCAGAGTCCACAACAGCTTACGCCTGTCGAAATTTTAATTTATGTGTACGAGATTGATCCCACAAGATTGAATAACTTTCCTCTAGAATTATGGTAAAACTGAATATTTTTCTTTTTAAGATGAAATAATTTCTATTCATTACCCAGGGTACTACAGTGTTATTATTATTATTATCGGTCTCCCGGTCTCAGCTTGAGCTGGTATTACTTCTATGAACCAGTGAAAAAACATTTCAGTTCCTCCCACTAGTTCAGGAATTTCCGCACGATGTGACAGGTTGGTAATGCTAAAGCCTGCTGTGCATATCCCGCGATCTTCTGGGATATTTCGATCTTTCGAAGATTTTTCTTAAATGATTTGGTCATGACTCCCTCCGCCGAGATCACCAATGGTATGATAGTGACTTTCGAAAGTTGCCAGTGTTGCCACATATTCTTCTCAGTTCTATTGCCAAGTTCTAGTACTTCGTTATTTTTTCGGACTCCGTTCTTCTGATGTTATGAGTCAATGGTACTGCCACATCGATAATCACCCCATACTTCTGATCCTTATCAATGAACACAAAGTCCGGTCTATTGTAGTCCAATGTTCTGTTGTTGTTTCTAAGGGATGAATAAAGTTATTATTATTCTTCATCATCGGTCTCCCGGTCTCAGCTCGAGCTGGTATTACTTCTATGAACCAGTGAAAAAACATTTCAGTTCCTCCCACCAGTTCAGAAATTTCCGCACGATGTGACAGGTTTGCAAAGCTACAGCCTGCTGTGCATATCCCGCGATCCTCTGGGATATCTCGATCTTTGGAAGGTTTTTCTTAAATGATTTGGACATGACTCCCTCAGCCGAAATCACCAACGGTATAATAGTGACTTTCGATAATTGCCACATATTCTTCAGCTCTATTGCCAAGTTCTCGTACTTCGTTATTTTTTCCGACTCCGTTCTTCCGATGTTATGAGTCAATGGTACTGCCACATCAATTATCACCCCATACTTCTGATCCTTCTCAATGAATACAAGGTCCGGTCTATTGTAGTCTACTGATCTATCTGTTGTTATCGGTCTGTCCCAATAGAGAACCGCTGTGTCCGTTTCCAACACTGCTACAGGTTGATACTTATAATATGGCGGACAAGTATTCAAAAAACCATGTCTAAGAGCTAACTGCTGGTGAACAATTTTTGCCACTTGGTTGTGTCGGCCCAGATATGCGTTGTCGGCAAGAATTCGACAACCTGCTATTATATGTTCGATAGACTCGCCAACTGCGCCGCACTTCCTGCATTTGTCCTCCACGTTCAGCTTCAAACAGTGCTTCTCATAGTTGCGAGTTCTTATGACTCGGTCTTGGATAGCCGTCAGGAATCCCTCAGTTTCAGGATACAATTGTCCCGCATTCAACCACGACAAGGAAGCTAATTTATCGACATTTTCCCCTTCAAGGTGTTTGGGGAATCTACCATGCAGAGCTTGTTCCCGCCATATACGTTTATCTTCGCTTCTGGTGGTGATATCGAATGTCAGTTCTCTGTGTTGTAGGTTCAGAGGTGTGTATCCCTTATCCTCTGTTGTCACCAATTTCATTAGGCTATCTTCAGACTCGAGCAGTCGCTGCCTCAAGTTTTTCTCCTGGGTTCTGCAGAGTTTATAGATGTTCAACAGACCTCGTCCGCCATCTCTCCTGGGTAGATAAAGCCTTTTCACCGATGCATTGGTGTGCAGACATCGGAACTTTGTCATTAGGCGACGGGTGAGTCGGTCCAACTCATTCAGATCAGCATCTGACCACTTCAAGACTCCGAAAGTGTTGGTCAGAGCAGGCGTAGCCCATGAGTTCAAGGCATCGATCTGGTTTTTGGCAGACAGCTTGGTGTTGAGAACCTTGGTCACCCGGCTTTTATATTTCGCATTGAACTCAGCCTTCAAACGGGTGTGGTCAATCCGTTGATTTTGAGGAATACCCAGATACTTGTAGGTCTCTTCTGGCAACATACTGTGGATGTCCTGAAATTGCTCACAGCTCACTATATCTATCAGCGAGTGAAGTTGTTTTTGGTTCTCGCCGAATATTTTCAGGTCATCTATATACAATAAATGGGACGGTTTTCGCGGATTCCTCATTGCTGGTCTGTACCCTATGTTAGTGTTCTTCAAAAGAGTAGACAGAGGATTCAGTGCCATACAAAACCACATCGGTGACAGGGCATCTCCCTGAAATATCCCCCTCGATATTCTTACGGTTCCAGTATTGATGTTATTTATCAGAATATTCGTTCTCCATGTACTCATAAGATGTTGGAGCACGGCTTTTATTTTCGGGCAGATCTTATAAATCTCCAGTACTTTCACAAGCCAATCGTGGGGCACCGTATCGAAGGCCTTCTGATAGTCGATATAACAAATGCTTAAATTCCTCCTTCTCGCTTGGGCTTGCTTTAGCACTACAGCGTCTATGGTGAGTTGATGTTTGCATCCTGCAGATCCTCGAGAGCAGCCCTTCTGTTCTTCTTCCAGAATATTATTGGCTTCACAATGGCGATATATCGCATTATTTACAAGCGACGTGAACAGCTTGTACAGCACTGACAAACACGTTATTGGTCTGTAGTTTTCTGGATTGTTGCGGTCTTCTTTTTTTGTGGAGCATGTAGGTATTGCCTTGAGTGAGGAAAGCTGGAATTTTGAAGGGGTCTCCTAGCGCCCCTGGAAAACATCTAGCCAAACTTGGGAAACATGCTGGAAACTGTTTAACCCAGAAGTTCTGAAGTCGATCGGGTCCTGGCGCTTTCCAGTTACTAGTGTTTTTGATAATGTTGGAAATTTCCTCGACTGTGAAAATATCAGTCCTCATTTCAACGATTTCGGATGCATGGTGTTCGATGTCCCTCAGCCAGCTAGTATTTCTCTGAAATTGACCACTCTCCGACCATAAGGAACTCCAATATTGCCGAAATTCGTGATTGCTGATGTCAGCATGCTGATTGGACGTGATTTCGGATGGCTTTTCAAGACTTCTGAAGAACTTCTTTCTGTCTCTCACATATTCAGCGTTTTGTTGTTTTCGCTTCGATAACTCGTTGTATCTTCGTAGGCGTGCACCTTTCGCTTTAGCTTGTTGTCTCAAGCGATCTTTCAGGTCAACTATCAACTCTCTATGTCGTGGAGATTCCAGGTCCAGCCCTGCGGATGTGGCTATTTGTCGCACTTTTTTTAAAACTTTACGCGATTCATTATCTTTCAGGAATTCATCCAAGACACCAACTTTTCCTCGAAGTTTATTGACGTCCTGCATCAATCTTTTTTTCCAGGCCGGAGTTTCATTTTTAACGTTCTGTTCACTGGTTCTGGGGATGTAGATCTTTTGCCCATTTTGTCCGATTACTGTGATGGCGGCACAGTACAGGGATAAGTGGACTTGTTCCAGCGTCCATTGAGTGCTGAGGTGATCTGCCAATATTTCGTTGAGCCTCTCGATGTTCTTTTTGGCCGTAGAGTTAAACTTCAATTTTGGAAGGATGGGGTGGTTGAGCGGATCAGTAGCTTCGTATTGCGCCAGGTTACTAAAGAAAGTGTCATACAGTTGGCGATATTGTGGGCAGTCTTGGTGAGCAGTTCGGGTGACAGGCAGTTCTCTTGCCGTCTCTGCTGGTCTCTCCAGCGGCTGGCTAGTTTCTTCATTATGATTTCCGACAATCTGATCTTGATTGATTGTATAGCCCATTTCTCTTTTGATCTCATCCAGTTCCTGTCCCGTCAAGTAGTTTTTTCGTATGATAACATTATTACGATCCGCAATGTTCCCTTCTGTTAACTGAAGCTTTGGATGCCTCTTGGTGAACTCGGTATAGAGGGAGTATCTCCATCCAGGAAGTGGTTTGTCATCGCAATTGTTCACGTAATAGAAAGCTCGCATTACTTCAATATTCATTTCGCGGCTCCACTTGATACGTGCGTTGCGAGCTCCTCTGCGGGCAGTCCTCATCACGGTGGTCGAGCCAGCAGGTGGAGTGGCATTTTGATCTTCTGCCATGCTTTGGGATTCCACTTCCCGATGTTCTGCTGGAGCTGTATTTTGTTGAATGACAGGGGCCCGCTTCCTCAGCACCCTGCCACCGACTGATCGCATGCTTATTATTATTATTATCCGTTGTTATGGGTCTGTCCCAATAGAGAACCGCTGTGTCTGTTTCCAACACTGCTGCAGGTTGATACTTACAATATGGCGGACAAGTATCAAAGAAACCATGCCTAAGAGCTAACTGCTGGTGAACAATTTTTGCCACTTGGTTGTGTCGGCCGAGATATGCGTTGTCGGCAAGAACTCGGCAACCGGCGATAATATGTTCAATAGACTCGCCAACTGCGCCACACTTCCTGCATTTGTCCTCGTGATATGGTAAGTTGATGTATGCATCCTGCAGATCCTCGGGAGCAGCATTTTTGTTCTTCTTCCAGAATGTTATTGGCTTCACAATGACGATATATCGCATCATTTACAAGCGACGTAAACAACTATGGGTCGGTAGTTTTCTGGCTTGCTGCGATCTCCTCTTTTGTGAAGCATATAGGTATTGCCTTGAGTGAGGAAAGTAGGTATCTTGAAGGGATCTTCAAGCGCCTCCGAAAAACATCTAGCCAGACTTGGGAAACATGCTGGAAACTGTTTAACCCAGAAGTTGTGAAGTCGGTCGGGTCCTGGCGCCTTCCAGTTACTAGTGTTTTTGACGATGTTGGAAATTTCCTCGACTGTGAAAAGATCAGTCTTCATCTCAACGATTTCTGTGTCCTGGTGTTCAATGTCCGTGAGCCACCTAGTATTCCTCTGGAGTTGACCACTCTCCGACCATAAAGAACTCCAGTATTGCCGAAATTCGTCATTGTTGATGTCAGCATGCTGATTGGAGGAGATTTCGGTTGGCTTCTCAAGACTTCTGAAGAACTTCCTTCTGTTTCTCACATATTCAGCGTTTTGTTGTTTTCGCTTTGTTAGCTCATTGTATCTTCGCAGGCGAGCACCTTTCGCTTTAGCTTGTTGTCTCCAGCGATCTTTCAGATCAACTATCAACTCCCTATGCAGTGGAGATTCCAGGTCCACCCCTGCGGATGTGGCTATTTTTCGTACTTTGTTTAATACTTTACGCGATTTATTCTCCTTCAGGAACTCGTTCAAGACATCGACTTTTGCCCGGAGTTTATCGACGTCCTGCATTAATCTCCTTTTCCAGGCAGGAGTTTCATTTTTAACCTTCTGTTCACTGGTTCTGGGAACGTAGATCTTTTGCCCATTTTGTCCGATTACTGTGATGGCAGCACAGTACAGAGATAAGTGGACTTGTTCCAACGTCCATTGAGTGCTGAGGTGTTCTGCCAATATTTCGTTGAGCCACTTGATGTCATTTTTGGCCTTTGAGTTGAACTTCAATTTTGGAAGGATGGGGCGGTTGAGCGGAGCAGTAGATACGTATTGCGCCAGGTTACCATAAAAGGTGTCATACAGTTGGGCAGTCTTGGTGGGCAGTTCGTGTGACCGACAGTTCCCTCGCCGTTTCTGCTGGTCTCTCCAGCGGTTCGGTATGTTCTTCAATCTGTTCTTGATTGATTGTATAGCCCATCTCTCTCTTGATCTCTTCTAGTTCCTGTCTTGTCAAGTAGCCTTTTCGTATTATAACATTCTTACGATCCGCAATGTTCCCTTCTTTTAGCTGAAGTTCTGGATGCCTCTTGGTGAACTCGGTATAGAGGGAGTATCTCCATCCAGGAAGTGGTTTGTCATCGCAATTGTTCACGTAATAAATAGCTCGCATTACTTCAATATTCATTTCGCGGCTCCACTTGATACGTGCATTGCGAGCTCCCCTGCGGGCAGTCCTCCTCACGGTGGTCGAGCCAGCAGGTGGAGTGGCATTTCGATCTTCTGCCATGATCTCAGCTCCCACTTCTCGTTGCTGTAGTGGTGCTGTATTTTTTTGAATGACAGGAGACCGCTTCCTCAGCACCCTGCCACCGACGGATCGCATGCTGTCATGCCCAGCGTCGGCTCTGGACATGCCCTGGGGCTCCCCAGGCCGCGACTCTTTTCCGAGGCTTAATATTGTCTCCATTTTCATGGGTTTGCCACCATTTACCCTTGGTGGCCCAGGTAACTCGGGCCGTGGGGACGTCACCCCCCATGCGGCATGGCAGAAACCACACCACACCCGTGCGGGTTATTTTTATTATTATTGAAAGAATAATACTATTTGATATTCAGGGTTTTAATATTTCGAAATATAATCGAAACTGGCAACGTTTCGGGCAGTACCCTTTTTCTAGCCTGTAAAAAACAATATACACAATGTAAAAACAACAAGAACAAACAAACAATTTGTGAGTATTATAAAATTCTAGAACACTTTGTTGGATAGAGATCTCATTCTTTTATTACCTTCGAAAAATTTTTATTTTATGTTATTTTCCAACTTATTTGTTGAATGTCATTGGGGTTATGATTTTGGAGTTGTCACGTCAATAATGATATCTTCTTCTTGTTTGTTTTAGTTGGTCGGTTTATTTGAGGCTGTTCAAAACAGTGGAGTAGATGTTGTGAAGGTATCTTATGTCTGATCTGTCATTAATGGATTTTTCATTTTGTTTTATGTGAATCATTTCGAGAAATTCTCTAGATTTCTTATTTTTTTCTCGGTCTAACACTACAGTCTCGTCATAATTGAATGTATGTCCATTTTCGGTTTTGTGCTTGTAAAGTGCTGTCTGTGTTTTGGAGTACTTATGTCCTTTCAGTCTGTCTTTCAGTTTTTGTTTCGTCTGTCCTAGGTATACACCCTCGCAATTATTGCAATTGATCTTATATACCACATGAGATGTTTCTGTTAATGGTGTTGGTGATTTTAATTTGCTATATAGTTGTTTAATTTGAATGTGTGGTTTGTGCGCAATTTTCACGTTGTTGTAGGGTTTTAAGATGTTTTCTATTTTTTCAGATAGAGAAGGTACGTATGGTATTGGTATGAATGTGATTGGTTCTTCTTTTTTATTTGTTGAATTTTCGGTGTTGTATAATTTGTGTGTGCGTTGTTTTATTATCTTCTTTATTTGTGGTAGAGGATAGTTATTTTTTATTAATAGTGAGGTAATGTCATGTATGATGGTGGGTCTGTATATAGGTGAAGTTAGTTTTAGCGCTCTGTCAATGTACCCGATCATAATCGCTTTTTTCTGTTTATAGATATGTGCTGAGTTGTAATCTATTATTCTGTCCGTGCATGTTTCTTTTCTATAAAGTTTTGTTTGTACTGAGTTGTTCATTCTTAAAAGTGTCATGTCTAAAAAATTTATTGCGTTGTTCATTTCTGTTTCTAGTGTGAACTGAATTTTATGGTGAACACTATTTAAATCATTAATTATTCTTTGTATTTCATTTTCTGATGTTATTATTAAACAAACATCCACATATCTTTTGAAAAGTGTAATGTTATAGTTCTTTCCGGACAAAACTTTTTCCTCTAAATATTCCATCACCAATTGAGCAACCGTACTCGAAATAGGACTACCCATCGAAACTCCATCTATTTGTTGAAAGAAATTTTCCTCAAACTTGAAATAACACGTTCCTAACGTTAATTGTACTGCTTCAATGAATTCGCTTTCAGGAATCGATGTATACGGTTCTATTAAACTCCACTTTTCATGTAAAATTTGTGGTACCAGAACTGTTGGTATATTTGTGTACAATGAAACGACATCTAAGGAAAATAATCTATGATTGTGAGGTATGTGCAATTTGTCTAATTCTTTTTTTAATTCAAATGAGTTCTTTGTGTAATATGGATTCTTGTTAATGATGTTAGAAAGTATTCTTGATAAATATTTTGATAGGTTGTAAAATGGCGATTGTGAGTGGGATCCTATTGGTCTCATTGGTATATTTGATTTGTGAATTTTGGGAAGCCCGTAAATTTTAGGAGGTATGCTATTGTGAATAGATAAGGATTTTGCTGTTTGGGGTGATATGTAGCCTGAATTTTCCCATTTTTTCCAAATTGCGTTATTATGTTTTTGTAATGAGGACGTTAAATCTTTTTTAATTGCTTTATAAGTTTTGGTGTCAGCAAGAAGTTGTTTCATTTTCTGTGTGTATTCATCTTTTTCCATTATTATTGTTGCATTACCTTTGTCTGCTTTTGTGACTATAATTTGTGGGTTTTCCTTAAGAAATTTCTTTGTTTTATAGTAATTTGAGATGCATTTCTGTTGTTCTGGCTTCAACTTTGAATTTTTCATTTTGTTAGAGTGTTGTTGAAGTGTACTCGTTAATTTTGTTCTGATTGTATTTTGGTTTTCCTGGGAAAGTTTAGTTATGTTACTTTCGATGTTAGCGATTATTTGATTCATTGGTACTTGTTTCACATTGTTAGTGTTTACAGCAAACTTAGGATCGAGAGACAGTATGTTTTGAATGTCAGGTGGTATTGTAGTGTTGGAGAGATTTTTAATCGTGTTTTGTAGTGTATTCTGTTGGATAGGATGTTGTCTTAGGTTTAGTATGTTGTAGTGTTCTAGAATTTTATAATACTCACAAATTGTTTGTTTGTTCTTGTTGTTTTTACATTGTGTATATTGTTTTTTACAGGCTAGAAAAAGGGTACTGCCCGAAACGTTGCCAGTTTCTATTATATTTTGAAATATTAAAACCCTGAATATCAAATAGTATTATTCTTTCATAAATCACACAGGGTAAATACTTATCATTCGATAAATTACACCAAGATTGAAAGTATGGTAGGAGATGAAGAAATCGAGGACAGGAACAAAATTCGAACAACAAAGTACAACATAGAACACATTAACATTATAAACGAATTTTGGAGAAATCTCGACAGGCCCCAAAATTCATCCATCTTACAACTAATGCTTACGACAACAAAATTAAATATCAAAATGGTGAACATGAAGTCGAGAAGAATATTTTTGTTAGAATGTAAGGATAGAGATCTCATTCCAAACTTCTTAAAAGTTAAAAATACACATATTGAGATTGAGAGTAAGTACTTAAATGAAAAATATCAGAGGTTACACATGAAATATCTCAAACAAATTCTCAAATTAATAATAACAGACACAACAAAAACTATCAACAACCTACAGAGATCTTTGTCGCAAACTCTAAACACACTCCAGACATACATATCTGACGAAGAATTTTCAATATTTGACAAATTACAAGAATCATTAATGAATACGAATATACAACACAACACAGTGAGACATAATAATAAACTCAACATACTAAACCTAAGACAACATCCTATCCAACAGAATACACTACAAAACACGATTAAAAATCTCTCCAACACTACAATACCACCTGACATTCAAAACATACTGTCTCTCGATCCTAAGTTTGCTGTAAACACTAACAATGTGAGACAAGTACCAATGAATCAAATAATCGCTAACATCGAAAGTAACATAACTAAACTTTCCCAGGAAAACCAAAATACAATCAGAACAAAATTAACGAGTACACTTCAACAACACTCTAACAAAATGAAAAATTCAAAGTTGAAGCCAGAACAACAGAAATGCATCTCAAATTACTATAACACAAAGAAATTTCTTAAGGAAAACCCACAAATTATAGTCACAAAAGCAGACAAAGGTAATGCAACAATAATAATGGAAAAAGATGAATACACACAGAAAATGAAACAACTTCTTGCTGACACCAAAACTTATAAAGCAATTAAAAAAGATTTAACGTCCTCATTACAAAAACATAATAACGCAATTTTGAAAAAATGGGAAAATTCAGGCTACATATCACCCCAAACAGCAAAATCCTTATCTATTCACAATAGCATACCTCCTAAAATTTACGGGCTTCCCAAAATTCACAAACCAAACATACCAATGAGACCAATAGTATCCCACTCACAATCGCCATTTTACAACCTATCAAAATATTTATCAAGAATACTTTCTAACATCATTAACAAGAATCCATATTACACAAAGAACTCATTTGAATATGAAAAAGAATTAGACAAATTGCACATACCTCACAATCATAGATTATTTTCCTTAGATGTCGTTTCATTGTACACAAATATACCAACAGTTCTGGTACCACAAATTTTACATGAAAAGTGGAGTTTAATAGAACCGTATACATCGATTCCTGAAAGCGAATTCATTGAAGCAGTACAATTAACGTTAGGAACGTGTTATTTCAAGTTTGAGGAAAATTTCTTTCAACAAATAGATGGAGTTTCGATGGGTAGTCCTATTTCGAGTACGGTTGCTCAATTGGTGATGGAATATTTAGAGGAAAAAGTTTTGTCCGGAAAGAACTATAACATTACACTTTTCAAAAGATATGTGGATGTTTGTTTAATAATAACATCAGAAAATGAAATACAAAGAATAATTAATGATTTAAATAGTTTTCACCATAAAATTCAGTTCACACTAGAAACAGAAATGAACAACGCAATAAATTTTTTAGACATGACACTTTTAAGAATGAACAACTCAGTACAAACAAAACTTTATAGAAAAGAAACATGCACGGACAGAATAATAGATTACAACTCAGCACATATCTATAAACAGAAAAAAGCGATTATGATCGGGTACATTGACAGAGCGCTAAAACTAACTTCACCTATATACAGACCCACCATCATACATGACATTACCTCACTATTAATAAAAAATAACTATCCTCTACCACAAGTAAAGAAGATAATAAAACAACGCACACACAAATTATACAACACCGAAAATTCAACAAATAAAAAAGAAGAACCAATCACATTCATACCAATACCATACGTACCTTCTCTATCTGAAAAATAGAAAACATCTTAAAACCCTACAACAACGTGAAAATTGCGCACAAACCACACATTCAAATTATACAACTATATAGCAAATTAAAATCACCAACACCATTAACAGAAACATCTCATGTGGTATATAAGATCAATTGCAATAATTGCGAGGGTGTATACATAGGACAGACGGAACAAAAACTGAAAGACAGACTGAAAGGACATAAGTACTCCAAAACACAGACAGCACTTTACAAGCACAAAACCGAAAATGGACATACATTCAATTATGACGAGAGTGACGAGACTGTAGTGTTAGACCGAGAAAAAAATAAGAAATCTAGAGAATTTCTCGAAATGATTCACATAAAACAAAATGAAAAATCCATTAATGACAGATCAGACATAAGATACCTTCACAACATCTACTCCACTGTTTTGAACAGCCTCAAATAAACCGACCAACTAAAACAAACAAGAAGAAGATATCATTATTGACGTGACAACTCCAAAATCATAACCCCAATGACATTCAACAAATAAGTTGGAAAATAACATAAAATAAAAATTTTTCGAAGGTAATAAAAGAATGAGATCTCTATCCAACAAAGTGTTCTAGAATTTTATAATACTCACAAATTGTTTGTTTTTTCTTGTTGTTTTTACATTGTGTATATTGTTTTTTACAGGCTAGAAAAAGGGTACTGCCCGAAACGTTGCCAGTTTCTATTATATTTTGAAATATTAAAACCCTGAATATCAAATAGTATTATTTTTTCATAAATCACACAGGGTAAATACTTATCATTCGATTATTATTATTAATATCTACGGAATTGACAGAGAATGGCCAAATTCAAATATATAGCGGAAATAGTTCCTGCTTTACCCACATTATCTATGAGTATAGAATTGTATAGAATTGGATACTCCTAGCACATATTTACTATAATTTCATAGTTCAGCGATTTAAGCAGAACAAAATAAAATTCTACTGCAGAAAAAATCCCAATAATTTTGTAACAAATGATCTGGGATCATCGAAGAATTTTTTTTTAAATAATTCGTCAAACTGGCAAATGCGAATCTACCTACACAAGTGGGTAAGAACGGGGGTCCAAAACTGCTGACTTCACAATTGACAACCACACCGAATGCTATCAGCTAACGGTAGGCCGACAGAGTTCGTACATAATCTGGTCGGTTTGGTATCATCTTCGGCCTATTTCTCATCAAAACAGATCAAACAATCTTTTCTTTGTGACATAACACGAGTAAATACACAAAATGTTTCTCAATACGCCGGTACGCCTAAAAACGACATTCACTAATAATATAAAGCGAATATTGCTAAAGCATGATCCCCGTTTTGGCCAGCCAATCTTATAAAGCTTCTAAGGTGGACGCCGGCTCCCCAGTTGTTATTCGGTTTCTATTAACATTAAATAATCCTAATCTTCTGGTACGCGTGCGGTACTCATTTGTAAATTCCATTATTCGACGAACTTTTTGAGGAGGTAAGTCATTCTCATAAAAATTATTTGAATAATTCATACCTTCGTTGAACTAATTCATTCGTGTGTCCAGTTCGAGTTTTTAATTTTTTTGCGCTTACGATCGGCGCTGGATATAATTAAAAAATTGATATAACAGTTTGATGAACTTATACTACGAAATTCTTTCTCAATTGAAACAAAGCCTTTTTGTAGGCTGCATAAAACACTAAACCTACGTGAAAATGTGCTGATAGGGAACTGAAAAATATATTGCAATTTTAAGTATTCACTTTGAAAAATTTTCACGGAAAATATAGAGGTTGGATTGAAATATACAATTTTTTTCGATACTGATATCTGAATATAGGTATTATATCATGAATTTGATTTTGGAAAATTTCTTCTTGATCGTATATTTGCCTTTCAACTCGTAATTTCTGAAAATGAGACGCTCAGTTAGTATTTTATCCAAATAAGTAAATAGGAGTCCCTGAAGCTATTGGGAATAACCTCTTATAACCGATAGACGACATCAAATAATGGGGATGATTGTTAAATCGTAGACAAAACAAATTTCAATTCGCAACTTTTTCCGGAGTTCAGAACATAAGGGCAATTAAATCAAACTAATCTTTATTTACTTCCAAAATAATCCAAAAAACTTGAAGTAACGTTGAATTTCTGATTTGGCACTACATGGATATGCAACCAGTTTGAAAGTACAGAACATTTTTTTTATTTCACATCTTAGGAACAATTCCAAAAGTTTTTCAAATTTTGTGTATGTTGCTAAAAGTAAAAACTGATTTCTAAATTTGCAACATTTTGCGTTGAGCGTGTAGCGGTCACTGTCAGTGGAGGTCTTTTTTCAAACAAGTTGATCCGGAAAGAAAAAAATAACGAAAGGTTCTGATTTTTGTGGCAAGTATTCGAATAATCTGCTGCAATGTATTAGATATAACAGACTACTAGTTTACGGATGATAGTTATCGATTTGTTTCAATTGTCTCTTGTATTGACATATTAGAAATGATTATTATTGCGAGGAACTTTTTTCAACTCGATGTGAAAATAAAAAAAGCAATGATTCAAATTTGTTTTTTGTTGAAACATGAAAATTCTATTACATTCGCAAAGCCTTTCAGTAAGTTAGGAAAAATGCGATCTTGAAATAGTTACTTCAATAACAATATTAACAAATACGGAAATAATACTATTTTTCACTTTTGTGAATAATATACTGAGTAGATATTCCAAAAGTTTTGCTGGAAATGAGTGATACCTTGAAAAAAAAATCCGAATTGATTAATTAATTTGCACCCTTAATAATTTAATGAGATATGTTAATTTAAAGTTTTGTTTATCAGTGGTAATTCGATCGAGAAAATTGGTGGTATAACATTTACCAGACCTTTTTAATTTTGGTTGCAAATTTTCAGTTAATCTTCTGTAAATAATGTAATTAAGAAATCTCAGAAATTTTAAAATCGAGTTCGTATTTTATATCTTGAAATTCACGTCAAAATACAGATATTTTAACCAGCACGAAGCCCGGCAACTCCATTCACTTTATGGAGTATCTCGGTTGGCCGTGATTTAGGTTTATCAAGTTCTTTTATTTAAAACTGACGCAGGTTGGCACTCGTGAAAGTAAAATAATTTCGAGAGATGCTGCCAATACTAATTTCTATTTACTCTTTTTCAACTTTGTAAATAGAGTAAGTTCTTTTAAGGTTTAGCTGTGACACAGGATAGGTAAATAGTACTACTACATTTTCCTACTGGAGTATTTCAAGTTGTGCAAAAAGGTATTTGAATATCTTCTGAAGGCTTATTTTTGAGAATTTTGAAAAGTCGGAAATTCCATAGGACCGTCTGTTCGTTTAGAAGTTTTTCTGTCGGGTTATTCAAGTAATTTTATTCTTTCTTCGAATGAAATATCACAAAGTAACGGACTATTCTGTACATTATTTTCCAGTTAAATTTCAACACTCGATTCTTGATTTCCATTCAAGAAAATAGCATAACTGAATCTTACAACCATGTTTATGTACGTGAAATATTTCCTGTATTAACAAAAATTGTCTTCAACATTCGCCAGGTCTTTGGGAATTATTAAATTCACATAATATTTTCTCAAACTCATTTTTTTCCCAAAGTAAATACATTTTGATTAATACGTAATTAATACGATTTCTATGTAGAAACGACAACGTTGCTTGTTCATCTGACAGATAAATGACTATAACCTAACATTTTCAAAATATACGCGATGAAATGTTTGAGAATTTCATGGCCACCCACGATTCTTGATGAAAGTGAATGGAGCATACAATATTCTAATGCTCCAAACATCTTGTGTCAGACTCAACTAACGCGCCTTTTCGTATTTTATTACGCTTCTTGAACCTACGATTTCATGATTAATGTATTCCAGGATCTGCTTGCAAATTGGAATAATTTAATTACTCCGTAACCTCTACTATTCATAAAATAGATAACGAAAGTTTAGCAATTTTTTCGCGGAAGAAAAATTAAAATATTTGATTTTGTAAATGGAATGAGGTTCCTGATCATCACAATAGATTACCCGTTTGGGTAATCTATTATTCCAAAACCCCCTTTCTTGTTAAAATTATATATAAATGTTCCGGTCAAAGCCGAAGGTTGCAAATTTTTGCATTCATTCCAAACATATAAGACTATTTTACGAACAAAATAAAATGCCAGAAACTCCATATTCGAGGAAAGCAAAACTCATGTTGACGTCTACAATTTATATTTTTTATCAGTTGTCAAAGCTTTCGTATCCATAGTTCAATCACAGATTACCTACTCTGTAGTTCAATCGTTGAAAATACCGAAGTTGTCAGACCAATCATAATTCAGATACAGTTGGTATTATCGCGATAATTGATTGTGATTGGTCAGTTTTTGAAATGAGTGAAATAGTCATTACAATAACATTTGTGGGATGACTGTGGCCTTGTCCAAAAACTAATTTTGCATTTTTGCCTAAACGACCAAATTATTCTCAACGAACAATATCTTTCGAAATTTTACGGCACCTATCTTTCGAATTTTCATTTTTTATTGGATAGAACATAATATCACTTAGGATCATTATAATGTGATAACTTGGGAGGTTAGATATGCAGAAAAGGAATATATTTAGCCATTCCTCGAATAATTTTTATCCATGAAACTTTCTTTAAAATTTGAATTGAAAAAAAAAAACATGTAAATTAGATTAATAAGCAGGAACCAAATTGTTGGACATTTGAATAATTTTTTGCACATTTAAATATAAAAATTAACCAGGCCTCTCAAATTTTCAACAGAATTTGAAAATATTTGATGTATTGATCATTTAGCAAAAACGTTTGATTTTGAGCATTGTTGTGTCAGGAATTACTTGAAATTTTGTGGTAGTGGTTGTAGGTACACTGGTTTCTGAAGGTCGTGATTTTTCTGAAAACTTCACCATAAGATGGGATGCTTCCCAAATTCTATTCCAACATCTCTAGGGAGTATTGTTATTTTTTCAAGATCTCAACTTCAGTTATCTTCGAAATAAAGTTTTTATGGACCTATGTTGTTATGGCATTTTCTCCCCGAAATATATTTTTCCAAAGGCTGTTGAAGACCTGCTAGTTCCCAGTACAAAGTGAATCACCCTGTACAATTTATGCCTTTCACCACCTGAAAACACAGCAGTATGTCAAAATACTGGACTACATCTTGGTAGAAATCTTCCAATGTTTCGAACTTACCTCATTATACCAGTCTGTTGCATCTATCTTCATTTCTAACGATTGATAAAATTCGGATTTGCTATGTTGATGATTGAATAACATGTACTTATAAATTCGCTCTTTCCAAATTTGCCTCAAGTTCTTGTATAATAGACTGACAGTAATTACTTTACATAATCTTCAACGAATTTTTTTATTGCAGCAACAGAAATGATCTCCTAAATAGAAATTTCACACCTCAATTCATTTGATCTTCCGCTTAGGTACTACAAAATGTCATGAACATGAACGTGAAAATACGTGCGAAAAGTGACAATCAATAAAAAAGTTAATTCATGTAGCCAACGCCTCTAAGGTTAATATTTACAGAACAAGCTAATATTATATACTTATATAGTATTGTATAATTGTTCGTCCAAAAGTCTTGTGGATTGGTACCGATATTAGGGGTGAATTCGGACGATATTCGGGTATTTTCACTAATAGTGGCTCTCTGTACATACATGAAAAATGTGGAAAAATCAAAATAGATTTCAGTGTTCATTTCGTCTTTCCATATGAGAACAAAAAAGATGCCTTCTCCGAAACCTTTGAGCGAATTATGCCCATTAACAAAACTATCCGGCAAATTTAGACCTTGAACTTACAATGAAAATTTCAAGATTTCAAGTCATCGTGTCAACGGTCAGATGGACAAACAGAATCCTTTCCTTTATCAGCAAGTCCAGTAAGACATTTGAGCAAAATGATCTCGTTACCAGGAAAAAGCACGAAAATATGAAAAAAAACTTGCTACAGGTCCGAATCAACAAAAAAGAAATTATGACCTTGAAACAACACCCTATACAGGATGTTCCTAACTAAGAGTCTCAACGATCAACTAGCTGTAGATTTCTCATGAAAAATTGAATTTTTTTTAGTTTTTCTCAGGATATCGTTTAATTACAGAATTGAGTTTCTGTACACATATTGTCACTTGACACTAAGCTACTTTCTTGCACTTTACTCGGTTTTAATAAACGTGCCAGTGGCGGAGATATTGAATTTGCATAAAGGTTTCACCCCTCAACTTTCAAACCACTGGACAAAATTGCATCAGCACAGCCAGTTCTGATGCGCCACTGTGTTTTACATAAAAAAGTAACTCCTTCATCACTCTAACGTGAATCGTTAAGGTCGACGTTTAAACCGAGTAGGAAAGATCAGCCGATAGAGTCGCCACCGTCCATTTTAAGGAATATCTCCATAGAACTTTCATTATCACAATAAGTTCTATGAGTATCTCTCTAATCATGAATGAAATGTACAATGGCGCTCTCTATCCAAAAATCGCCGAACTATGAAATACGTTAATTTGTGGGTAAAGCAGGAATTTTTTCCCGCCAAAATTTGAATTTGGCCATTTTCTGCCAATTCCGTATTTCAAGTTGATCTTCTGAACGAAATTATCAGTAGATTCACTTTTAATCGGAAGTTGAACTATTTTCATGGGTCTTTCTGTTGAAATAAAACAGAAGCATGGGTTGGCTCATTTTCTTCTATTTTTGAAAGAAAAAAAATTAACTGTCGTAATGAAATCGATCAAAATTATTTCAACAAGAACCCTAATCCTTTCTGAGTTCACTCACAAAATTTCAGTTCTCAAAGTGAAACTGTTTTCGAAATCAACTTGAAATAAAAACACACTACATTGAACGCCCACCTTAAACATTTTACGAAACAAAACAATTTGCTAACGCATTTTGTGAATTTTTTTGTGATTTTTGATTTTTGTAATCTTGCTATGGTTGCTAAAAATAATGAAAAATTAATTTGCAATTTCAACTTAAGAACCTAGTTGTCAAATTTCGTTGGAATTAATAAACTTGTTAATCATCGCTAATCATTTTTCCAATTACAAGAATCTTACAATTGTTTTCGATCATAAAATGCCAGTTTTCGTTTTACTTAGGAGTAATTAACCAGGAATACATACCTCCTTATGTAAAACACATTAGCGCATCAGCATATACTGTGCAAATGCAAATTTGTCCAATGGTCTAAAAGTTAGGGGGGTAAAACGTTTGAGCATGTCTAATGAAACCGAGTACCGTGCAAGAAATAGATTTTATTAGTGACAATGTGTGCACAAAAATTCAATTCTGTAATTCAAACGGTCCCTGAGATATTATCAAAAAACTGAAAAAAATATGAAAATATCTCTGAGATGAAGACTTGGAGGAAAAAGAGGAAGAAAAAAATAAATGATATATTTTCATGAGAAATCTACAGTTGACCGTTGATACACTTATTTGGGAACCCCTGTATATTGAAATTTCCCTCAACGGTTTGAATATGCAAGTAAAAAGAAACGCACAAAATTCATATACTTATTTGTAGAAAAAAAACCAATTTTCATTTCAAATCACTAGATTAACTTTTCATGTATAATTGAGGTGTTTGTCATTTTTTTCAATGGCAACCCTAAATTTTTGAAGTGGCCATTGATGTTTTTGTTATCCACACTTTTTTATGAGAGCTCGTTCAACAATGGCTTGATAAATCATTTTGTCACGATGTGTGTATTTTAACAATTTTGAGCCAAGAATGATCTAAATTAAATCGATTAGGTTGGACGAATGAATTCATAGAGGTGAAATTTTCAGGATAGGTACTAGAATGCCGTGGTTGAGTTGGGGCAAAATTCGACGAGAGTTTTCATGAATATGGCAGTTCGACATTTTGTCCTTCTGATAATTTTGAAACTGCAAGTTCGATCGAGATGAAATTTTGCATGTAGGTAGATGGAAAATGACGTCAAATGTTTTTCCGGTTGGATTCTTGGTTTTTTAGCCAAGAATGGTCTCAATTCACTAGGTTCAAATCATGGATCGAGAATCCGTGGTCGAGTAAAGTTCTGTCAGTCCGTCCGCCTGCGAATATGATAACTCTCGAACGGATAAATCTAGAAACTTGAAGTTCAAGGTATAGGTTCGGATCTCGAATGTTGCAGTTGTAGTTGGGTCAGGCATTTGATTTTGGACCATCGCCCTCTATACTTATTACTTATGGCCCTCAAGGCTCAATGCGAAGCGCCACAAATACTCAAACGAGAGCGCCTTCTCTGCCACAGCACCTTATGCGGTCCACTCACGAGGACTCTGCATTTTATGAGCCCACGTGCACGCCTTGATGACCAATCACGGAGACTCTTTTCGAGCATTCATGCGATGCCGGGTGCCGAAAGTCCCGTAAAAAGTCCTCGTGTGTGGCCGGTATTAGCTACTCAGTGATGCCCCTATTAAGTTAGTTCCGGTTCCGGATATTTGCGCCCGTTATCAGAGCTGTGTTTATTCTATAATTCGTATTGAAAAAGAGTAATTTCTACTTTTTTTTGTATTAGTTTATTCTTTTTCTGCGATTTGGAGAAAGAAAAATGAATGACCCGAGATCCAATCAGATACTTACCTCATTCTATTCGTTCGTTGCCTTGTTTTGTAGTACATACTGCACTAGTAAATAATCGGCCTAGTAGACATTCGTCGTAACCCTTGTCGGTTTACCAATATTCTATTCGTTCGTTGCCTCGTTTGAAGAAGGTATTGCACTGTTAAATAATGGGTCTGGTCGCCATTCGTCGTAACCCTCGTCGGTCTCCTATCGTCGCTTTAGTATTGTATGTCTATAGTTTCCTCATATGCTATTCGTTTCTTGCCATGTATAGGAGAATTATACTGGTAAATGATCGTTCTAGTCGCCATTCGTCGTAACCCACGTCGGTTTACTAATATTCTATTCGTCCTTTGCCTTCTTTGGAGTAAAGGATGATATTTTAAGAGCTTTAGGAAATCTTAAAAGAACACATACAATTCAGAATAATTTAAGGTTTGAAGATTATTTCATGCGAATGCTGACCGCGGCTGTGAATCAAATGGTCCATCCCCTTAGTCCAATTTTGGCATACTCTTTACTAATATTTCGGCCGGTATCTCACGAATAAATGCTTCAATGTTGTCTTCTAATGCGTAAAGGCTTGGAAATTCACCCCAGCCCCCACGGACTTTGGCTCTGAGACATGAAGTATTGGAAGCTTGGGAAAGTATCCCCCAAGAAGAAATAGACCACCTTATTGCACCAATGCGAAGACGTGTTGGGGAGTGTATAGATAATTGCGCACATTATTAACAAATTTATCAGAAAAAATTGTAAACTCTTCGTTTTTTCTCCAAATGTTATTCATTTACTCCTTGCTATACTATCTATGTTTTACCAAAAAAAAAAAATTGAAACTTAAACAGCTCCTTCTGGGTGTTGCAGTTTCTTTGTCAGTTATTACATTTACATTGGTCGAATAAATCATCTACAATCCCGGATGCGTATTGGCATTCTTTACTACGCTGCAACGCATACATGGTGTTGCACCGCGGTAAGGAATGACTGAACCAATGCTCTATCTACCCAGACATATCTTACCACGGCTCAGCGCAGGATGGTGTTCAGACGTATTAACTATTGTATTATGGATACGCGCCTGTTCTCGGGGCATTGTTTTCCGCGTTCCAGTCCCAACAACGTTCAAATTTTCTTTCTTTCACAATTTTGCAATCCGCGTTCATAAAAATAACAGTAATATACAATCGCCACTATAATAAAAAACCACATTAAATGCAAAATCCACTAAAGTATAATCCTAGTGTGATATAATGTGATATAATCCATGTGATTTTGCATTTGATCTATTAAGATCAATATTTTTCTTTAAAGATCTTTGCCTTTTAGGATTGTTTGGCATTTCTTTGTTTGATGGCCTACCAGCCGCATGATAAACCGCGTCTAATTTTTCTTCGGCTTACTGATGTTGACTGAGAAGAAATGTTCTCTTTTAGTGAGATAATTTTTGATACACAAATAGAATTAAACAAGTTAGAGGGTGTAATAATTTTGTTCAGAGTTTCATTAAATTTTGTCATAGCATTAACCATATCAACCGTTTTATTTTTGTGTGCTATTTTACTTACGGTGGATTTCCATGCATCCGTCATCCGATGATACGATCGTCCGAAAGTGTTGTGATTGGCGGAAATATTCAAAATTGAAAGAGCGCCAAACATTCGTCCGAAAGTTTCAACTCTCCTCTGTTATCGGAGAATGTTGAAAAATGTTTAACTTTTGTCCGTTATCGTATCAAATTTGACATAACTTTTTGAATGTTTGGCGTTCTCTTCTTTTTGGAGAAGAATATAAATATCAATGGAAAATTTGTTGTTGCTTTCGATTCTTCTATTAAAAAAAAAGAAAAGAAAACGAAGTTCACCTATATTATGGGTGAAAGATATTTTTATGAGCAGAAAGGAGGCCCAATAACTTGGTGCAGGAAATGCGATTGTCCGATAGTGGGCAGTATTTCAATTATTTGAGAATGAGCAATATCACATTCAACAAATTATTGAGTATTGTTGGACCATCTCTCACAAAAATGTACCATATACGAGAACCCATTTCATCGGGTGAAAGACTAGCTTTGAATTTAAGGTTTGTAATTTGATAATTCAATAATTATACAGTTCGCGTCAAAATTATGGAACAAATTCATTCTTCCAGAAGAAAAATATTTGGCAACAAAAATCCTTCAAAAATGCATAAAAATTTGGTAAAAGTGAAACAAAAATTGACCTGTCTTGATTTTTGTTGTCAAATATTTTTCTTCTGAGAAAATGAATTTGTTCCATAATTTTGACGCACACTGTATATACAAAATGTTACCATTTTTCTCATAAAAACACACGACAACGTTTTGAAAATTCGGATGGATGGAAATTGACAGTTTCGTCCGTCCGACAAAATGTATACGATATCCGAATCGGACATCGAATGACGGATGCATGGAAATCCACTGTTATGCGTTCAAAATTTTCGGATAGTTCTGTTACAGCTGCGGAATGTTCCAAATACAGATGCGGAATGTCCTATTTTGGTTTCATTGGCATTCTCGACAGTGTTTATTGTTTCTTTAGAAAAAGTACCCTGTTAGGCAAAAACATTGCTTTGTTGCTCTGTGCTAGTTGGCAAGTTATTCTCCATACCCACATCTGTTGATATGTCGTCAAAAAATTCTAAGGATATGTTTTCTCCAAGAGCTAATTTTCCAATTCTTTTCTTTCATCAGTGTTTATTTGCCTACAGGTCCTAAAAGTGATTCCAAACTTATTTTATATGGCCCAAAGGTGCTTACAATACCTGACCAAAAACACAGTCGCAAAAAAGAATATCTACTTATGCACTATGAAACATATGATCATAGTTCTCCGAAGAAACTAAAAAAGTATTACCGTCGATTCTTTGAACAGAGACATTAGAATAATGTGACAATTTTCTAAACAGTATTTCATTCTCGAATTCCGGAGATTGGCAAATGACTTCAAGTTCCTCTATCTGTGCAGCAAGTGTCGTCTTTGATAGGACTCGAAAATATTGGCAACCAAATCCATCAAGGCATAAGCAATGTTGAATTGGAACGCGGTAAAAAATGCCCCGAGAATAGATGCGCGTATCCATAATACAATAATTACTACGCCTGAACACCTCCCTGCGCTGAGCCGTGGTAAGATATGTCTGGGTAGATAGAGCATTGGTTCAGTCATTCTTTACCGCGGTGCAACACCATGTATGCGTTGCACTGTAGTAAACAATGCCAATACGCATCCCGGATTTGTTCCAGTTCATGTTTATCGTAATCAAATCCTAGGGGTTGAATTCCTTTTTATCTTATCAAGCTCATATTAAAATCTATGGCAATAAAATCAAATAATTAAAAAAAAAACAAAAATTCGACGGCAAAATCATTCAACTGAAATGAAAAAAACTAGTATGTATGTATTTCACTAACGGCAGGTTCCATAAAGCTCTGCCAATCTTGAAATCAGTTGATTGTCAATCAAATGTGAATTTTGAATTGTGAAATCGAGTTGATTTTCCGATCAAGCACGTGATTCTTCGATCAGCGCTGATTTCATTAGCAGCCCACACACGACCACTTCGGAGCGCACATCAAGCATTTGGCGTTCCGGAATGTCACTCTTGATCGATAAGCCCGCTCCACACTCACGGCGCGAATCGCGCCAAGGATTCTTGCCGTGAACTTGGGCAAGAATTCGCGGCCAAAAAAGTCATCCACACTCACACAAATATTCGCACTTTGGTTCGCGGCATCCTTGCTGTCTACGAAGACTTTTCGCCTGTTGATCCAGCTATAAAAAGGGTTTATTCTGATAATAATTAAGAAATTCTCATTCCACTTATCTAAATCTGAATCTATTCTAATTACACACTCATCAGGTCTTTGCGGTTCCTGGACAGTAATGATTTAATGCTTGTTCACTAGCCCGCTCCACACTCATGGCAAGAACCTCGGCCAATACCGCGAACGTAAGTGTAGATGACTTTCTTGTGTAACGTTCGCGCTTCGCGGCCTTCCCCGTGAGTTTGCGGTCTCCTGTCCCGCGACAAAGGCTTCGCGCCCAAGAACAAATGTTCCATCCACACTCACAGGGGTTCGCGGTACTCGCGCAGTAATGATTTAATGCTTGTTCACTGACTTTATCCGCTTTTGAAATGAATGGTTCATGTAGCAATGAAGTGAAATTAGAATAGATTCAGATTTAGATAAGCGGAATGAGAATTTCTTGATTATTATCAGAATAAACCCTTTTTATAGCTGGCTAAACAGGCGAAAAGCCTTCGTAGACAGCGAGGATGCCGCGAACCAAAGTGCGAATATTTGTGTGAGTGTGGATGACTCATTTGGCCGCGAATTCTTGGCCAGGTTCACGGCAAGAATTATTGGCGAGATTCGCGCCATGAGTGTGGAGCGGGCTTCTGATGTGACAGTATAGATTGTCACGTTCAAAAGTGATGGTTAGTGGGGTAGAAGTTTCCAGAATTGAAAGGTTTAGAGTGGCTCGTTGAGTTTTAGAAATGTTAAGACTTTGGAGCGCCACGCCAGCGGCCAGAGCGCCACATCAAAGTGAAACGCCTAACCTTGGAGCGTTGATTGAACTAACCAAAACTTTTACACGGAAGTTTGGAACGGCGCGCATCAAACCTTCGCTCCGAAGTGGTCGTGTGTGGGCCACTATTGACTTAGTATAGGCCTTGTTGAACGATTTTATCTACTCCCATAGAATAATATAACCATTATACAACAGATTTTGAGTTGAGCTGTAACAGTGTCTATAAACCAAAAAAGTGGCATATAACTCACTCTAATACTAATAGGAAAATGAAGCTTACGAAATGAATAAAAAAATCGAATCAATCGGGAACTCTATTTCAGACATCAAAATAACGTTCTCGCCATCCATTTCTATATTTCCTTGGGTCTGAATATCCAAAAATTGCATTTTGAAATGGGAATTTTTGACAACTGTTGTCAATTTTGAAAATGCAGATTAATTCGAAATTTACTGAAGAAGTCGAAGATAAAGTATAGTGTTCAATTCGCAGTAATGGTCACTTGATGAATTACACCACTCGCCTGACGGCTCGTGCTAAAAAATTAATCTGCTTGTGTTATGACTTACATGACGCTCATTGAACAATATAATAATAGTTTGCATTCGGGTTTGTATTTTCTTCAATAAATTGTTTATTTCAATCTTTCAATTTTCATTGGTGAACGAGTTGATCAATGGTGGTGAGTAAAATCGTCTACAGATATGGAAAATGTAGTTGGAAACACTGGTTTCAGTACAAAATTCGAGCAGTCTTCTATTCCAGTTGAACAGTGGAATAATCGAAACCTCAGTGCGATTCGATATCGAATAAGCGGCTGGTCTAGTATAATAGCAGTTTCGATCGTAGTGGGGATGCCTGGATCTCTGCTCCTCTTCGCGCATCGAAGATCGAATTCAGTCGCAATCCGAACTTGGATGAGATCGGCCATACTGTTTGAAAATAAATTAGATTCCGTGTGAATAAAAATGTTTCTCTATTTCAGTATCGTAATGTGTTCATTACAGTACTAAAAACAGTGCTGTAATGAATTCATTACAGCATCGTTTTCAGTAACATTTTTCGTTTTGTGGTTGTCAGCAATGGCTTCCGATCCTTTTAAATTTCAGCAGACGTCAATTTGGAAATGTCAATTTTCGTATTCCCTAACATTCACACCAACTGCCAAGATACAATACGAAAGTCACTAGGATCTATAATTTGAATTTTTTCATTGAATTTCACAAAATTTGAGTGGAATAGAGAAAATATCGTCTAATACTCGTTGCAGAATGCAATTCCAATACTCATGCCTTCGAAAACTCGCTCCTTCGTCGCTCGTTTTCGAATTTGGCATTCGTATTGGAATAGGAGCCCATTCTGCGACTAGTTTTAGAATATACTATTACTGTACAAGAGAAAATTCAAATAATAAAATGGTATTTCGGTGGTCAATCAATTGCGGAGACAATAAATTCGTGTATTGTTGCCTTTGGAGATAGGCCGATACCTTCGCGTTCGGCTATTTTCAAACCAGTTATGGTGAAAAAGACCTGAGCACTAATTTTCAAAGGAAATTACTTGTGTTGATTGTTAACGTCCATGGTTATATATTCAATAAATGTTTTCAGGAATTTGGACAACTTTATTTATTTGAATCGTTTTTAATACATTGCCAACGTTTCGAACCGTTCGTGGTTCTTTTTCAAGGCTCGTATTCAATTCGATTCGGAATGTGTCTGACTAATTAAAATTTTCATTTTCTCTTTGTACAGGAAATCAATAAGAAACTCCGAAACATCTTTTACGAAGTATTCCGATGAAATTACTTGTATTTGTGTCATTCATTGAGGCAAATTAATTCCTCCGATAAGAGTGGAATAAAATTGTCGTATTCATTTTCAACGGATATAATAATACCCATCACTTCGCGCGTTGGAAGTGTTACCAATTCCTCCCTCTAATCTAATTCGATCCGAGATCCTAGATCGTTGCGCTCTGGCCTCTTGCATCCCCACTACAAACTGCCATAAAACTAGACCAGCCGCTTATTCGATATCGAATCGCACTGAGGTTTCGATTCTTCCATTGTTCAACTGGACTAGAAGACTGCTCGAATTTTGTACTGAAACCCCAGTGTTTCCAACTACATTTTCCATATCTGTATACGTCTGAATCTAAACAGTGAAGAAAGGCATCAGAATAGGAGATTCAGACAATAGGAAATGATCGGACTAGATTCTGGGTAAATTTTCTAAAATTCTCATTTTTCCAATTTCTGTATAACTACAAACTAAGTCACATCAGTTTTTGGAGTTCAGACTCCGCAGACTATATAGGCTGCGTGCCCCTACGTCTAGATGGTGACAGGAGAACAGAAATCTTTGAAATTCATTTCATTGAACCTACAATTCCGAAACCATAACTCAAAATTTTATAGTCTGAACTCTAAAGGACAATTTTAATCATTTAATCTGAAATAATTTCCTAAGGTCACTATCAGAATAATATCAAGGAATATTGGGAACGTATCAGTTCAAACATCTTGAAAAATTAAATATATTATCGATGAAAAATATTTCCAGAGAGAAAATTGAATATTGTGAGCCATCCATAGGAGATGAAGATATGCTGTCTCGGACTTTTCTTAGATCTTCTGAAGGCATACAAAGTGCACCATTTTCGATTAGACCGAACTATGTACTCTGCGCACGCCGATAAAACGGAAAATTCTTCGATTCGAATAACATCAACAGTAGATATTTCTCTACAGTGAATGGAAAAAAAATCAGAAAAAGCAAATCTCATGTCATTCCCACAATTATTCATATAAATCTAATCTATGAGGCCTTTCTGGCTGTACACCGAGAAAAGAAAATAGACATATACTCCATTCACTTTTATAAAGTATCCCGGATTGCCATGAAATTCTGACACATTTCACGTATATTTTGAAAATGTTAGGTAATGGTCATTCACCTGTCAGATACGCCTGCAACGTTGTCGTCTCTGCATACAAATCTTAGTAATTACGTTTTTATCAAAATGTTAATTTACTTTGAGAAAATAATGAATTTGAGGAAATATTAATGCTGGAAATATTGCACGTATATAAAAATGGTTGGAAGATTCAGTTATGCTATTTTCTTTAACGGAAATCAAGAAACGAGTGTTGAAATTTTACTGAAAAATAATGGACAGAATAGTCAGTTACTTTGGATAGTTCATTCGGAAAAAAAATAAAAGTACTCGAATAACCCAGAAAAACGAACGGAACAGACGGACCTATGGAATTCCCCACTTTTCAAAATTCTCAAAAAATAACTACAGAAGACATTTAAATACCTTTTTGCACCAATTGAAATACTCCAGTATGAAAAAGCAATAATACCACGAAACCTGTGTCACAGCGGAACCTTAGAACAAAGTTAAAAAAAAAATGGAAAGTGCCAACCTGCGTCAGTTTTAAGTTAAAGAACTTGATAAACCTAAATTATGGCTAACCGGGATGCTTTATAAAAGTGCATGGAGTATATACCTACATACCTATACACTATAACGCAGTCAGGTGAAAACATTTCCATCCTTCTGGAGCTGTCGGCTAAAAATTATCACATTTCAGCGAGTTATGATTTTTTCCATTCGTCATTTTTTGTCTTTCGAGTATATGTGTGGTTGTGGTTAATTTCACACCGCTAGAGAACTAAAATTGATCAGAAGCAGATCCGTATACTGAACATGATGCGACTCTTGCCGTCCTTGAAGTAGGTGTTTTTTTTCCTGGCAAAAATGATTCTTTTTACTCAGATGGCCTCAATGAATCCGAATTTTAAAAATTGAATAATCAATAAGAAGGAGATCCACCAACAATCTGATTGTCTAAGGCATATCCCAAAATTATAACAAACTCTTTTTTTTTCAGTTTCTTAGTGACCTACACAAGAAAATGAAGAAGAAACTCACCAGAATTTTTATTTATACCTCTCAACGTAGATTGTATGCGACTGATAGAAATTATTCTACAACTATGGGGTTGGAAATGTACGAAGATGACTTGGATGCGATGTCTAGAACAACAATAAATGAAAAGGAGCTTATCAAACCTTACAATGAAGTCCCGGGTCCTAGACAACTACCCATCATTGGCAATGCTTGGAGATTTGCTCCTCTCATAGGTAAGAATTGTATAATTATTAAAGTAAATTAGAAGAACATTTTCCATTTTTAAGGTAGTAGATGGTTGTACAAATATTTGAATTTTGTAACAGTTCACAGATTTTCACTGATTAACACACCGGAATTCTTAGCTTATTGAAATCCAAAAAAAGATCTTTGCCTGGCAAACAATCTCATTGATATGTATCGGGTCTTTTTTTAGAGAGATAGAATTTTCGATAGGGATAACTGTGATTTGATACAAGGGAGAAGCCATGTTGTTTTGACATTTCTGTTCAATAAGCATTGATAAATTATGATGGAAAGACCCACGCCGCAACAACGTTCACAAATTGTTGAAATTTATTTTCATAATCAGTGTTCTATTCGCCTAACTTATAGAGCATTTGGTGAAATTTAAGGTCGGCGTTTAAAGCGAGTAAGAAAGCTCATCCGATGGAGGGCCATCGTCCATTTTATGGAATATCTCCATAGAACATGCATTATAATTATCAAGTTCTATGAATATCTCTCTGATTATGAATGAAATGTACAATGGCGCTCTCTATCCGAAAATCGCCGAACTATGAAATAAGTCAATTTGTGGGTAAAGCAGGAATTTTTTCCCGCCAAAATTTGAATTTGGCCATTCTCTGCCAATTCCGTATTTCAAGTTGTTTTTCTGAACGAAATAATCAGTAGATTCACTTCTAATCGGATGTTGAACTATTTTCATGGGTCTTTCTGTTGAAATAAAACAGAAGCATGAGTTAGCTCATTTTCTTCTATTTTTGAAAGAAAAAAAATTAACTTTCGGAATGAAATCGACTAAAATTATTTCATCAAGAACTCCAATCCTTTCTGAGTTTACCCACAAAATTTCAGTTTCCAAAGTCAATCCATTTCCAAATGCAACTTGAAATAAAAACACACTACATTGAACGCCCACCTTAAGGTTTAGATAATCGTCCATCAGAGCAGCTTATTCGTCGAACTATCGATAGATTTCGGACAACATTTTCTCTACTCGATGCAACAACCACATCAAGACAAAGAACTGTACGTACAGAAGAAGATATCGCTGCTGATAGTGTTAATGAAGATCCAGATTTGTCTATTTTTTTGCGTGAATATCTTGGTCTACACCATAGAACTTATAGTACATAACATGAAATGCCATTAGCCTTGCTGCTCAGCTCAAAATAATGGATAAACATCTCAAGTTGGAGGAATCGCGAGATTTCCATGTTCCCATGGATACCACCTGTCACACAGAACAGAACACAGAAATACTACGAATTTAATCGTCAAAATCCGATTCACTTGGTATTTCGGCAAACATTTCTGTGTTTCTGTTTTGTGTGACAGGTCGTCTCCATGGGAACATGGAAATGATATGTTTATTCACTTTTTGGTCTGGTAATAGCATTCCATGTTACTATAAGTTCTATGGTCTACACCCATACAAGATTCAACTGGTTCAAGAACTAAAAACACTTGACTATAATAAGCGTCGTTTGTTTGCTGATTGGCCCTAGAACAGCTTGAAGTTGGTCCACTTTTTATCGAAAAATTATGTCCAGTGATGAAGTTCACGTCTGGTTTAACGGCTACGTAAACAAGCAAAATCGACAGATCGATTTTCAATAATTATTTGTTTCAAAATTAGAATGGTATCGACCCAGAAGTGTTTTGGTTCCAACAAGTTGGTGCTACACTTCATCCTGCTACCACAATTGATTCATTGAAAGAAATATTTGGCGTTAACATTATCTCGAGAAATGGCCCAATTAACTGGCCTCGAAGTTCATGCGACATAACTCCAATGGACTATTTTCTTTGGGGTTATGTCAAGTCATTGGTTTATGCCTTTCCTTTGTCTAAGGTTCATGCTGATAAACCAGAAACAATAGACGCTTCGGCAGCAAACATAACTCGTGTTATTGCTGAAATAAGGCCTGAAGTACTAAAAAAAGTGGTCCAAAATTGGTCTGGTCGAATGCGGTTCCTCAGAGCTAGTCGTGGTGGACATAATATGCCGGAAGTAATTTTTTAAATACAGGGTGTCCCAAGTTCGAGCGCCTATTGGACGTTTCTGGAGAGTTGGTCATGTAAAGCAGTCTTGACCTCATTGTTGTCCTGCTTCATATTCTGTTATTTTCTCTCTTCTATGATTTCTCTGTATTTTGATATAGATGCATAGAAATACAGAGAAATCATAGAAGAGAGAAAATAACAGAATATGAAGCAGGTGTTCTATGCATCTATATTTTGATTTAAATGTGACAGTTCAATCTTTAGAAGTATCAATTCTGTTATAAGTTTTGATTTGTATTCTCGATTCTTGTTACAGGTCAGTTGAATTTTATAATTACCTTAATTTTGTATTTATCGAATAAACTTCTTGTTACAGTTGAACATTCATCGAGAGTAGTCATTTTGATTGAAAGATAGAACATCTTAAATTATAGGCATATTTGAATTTGAAATATGAAAATTAGGATTATGATATTGTTCGAAATTCTCTACAGAACTAAAATATTTCTGGAGCCTGAGCACTTCCAGTTATACAGGGGGGGAAAAAATAGTTTTTTCAATTTGTTCGTTTCTGATATGATTGATTATTCCATGCTGAATACATTTCTGTTAAAACCATTGTTTTCATTCAAATTATTTTTGGAATATAGGAAAAAAAAAACTCAAAAAAAGTAAAATATTCATAGTCATTATTATTATGTTAGTTTTTCTTATTTTGAACATCCCGAGTGTAAACCGTTGTAACAGCGTGAAAGTAGAAGAATGTGAAAAGGTCGGGAATCTTTTGAATTTCACAAATTTCATCACAGGGTGTCTCAAATTTGTGTCGAAAACTGGGATGAAAATTGGCCATAACTTTTGTTTTTTAAATTAAAACCCTATTTTTTTATGATTGTGTTGGATTCTGCGAAGAAAAATAGTGATAGCACAGTTGCTCTTGCTCCTAAATTCAGTAGTTTCTGAGTTATTCGAGATTTTCTAGATTCATGTTGTACGTTAAGTCAAATTTATCTTATTTTCAGCTTGAGAATATTCTGTGACCATATAAGATAAATTATCAGTAGAAATATCCCTAGGACCTTGATAATAGACGAGATAATTTTATGACCATCGAAAGCTCGTTCATTGGTAACAGCCCGAAGCCGAAGACTGAGGGCTGTTACCAAGCAAAGAGCTTGAGATATTGGTTATAAAATTATGAGGCATTTATCAATGTCAGAGGAATATTCGGCACAAAATTTTTTGACAGAAAAAATGTTTAACTCAACACAACAAAACATTTATTTATTTATTGAAAGTATAATTAGTGAAAGTGCAATTCGCATTAGATTCGTTGCTGTTTTCTTGTATAGAAGATCTATTTCCACGCATAATATTTATTATCTTGTTGTGGTGTTCTTGATCGAGGTTGCTTCGGCAGCATATTTAGTCCATTTAGTTATGGTATTCCTTCCAACAGGTACATTATCGTACCATTTGTCAGTTTCATTTTTCCAATATCGATTTGGTTTCAAGAATAGTCGTGGTGAGGTAATATTTTCGCCTCGTTTTGATATTAGTTTATGAAAAAGACGTACAGGGCAGCTTTGTCTCTCACTATTGGAAACCAACCATTTACTACTTGTACAGCTTTTAGAACCACCTTGGCACGTTTTACTGAATACCGGATTGTATTCAATGCGATTTGTTGGAGAACCATCGTTATTCTTCTCGATTTGAAAAAAATTCACCAAACCAGCAACTGCCTCTCCTCCTCGCCACGCTAGTTCTACTGCAGCAATATGATAAAATTTACGCATAAGACCTTCAGGAGTATTTTCATCCCATAGCAATATTATTCTGTTAACTTCAGACAAATTTAACAAAACTGAATTGGATTTACGTTTACTTGGGTCTGCTTGCAATTTTTTTCTGATTGCATCACGGGCATCTCGGGCTGGTTTAAATATTATATAATTAAATGGGTCAATCATAATGTTGTAGTCCTTATAATACTTTTCTTGTAAGAGTTTGCTCGAAAAATTCCACATTGTCTTTACCGTTGCTTCCTGAATTCTGTTCCGTCTTTTTTTCTCATATTGACAGCCCAATCTTTTAGTATAAACGCCAATTCTTCCTAGCTTCTGCGTTCATTCAATTCGTATGATCGTTCGTAGCAGAATTCCATAAATATTCCCCAAATATATTTGTGGCTATTGGAAGTATTTCTGGGAATGTTTTCTTTGATAAGCTCATTTATATTTTTAACATTACCAAAACGTGACATTTTGAAATTTGTTTGGAATGATGTTGCCATGGAACTATTATATAATTTTATAAGACTATCGTAGTTGCGTTCGGCCTGTCAACTCCGGTACGGGGCGAGTCGAACCAGAGTTTTTATTACAGATCGCTTAGTGTTAGTGGAACTTTTAGAACTTGTCACTTGTTCCTATTTGAACGAACGAATGACAATTGGCGAATCCGAAGATCAAAGCGCCCTCTTTCATCGGTGGTTGGAATCGGTTGACAAATGTCAACCACCAAAACCCCGGGAATTTCATATTTGAATTTAACTTCTCAGCTAATAGATTTTAAATCATATTTTCATAACTGAAATAAGTTCACAGTTTGAGTTGAACAATTCATTGGAAAAGATGAATCGACAGTGCTTGGTGATTTAGCTTACAAGCTAAATACAAATTTGTTAGTTGGCTTCAAAAATAATGGACATCTCACAGAAAGGCAAAAAAATTTTAATGTAGCTCTGAGTAAATGTAGAGTGAAGATAGAAAATGCTTTTGGTATAAAGCAAACTTGTTCTTAAAAGGTTCAACACACAACAAAAGTATCAAATCTCTTTGGCAGAATACATAGAACAAAACAAAAACATAACAAATTGCACAAAAAAAAATGTGAGTTCTCAAACTGATTTATAACTGAATAGAAGGAAACTGATTCTTAAAGTTTATCGATCATTTTTTCGAATAATTCATTAAATTTATCTAGCCGTTTCATTTTCTCTTCATGTCTCTTATCAGCTTCAGATTTACGTGCCTTCCTCTTCCTGGTGAAGGTTGATTCTATGTTTTCATTTTTATCTTCACGTTTTTGGCTAGAGCAGGAAGCCCCTGATTCAGCTATAGACAAACCACTCAAATTTGAACATGTTGCTAATCGGGTAATTTCAGGCTTACTATGCATGAAATTATTAATGGCTGTGAAGAATTGCCAGTGTTTTTTTTTCTGGCCTGAAGTGGAATTGTGTGCCAGGCAACTCTTATACGTCCTTTTTAGGCTATTCCACTTTTGTTCACAGTACATGTATGAGACAGGCCGTTTAAATTTTTTCTCGCATTCGGAGGATATTTTAGTCCATACATTTTTTTTAGGCCATTCTCAAATTCATGTTGTCTTTTCTCGATTTCATGAATCAAAAACAACGTTTTTTCATCAGTCCATAACTTATGGTCAGCAGCACTTGTTTCTGAATTTTCTATTTGAAAGTTCCCAACTACCTCGTCGGTCTCTTGTTCTAAGAACTCTTCGTTTACAGTCTCAACAGGAATATAAATCATTTGTCCGTCTGAAAAAAGGCTTTAGTTTTATAAATACGATATGTAACAACTTTTGAATACGTACTTGAAATCTCTCGCAACAGCATTCTGTTTCCTGTAACGCCTTTCGTCATTACCACATTACGGGAGTTCTTAGAAAATGACGAAAATGTCTTTGACATAGTTAATCAAACTTATTTTAAAATTTGAAATTTCAATTCCGTCTAACCACAGACCTCCTTTCGCGCCCTATCTCTGGAGCTAGGGTTTTCAGAGTTGGTTCCAAAAGCTCTACTCCGTCTGGCACGAACGACATACAATTGACACTTTTCGATCTGACATGGGTGGCCGAACGACACGGAGCAAAAAGTGTTTATGGAACCGACAGGCCGAACGCACCTCGTGTTATCATTGGGATTGAAAATTGCGTTGGGCGCGTTCATCCGACTGAGCAGCTACCGCCACCGCTCCTTCAAAAGTCAAAACCATATGATTTTTTCGATTCGTTGTGTCAAAATTACTAACTAATTTGACACAACGGATCGAAAAAATCATATGGTTTTGACGTTTGAAGGAGCGGTGGCGGTAGCTGCTTAGTCGGATGAACGCGCCCATTGGATGTAGTTTTCGATGTAATGTGAAAGGGTATATTCGATGTAATGTTGACATGATTGGCTGAAATGGTTCCATATGATACAAAATCATAAAATTGGATTTGTTGTTAGAACCTAGGAGCATAGAATAATATTCTATGCTCCTAGTTAGAACTGTAAAAAAATTTTCTCACAAGTGACAGGTCTGATTTTAGGTTTTGCATCCATGTTTTATTTTTACTTCTCGATTTTATTCCATGGTTACTATGGTTTCATTAGAGCACTATAAATACTGCGTTCGTTATTACATAGATGCATAGAACACCTGGTGTAACGACTCCCTACTAAAAATCGTGACCAAAATTTGTAGATCAAAACGGCATCCTAGATTTCAGATTTTGGACTAGTTCCGGAATAAATCCGCAATATTTATCGGTCGTGGCGCTACTGCGGCAACGACAAAAAACGCGACCCCTTTCGGGAGAAATGAAAAGCTGCACAAAATATCACGTTTTCGATCGACAAGAAAGTCTTAAACAAAATCTAATCAGTGCCAACACCAGGTATTTCTATGCATCTATGTTATCACCAATCCGGAGAAAAAACGGACACAGAACATCTAATAAATACGGATCTCTCTCTCCTCCCTTTCAGCCAGAGAGAGAGTGTGGGGTTTTATCCCCTAATTTTTGATAAAGAAATACTTGAGTTCTTACTTGTTTGAATATATTGACTGACTTTTCTACAATTGTCAAAAACTCTCATTTTTTTAAGTAATTAAATCTCGCCTTCTTATAAATTTGAATTATGAATACATTCACATTATTATTCGATCTATGATTCGATTTCAAACATTCCGCCCACCTTGAAACCTCATAGTTTCAACAAAACGAAAAATGAGAAATGATAAATTTACAAACTGATTGAAATATAGCTAGATTATAAATGTGTTACTTATTAACTAATAAAATTGTCTTCAATCGGAAGCACACAAATCTTTTGCACGGCACGAGTTACTTCACCGCTTTGTGTTTTTATCGACACCACTCGAATGATCCCATCTGATCCTGGGAAAACCTTTAAAACTCTGCCCAATTTCCACTTCAGAGGGGGAAGATGATCTTCCTTCAAGATAACCAATAATCCTGGTTTCAACACATCTTTGTTCGTTGTCCTCCATTTGGTTCTTTGTTGTAGTGTGGAGATGTACTCTAATGACCATCTTGACCAAAATCGTTGCATCGCCTGAGTGATTTGTTGATATTGGGTCAGACGACAGACTTTGGTTTGTTCTAGATCAGGCTCTGGTATTGATGATAAAGATGCACCAATGAGGAAATGACCTGGTGTTAGGGCTTGAATATCTTGAGGATCAGAAGACAGGGGAGTCAAAGGTCTTGAATTGAGACAAGCTTCTATTTGAACTATTAATGTGTGCAACATTTCAAAAGTTGGTGTAAAGTTTACATTAAGAATTCTATATAAATGAAATTTTGCTGCCTTCACGGCGGATTCCCATATACCACCTTGATGAGGTGATCTGCTTGGAATGAAACTCCATTGAATCGACTCAGATGCTAAATGATTGCCAATTTTATTCTGTTCTGCACCCAAGACCTTCAAGAAATCTTTCAATGCAGAGTTTGCGCCAATAAAGTTTGTACCGTTGTCGGAAAATATTTTGACAGGTTTGCCCCTTCTACCGATGAATCTCTTCAAACAATTGAGAAAAGCATCCGAGCTCATGTCACTCACTAATTCTAGATGAGTAGCCTTAGTGGCGAAACACACGAAAATGCATAAATACACCTTTATTATTCTTGTGTTTCTCAATTGGTTGGCTTTGATATTGAATGGACCGGCAAAATCTGTTCCGCAAAAGAGAAAAGGACGAGTTGCCGTAATTCGTTCTTTCGGTAAATTGCCCATTAATTGTTGCATGGAAAGAGGTTTGGCTCTAAAACAAATTATGCATTTTTTTAAAACCGACTTTATTTTATTTTTGCCTGAAATTAGCCAATATTGCTGACGGATTATTGATAAAAGTGCCAATGGACCAGCGTGCAAATTTTTATAATGAAATGACTGGATGATTAGTTCTGTTAACTTATGATTTTGTGGCAAAATGATTGGAAATTTCTGTGAAAATATCATATTAGTAGCATTCTTCAATCTGCCACCAACCCTTAAAATTTTTTCATCATCTATGAATGGATTGAGAGCTAATATTTTACTTCGCTTGGAAATGGGATTTCCTTTCATCAACGCATTCATGTCATCATAGAATGATTCTATTTGAGCAGTTTTTATTAAAAATTTCATAGCTCTGTTGAGCTCTTCGACTGTTATGAATTCTTTCTTTAGTTTTTCACTCATTACTTTGCAATTTTGAACGAATCTGAGCATGTAAGCTGTAACTCTTTGCAATTTCAACAATGAAGAGAATTTATTAAAAAACTCTGAATTTTGTTCCGATTTCACTAAATTTATCATAGTTGGTTTACATTCAGGGATCTCTTCAGGAACAGTTGATGAACCTTTTGGCCAAAACTCTTCATTTTCACAAAGCCATGATGAAGCTTTCCACCAAAGATTCGACTTTTCCAACTCATCAGGTGCGAGTCCTCTAGAGATAATGTCTGCTGGGTTGTCTCTACTTGCTACGTACTTCCACTGGTGAATATTTGTTAATTCTTGTATTTCTGAGACCCGGTTGACAACGAAAGTTTTCCATTTGTATGGTTCTCCTGATATCCAAGCAAGTGTTATTTGGGAGTCACACCAATATGTAATGCGGTTGATATCAAGTTCCATTGCGCTCACAGTTGAATGAACTAACCGAGCCAATAATAATGCACCACACAGCTCCAATTTTGGTAGTGAAATAGACTTCAGGGGAGAAACTTTTGATTTGGCACAGATCAATTGGATGTAATGAGTGCCATCCAATGCAGTAGAACGTGCATATACACAAGCACCATAGGCTTGTTCTGAAGCATCAGAGTATCCATGGATCTGTACTTCCACTGATACTTGACAGATTATTTGTCTGGGAATTCTGATGTGTTTCAGTTTCAGAAACCTTTCTTGAAATTTCAGCCATTCAAAATGAATATCAGCTGGAACTGACTCATCCCAAGACAAATTCAATCTCCACAATGTCTGCATAATTAATTTGGCTTTAATCGTGCAAGGTCCTACCAATCCAAGAGGGTCAAATGTCTTTGACAGTGTTGATAAAATTTTCCTCTTGGTGACTCTTCTTTCAACTGGAGATTGCTGAATAGTGAAATGTAGAATATCTTCCGTTGAATTCCACAGCAAGCCTAATGTTTTCTTGATTCCATCCTCTGGAATCAAATGCTTGCTTGGATTATCATTACTGTTGTTTATAATTTGGGGAACGTTTGATGACCACTTGCGGAGGTTGAAGTGAGCCTTATCTAATATACTCTGGAGTATCACTTTGATATTTGTTGCTTCTTCTACTGAACTGGCTCCGGTCAATAAATCGTCGACATAGAAATCCTTGCAAATTATATTTGCTGCTAATGATTCTGTTCCCATTGATTCTATGCCAACTTGATGTAGACAGCGTATTGCCAGATATGAAGCTGATGACGTGCCATATGTCACGGTCTTCAATTTGTATTCCTTGACCTCGTCATCAGGATTCAATCTCCAGAGAATTCTTTGCAAGTCTTGATGCTCTTCTTGGACAAGAACTTGACGATACATTTTTTCTATGTCTGCTGATAACACAACATTGTGTTTCCTGAACCTGACTAAAATAGAAAAAAGATCTTGTTGAATAGTTGGACCTACTTTCAAACGATCATTCAGTGAGATTCCTGTGCTAGAAGCGCATGAACCGTCGAAGACTACTCTCAATTTAGTTGTTGAACTGTCTTCCTTCCAAACTCCGTGATGAGGTAAATAATTAACCAACGTTTCCTTTGATGTTGATTCCTTTACCAAAGTCATATGACCTAGACTTTCATATTCCTCCATGAAATTGATGTAATACTCTTTCAGAATGTTACTTCTGGAGAATTTTCTTTCCATGTTTTTGAGCCTCTTCAAAGCTGTTTGATATGTGTCACCTATATCTTCAATGTTTCTCTTGACTAGCAATGGCACAATGAACTGTCCTGTCTCATTCCTTTTATGTTTTTCTGTGAATTCCCTTTCACATTCTTGATGGTCCTGACTTGTGAAATTCCCTTTTGAACATTCCTCCATTTCCCAAAACTTCTTCAAGTCGAAGTTCACGTCTCTGACTAAGTTACAGCGTTTTTTTAATTGAGTTGAATTCGAGGTTGTGTTGCCTGCTAAAATCCAACCCAATTTGGTTTTTTGTAACAAAGGAAGATTTTCACCACTTTTTATCTGACCAATGCACATGAGCTCATAAAATATTGAAGCGCCCAATAGCATGTCCACTTTCCCTGGAGAACAAAAAGTGGGGTCTGCCAAATTAATGTTGGATGGAATTTCGAAGGTAATTTTAGAAGACGGCAAATCATCTGTTATTTTATTTATAATTAAAAATGATAAATCAGCCTGGAATGAATTGAACCTTGACTTCAATTTAATCTTGGCCATTTCATTTATGTGGAAACATCCTTGATTGATCCCAACTACTGGAACATTCACTTTTTTGGTCTTCAATTGCAGTCTATTAACCAAGTCCTTTGTGATAAGATTTGTTTGAGATCCTGAATCCAGCAATACTCTAGCTTGAATGAAATTTCCCCTGTGATCAACTACGTCAACGATTGCTGTTGCCAATAGCACATCATTGGATGTCGATGAAGACATGACTGACAAGAGACTTGTTTGATTTTCTCTCGACTGTTCAGCCAAGTTATTTTGGACATCCCTTTCTTGTGAAATCCTGTTATGCTCTTGCTGATTATTGATATGTAATAGAGTATTATGCCTCTGACCACAATTCTTACAATTCACTGAAGAGCAAGAATTCACCTTATGATTAGGCTTCAAACAATTAAAACATAAGCCCAAACGTTTGACCTCATTTCTTCGAGAATCAACTGATAAACCCAGAAACTTTTTACAATAAAACAATAAATGCTCTTCATTGCAGAACTGACAAGTGTGCTTGTTGTGTTTATTTGTTGATAAAAAGGTTTTTTGATTTGGTTTATAGTTGTTCGATTTGATATTGAATTTGTCTGTTTTGTAACATGAATTTTCATTTAAAGTTTCTAATAATGAACACCTTTCTTTCAAGAAATTCAAAAGTTCTGGCATTGTTGGCAACTTAGACGTGATATTTGCTGATTCCCATGTTTTGCGTGTTTGAAAATCTAGTTTACCGCTAATCAAGTGAATAAGCAACAAATCCCATTGAGAGACGGGTTGTTTGAAACTTTCCAGCACTCTCAAAATCCTTTTAACATCGTCTAGTAATTTTCTTAATGCTGCAAAAGATTCCTTTGGAATTGAGGGTAGATCAAAGAGTGCTCGAATATGACTATTAATAATTAATTTGTCATTTTGATATCTTTCCCTAAGAAGATTCCATGCAATTGGGTAATTATCATTGGAAACTTTCAAAGAATGAATTACTGCTTCAGCATCCTTTTTCAAACATGATTTCAAATAATAGAATTTTTGAACATTGCTTAGGCTTTCATTGTTTTCTATTAATGAGGTGAATGTGTCATTGAATTCTAACCATTGATTACCATCTCCCGCAAATGTAGGAAGATCAATTTGTGGCAAATTAATGCCATTTGACGATGAATTTGTTTCATGAACAACTTGCGTTAGTTGCACTTGAGAAAGACCTGCATTTTCTAATAAATCAGATGCAGCAGCAGTGACCGTAAAATATAATTCTTCAAATTTCTCAAACTCTGTATTGTAAGTTTCCTTATTGTCTGGGTCTAATGCAACCAATTTGATATGAATATTACTGTAACTGTTAGGAAGATTTTGAATTTTGTCTAATCTAATTTGTAGTTGGTTAATCAACGTGTTGTTATCATATAGTTTTTCTAAAAATTGCTGAAATCTGACTAATTGACTTTCAAGAGTTTCTTTAGTTGTGATACAATTTTGAAATTCACTCATGATGTTTTAAAAATGATTGCTCACACAAATCAAAATGAAGTTTGCGTATTTCAAGACAGACCTGCCTTCCAAATGGTTCGGAATCTGAATTCTTTGAATCTGATCTCCTTGAATCTGAATCTGCTCCTTTCTTATGAGAATGATGAATCTTCTTCGTTCGACGTGTACGCCTTGGAAATGTTCTTGAGATGATATGAAATTGCTGAATTGCTCTTGATTTTCTTGTACGGATTGATATCCGGCTCTCGAAGGACCAATTTGTGGGGTTTTATCCCCTAATTTTTGATAAAGAAATACTTGAGTTCTTACTTGTTTGAATATATTGACTGACTTTTCTACAATTGTCAAAAACTCTCATTTTTTTAAGTAATTAAATCTCGCCTTCTTATAAATTTGAATTATGAATACATTCACATTATTATTCGATCTATGATTCGATTTCAAACAGAGAGAGAGATCCGAATTATTGGATGTTCTGTGTCCGATCCACCTCCGAAAGGGAATACCGAATGCGCCTATAGATAGGTATGCTAGATAGACCTGGCTCTATGGTTGATTGGGTCCAACCATGGACTCGAAAATTACAGGACTCGCAAAATTTCCATCGCCATCTAACGGGGTGATACATCAACATAAACAATAAATTATTATAAATTTGACTATTAGATGCCGCGGCATTATTCTAACACCACGAACCTCACCTATTTCCAATGTTTTTCATGTGAGCATGCCGAAAAAAGTCACCACAAAATCTCTCATTCCGAAAATATGCTCATTAGATTACAGATTTCATTTCTTTCGATTACAGATGTCATTTCATTCAAAGGGATCTTTAATTTTCGAGTCTATGGTTGGACCCAGAATGTAGGTTTCTGGTATACTCCCCTTTATAGAGCCTTAGTTTCATGAGAATATTCATCGAATCTGTAGCATTAGAATATTCTGTGACCATAGAAGATGAATGATCCCATTAATAATTCACAAATGATTATTAGTTGTTACTATGGTTTCATAAGAATATTCATTCAGATTCGATGAATTTGGCTCTACGTACAACATGAATCCAAAAAAGCTCGGGAATTACTGAATTCAGGAGCAAGAGCACCTGAGAGTTCTATCATTATTTTGCTTCACAGAATCCAACGCAATCATAAAAAAATAGGGTTTCAATTTGAAAAGCAGTTATGGCCAATTTTCGATCACAGTTTTCGACACGAAATTTGAGACACCCTGTGATGATATTTGTGAAATTCATTCATGACCTTTTCACATTCTTCAATTTTCCCGCTGTTACAACGGTTTATACTAGGGATGTTCAGAATGAGAAAAATTAAAATAATACTGACCTTGAACATTTGACTTTTTTTCTCGATATTTTGAAAACTATTCGAACGAATACAAAGGTTTCAACAGAAATGTTTTCAGCATTGAAAACTCAATCATATCAAAAACTAAAAAATCGAAAAAAAATTTTTTGAACAAATTTATATTCACTCCCTGTATAACTGGAGGTGCTCAAGCTCCAAAAATATTTTAGGCGTGTAGACAACTTCGAACAATTTCATAATCACAATTTTCAGATTTCAAATATGTCCAGTTCTCCAGAAACGTCTAATAGGCACTCGAACTTGGGACACCCTGTATAAATGTCAAAATTATCTTTCAAATAAAAAAATTGGCTTCAATCTTTACTTGAATGTGTTTTATTCCAATTCAAAGTTGTATCACTCTAAAAAAAACATCCGATACTTCTGTATACGCTATTATAGAATTAAAGTCGTAATTAAACTATATCAGCCCTTCTTAATTGGGAACGAAATACGACAAAAAAGTGCGAAAGGGGCGGATAAATGTTTGTGCCAGTTTTTCTGATTGGCCCCCACGAAGCAGGTTGGTATTCTCTTTAGACAATATATCTAATAAGATCCTAACATAAGATGCACATCTTGGTCTTATCAACAAAAGATTCTGACATTTTATGTATCCGAATCGCGTCATGCATTGGGCAACAAGAATTCATAACAGAAGATTCAAGATACCTCAAACAACTTTTTTTTTTGGCTTTTTCTTGAGCTACGGCGCTTTTTTCCAGATGTGGGCGAACTTCTAATTTGTTGATTGAACCGAATTCTATCATATTTCGAATGTGACAAACTATTATAATTTGACTATTTGTAACTTTTGGGATAACCTAAACCTTCATGCAGCAGGGAAATTTTAACTATGCTAAATAATTCCTATCATTCCAGGACAATACAAAATCCAGGAACTAGATAAAGTGATGTGGTCGCTCAACAGAGATTATGGTAACATTGTCAAAGTTGGTGGTCTCATTGGTCACCCAGATCTTCTATTCGTTTTCAACGGTGACGACATCAGAAAAGTTTTCAAGCAGGAAGAAGCCCTGCCTCATAGACCTTCTATGCCTTCGTTGCATTATTACAAGCAAAAATTTAGAAAGGACTTTTTTGACGGGAATTCCGGAGTTATAGGAGTGTAAGCCGAAATGTTGATATATAAAACGCCTTTATTCATTGAAACGTTTTGTAGACATGGTGAAAAATGGAATGAATTCAGGAAAATGGTACAAAAGTTTCTTTTACCACCATCGTCGGCGAAAGTCTTTATTGGTCCATTGGATGATATAGCCAGTGATTTTCTATCGAGGTGAGTTCCGGATCGAATTCAGATCGAGAAAAATATCATTTCAGATTTCTTGCGATCAGAGCGAGAAAGTTGGGAATGAAGTAGCACGATTTTGGACTAGCACTAGTTTTTAAAATGAAAATTATGAAAGTAGGTACTCCGAGCGGAATCTTTGAAATTGGAAGGCTACAAAAAGAAAACCAATGGATATTTTTTTAGTCTGTTTTCAGATAAGTTTTCAGAATGAAAGATGGTTTAACCAAAAATTTTGGATGAAATATTTCTTTCGCTGTAGACATGTAAAAAAAGTTCGAATTCTCGTGAAAAATGTTCCCGGAAAATCTTATAAAATCGAGCAAATTGATATACCTAATGCTATTTATTTTGGCAATCGGACAAAAAATTCCAACTTTGCAGGTTTTCCGCCATTTTGAATGTTTTCCTAGAATTCTACACCACAATTGAATTAAGCACCAAAAATACTAAGATGTGATCATAAACCGTTATGTCAAAGGTCACGCATAACTTACCAATATAATCAGAATATCGCTCAGAGTTTTAAACAACCAGTATCTCTCTTATTCTTCTAAAACTGGCATATCATAAGGCGAAAATGAATTTCTCGATGGCATCGGCTATACCTCCAGGGTTATCATAATAATCCGTGCATTAGACGTTTCTTGGCTTCTATGAGGAAAATATTTCTGAAATTTGGCACACGGCCGTTTTTCAAAGGGGAAAATCATGCTAAAATATTTTCATCAATATCGCATTTCCGGTTATACCGGAAGTGACCATCAGCTTTGGTATTTCAAATGGAACTACCTATTTTTCTAACCAGAAATGGATTCCTTCTTAGATTTTATACATTTTTCATCTGAAATATTTTTTATGTTGTTGTCATGGTTACGAAGATATAAGGACTTCTATGAGAAAATGGCCAGTTTCAGAGGTCCGCGAAACGTATCATAGCATGCATACTATCCATAATGAAGAAACAAATGAAGGATCTTACGAAAATTCAATAAGTTTGCTTCGTATTGCATGGCTTTCGAATCATGTTGTTCTATTGGAACTGTCACAATAAATTCATATTTCTGAGAAATTTCAAACAGCAATAAACATTTTTTCAAATGGCATGCCCATATTTTTTGTACAGAAAATTTAATTTCAAACATTTTTCCAAGAGTTCCTTATGTCCATCTTCAACTGTTTTCTATACAAAAAATATGGGCATACAATATGAAAAAATGAAGTTGTTGCAGTTTCAAATTTCTCAGATAGTATCCCCAAAAAAATTAACGCACATTACGGAAATCTCAAATTTATTCTACAACTGAAGGTGTTCTCAATGATAATTATTTTTATCAGAATTATGCATGCATATTGCATATGTTATCCACTTTCAACGTTTTTCTTCAATACAGATGTTTTCTCCCAGTAGGAATAAAAAAAAGATGATATTATCAGATTTTGAATGTATTGGCTCCATTCTAAAATCAGTTGTTCTCGATCAATTCTAGTGATCAATAGTTTTTTTTTCGTTTGATTTTCTACACTCGATCGCTATGCAACGCGAAACACGCAATTTGACCTAAAAGGAATGTGTCCAAGCGGTAGTTTTGCGAGAAGAAGGGTGGACATACACAAGAATTGCAGAAAGGTTTGGAGTTTCCCATACAAGTGTGTCCAGAATGTTGCAGCTATTCAGGGGGACAGGTATGAATGTCCGAAGACCAGGACAGGGTAGACCACGGGTAACAACTGCCATTCAAGAACGTTACTTGAGAATTTCTTCGTTGAGACAACGGTTTGCAACCGCTCGCCTACTTCAAAATCAGCTTGAGCAAACTCATGAGGTGCAAATTAGCACTCAGACAATAAGAAACTGACAGGCGAACTGACATAGTATCATTTCCTGTTTTTGATCCTGATACCACCATTTAATCATCTGAATAAGAAATCGCCTCAGAGAATATGATTTAAGGCCTCGTGTCGCGGCAAGAGGCCCAGCTCTTACCCCAGCCCATCGAAGGGCGCGTTTGGATTTTGCGAGAGAGCATATCCATTGGGAAGAGGCCGTTTGGGAAAGAGTTCTCTTCACAGATGAGTCTAGATTCTGCCTCTCAATAGAAGGCTGAGAAGTTCAGAAAATCATCTAGCTACTCTTAATGACTTAGGAATCCAACTCGGAGAAATCTGGGAAGGATTAGATCAGAACATTTTAAGATCACTCATTTTGAGTATGAACTGTCGTTGCCGAGCTGTAATTAACGCAAGGGGTGGAAATACCAAGTATTGAATCACTTATCAGCATTTCAGTATTTTGAAAATTGTTCATTTCTCTTTTTTCACATAAGATTCGGTGAAATCCTGAATTTTTCTTCCATTTAATGGGTCTTGTTTCGTTCAAAACCTTCCCGAGAGAACATAAATAATAAGTTATAGAGTCAATGTAGAGTTAACTTTCATTAAAATTGAGATTTTCAGAATGTGCGTTAATTTTTTTGCGCAGTGTAGATAAAAATAGTGATCCAAAAAAGTTAGCATTGTGCCATCAAAAGATCTGGAAATTGTCATCTGGAAGCCAGTTCGTAGCTTTTGTGCGATCGTTCATTCATCTTATGAGTAGGTATAGAATCATCTTGTATAGGTAGATTTGCATTCAAGAATCTAATGGAATTTTTTTGACATCTCTCAAAGAAATAGTCCATTATTTCGGATATGTTATATGTCATTTCAAATATGGCTACCGCGATGATGTTTTTCTAGAACACATCATCTCTATTGAAAATCTTTCTTGTTTAGATTTTCTTGGGATACATTTTTTACGATTTCCTATACTTTGTATGCAGTGTCGAAGACCCAAATCTTGTATATTCCTGCCCTCAAACAGCAATGGGACACTACGCGATTACACTTGTCCAGTAACCTACGCATTAAAGAAATTAATAGTACCTATGTATATTATTCAATGAGCGTAATGTAGGTCATAACATACTCAGAAGAATTTTGCAGCACGAGCCGTCAGGCGAGTGGCGTAATTCATCAAGTGTGTTATGACCATTACCGCGAATTTAATACTATACTATATCTTCGATTTCTTCCGTAAAATCCGAATCAATCTGCTTTTTAAAAATTGACAAAAGTTGTCGAAAGCGATCTATGTGGTCGAGAATCGAATCGCGTAGAAAACGTCGAAGATCCACGTTTTCCAAATGCAATTTTTAGATATTCAGACCCAAGGAGAAGTAGAAATCATAGACATGATAATAATAGAAGGAATTTATTGCAGAAGCAAAAGGCCATCGACCTAAGGTCCTTCAGCCCACATCATAGACATATTATCCCAATTTTGATGAGTCTATGGTAGAAATGGATGGCGAGAACGTAACCTTGATCTCTGAAATAGAGTTCCCGATCGATCCGACTTTTTTTCGTAAGCTTCATTTTCCCTATTCGTATCAGAATTATGGGCGTGAGTTATTATAACTCACCCTTGTGGTTTATAGATACCATTAGAGCTCAAGATCAGTTGAATAATGCATATAGGTACATATTATTCCATGGGAGTAGATAAAATTAATTTTAAACTATAATTAATTGGAGCGCGATTCATAATCCATAATTATATCACGCCATAAAAAGACATCCGTATCCGTATCACTTACATTTTCAAGATATAATGCAATATGGAATACCTACTAATTTATTTGAATTCATATATGCATATCGAGTAATTCACAGTTTTCTCAAATCGAGGATATTTTCTGCTCCATTAACCGATCCTGATATATTCAACTATTGGAATTTTTAAAGGCAGGTATCTGGGCATTTTTTCCAAAAGGGGGTCAAACACGAGTGGGTAATGTTATGAAGGAAAAGTTCAATAATTATACATATTGATGAAGTTCATGAATTGAATACAGCTTTCTGAGATTGAATTGAAGGCTTTTCCTAGTCTTGCACGAAACGAAGAGGTGCGAAAGACGAGGTCATAAGATATACTTTGGTATAGTTTTCTAATTTTGAACGGTTTTAATGTATTTATTTTTGTTAGTGAGGAACTCAGAAGTATGTGCTTACTAGTTTCCGAGATATTTTTAAATTTGAAAAATGATAGGTATACAGAGTGTAACAGCCAAATGGAATAAATTCGATAACGAATAAATGAGGGCGTGGTGGGAAAAACGCTCGGACACGTCGATTTGTAATTTTAAATGCGCATATTTTTCAAGAAAATAATATTATTTAGGGTGTTCCATGTGACCGTGGCCAAAACCAACTTTCTTATTTCAAATGCAACACCCTGTATATTATTCATTTTTTGGATTCTTCAGAGAATTCTAGACACAATTCATGCAAAATGTCCTATACCTATATCTTCAACTATTTCGGAAGAATTAAGTGTTTTCAGATTTATTTCAAAAATCAACGTTTTAAATGAAAATTATTTTTTCGGCAACCGTCCGGGAAGTACCCACTTCCCGGACGCTTTTTCTTTGAGAAAGTAGCATTTCCCGGCCTAGGCCGGAAAGTACGTACTTCCCGGCCTAGGCCGGAAAAACACGTCGTTGTTGTCATTGTTATGATCATCACAATAGCAACGAAATAACGGATGACAGTTCTGTTCTGTTTAATTCAAATATGAATCAAAATCAATAAAGAGATGTGTCATCTCATTGATTTGTAATTCTTCACGGTTGCCGAAAAAATATTGTACGCAACACGCCCGGAAATAGATTTTTTGGACTCACAGACTTCCAGGACTCGCCTCCGGCTCGTCCTAGAATCTTGTCTATTCGTCCAAAAAAACCCTATTTTCCGGACTTGTTACGTAAATTACTATTATTTCACAAATTCGGTACATTACACTTAAAACCTAATGAGTAATACTGATTATTTCTTAATTATTAAAAAAAACGAAAGAAAACATTGATGTCAATGTAGGAAATGTTCAAAATGCTCGCCGCGAACGTCTTGGCAACATGCTAATCTGGTGTAGAATTGTCTTCTAACGTTACTCAACATTTCAGGCTTGACTGATCTAATCGCAAGCATGATTCGGTTTTTCGAGTCGTCTAAGTTTAAGGGCTTCGTTTCGTATACAATACTTTTGACATATCCCCACAAAAAGAAGTCTAATGGTGCAGATCAGGAGATCGTGCTGGCCATTCTATCGATCCGCCCCTCCCTATCCACCGATTTGGAAAAATTTGGTTCATGTACTGCCGGACATTGATTTGGTAATGGGGCGATGCTTCATCTTGCTGAAACCATATTATATTGGCAGGAACTTGGGGATTTGCTCGATCAGGATATAAGTTTATCAAAGTTGGTTCGACATTATTTTGGAGTAGTTCTAAATATTTTTCTCCATTCAAGTTGCCGTCAATATAAAAAGGGACCTACGATATGATTTCCAACAATTCCTGCCCACATTTTCAGGATATTGCGTATGTTCTTCTCTGATCCAGGATTCTCATCAGACCAATAGCGGCAATTTTGACGATTAACATGACCGTGTAGCGTAAATGTAACCTCATCAGAAAACAAAACATTTTTTGATTGGATCACATTGTTATCTAACATTGCCATCATTTGCTCACAAAAATGCGTTATCCTATCGAAATCGTCTTCCATGAGCTCCTGAGTTGCCATCATTCTATAGGGATGCATCTTACTTTCCTTTAATAATCGAAATATTGACGTGTGGCTGACGGTGAACAGCGGGGCAACTTTTCGAACAGAATTATGTGGCATAATATCTAATATCCAATTTCGTATCATCACTTACTGCATTGGCGGCAATTTTTTTATTTGTCTTACATGACCAAGCTCTCAAAACTGTTTTTCCATTTTGCTAATTGTTCCTTGGGATATAGGCGGAAAATTTGGAAATTTTTCGTGAAATAAGCGAGTAACTTCCATTTGTGTCCATGTGTGATTTCCATAACCAATCATTTGAAGAATGTTTATTTTGTGCATTTCTGTTAATTGAACCATTTTTCTAATATTATTACGTACAGTTATCGAAATTCAAAAGACAATAGCACTTACACTGATCACTTATTGTCATGCAAACAGACAACGTGTTACTAAGGCTATGAGAATAAACAAATCTGTTTTTGTTTTTTTTAATTTCTTCTGAGTAATGGTTTTTGCTTACTTTCTTGATATCAAGAGGTAGGGGAAGTATGCCTATGATGGCACCTTGCCTATGATGGCACACCATGAAGAAGTCTGTTAATATCAACTGAATAAACTTATGTTCACTGAGGTTGTTCGCCAGATAGTATTAATGAGAGGTATTCGTAGTTACAACTTGATACGTGGCATTTTGTGTCTTTCATAACAGTTCAATTATTTTGGTGAGTGTTGATGTATGATAATTATCTCCTTTATTTTCATATTATTCAGATGTTTCACAACTTTGTGTTAAAAAAATTTTACTTTCCTTTGAATGCCTTATAACAATGCTGTAAGTGTGAAGTTTGAGGTAATGTCGTATTGTAATTGCCTTCTTCGGTTGGTTGAAAGATATATGACATTTATGCCTATGATGGCATAGTCGAAGTGTTCCTATGATAGTAAAGGGTGCCATCATAGGACAAAAGTGGTTCATCACATTGAATATTCTTTTTTTCTAAATCAACTTTATGACAACAAGAAGCAAGAGTCAATTTTGGAAAGAGGAAGATATGGAGGCAGCGCTAAATGCTGTGAAAAAAAATAATATTAAGATATCTAATAATATAAATGTCAAAGAATTTAAATTTAGTTTTATGTTTTGTTACACTCTTACGTGCAGGTATACTCATCTGTTGACCTCTCAATTTCATTTTTATGCGATGAGACTGCAATTTTTTTTTAATAAACCAATTCAATAATTAGTTTCTTTTCATTTTCAGTCATATGCCATCATAGGACATATGTGCGCCTATGATGGCACCCTTGGCCAAATTTTGAAAAGTGCTATCATTCATTTCCTTCAAAATTTATACTGAAAATATACTCAAGAATGCATACTACATAGGAGCATAAGTAAATCTATGAAATCGATTATCCAAAAAAATTTTCTTCCAATGAGATATGTGGATAATTCGTTAAGAGTGCCAACATAGGCACACTTCCCCTAAATGGGAAATAAGTTTTGAGTGTAATGTATCCAATTGGTGAAATAAAATAATTTTCATTTAAAATGTTAATTTTTGTAAAAAATCTGAAAACACTTAATATTTCCGAAAAAGTTGAAGATAGGTATAGGACATTGTACATGAATTATGTCTAGAAGTTTCTGAAGAGCGTTTTTCCTAACACCTCCTCATTTATTCGTTATCGAATTTATTCCATTTGGCTGTTACACTCTATAATACCACTAGAGATGAAATTTCATCTCGAGTGGTATTCGACATGACTATTTCACGAGAAAATGTCTAACATTAAGTAATATGGTCACATTTGACACGGATTGTGCTATTTGGCAAATTAGAATTAATAGTTTAACTAAACGTTGTTTGTTTTCTCTATGATATTCATTTCCGAAACTATCTAAGAATTAAAGAAACGTCAAAAATTTTATCGCTGGAAAACCAACTTGTTGGTTTTGCCGGCTTGAAAATTTTATCGAGATGAAACAATCTTTGCTACGGGAACTTCCTCACTAAAAATGGAAAGAGTGAAATAGTCAACAGTAAAAACACGAGAGCTTTTTTTTCATCCCCAAAAGAAAAGCTCGAGTGGTTTCTGGCAAGATAAATTAACGACCGAATATATGCATGAACAATTTACAATAATCATCTTTATTGATACAGGGCAGACATTAAAGTGACGTAAGCATACTAGATGTAGACGCTTAAGAAAAGATGCACCTTTTTTATCGCTGTCAAAATCACAGAACAGTCATTTTTAAATGACACATTTTGTACAGGAGTTGATTTATCGATTTGAAACGAAAGTTGCGTCCCAACTGAAAATGGAATGAGTGAAATAGTTCCTGGAAAACCAACTTGTTAGTTTTGCCGGCTTACATGTTTTATCGATGTGAAACGAGAGTTGCTATGGAAACTTTCTCACTTAAAATGGAATGAGTGAAATAGTCTTAATCAAAATCCGCAATAGTTTCGTGTTTAACTAAAGTTTGATTCCACACGCTATATTTGATTATCAGATACAGGCGATACAGCCATTCCAAATGGCAACCTTCCAACAGAGGTAGGTCATTGGTGAATATAAATTCAGTCTAATGTAAGGAATTTGTAGTCGAAATTCATAAATTCAAGATGAAAAGTGGTAACTTCAAAATTCCTGAGAAATTTCATAGATTTCGATTCTAATTTATTCTATATAAAAAGAGTATGTACCTAGGTTTTTTGGGGTCCAATATATCATTTATTTGGTTGCATATGAAAAATGTTTCGTAAAAAATCATAAATTCAATATGACGGATGAAGGTTCGAAATTCTGTAACTGAATAAAATTCAACTGATTTAGAATTGGGAGCTTTCGAGGGCAAGTTTTACGACCTTTACAATAACCGAAATTAACCAAATACCAATGTATACTCCACTCACTTTTATAAAGTATCCTGGTTGCCACATCTCACCGTGTATATTTTGACATTGTAAGGTTATAGTCATGTTCCTGTCAGATACGTACGCAACATTGTCGTTTCTACATAGAGATCGTAGTAGTTACGTATTCATCAAAATGAATTTGAGAAAATATGATGTGAATTCAATAATTCCAAAGACCTGGCGAATGTCGAAGAAATTTTTTTCTCTGTTAGTGCGGGAAATATTTCACGTATATAAACATGTAGTTAGAAGATTCAGTTATGCTATTTTTTTTTTGTACAGAGGGGCAATATTCGTTGTCTACTGAGGGGATCTCAAGAATTAGAGCAGCTAGAAGAAAATGGAGAACACATTATCGAGCTCTTTCTTCCTGAATAATCCAAATCTGAAAACAGACCCGACCTATCATTCATAGATTTTGAGTTATGAGCGAGAATTGAGAAATTGTCATTTTCAATAATGCTGAATAACTCGCTCGTTTGGACTCCTATTGGAAATCTGTTGTTACATTCTACAGGCACTTTTTTTAAGAGTAATTCAAATATAATATGATTGATTTTTTTCATCAATGAGAAGGATTTTTGATTTCTCAAATGTAAACTATTGTCGAAAGTTATTTTATCTTGCTGCGAATTTTTTGCTGATTTCGAAAATGTATCATGTGTCACAATTCACATTAATATCACCTGAGAACAAAATTATAATACTTTTCCTGCTTTTCGATTCACTGTTGAATTATAAGCTGGCTGACGTTGCCATGGAGACCGTTGAATATGCATTCTCTTTTGTAAACTCTATGCTTCTATGATTGAAATCATCGATTGCTGAAATAACATTTCTATAGTTAATGTGTCAGCGATTATTCTTATAAGAAATAGACCAGTCCAACAAAACAGCTGATCACCTTTTCAAGATGGCTGCTGGGAGCAAACAAATAACAAATAGAAATTTTATAGAATTTCACAATGCCAAGACGTCTTCTACTTACTTCTACCCAATTAACCACACATCATAATAGTAGCATGCTTTTATACGACAAAAATGAAGCAATTGCATGAAAAACACACAGTAAACAATCGGTTTGTTGTTTGTTTGCTCCCAGCAGTCACTTAAACAGCTGATCGTGACATACCGTTGGACTGGTCTATTGTTCATCTTATTAAATTCATTATCCAAAATGGCTAGAAATATTTCAAGTCATGAAAAATTCGATATATTGTTTTGCTCCATGCTCTTTCGTGAACTCCACATAATTATGTGAACTCAACCTTCTGCGATAAGAATAATCGAATGTCGAATAATTAACTCAATGTATCGATATTCTTCATAAGAAAACAGAAGACTTTCATCTCAAGAGCGTACCCAGGATTTCAGCTAGGGGGGGGCAGCTCATACCTGAGAAGATGGTCGGTCAGGTTTATTGTCAGGAAACCAGGAAAATTAACACTAATTTTATCTTCAAGGGGGGCAGCTGCCCCCCCTGGCCCCCCCTTGGGTACGCCCATGTTTCATCTGATGATTAAAGAAAAAATGTGCATTCAATTATCTTTTTTCTATTTGAGAAATGAACTCGAAAATTCAGTAGTATAAAAAAAGTCAATAATAATTATTTTCACAAACTTAAGATGATGAAAAACTATATCAACGGTAGTGTTCGAATTGTGAACCATTGTTGGATAAGCACTCCATACATCTCGATCTAACACTACGTATGGCGTTGCGGATATGAATTCTGGTGACTTCCTTCAATGCGTTTTCCGTTCTCCTTCTTAACTGTTCATGGTTTGTTATCCTCGTTTCATAAATTTTATTTTTCAAATATCCCCATAGAAAAAAATCAAGTGGCGTAAGATCTGGAGAACGCGCAGGCCATATCACAGGGCCATTGTACCTATCCAATGGTCACCAAAATTTGAGTTCAACCAATTTGTTGAGTTGTGTGCTGGTGCTCCATCCTGTTGGAAATATATTTCCCTCCAAGGGATCAATGGTATGTTTTCCAGTTCAGGTTCAATATTTCGCTGTAGGATGTTGAGGTATGCATCCGCATCGAGGGTTTGATTATAAATATGATATGCCAGAATATTGTTTTTATTTAAGGCAACCCATATATTGAACCCTTGTCGAACCTTGTCTTCTTTAACCAAGTGTTGATTTTGATCAGACCAATAGTGCATATTGTGCCTATTGATAATTCCACAATTTTCGATTCGAGCTTCATCAGTCCAAATAATACCTATTTTCATGGACAAGGGGGTCTTCTTCTACTTCACTCAAATACCAATTGCAAAATTGAATCCTCCTTTCAGAGTCCCCATCTTGCAAATGGTGTATTTTGCGACATTTATAAGGGTGAAATTTATTGCGTTTTAATATGTTGAATGCACTTCGACGTTTTATTCCTATACTTCCTCTTCTATACCTTTTCAACTTCAAATTGAGACTAATCACAATCAAATTGGAATTAAACAAATTCGAAATGAGAATACGCAACTTCAAATTGGTAAACGAAATCGAATTGGGAATAAACATATTCAAAATGGGACTAAAAAATCTCATATTGGGAAATGACATTCCCACTTAAATTTGATACTTCAAAAATATGGTCAAATAATAAATGTACCTATTGATGAGATCATTTTGGGTGTTTTGTGTTATAACTATGCCAGATTACATTAAAGGAGCGGAGGCAGCGAATGCCAGAATGCAGATTTGTGCTGTATACAATAATAATGGAGATTGGAGAGAATTGGCTAATACTATTGGAGTGAAGCGATCGACCGCTTACCGCTGGGTCAATAATCAGGATAGAATACCCAAGCAACGTGGAGGAAAGAGAAGAACTAAAATCACTGCAGAACATCACGAATTTATAACACAGTATGTGAAAGAAAATAACAGAATTACGCTGAAGGAGCTTAAACTGAAATTTCAATCAGAGCATAACATTTTTGTTCCGTCTGAGTGTTTGCGGAAACATTTGGATGGATTGATGTACACTTTGAAAGATCTACGCAGAGAACCTGAGAGAATGAACTGTGATGAAACCAAATTAAAGAGAAAAGAATACGTACAACAGCTTCTAAATTATCAGTCAGAACTGCTTACGTGTGCTGCCTATAATATTTACCAGTCGCATGTGGTGTTGGTAGTAGATAGTGCTCCTTGTCATGCAGGATTAGAAGAGTTCTTTCAGGAACCAGAATTTCTGGAGTTAAAAGGGCAATGTCTACAAGGATGCCACAGATTTTGGCTGCTGAAGAAAGGACAAATCTTCCTCAAAACCAGTTCCGCTTGCGTGAATTGGAAATTATATTGCGTGATAATATAAATATATACCTTTTCAACTTCAAATTGAGACTAATCACAATCAAATTGAAATTAAACAAATTCAAAATGAGAATATGCAACTCCAAATTGGTAAACGAAATCGAATTGGGAATAAACATATTCAAAATGGGAAGAAGCAACTTCAAATTGGTAAACGAAATCGAATTGGGAATAAACATATTCAAAATGGGACTAAAAAATCTCATATTGGGAAATGACATTTCCACTTAAATTTGATACTTCAAAAATATTGTCTTTCAGGAACCAGAATTTCAGGACAATAATCTACTCAGACTCAGTCCTTACAGTCCAATGCTGAACCCTATAGAATTTGCGTGGTCAAGTTTTAAAACTGGAGTTAAAAGGGCAATGTCTACAAGGATGCCACAGATTTTGGCTGGTGAAGAAAGGACAAATCTTCCTCAAAACCAGTTCCGCTTGCGTGAATTGGAAATTATATTGCGTGATAATATAAATATAATAAATATCAACAACTGTGCGCGATATGTAGCACATATACAGCGATATTTTCCTGATGTTTTAAACTTAGTTGACTTGTTCATAAAATAGCATTATATAGTTTAAGTTTATCAACACCTCTGCATTGTAAAATAAATTTTTTCCTCATTTGAATTCTTAGTTACTTCAGAACAATTCTCTTGAACTATGAAATAAAACGGAAAATGACTTTACTCAATATGAAATTGTTTAGTGTCAATATGAATGTGTTTATTCCCAATTCGATTGTGTTTACCATTTTGAAGTTGCTTATTCTCATTTTGAATTTGTTTATTCCCAATTCGATTTCGTTTACCATTTTGAAGTTGCATATTCTCATTTTGAATTTGTTTAATCCCAATTTGAATGTGATTAGTCTCAATTTGAAGTTGAAAAGGTATAGTTGATATGGTTGTGTGATTTTCATTGTTGAAGAAATATTTTTATTTGTATCGATTCTCACAACTTGTTCATAAAATAGAATTATATAGTTTAAGTTTATCAACTCCTCTGCATTGTAAAATAAATGTTTTCCTCATTTGAGTTCTTAGTTACTTCAGAACAATTCTCTTGAACTATGAAATGAAACGGAAAATGACTTTTCTCAATATGAAATTGTTTAGTGTCAATATGAATTTGTTTATTCCCAATTCGATTGTGTTTACCATTTTGAAGTTGCTTATTCTTATTTTGAATTTGTTTATTATCAATTCGATTTCGTTTACCATTTTGAAGTTGCTTATTCTCATTTTGAATTTGTTTAATCCCAATTTGAATGTGATTAGTCTCAATTTGAAGTTGAAAAGGTATAGTTTTCTAGATGATATTTTGGGATTGATCGTTACAGCTCCAATGGTATTAAGAGTATTCTCCTCTTCATTTTCTTTATTATATTTCTTCGGACGGGATTGTGTGAAGCTTCCATAATTTTTCAGATTGTGAACTAAACGCTAGCTATATTTTTCACTGGGTTGCTGCCGTTCAGGATATTTTTCGAGATAGACTTCCCTTGCGACTCGGCTATTTTCATTCGATATAGCACGCCAGCATATCGAATTTTTCATGATTCGGAATATTTCTAGCCACTTCGGATAATGAATTTAGTCTGTTTTCAGATTTGGATTATTCAGGAAGAAAGAGCTCGAGAATGTGCTCTCCATTTTCTTCTAGCTGCTCTAGTTCTCGAGATCCCCTCAGTAGACAACGAATTTTGCCCACCCTGTACAGAAATCAAGAATCTAGTGTTGAAATTGTGCAAACGTGTAGTGCAGTATAGAACTTAAAGTAACATGGAATGCTATTATCTATTATCTGATTTGTCCTATACACTATACTGTTGTCTTAAAGGATTAATACACTATTATTATTATTACCAGATCAAAAAGTGGGTAAACATCTCAAGTTGGTGGAACAGCAAGATTTCCATGTCGCCATGGATATGAGCTGTCACACAGAACAGAGACACAGAAATTATTGCCGAAATGCCAATTGAATCGGATTTTGACGATTAGTTTCCATCTTGCAGATTTGTCAATTTTCATCTTTACCCTTCATTTTTTAAATGTTTTTCAATTGCTGTTTGTGTTATCAATATATCTGCGGAAATTATTGAAGCCAAAATTGCCCATAATTAGTCATTTATGTGTTTCTGTTCTGTGGAAACATGATAATCTCTCGGTTCCACCAACTTGAAATGTTTACCCATTATTTCAAACTGAGTAGAAAGGTTAATTTCGTTCCATATTGATGGAAGTTCTATGAGTGCAGTTCATATTTCTGTGCATCCGAAAATAATTCTCATGATTTTTGAACAATGGTGTTAGCACAAATTCCACTCCAACCATTAAGTTACCAGGAATTATTCCTTCCATAAAAGACTTATTCATAATAAAGTCCAGATCTTCAGCACTATAATGTTAATGTAGCTTTCCAAAACTTTCATTGGAATTTTGTCCCAACCATACGAGTCAACATTTTTCATAGATTTTACTGTTTCAACAATTTTATCTGTTGTTACAGGAAACAGAATTTTCATTCTGTTCTATGACGATGTTATTAGTTTTTCCATAGATGCATAGAATACCTGGTGTTGGCACTGACTAGATTTTGTCTAAGACTTTCTTGTCGATCGAAAATGTGACATTTTGTGCTGCTTTTCATTTCTCCCGAAAGGGGTCGCGCTATTTGTCGTTGCCGCAGTAGCGCCTCGACCGATAAAAATTGCCGGTTTATTCCGGAACTAGACCAAAATCTGAAATCTAGAATGCCGTTTTGATCTACAAATTTTGGTCACGATTTTTAGAAAGGAGTCGTTACACCAGGTATTCTATGCATCTTTGTTTTTCCTTCAAGGTTGACTGTGAACTTCAGTGCAATGTCTACAAAGAATTTATGAAAATTGTTCACTACTGTGTTGTGTTCTCGTCTATGTTTTGTAATTAAATTGGGTATCTTAGAGAATTGGACTAATAAGTTTTTTTCTATAACAAAAAAGTTCCGAAACATCGACGAAGTTATAGAAAAAACTTGTAATTATTTGTCCAATTCCCTAAGATACCCAATTTAATTATTCACTACATTTCCATATTTGCCAGTGGAGAAGTAGGTACCGTAGGAGTGTGCGATCGTTCATTTGTCTCAGTGAGATTGCTCACGATTGGAACATCGTATAGCCTTAAGGTGGATTTCCATACATCCGATCATCCGATGATACGATCGTCCGAAGGTGTTGTTATTGGCAGAAATATTCAAAATGGAATATTTCGGCCAATCACAAGACCTTCGGAATTCAAAATTGAATATTTCTGTCAATCACAACACCTTCGGACGATCGTATCATCGGATGATCGGATGTATGAAAATCCACATCAAGACTTATTACTTGCTTTATTATTTTATCGGAATAAAATTCTTGTTTAGTTTTCATTGAAATGTTGTCGTATTATTTTTCGCTGCCTTATTTGACTTTGGAAAAGGACGCGTTTAAACTGAAGGGTGTATCAAATTGCGCGGTTTCTTTTCAGAATAAATAAAACACAAGAGTATGAAGTAAACAGCTCATCTAATTGTGTTATAACCTTATTGATTTTCTCATTATTTTTAATGAAACTTTTGAAATTGTCTTTGATATGAATTACTTTTATTTTTTTATACGCATCTCTCGGGAAAAGACTGCTGTAAGTTGTAACCAAAAGGCAATACATCTTGTGGTAGGATATTTCATAGCTTTGCAGTTCGGGCCCGAAGAAAATGATCCATTGGAGTTGAGTCGCATAATCTCGGAGGCCAATTAATTGGACCATTTCTCGAATGATGCTATCGCCAAATCTTCTTTTCAAAAAAATCAATTGTTACGGTAGCTGCATGAGGTGTAGCGCCATCTTGTTGGATCCAAAACACTTCTGGGTCGATACCATTCAAATTTGAAACAAATAATCATCGATCTCTAACGAGCACCGAGCACTATTCACTGTAACATTAGCTCCAGAGCTAGTCGTAGTGGACAATGGACATATGCCGGAAATTATTTTCCAAACATAAATATCATAAAACTAGCTGGCCCGGCAAACTTTGTTCCGCCTAAATGATACTTACGGTGGATTTCACAAATCGTAATCACCGGTGATCGGAGATCAACGGCTTGGTTCTCTGATTTTTGAACTGTTAAATGTTTCCATGGATATGAGCTATCACACAGATTAGATACACAAAAATAATATGTCATAATATGTCAATCACTAATAATGGCAATTTTGGATTCAGTTATTTCGCAAATATATTTATTACCCAGACAGAAATTCAAAAACATTTTGAAAATTATGAGAAAAGATGAGAATGGACATCTCACGATTGGAACTCATCGTCAAAATCCGATTTACTTGACATTTCGATAAATATTCACTGTGATATTCACTCGCTTCTGGATCTGTTAATAGCCTTTCATGATACCATAAGCCCTATGTAAATTACACACTAATTGATGTCATATGTTCTTTTTCTACCATTTCAAACCACGACGACCGAAATGCTCGAAAAAAGAACAGATGACATCAATCGATGGCCGCGAAAGCCTCAACAAATTCATCGCCATTTATAATTGTGATAATGTCAAATATAGTACCTTCACGATTACGTCATTTGGAATAAATAAAACTATAAAAATAACTAATAATCATCAGTCATAATGTGTGAATAGCGCCATCTGAAGTGGTAAGAACGAAACTTTTGTCATATCTCAACGAAATCTAATCATTTTAGACATCTGTACTCCTACGCTAAGACATTTTGGTTTTGCCCAACAGCGCAGAGTTGTAGGCAACTCAAATTACACACTATAACAGTGACTATAGAGGGAATATAGTCACTGTTTGTACACACTTTTTGCTTGTATCGCCATCTAACGCGGAGAATATCAAATGAAGTGCAAACGAATAAGCGGTAGCGTAACTGTAACTGTAGCGACATCTAGTGGCCTTACTCAAAAGGAGGAAAAGCATTTCCTGTATAAGTAAAATTTTCATCGATTTTTTCAAAGTTTGATTGTATTTTATAATAACCAGTCCATCCTATCTCGAGTTATAAATGGTGTAACCAACATCTTTCTTTTATATATATATAGATTATCTTGGCTTCAATCTTAATTTAAATGTGTTTTTTCCTATTTCGAGTTCCCGAAAGATAGCGAAAAAAAACAGTGCGTACTGCACCTATACATTATTCACACAAAATTTTATTGATATAGTGTAGGTCTTGTTTCTTTTTGAGTCAAAAGTTTTGCAGTCAAGTTTTTGTTTTTTCTTTAACAATTAGTGATTCATTCATCTGGACTCCAGTTAGAAAATTCTTTCTAATGTTGAATTGGTATTAGTTTCTTTTCATTATGCTTTTCATATGTTTTTAGACATTTGAAGGCCACTTTATCGATGGAAAAGCCATATAACTTCACTCATATTCAAATGATTGTTCTAATCATGAAAAGGAATCTGACATCACGATCGCAAACAATATTATTTAAAATTATCTGGATTCATGCAATCGGATCCTCTCATTACATTGTTATTGAGTATGTAGAGCAGCACTTATTGTCTTTCAGAGTCCTGCTTTTGTGAAACATAAATTTCGTTATTCATAACTTATAATGAGATTGCAGCAAATTCTACACGAGAGAAAAATTATCTAGGTGAATGAGGTTGATTACTTGGTTCGAAGTATGAAGGTCAAACTGATCTTTATCGTAATTCGTATATAAACAGCATTATGCCTGGTATAGATAGGTATACATAATATTTACTTATATATTATACAAGCTGACCATTCGGTTGCAACAGTTTAGTGTAGGTTTTTTATCCTTATGTAACTTGGTACATCAATGCATATGAAATATTCCATATCGATGAATAAAAAAACATAGCCGAAACAGATATCTTGGAAATCTCGTTCGAAAACTGGTTTCTTTCGTTTACAGTTCTGCATCTCAAGAAATCATTTTCCAATATACAGGTTGTTACGCAAAAAAGATATTAAACAAACTGGTGATTTTTAAATATATATTTTTATGTTTTTTCGATGATCTTCATCATCTCCCAATGGAATCGCAAAATCTAAGAAATATTTTACTGACGGTACAGATCTCTTTCAGAGAAAACTGAAAAAGTGGAGTGCACACCGTTGAAAGATCTAGAACGGTTCTAAAAACAAGACGTAACACGAATGTGATACGGATTCTAGATTACTGAAAGATTCAGAGAGTCATCCCAACAAAAAGATTAATCTTTCATACACAGGATATCCGTTATTGATTGCCAAATATGATAACTAGAAATTGGTATTTCTCGATTTTTTCAAATGTAAGGCCCTATTTTTTTTACTATGATGCAGGGAGTTCATATTTTTCCAGAAGCAACCTTGGGGTCATTTTCACTTGAATCATCTGACAATATCATTTGAATATTGAGCAATGAACCCTGCAGTAAAAATCATCCAAGGTTTACTCTGTAGACCAATTCTCGTATTCCTGGAAAATATTTCAAAAGACCAAGTGGGAATGTGTTGAAAAAATTCACCGATTTGAATACTTCGCGTGTCGTTAAAAATAATCATAGGTCGAAATAGCTGTAATGAGCGGGGCGGGGTATCCAAATCTTAAGAAAAGTGTTTGAGACCACTGAATGATGTTATAGTTTATCGACTTAGGTATGGAGTAAAAAATGAAGAAAATATTTTAACAAATTTTACAGCTTGATGAGATGTTCGAAGTCTGCCTTCTCTCGTACATAAAGCAATCCGCAAAACCTACCATGCATGGTATGTCCTTCGATCTCTGAATAGAATATTAAAAAAACCTTGGTGAGTAAAAAGGTTTTTCCCAAAAGTATCATGGGTTCATCCCTTCTACCGTGGTCGAGTGACATGCACCAGCCTTTGCAGGAGATACGGGCCTTGTTGAAAATACAAGAGCTCTCTTGGAGAGGAGAATAAATTCTTATCACCACGAGAATGTGAGAACAAAATGGAAGCATGAAATAGAAATAAATACCACGAAGCAAACACTGTAGGAAATGGTACTGACGATTGGTCTGACTAGAAGAGATGCATCTGCTGGCTTTCTGGTTTCGTGTAATGTTGTACCGGGTAAAGTCCTTATCTCACGGAACCAATGCAATTTTAGGTACGAATATAAAGGACTCTGACTTGGGGAAGAAAGCGAGAGTATACCAATATCTGGTGGCGAGCTGAGCCGTATGCCCGTATGACCGTTGCGTCTAGTGGCAGAGGTATAATTGAGAGAACAGGTAGGACCTTTTTGGGTTCCTATCTGAACCACAGAAGAAAGTCATAAACCTGGTTCTTCTTCGTTACCGAGGATGTCCATTCGCAGAAGGACACTTTGTGGTATTAGAAAACAAAAAATATGAATTTTGACCAGGCCTGATGAAATGAAGCTCATAGTGCCTATTTTTTCTTTCGTACAGTGGATCCATAGTTATGGCAAAGTAACTGGTAACCTGTACAACCTCCATGAAGCCACCTTTTGCGTAATACACATTGTTTTCGATTTTGGGTAGTACGTATTCACCGCTTCCGATGCACTCGTTCGTATAAAATCATAAATCTTCAGAAACATGCAAAATAACTTGCTTTCTGTCAGAAGATTCAGAATTCCTTCTCTGTTTTCACTAAGCTTTTTGGATCGGTGTCCGCTAGATTCGCTTTGTTTTGGTGATAGTGGTAATAATAATAATCTTCAAAAGATCGAAATATCCCAGAAGATCGCGGGATATTCACAGCAGGCTGTAGCATTGCAAACCTGCAAACAGCCAACTAGTGGGAGGTTAACTGAAATGTTTTTTCACTGGTACCAGCTCAGGCTGAGACCAGGAGACCGATGATGAAGGATAATAATAATAATATAGCTGTATTGTCCAACAGTTTAACCCATTTACAGGACAATGCAAAAATAAAAACAGAACAGAGCATGAAAGTGGAAAAAACAACAAAAATTGATCTATGATACATTCCCTGAAAATTTTCGATTTGCCGACTTTACTAAATTTCCTCTTGATGAGGTGATGCATCTTTTTGAAGAGAGAAGCCGACTTTTAATCATTATCGGTCCATATAAGTATCTCTTGTTTTTGTTAATGGTTTCCGAGTGTATATGTTCAAGAGGATAGTGTTATTAGAACCCCTCATCTGGATAAACTAACCGAAAACAATAGTAAATCCTATCATTTCGTCACAATGATCTCAATCGACTAGATTGGACTCACTGTTCACGAACACGTGGTCCAATTCAAGTCTGTCCGTCCGATATATTCTTAAACACCCAATGTTTTGCGAAGAGCCAGTTGTCTATGCTGTGAATCCACCATGACACAATCACCTTTTTCAGTACCTTCATCACTAAGTTTTAATGACATTTCTACCCACACAAATACTTTGATCAAAAACAACACATTATTGTCTGATCTTTTGATAGAACCATCAACCATCATAATAATGAAATCATGATGATTTTTGTTGTTATATGTTTAGAAAGATAAGGGCGTTATTATTCTGTCCAAATTTCTGTCATTTATGAAATTTGAGCCTTTCCTCATGGCAAATGGCGTTCCGTCAAATGGATCTTATATTTTGGTATAAGGTAGTACTCGCCTACTGATCGAAAGTGTCCTTGGCCCCAACTCAATCCTATTTTTCTCAAGAAACATTCCATTCTATTCCCAGGGAGCAACCATATAGAGGAATATGACCGAAAATCGTTACGAACACAGGGTTATCCATAATTGAATACATGTCCGATTTTGAGAGTATAAAATATGTCAGTTCCAGAGCGAGAACGTTCGCAAAATGAACTATTTCACTAGATATGTTCTTGTTACATCGAGAAAACCTGAAATACCTAGAATTCATACTGAGTGATCCATTATTATAGAAACTATTCACAATGAGAGTTAAGTGGACACCTTGTAGTTTTGGGTTAATTCAAGGCGTTTGTTTGATTTTTTCAGAACATATCATCATGGACTTCAAAGAATACAGGGTGATTCAGTCATTATATAAACTGTGAACCTCACGAAAATACCCAAAAACCACCTTTTTTTCATCACCATCTATCTCAAGATTGGCTCCGTTGAGGTGGGAATTTTCTTTCACCACTGTACTTGATATAAAAACATCAATACAGCTGAGAGTTTTCATCCACTTTCTATGACCAGATTTTTTTATGTAATATAAAAATTATTTATTTATGTTATTCAATTCTTATTCCAGCATAAAAAAAATCTGGTCATAGAAAGTGGATAAGAACTATCAGCCGTGTTGATGTTTTAATATCAAGTACAGTGATGAAATAAAATTCCCACCTCAACGGAGTTAATCTTGAAATAGAGGTGATTTCGTGAGGTTCACAGTTTGTTTCATGATTGAATCACCCTGCATTCTTTGAAGTCCATGATGATATGTTCTGAAAAAATCAAACAGACGCCTTGAATCAACCCAAAACTACAAGGTGTCCACTTAACCTCCATTGTGAATAGTTTCTATAACAATTACTATAATAATGGATCACCCAGTATGAATTCTGGGTATTTCGGGTTTTTTCGATGTAACAACAACATAGGTATCTAGTGCAATAGTTCATTTTGCGAACGTTCTTGCTCTGGAACTGACATTGCTTCCTGGGGATGGAATGAAATGTTTCTCGAGTTCATTCGATTCTGTTCCGAAATACGAGCGTATACTCCATTCACTTTCATGAAGTATCGCGGTTTGCCATGGAATTCTGACACATTTCACCGCGTATATTTTGAAAATGTTAGGTTATGGTCTTTCCTCTGTCAGATACGCCCGCAACGTTGTAGTTTCTGCATTAAAATCTTAGTAATTATACGTATTTATCAAAATGTTAATTTACTTTGAGAAAATAATGAATTTGAGAAAATATTATGTGAATGCAATAATTTCAAAGACCTGGCGAATGCTGAAGAAACTTTTTCCCGGTTAAAACTGGAAATATTTCACGTATATGAACATGGTAGGACGATTCAGTTATACTATTCGAGTGTTGAAATTTCACTGAAAAATAATGGACAGAATAGTCCGTTACTTTGTGATAGTTCATTCGGAAAAAAGAATAAAAGTACTCGAATAACCCAGCAAAACGAACGGAACCGAGGAACATATGGAATTCCCCACTCTTCAAAATTCTCAAGAAATACGTACAGAAGACATTTAAATACCTTTTTGCACAACTTGAAATACTCCACGATGAAAATGTATTAGTTCTACAAAACCTGCGTCACAGTTAAATCTTAGAAGAACTAACTCCATTTACAAAGTTAAAAAAGAGTAAATAGAAAGTAGACTTGGCAATGTCGCTTGATTTTCACGACTACCAACCTGCGTCAGTTTTATGTTGAAGAACTTGATAAACCTAAATCAAGGCTAACCGCGATACAATAAAAGTGGGTAATTCTCAACTTCAACGCCCTGTATCTCAAAAACTAGTCTGTCATTAGTTGGGGCCATGGACACTTTCGATCAGTAGGTCGAGTACTACATTATACCAAAATTTTAGAACATTTGACGGAACGCTGTTTCCCATAAGGAAAGTGCGGGGTCCTTCATTGAAATGAAATTCGATACCTTCGAAATAAATCGTCCAATTAGTATGAAATTTCTAGTGTACATCGAAGATTTAGATAAAATGAGTCTTTATCTGATAGCGAAACAGCTTTGGGCGAGTTCAGTCCATAGATCGATGCAACCTTTGCCTATGAATTTGAAGAAGCGCCGTATTCATAAACTTTTTGAGAGAATTATTCTTATTATTGTTATGTTTACTTGTAAATGCTATTTCGTCTCATTATTTTCTTTTCAGGATGGAAGAATCTTTGGATACCAATCAAGAACTTCCTCCGTATTTTCTGTCAGAAATTTATAAATGGGCTTTAGAATGTAAGTACCTATGGGTTTATTGATAGTCACATTAATAATCACATCATTTTTTTTTCATCGACAAGAATCCAATTTGATAGTTGTGAACTTTTATTACCCTCCGTCCGATGTAAATATCAATCAAAAAATCTGATCTGAATTTATTTAGAATAACTTAAAACATACCTTCTTATCTATCATATAATTCGAATGATGATTCTGATTTCAGCCGTTGTGAGAGTTTCATTGGATACAAGACTTGGGTGTTTGGAGCCGAATCTACCCAAAGATTCAGAACAACAGAAAATCATAGATTCAATTAATACCTTTTTCTGGAATGTGGCAGAGGTTGAGCTCAAAATGCCAGTTTGGAGGGTTTTTCAGAACAAAGCATTCAAAAAATATATTGGAGCATTGGACGACTTTCGAATGTGAGTAATTTCCTGAATTATCATATATATAAGAAATATTCAGAATGTACGAATTATGTATTTGGTTGGGTAGATCAGTTATCTTCAAGAAAAAACTATTTTCTTCTTGCCAACGTTTACAAATACAATGGTATTTTTATCTATACAACCTATGTGTTCGTGCAGTCTCGAGTTTTTTTTATGGTTTTTCTGACCGGTTTTGATACAGAAAAGACTGAATCTGAATCGGTGAGTCAGATGATTGATACCAGATATGTTGTGGTGAGTACCAAACTATTTTGTAGAGCCCTGAGGATGAACTCAATAAAGTTCGAAACATTGGGAAGAGGAAAATAGTTTTTTCTTGAAGATAACTGATCTACTACCCCAGTGGGTCCCATTTTTTTGCCACGGAACCCTAATCGGGAACATTTTTCATGGCGGAACCCTATCTTGATCCAATGTTAAGTTTGACTATTTTTATCTTCAACTTGAAAAGGAAGAACAAATTGTATGCTTGGAATATTATAATTGCTAAGATATTGAAAATAAACAATGAATATAACTTGAATGCTGCGTACCTATTCACTTGCAACAGAACACTTAATGTCGATCAAATTCTGATACTCTGGAACAGTTAGCGTCGATGGTTTGGTATAATTTGCGAATTGATTCTGTATACAGTCCATGTCCTGTATATTTTCCGGGAAATACTCTTCCAAGGATTTTGCGAGGCCAATTAAATATTCATTGATATTTTTTTCCACATTTGAGGTAAGCTGTAACTTATTTTCCTTCAGGAAGCCATCCAATAAAATAAAACATTCGAAATTTTTTTGTTCCAAACAATCGATCCAGAAACGAAGTTTATTTTCAAAATAAGATATTTTGTCCCTCACTGTAAAAATGCTTGTGGCTTTTTCCTGTAGAGATTTGCAGATAACATTAAGCTTATCAAATAAGTCAGCCAAGTAAGCCAATTTCATCAACCATTGCTCATATTGCAATAGTTCAACAAGCGTACTGATAGATGCAGAAATTGGTTGATCGGACAAAAATTATCTCAAACTTCTTATGAGCGGAGAGCCAACCCTTTTCCCCTAAGCCCCTTGAACGCCACGCTTTACAGTCCACACTACAAACGATTTTTTAATTCAACACTCGGATTAAGACGGAACCCCTATAGCCCTTCCACGGAACCCTAGCGTTTCGCGGACCACCATTTGGGAACCACTGTACTACCCAACCAAATAATTCGTACATTGAATTGTTTTGGATCACGAAACTTTGAGTCATTGAAATATTCAGAATGTTTATTGAATACACACCTGTGCATATATTTTAATTGTAGATTCTTGGGGGCAGAAAAAACCTCATTTTCATTTTCCCGAATTCTGCTCTGTTGAAAAGATATAGCTATTCGAAAAAAATTGGGCCGCATACGTACCTGATACGTATGAAAGCAAATACTTCAAAGTTAATATTTCTAGATCGAAATTGAGTTAATATACATTTAGGGAATACTAACCTTATTGGAATAACAAAAACACTTTGTTTTGTCCGATTATATCTGCACTCAAAAAGCCATATTGCGAGATGTGTATCAATTATGGACTGTATATAGAAATATAGTTTTTGTATATAATAATAGATCATTAGGAAAACCTACCACCTGCTCAGTTTGGCAACATGAAAAGATAGCAAACGATTTCAGTGGAGCTGTACACCTGTATAAGATACAATCGACCAGCTCTGACTTTCAGATGCGACACATTTCAATGTAAATAAACGGATCTCTACTTATTTTATTTCTTTACCATAATAAAATGGTAACTCCGGAAGAATTTTAGAATCGCAGTGTAGCAGCGATACAGTGAGCAAATTTTTATACGGTCGAAAAGAGGAATATTCGATTTTCTAGGCTATGCAAAATTTTTTTCAAAAATTCGCGAAAAGTTCGGAAAAATGGCAGTTTTAAACTCGATAAAACTTTTTTCACAGAACTCCTGGCCGCGATGTAAATATAGATATCGGAAGAGGAAAGGTCAATGCAATATAGCTTGGTATTCATATTTTCCATAATTTTCCCATTTCTTCAGTAAAATTGATCAAACTTCAACATTCCGCCTATATTTACTATAATACCCGAATTGCAGAGATCTGCCGATAAGGATAACTACTTAATAAAAGGTAGATCTAGGAGCTCTACTAGTGTAGCCTGAGCTAATAACTTATTCATATTTTCCTCGATATTCCAGAATTATCTGATAAGGAAGGTTTTTCATTCGATATGTGATTAATCAAGCTATATCAATATTCAAAACAATCCAGACAATAATCTTCTATGAGTATTTTACAGTGCTTTTGAAAATGACGTTGCCAGCTAGTCGGATTACATACACTGCGTTCGTTATCACCAATCCGGAGAGAAAATGGACACAGAACATCAAATAAATACGGATCTCTCTCTCTCCTCTCTTTCAGCCAGAGAGAGAGAGATCCGAATTATTGGATGTTCTGTGTCCGATCCGTCTCCGAAAGGAAATACCGAATGCGCCTATTGTATGAATGAATTTCACCATAGACCCTTTTCCTTAATATCAGGAATCGACCCATCTCAAAGGTCAGTCTTCGATCTGTGATCACTGTTTCCAGGGTTCCGTTCTACAGTTTCAATGGTTTCACATATCTGTGGTAATTCACAGTAGTTGATCTAAGAACGATATCGAATAGTTTTTGCAAATGTCTATAGTAAAAGTGTTTATCGGTAATTTTATAGGATAGTAAAGTACGAGATACTAAAGGCTACAATTAAGTGAACCACATAAAGACTAGGTTAGCATTATCACATTTCATAAGCATGTCTTAACATTATATTCTGAAAGGCTTATGCGTGGAGCAATCGGACTGATCATTTTGCCGTGAATATACCATTATACAGTGTGACAAGAAAAACCTCGGACAAACTCTTTTTCGTTTAACTTTATTGAACAGAAGAAATTGAACAAAACAACAACAAATAATAATAGCTTGAACATTTGGTAATAATATATTTAAGCTTCCTTTGGCGGCGATACACAGCTTCAAACGCTTCTTGAAATTTTCGGCAATGGGCCGCAGCTCCAAGGGCGTTAATCGGTTTCATTCCCGGCGCAGAGATTGCTTCAGCGACTCCAAATTTTTGTGATTTTTAGCACAAGCCCTGTGCTCCAAAATCGACCACACGCTGTAGTCCATTGGGTTGAGATCCGGTGAGTAGGGCGGCCATTCTGCAGATGAGATGAAACAAGGAAAATGGGTCTTACACCATTCTTGCGACATTTGCGCTCTGTGAGCCGGAGCGGAGTCCTGTTGAAAGTAGAGATGTTACGGAACAGGCAAATTCAGGGAACAGTTACAACCTGTTCCGTTCCTTAGCGATAACATGTTCCTAATAACATGTTATTTCAATAACATGTTATTTTATTAGTAGACTAGAATGCTCCAGCGTAGGAACAGGAACGGTTCCTAACTCGTTAATATGCAGGGATGAGAGAACAGTGACGTAGGGTAGTAACATGTTATTTCAATAACATGTTATTAGTAGACTAGAATGCTCCACCGTAGGAACAGGAACGGTTCCTAACTCGTTAATATGCAGGGATGAGAGAACAGTGACGTAGGGTAGGGGACGCTGTGGCCTTTATTGTGTATTTCGGCTGCTGGTTTGTTTATAAAGTTGCAGTTTTAATACATATTTCTTGTTTTATGATTTTATGGGTGTCCAGTACCACTTTCGGCCGAGTTTCTATCGTTCGAATAAGAATATCAGGGTGTGTTTTATTTTGTGAAGCGGCTAGGTTGTAGTGAGAATATCGCTCCCAATATAAGAAAAAAAATTGTTAGACTTATTCATCAATTAAATGAGTGGACGATCTAGTCCAATTTCGAATATTTCACGCAGAGTGTGATAAATTGAAGGTATTGGAAAATTGTGATATATGTAAACAAACAATCCCCTTCAAGTCGACGGTAACAATTCGAAAAAAAAACGTCCAAAATGAACTGAACACCCCACAATGAACATTTCTCCAGTTAAAATTAAGAAATAGAAAGTCGTTCTCATTTTATTTGTTTTATTATCAACAACTCGCAATTTCTATAAAATATCAATGTTGGGGAAAATTCAGTTTAAAGAACTGAAGTGGTTCAACCAATTTTTGATGATATAGTGGACTGATAAGGAAACAGGGAGAATCCCAACACTGTACGAAGTAAGGACAAATGAAATGAACATTAACAAAATGCTAATAATGCTTACCCTTATCTGGATGAACTTGAAGAAAGGGATCTTAGCTGTTCTCACGCTCCAGAAGCAGATATATCGAGCTCAACAAACTGAACGGAGGTGGAAGATCCTTCTGAAGAAAATGCTGCAAATAAGTTAATGCAACTTCACTTGTCCTTGGGTTATTCACCATCCACGCCACTGACGTAGGCGAAAAAAACTGCACGCAATTGTTTTGATCTCAAGTTTAATAATAACAAATTAAACTAATGTTCTTTGGAGAAATTCAATTTCACTTTGAAATCGGATTGTGAATGGAATCAGAAATTTCGGTATTCCGAATTGAAAATTTCGCAATTAATTGGAAACAATATGAACACATATGACAATCTTTCGTTCTTTACGTTAAGATGCATACTGATTTATCTAGATTTAAACATACGTGTTTTCAATCTTCATTGGAAGCGGTACGGTGCAACAAGTTTCACAGCTGCTATTAATATTTTATGCGGTCTTTATAAACCGAAATGAATTTGGAAAAATTTGAAAATATTGACCTAAAACTACTAAATTTTTCTTTGCGTTCACTTGGCGTGAACAAAGCCGCCCACCTAAAATTAATGTAATTTTACATTTCACGGAAACATAACTATACCTTAAAGAAATTAAACATTGAGAAGAATGAAATTTTATTATATTAATCGTCGAGAGGCACCAACTTTGTTAGTGATCTCGTATATTGACCCGTTGAAGTCTTGACGGACGCAACTCGAACAATTCCGTCAGGTCCGGGAAATAATTTATCAATTCGCCCGATAGGCCAAGTGGCAGGGCTTGAATTTAGGTTTTTAATGAGAACTATATCTCCCACTGACGGACACGGCTTGTCGTTTTGCCATTTTCCGCGTTGCATAAGGGTATGCAGATATTCTCTGGACCACTTCGTCCAAAATTGTTGGAACAATCTGCGATGATGTTCCCATCGTTCAAGGTGTGATTTCTCATCCACGTATATAATTTCCGGAGTGGACAATAGCGGTGCACCTATGAGAAAATGTCCGGGGGTTAGACAATCCGCGGACTCCGAAGGATCTGAAGATAGTGGGCACATGGGTCGGCTGTTCAATACCGCTTCAATTCGAGCAAAAAGGGTGGAAAGTTCTTCAAAAGTACAAGCGGTGGAGCATAACATTTTGTTGAGCAATCGTTTGGCAGATTTAACTCCCGCTTCCCATATTCCTCCAAAATGTGGTGAATATGGGGGAATGAATTTCCATGTAATGGATTTGTGCGATAAATTATTGTGGATTTCTCCATTATTTTTCTCTAAAAATTGAGAAACTTCAGTGAGATATCGCGCGGCACCAACAAAGTTACGACCATCGTCCGACCAAATTTCCGTTGGCAGACCTCTTCTAGAAATAAAGCGATCCAAGGTTGAGATAAAGGCCTGTACATTAAGAGAGGAAACTACTTCCAAATGCACGGCTTTGGTAACTAGGCAAACGAATAAGGCGAGGTAAGCCTTCAAAATTGTCGGTTTTCGAGCGTTATTCGAACGATATGAAAATGGCCCTGCGAAGTCTACGCCCACTTTACTGAAAGGACGTGAGATGTTTACCCTAGGGGCAGGTAAGGGTGCCATCATAGGCAAAAAGGTTTTACCTCTAAATCTGGTACAGGTAAGGCATTTTCTAATATTTGCCCTTACCAAACCTCTTAAAGAGAGTATCCAGAAGTTCTGTCGGATTAAACTCATCGTAGTATTGGGCCCGGAATGAAGTGCAGCCAAATGAAAATGATTGCATATTAATCGAGATAAAGCAGCCTTTTTTGGTAGTAAAATTGGATGCTTAGCTGCCTGAGGTAAGGAAGAAAATTGCAATCTACCGCCCACCCTGATTAATCCTAGAGCATCAACGAAAGGATTCAAGCTTCTCAAACCTTTTTCGATAGGGCCATGCTTTTCCAATTTTTTGCGCAGTTCGGAAAAGTAATGATTTTGAGTGATTAGTGAGATTGAGTGAAGAGCACTGTTTAATTCATCTTGTGAAATAGGACCAGATAAACGCAATCGCGACGTGAACTTGGAACGGCAATTGAAAATGAATCTCTGCACATGAGCAAACACTCGCTTCACTGTGTTCAAATTTGAGAAATCTTCTATTAGCACTAATAGCGGATTTTTAAGTTCATGTTTTGTGGTTGTAATGTTAATGTGCGTTTTTAGTTCTGGAAGGGGCGAAATTTTTTTGAACTCAGCATTGGACACAGGCCAATTAAAAAGAGGAGTACTCAAGAATTCTGGACCTTTCATCCAAAATTCATGAGTCTCTGGAACTATGAATTGTTGAGGTGTTATACCCCGTGATGGTAAATCAGCAGGATTTGACTTCGTTGGAATATGATACCAGGACGCATCGGGAACATAATCATTTATTGCGACAACACGATTCGCGACGAAAGTTTTGAGTTGATGTGAGGGCGTGGATATCCACGAGAGTACAATTTGGGAATCGGAAAACAACCGGACCTCAGCGATTGCGACAGGAAATTTATGATGCAAAATAGTCCTGACCAATTTTGCCAATAAAACTGCACTTGCTAATTCCAAGCGAGGAACTGACAACGTTTTTAGTGGAGCTACTTTAGTTTTAGCAGCCCATAAATGTGATGAGATGCAACCATCTATAGACACTGAAAGATACACAGTGGCCGCGTAAGCTTTCTCTGATGCATCACAAAACCCAGCCAAAACTACGTCACATCGAGATGAGGAAATAATGCAACGAGGAATTGTTAGAGTTGACAATAAGTGAATACTATCTACTATCTTAGACCACTCATCAGTGCAAGAAGTAGACAAAGATTCATCCCAACCTAGTTTTTCCATCCACATTTTTTGCATTACAAGTTTCATAGAAACTACAACGGGAGCTAGAAATCCAACCGGATCGAAAATGCGGGCTATATAAGATAGGACCGATCTTTTGGTGGGCGTATCAACGAATTTGTCAACACTGAAGCAGAATGAATCAGTTTTGGGTATCCACCCCAATCCCAGAATTTTGATTCCCACGGAATCGTCATTGAAACTGACTTGAGACTCGATATAATCGGCAGGTAATCCCGTTAAAACTTCCGAACGGTTGCTAGACCACTTTTTCAAAGAAAAGCATCCCTTATGTAACAATCGCTGTAGTTCATTTCGCAGCTCAATTGCTTGACCCACGTCGAACGCCCCTGTGATAATGTCATCGACATATACGTCATCCAAAACAACCTGAGATGCGTTGGAATAATTGCTACCCTCATCATGAACGAGTTGCCTCAATACACGGATAGCCAAAAAGGCCGAAGTTTTCACGCCATAAGTAACCGTATTCAGTTCGAATTCGACTACAGGTTCATTTGGAGATGGACGCCAGAATATGTGTTGAAATGTGCGATCACTTTTACTTAGAAGGATTTGCCTATACATTTTCTCTATATCGGCGCAGATGGCTATAGGATACACTCGGAAACGCAGAAGAATAATTGTAATGTCCTTTTGTAATTCAGGACCACTAAGCAGTCTGTCATTAAGTGATAGACCCGACAAATCTGCATCAGATGCGTTGAAGACAACACGAAGTTTAGTTGAGGAGCTAGACTCCTTACGCACCACATGATGCGGAATTACGTACTTATTTTCAACTTTGGAAGGTGACATATGGCCCAACTCCAAATATTCCGACATGAATTTCGTATACGAATTATATGAATCACTATTTTTCAGTAGTCGTTTTTCTAAAGACAAGAATGATTTCAGAGAGCGATTTGAGTTGTGAAAGAGCTGCGGAGACGTATTTTCCATTTTAAATGGTAAGGAAACAATATAACGACCGCTCTCGTTACGTGAATGAGTTGATAAAAAATGATTCTCTACATATTCATCCTCAGGATTGAGAATAGGAACATCTGAGATTTCTTCCAACGTCCAAAAATTTTGTATCTGATCACTCAGAGCCGACTGAGTTAACAGAATTGATTTGTTCGAAGAACAGGCTTCATTCATGGGACCAATGATAGTCCAACCAAAGAAAGTATTAACCGCAATAGGCAATCCGGAGTGATTTTTGCGGCCTTCACGATCGAATACGACTGCATAAGTGTCTGCTCCCAGCAGCATATCTATTGGTTGTGAAATGTGGAAAGTTTCATCGGCTAAGTTCAAATCTTCATAAGATTTGAGTATTTCCTCGGATATGGAAACATAAGGTAAATTGTTAGTGATGTGCGGTAATACTGTGCACCGTACTTGGAAAGAATTTGGACCTGATTTTGGGTATAACCTACAGTTGATCAGACCCAACGGTTTAGCATTTGTTTGGCCAATGCCAGAAACTGAAACATTAACTGGATCAATTTTCAATCCTAACCTTTTAACTAGGTGAAGACTGATAGCTGAAATCTGTGACCCTGGGTCCAGCACAGCTCTGATGGAAATCAAGGAACCATCAACGGCTTTTACTCTCGCCTGTACAGTACCCAATAGTACCTTACCGATGGACTCGAATTTCTTATTGACGTGATAAGAATTGAAAGTATCGCTGGAAATGGATGATTGAGGAGTGTTATTTTCCCGGGTGTCAGAACTGCTCGACCCATTAACATTCTGAACGTTTTCAGAGACAGAATTATCATTGCGAGATTCGTTTTCTGGATGAAGACTTGTGTGATGCCGATTTGACCTGCACACTTTACATGACTTCTTGGAAGCACAATCCTTGAAATGATGAAGACCAAGGCAATTGAAACATCTTTTGGAATTCCTCAGAAATGCAAATTTATCTTTTCTAGACATAGCAGTATAGGAAGGACATACGAACAAGGGGTGTGAATCATGGCACTTTGGACAACGAAAATTCTTGAACTTTGCTTGAACATTGTGACTTTGAGCCTTTGAAGTGGATGCAGAATTGGCGATTAATACATTTGTACTCTTATTTTTAAGAGAACTCACTGATCTATTTGAGCTGGCGGCTTTTGACGAATTTTGTTCACAATACTCTTGAGCTGTTAATTGTCGAGTTACAAAATCTATCAATGTTTTGTACGCTGGAATTTCCGATGAGCCCAATTGGTTTTCGAATGATTTTCTTGTATAAGAATCAAGATTGCGAAGTGCGAGTGAGAAAAATAAGAAGTCTTCCAAATTATTTATTTTTAAAGCCTTTATCGCGTTAACTGAAACCTGATGACAATTCAAGAATTCTTTAAGATTGGAGGCTGAATTGTTCGTGGGAGTCTTGTAATGAAAAATACTATTCAAATACATGGTGGCCAACAGTCGCGGATTTTGAAAGCGAGATTTTAGAGCTTCATATGCCAGAAAATAATTGTCACTTGATAATTGAAATCTTGAAATGACAGCAAAAGCGTCATTTCGTAAGTATGATTTCAGAAGTTGAAATTTTTGAACTGGAGCTAAATTATTGTTTTCATGAACTAATGAATTATATAATTGGAAGAATTCAGGCCATTCGGCACTTTCGCCAGAAAAGTTCCGTATATTTATTTTTGGGAGCAGTATTGGTGAATCAGATTGTGAATTCGAGTTGTTTTTATTATTTGAATTCATTTCTTGTTGTTCCAGATGCAAAAATAAAGCTCTTATACTTGTAATTAGCTCCGTAAATGCTAATTCAGCCTTCGCTGTATCTATGCGTTCTTCCTTTGGCAATTCAGAGTTTAGATCCATTATTTGATCCTGCATTTCCTGAAATTTGGACTCATAATAAGAAATCTTTTCCTGATAAGCTTTCAATTCGAATAGCTTGGAAACATCATAAGCCTTTACTCTATTCCAAATTCCAGATACAATGGAGAAAACATTAGATCTCTTATCGACTAATTTATTCATGATGCTGCTGCCTGTATCGGTTTTGGGTGGCATATGCAAGGGCGGATTGGAGAAATTCAGTAAAACTAAATGAATGAACGTTTAACAGCGAAAATGTGTCGTTTTGATGGAAACAGATGTGAACGTCAATAAATTAATATCAGCTGTGACAAATGTTACCGGCTTGTGTTGAATATCTATGATTTTTCAAAATGGTGGATACAAAATGGATGGATATTCTGAACTAAATCTGATGATTTTGAAGAAACTTTGAAAAAAGCACCAAAATCCGGCCGAAGGATCAATTTTATGTTGGGGAAAATTCAGTTTAAAGAACTGAAGTGGTTCAACCAATTTTTGATGATATAGTGGACTGATAAGGAAACAGGGAGAATCCCAACACTGTACGAAGTAAGGACAAATGAAATGAACATTAACAAAATGCTAATAATGCTTACCCTTATCTGGATGAACTTGAAGAAAGGGATCTTAGCTGTTCTCACGCTCCAGAAGCAGATATATCGAGCTCAACAAACTGAACGGAGGTGGAAGATCCTTCTGAAGAAAATGCTGCAAATAAGTTAATGCAACTTCACTTGTCCTTGGGTTATTCACCATCCACGCCACTGACGTAGGCGAAAAAAACTGCACGCAATTGTTTTGATCTCAAGTTTAATAATAACAAATTAAACTAATGTTCTTTGGAGAAATTCAATTTCACTTTGAAATCGGATTGTGAATGGAATCAGAAATTTCGGTATTCCGAATTGAAAATTTCGCAATTAATTGGAAACAATATGAACACATATGACAATCTTTCGTTCTTTACGTTAAGATGCATACTGATTTATCTAGATTTAAACATAGATGCATAGAACACCTGGTGTAACGACTCCCTACTAAAAATCGTGAACAAAATTTGTAGATCAAAACGGCATCCTAGATTTCAGATTTTGGACTAGTTCCGGAATAAATCCGCAATATTTATCGGTTGTGGCGCTACTGCGGCAACGACAAATAGCGCGACCCCTTTCGGGAGAAATGAAAAGCTGTACAAAATATCACGTTTTCGATCGACAAGAAAGTCTTAAACAAAATCTAATCACTGCCAACACCAGGTATTTCTATGCATCTATATTTAAACATACGTGTTTTCAATCTTCATTGGAAGCGGTACGGTGCAACAAGTTTCACAGCTGCTATTAATATTTTATGCGGTCTTTATAAACCGAAATGAATTTGGAAAAATTTGAAAATATTGACCTAAAACTACTAAATTTTTCTTTGCGTTCACTTGGCGTGAACAATCAAATTCCTAAATTATGATTATATTTTCTTCCGATATAGAATTCCTGAAATGGCAGCAATGCAAATAATTGTAATAAAAAAATATTAACTGGTTCATTCCAAACAACCACCCAAAAACCATAATTTTACGCCTCTACAAACGCAAAGCAATCAAGTCATCTTTCCGAATTAATATCCAATGAAATCTCTAGCGTCGACTCACCCTGTTACCTAAACAAAACCAAATGCTTGCTAGAAGTGCCAGATGTACCCTGTTATTCATCCGAATAACACATTCATATCGGAACAGTTACGGGGAACGACGCACCGCATAAATATCAGTGTTATTAAAAATAACATGTTCCGTTCTTTTCAAATAACATGTTATTGGAACAGTCAAGTGATAACAGTTCCGAATAACCTGTTCCGTTATTTTCGTAACATCTCTAGTTGAAAGGTCCAATGCGTATCGCCGAAGTGCTGCTTGGCACACGGAAGTACTACGGCCTCGAGGATGTCGCAGCGGTAGACTTCCTGATTGATTTTGACCCCTTGATCCACGAAAACTAAGGGAGTTTTACCACTGCCGCAAATTCCTCCACAGACCATGACGGATTGCGGATTTTGACGGTGTTTGACGATGGTCGATGTACCGGGAGGCATATTCATATCCCACGTACCGTATCGCAGCTCGGAGACATCCGAAGCTTACTCGATAAACCACGCGCGTGATCGCGTCATATTTGGCATTTGATAAAGCAAAGTTGCTACTACTTTCTAATAGAAGTGGCAACACCGCATTGAAAAAAATATTTTAGTTGGGTAGAACAGGTCCGATAATGCATTCCATTGAATTTCCAAACCGATCTGAAGTCTGGTTCTCCAGAAACGTCTAATGTGCCATCCACCGTAAATCACCCTGTATAATCCGCAATCCCTCAGTTGCCCGCCCATCGGCCCATATATTATGTTTAGCTACTGGTAAAAGGAATTTATAAATATGAAATTTTTTTGGGTATGATATTTTAAGATTATTAATATCTTTTCACAATTAACTTTTTTACAATTATTTCCATTCATCAAATAAATGATGATTCTTTATGTTGACTTAGATTCTTTTATCCATTCAGAAACTGCACTCAGGCCCGCCGCTAGCTGTCTGAGCGCCCGCGTGCAAATACTGTTATGCCGCCCCCGATAGGGCGCTACATCAAGGGCGTATCCAGAGAGCAATTCGGGGGGGGGTAGTGGCAAGTTTTAGCGAGGGACGAGGGACTGATCTTGAGTGGAAAGGGGGGGTTTAGATCGTTTCCATTCGAAGATTTAGTGTGAAAAACTCTTTCCTGGGGGGGAGTTAATTACCCCCAGTACCAAGCCACCCCCCCCCCCCCCGTAAATACTCCCGCTAAATATGCTGAGTCTTCTCTAGAAAGAGTTCCCCCATTATGATGGGAAAAAAAATAAAAAACCTATTGAATTATTGTTATATATATAAATTATATTATTGTTATTTCTATTTATAAAATAGAAAAATCATATAGATACACACTCAAATATTTATCTAAAAAAAATTTCACTCTTTTCGCTTTTATATTTGCGAAATCTCCTATAATCTTAGTCATATCCAATCTATCCAAAATTTGGTGTTCAATTGAAATTATAGCTAAATTACTTAATCTGTGTTGCATAGTGGATCTTAAATAATATTTAATATAATTTTTAATTTTGAAAAAGATCTTTCTCCAGATGCAACTGAAACCGGCAATGTTAGTAGTTCAAATATCAATAATTATTTATTGATCCAACTCAGAAGAACTGTTAACAAAATAATTGGAATTTAATTTTTGATCGTTACTGTTCATACACCACGGAACTGTTCGAATCGAATCATAGACAAGAGACAGGTTTCAATTTCGAATGCAAAATGCAACTGATCGTAGGGGGTGTATATTCCGACAAAGACCCTCATTCTGTTATCATCTTTATTTTCGTAATTCTCTCTTCAAAATCACGTACCTACCTAAACTCGGCTAGTAGAAAGGGCGCAATTTGGTAACAGATGGTTTTTTATGACATGCAATAATTGGCATAAACGATACGGCGACACTGAAAATATTCAACTACTACTACTACTACCTGGTTGTAATATTGGGAAAAAGAACATCTGCAAATTTTTCTCGTAGAAAATTCAACAAAATCAGAGATGCCGTAGGAACTTTCTGAATCGATGTTTCTTTCAGAAAATTTTTCCCGAGGGCGCAATTCGAAGTTCCGGGAGGGCAATTGATCGGATTATGTGAATTTTTCGATCTTGAAGTTTTACGCCTTAACTGGATCTAGGCGCTCTCAGTATTTCGCCGGGGGGGGGGGGTGGTCACCTGCGGAACTTCGGGGGGCGGCAGTGCCCCTCCCGGAAATATACCTGAAAGAAACACTGCAGTGAATTCACTGAATTCCGTGGATATACGGAAATTATCGATGTTGGCCGCCTGTCCTCCCGATCCTTCAGAGAAAAAGTCTCTCTAAGGGGGATGGGGAGACCTTGCCGCCCCCAATGTTGAACGGAGTTGGAGAAATTTCAAAGCAGTTGGCAAAGTTTCGATCGCATATGGCAAAATTTCTATGTTTCTATGACAGTTGGCAAAATTTTAAAGCAGTTGGAGTTGGACAACCGCCCCCCTTTTTTTTTCTCCCCCCCTACCACGTTGTTTGTCCCCTCCAAAAAAAATTTCAATTTCACTGGATTTGCCGCCCCCCTGGACGTGCCGCCCTTGTGCCGGGCACGCCTTGCACGCCCGCTTACGGCGGGCCTGACTGCACTTACCAATTCATTATTCAGTCTCCTATTTTATTTCAAAATTTGATTTTTTTAATTGTAGTTAAAGAAGGTCTTGATGTAATTCACTCTCGTTTTTTGATTCAATAATTTTTCGAATTGCTACTATGGGAATATTACGCAAAACGCAAAACCCCTCACCTCAGTTTCAATTTCCCCTTCTGTGGCTGTTTTCGTTCTCACTATTTAATCATCGATCTGCAAAAAAAATCTGCTCTTATTTTCTTCAAAAACTCTATTTGGTTACAATGCGATAGCGATCCCATACAGGTCATAAAATACGTTCAAGACCGCAGGAACGGACGCGATCTCTACGTTGAGTTTACTTCGGCTTCGGGTGAATTCGGACTGCGATACGGTACGCATTTAAACATTCCGTACTCGCGTTTGGCACCAAGCGCGAATAGCGCTCTGCCATTGGCCTGACGAACTGGAACTGAGAAACCAATCACACTTAGAATGCGAAACGGCATCTCTGAGCCATGGACATCTCTCACAAAATGTGAAAAGGGATCAGCCTAATGCTATTAAACATGGATCATCCCACTGAATATTTCCTCCGCATATATGTTCATGTTCATTATATTTGATTATTTCATAAAATACCGTTACCCACTTGCACTGTCGTTTTTCTTCTGTATTTTCCTTGCTTGAAAAATCTAGAATACATATAGGAATACCTATCTATACTTAAAAATAACAAACAAAAAATATACAAGGGGTATAGCCGTATCATCCAAGGTCGTGAATTTCCATAGGTTCTCGGCTTGTTTAGGGCTTGTTGAGAGAAACACAACTATTGTTGTTCTCTGTCTATATTTCGGACCTTTATTAGCTCCTTTTTCAGAACATTAGCTGCTATTTAGCTGGTTTCTTTACAGCGAGTTGCTCATGTCTTGACGAAGGACCCAATCGGTCCGAAATATAGACAAAGAGCAGCAATAACTAGTTGTGTTTCTTTCAACAAGCCCTAGACAAGCCGAGAACCTATGAAAACTCACAACTTTAAAAATAACTCAAATCGCTTATAACTTCTTTCGGTATCAACGATTTCCTACACATATAATATAGAGGTTCAATAAAGAAAGAATAAAAATAAATCAAACTATAGGTATTAATGTCCTCACTCAGCTCGCGCGTGTTATATCAGTTGATTAAATTACTTCATTTTGATTACCTATTCTCATCTCCATTTGATTTTTCAATAAGGGAGGTAGAGATGTTTTTAGTCTGAACTGCAACCCAACCCACCATAATACTCAGATTGTATCTTGGATTTTTATGGAAAGTTGGAAAGTGATTGAATTAATCGAATTTTCGTGTTTAGAAAACGTACGAAATGATTGTACCCCATTCAAACTAGACGTTTCCATTTCGTTGCTTCAAAATTGAAAAGTTCTTTCTTTATAACTCTTCATCTCAAAAGTATTCCATTTAGATGCTGCAGAATATAAATTACCTACATTACCAGTAAAGATTCATTCATCACTTGGAATAATCCCACTTTCAATTAGATGAATAAGATGATAAATACCGAACTTCAATTGAATTACGCTTATTACACCTATTATTATACGATTATGTTTCGCATTCGAAGTGTGATTGGTTTCTCAGTTCGAGTTCGTCAGGCCAATGGCAGAGCGCTATTCGCGCTTGGTGCCAAACTCGAGTACGGAATGTTTAAATGCATACGGTACGTGGGATATGAATATGCTACCGGGAGCATCTACGGGCCAGACTCTGTCGTTTTGGTGGTTGTGGGATTGTTCTACGGTGAAAAGCTTCTCGTCTATGAAAAGAATTCGCTCCCATTGCTGACCGGCGGCGATAGGGATGAGTTGGCGGCACCTTTGGAGTCGTACGCGCTTGTTTTCCTCCGTGAGGAGTTGAACTTTTTGGACCTTGTATGGCTTGAGGTCGACCTCCTTTTTGGCAATTTGACGGACTGATTCGCGGTTGATACCGGTCTCACAGGCTATTTTCCTCATGGAAACCCTCGGATTTCGATTGACTCGCTTCTTGACGATGTTGCGATTGCTAGGTGTATTGACAGTGCGTTTTCTACCACTTCCTGGACGACGACCATCATGGCTAAGCTCCTTGAAACGACGAATTGCATCGGACACGGTTTGTCGAGGCACATTGAGCAAACGACCAATTTCGCATTGACGCCTACCTTGACGAAACAGCTCCAAAATCGCACTACGTTTGTTTGACATTCTAGAACTCTGTGAAATGAAATTATATCAAACTGAAAATTCACATATTAGTACAGGAAAATGTAGAGAAACCAAGAGAATAAAAATTATTTGGCTGCGCTGAAATACTTTTGTTCCAGACCACAGCAAAATTTGTCCGAAGTTTTTCTTGTCACCTTGTATTTGTGAAGGGTGTATCATTAAGAGCGCCAGATTTGAATAGCGCGCCATGTTCGACAGTCATAATGTCACATGATTATGACGTGACAGATCGTGAGATGACCGATAGGAGTTAGTAAACATGGAGCATTACAGGTTAGAACGTGCTATCATAACAGTTACTTGTGCCTCATTTGGAAGCTATTGATCTTGATGACATGTGGTTTCAGCAGGACGGTGCCACATGTCATACCGCCCGTGAAACATTGATCATCTTGCACGAGTTTGCTCCTGGTCGTGTCGCTTACCGATGTGGTAACCAGAATTGGCATCCGAGCTCTTGCGATTGCCTGTAGTGTTATGGCTCTGGGGTTATGGGAAGTCACAGGTTTATGCCAATTAGCCTGCAACCATCAAAGTATTGAAAGCCGAAATTAGATGCTGTATCTATGAAATACCACCCACCACATGTATTCAATGACTACATTGAAAATTTCGTCGAAAGGGCATGTACGTACATGCCGGCAAAGGCGTGGCGACCATTTACTAAATTTACATTTGCATTTACATTTATACTCCATTCACTTTTATAAAGTATCGCGGTTAGCCTTGATTTAGGTTTATCACGTTCTCTCACTTAAAACTGACGCAGGTTGGTAGTCGTGAAAATCAAGCGACATTGCCAAGTCTACTTTCTATTTACTCTTTTTTAACTTTGTAAATGGAGTTAGTTCTTCTAAGGTTTAACTGTGACGCAGGTTTCGTAGAACTAATACATTTTCATTTTTCTTAGTTCTTCTAAGGTTCCGCTGTGACACAGGTTACGTAGTACTATTGCATTTTTATACTTTATCAAGTTGTACAAAAAGGTATTTAAATGTCTTCTGTGGGTACATATTTCTTGAGAATTTTGAAAAGTGGGGAATTCCATAGGTTCGTATATTCCCTTCATTTATTCTTTTTCCGAATGAACTATCACACTAGATTCTTGATTTCCGTACAAAAAAATAGCACAACTGAATCTTCCTACCACGTTCATATACGTGAAATATTTCCATTATTAACAGAGAAAAAGTTACTTAAGCATTCGCCAGGTGTTTACTGTTTGAAATTATTGAATTCACATAATATTTTCTCAAAGTAAATTGACATTCAATGCAGAAACGACAACGTTGCGGGCGTATCTGACAGAGGAATGACCATAACCTAACATTTTCGAAATATACGCGGTGAAATGTGTCAGAATTCCATGGCAAACCGCGATAATTTATAAAAGTGAATGGAGTATACATAATTCCCAAACGTTTGATTTCTAAATGGATAAATATTTCAATACTTTGCTAATTCTTAATGTACAGTGAATGAAAAATTGAATTCATCAAGCAGGAAAACTATAAAGCACGCCATCTCTGAATAGTCCTTTCTAATACCTACTTCCCGATGTTTCATTGACGAAAATTATTTTGGTTGTCTTTACCGGTATGAAAGAGATGTCGCACTCGGCGACATATTGAAGGGATGTTTAGAGAACTTCTTATAGAAAGGCGTCCCAAAATTCCAAGAATGCTGTAATCTATATATATAAAAGAAAGATGTTGGTTACACCATTTATAACTCGAGATCGGATGGACTGTTTGTTATGAAACTTCATATATGGATTCGTCTACGGTCTGGTTATTATAATATACAATAAAACTTTGGAAAAAAAGATGAAAATTTTACTTATACAGGAAATGCTTTTCCTCCTTCTGAGTAAGGCCACTAGATGCCGCTAGAGTTATAGTTACGCTACTGCTTATTCGTTCGCACTTCATTTGATATTATCCGCGTTAGATGGCTATATAAGCAAATAGTGTGTACAGTGACTATATTTCCTTTATAATCACTGTAATAGTGTGTAATTTGAGTTGCCTACAACTCTGCGCTGTTGGGCAAAACCAAAATGTCTTAGCGTAGGAGTACAGATGTCTATTCACACACTATGACTACAGTGACTCTATCAAACATAAATAGAGTCACTGTAACTATGATTGATGATTATTAGTTATTTTTATAGTTTTATTTATTCCAAATAACGTAATCGTGAAGTTACTGTATTTGACATTATCACAATTAAATGGCGATGAATTTGTTGAGGCTTTCGCGGCCATCGACTGATGTCATCTGTTCTTTTTTCGAGCATTTCGGTCGTCGTGGTTTGAAATGGTCGAAAAAAGAACATATGACATCAATTACTGTGTAATTTAAATAGGGCTTATAGTACCATGAAAGGCTATTAACAGATCCAGAAGCGGGTGAATATCACAATGAATTTTTATCGAAATGTCAAGTAAATCGGATTTTGGCGATGAGTTCCAATCGTGAGATGTCCATTCTCATCTTTTCTCATAATTTTTAAAATGTTTTTGAATTTCTGTTTGGGTGATAAATATATTCGCGGAAATAACTGAATCCAAAATTGCCATTATTAGTGATTGACATATTATTTTTGTGTATCTGTTCTGAATGATAGCTCATATCCATGGAAACATTTGACAGTTCAAAAATCAGAGAAGCAAGCCGTTGATTTCCGATCACCGGTGATTACGATTTGTGAAATCCACCGTATCATTTAGGCGGAACAAAGTTCGCCGAGCCAGCTAGTTGGAAATAACGTCTAGCTTTAGCAATTATACCAGTTTAGTATAGTTTAGGACTTTAAAAGATGTGATAAAGTATGCAGCTACTTCTGAAAGTAGAGTTCAACTTGTACTTCCCCCACATAATTCTATACCTCCTACCTATAATTTGATCCTTGAAATTAAAATTGAAACATCTAGTGAGTTGTGCCAAACGCCAGAGAGTACTATTGCGCCTGTGCGATCGAATTATGATTGTGATTGAGTAATCGGCAACACGAAGAAAATTCCATGAGGTATCCATGGATACATAATGACATAACCCTTCTCTTCGCCACGAAAGTTCACGACGCATGCGTATAGCGACAACTGGAGCCTACACTTCTGTATATGTACTTGAAATTCTATATTCCTAATTCTATGACTTCACCCAGTAGAGATTAGTGTTATTCTTCTTCTACTCTCATCCAAGTATTATATAAAGAAATTGATGGGAGGAATTTGGACTGGATGATCTTTATTATTGTGAAATATCGATGTTACTGTTACTGACATTTGCATTTATTCCTCTCGACTGATAAACAGCACTTCTTTCAAATATTCCACTTGACCACATTCACTTTGTACGTTCGTTAGTTTCATACCGATAAATGACATCATACCTTCTTGTGGTCATTGGCCTGGGATCTTTAAAAATGATTCTCACCCATCGAGGTTAGTTCGTCGTTCCAGTTATGCAGTTGGGTTACTGAACTAGGAACTCAGACAGGTTACTTAATTTCATTGTCAAGTTCAACTTTCACTCCATGGTAAACAAAATTGAAAGTTGATCACAGAACTGTGTTACCTACATTTCTCCTTTCGGCCAGACATGAATCTCAGGTTTTTGGGTCAGAGCGATCAATTTGCGTGACCGCTTGTAAGTTATATAATGGAAACTTTTAACTGGTTGAATAACGTTATGGATATGATTGTTTGGGTCAGCATTCCATACTTTTAGAAGGAGAGATAATTATATCTTCATTATCATATTCCAGTAACTGACCACCGATACACAAAATATTCTTGCAAATTAATAAAATATTTCTGCTATACTTTCGATTTTATCAAAGTGTTCTGTGTTCAATCATTGATTCTAAATATACATATGTATATTTAAACTCAATGGTTCAATCCTGTGCAGTTTTTGGGACTCATCGTGGACTAACAATTTTATGATTTTCAAACCGATAATACTAGATACTTCCTACAGAAGATATATGACCACTAGCGGACCTAGGAAGTTCTTCAAGGAGGGTCAAGAAAATTTTCAAGAAAATTTCAAGTTGGACACATTTGTATGTAAAGTCCTATTTATGAACTAGATAAGCAAAAACTGATATATCGTTGTAGTGTTAAAGGGCGTTTTTTCCAAATGTGCGTGGGGCTGTAACTTTTCTCATGTGGAAAATTCTTTTTTTTATAGAAGAAGTGAATCTTACATCAGACAGCCAGTCTTTCTGGGTAGTGTCGGAATCTTACCGACTAAACACCTCTCCTGCTGTTGGTTCCGAGCCTATAAACCTTCCATTTTCTCATCTGTTATTTCCTCTTTCGCATTCTTTATGCTGAGTGTTTGTGTTCATCCTTCAATTGGAAAGTTGGTTTAGAGTTCTACATCTCCATTTTCGCAATTGGTCTTTGGGTCTTTCGCGGTAAATTCTCGCTGTTTTTTTCATCTTCAGCGGGGTCATGAACTAACCTTCTAAGGTCGTCATTTGGATGTTCACTAGCTCTTTCATAGGCTTTTGCAGCTTTTCGTTTTGAACTCTCATTTTATGTCTTTTCGGATTTGTTCATTCCTAACAAACCAGGATGCGTCTAATGCCCATCTCAGAAATTTGTTTTCTGTACTTTGTATCCTCTTTATATGGGTTCTCGCTGTTTAACCCCATGCTGTTGATCCATATGTTAGCTGCGGTCTAGCGACCGCTTTTATGATCGTCAACTTCGTGTTTCTGTTCATTTGGCTTCTTCTGCCTATAATCGGGTATAACCTTTTCATCGCTACATTCGTTTTATCCACTGCATACTTGATGTGCTGTTTCCACGTTAGTCCTCTGTCTAATATTACTCCTAGGTATTTAGCTTCATTCTGCCATTCTATTTCATTATCGTCTATGGATATCTTCGATTTTCGATTCCATCTTCAGCCTTCTCTTTTGAAGGAGTATTGCTTGACTCTTTTCTCCATTGATTTTGATTTTCCATCTGTTACACCAATGACTGATATGGTCTGCAGCTTCTTGAAGTCTTATTCTTGTGTTTCTGTGTCTAATTGCTATGCCCGTATCGTCTGCTTATAGAGCAAGCATGCATCTTGGATTTCTTGGTATATCATGTATGTATATATTATAGAGTAGCGGTCCTAGTATTGATCCTTGAGGAACTCCTGCTTCTAAATATCTGAGTGTGGAATGAACATAATCTATTTCCACACAAAAATTCCTATCCTATCTGAGTGTGGAATGAACATAATCTATTTCCACACAAAAATTCCTATCCCTCAAAAAATTTCTTATTATTCTGCATATCTTGGGTGAATAACCTGCGGTTATCATTTTATATGCTAGTCCTTCATGCTGTTCCTTTATTTGACATTTTCTTCAGCATGAGATTTGTAATTTTATCTTTTCCATGAGCCTTTCTTGTTTTCAAATTGTTGATTGTATCTTTGATTTCGGCGGGAGATGTTGGGTGAGAGATTTTGCCATCCGGTGGTGCTCCTTTCATTTCTTCTTCATTATCTTCAATTAATTCTTCTGGGTCCTCATCGTCTTCTTCACAATCATTTATTATTGACAATATTGACTCCCTTTCTATAGTATCGGCAAGAGCGTTAGCTTCATCGCTTTTTGAATATGCCATCCCATGCATTCCATGCAGTGGTGGAATTTGCGTTTTCTACAAGCTTTTATTTAGTTTCACCTGTCCTGGTGTCTGTCTGTCTGTAATAAAATCTTGCAAGTTAAATATGACACACTTCTAATCGTCTGATTGATTTGAAATTTGGCAGGTGTACATAATTCTGGTGACAATGCATCATGAAATATTTTTCATAGAAAAAACAAAATGGCGGCTCCAAAATGGCGAATGAATTTTGAATTTATGATCCTATTTCATTCAAGATTAGTATCTGGGGGTATTTGGGTTCGAAAATTATGATACTTCTGTCAAAATTGGGAAATTCAAGATGGCGTCCAGAATATGGTGGACGAGTTTTGTAGCTATGATCCTATGCTGTTCAAAATTGGTATCTGGGGTTTTTCTAGGTCGAAAATTACGATTCTTCAAAATTGAGGAATTCAAGATGGCTGCTTCAAAATGGCGGATAAGTGACGAGTGTTGTTCATATATCTAATAACATCAATATGGATTATATTCCTGCTATTCACAGTCATGAAGTGAAGCCAAATCTTTTGAGTTGTACGTTTGGGTCCACTGGAAATTCAAAAATTGCGAGAAATTTAGAGGTTATGTTTGTTCTGAAAGACAACAAGAAAATAGATATCGAGAATGCAGATATGTCACTCAAATACTTTCAGTTCAATTTCAGAACATCATTAGGAGTTGACAATGATATTTACCAAAGCCCAGCTTCAGTTCGGATTGGCTCATGACCCATATAGGAATTATTAGAATAGATATATGGTGTTGTTATTATAAAAGCTTGTATTCAAAAATGTTTTTTGAGGATAAGGCTTGTTCATTGCGTAAATTTTTCTGCATTTTCCATGCAGAGTGGTCTTCTGTGTTAAGTTCACTCATTTTATGATTCCATTTATTCGTTCTGAGCTCCCTTAGTGCGTTTTTAAGTATTTGACTATGTGTATTCAGTCTGATTTTATCAATATCTGTTTTATACATCCTGTAATTCTTTCTTAGTCTTTTGTTAACTCTTATTAGTTCTTTTGCCTCTTTTGGAGTGTCGCCATATAGATGTTTGGGAGTCTGGTTTAGTCTTTCTGGCCGTGCTCTCTTCATAGGATTTTATAATCGCACTTTCCAATGCTATAACTGATTCATCTAATTCTGCATTTCTGTGAATACATCGACCCCGAATGGGGGCAGTGGTGCCCATCACCCCCGCCTCCTTCAAATCAGCCAGTGCATTTAAAGGTGCGATTCCACCGGAGTGACGTACTGTGCGGCACAGTGGTGAACAGCGTACGCCATAAATGTTCGTTGCGGTGGACATGTAAACAAATGCTAAAAAAAATAAATGTTTTTGTTACATTTCTATCTTTTACTGGATAAAGGCTAAGCCCCCCCCAACACTCCTTGTACGCGCCTGGATAATGTATCTCCTCTTTCTATAGTCTGAGCTCTGAGGTGTTTACTCTTAGAGAGCCTTTGGGTACTTGTCGAATCATGTAACATCGGTAGTATTACACTAACAGAAAAGTATATGCGACTTGGATTGGAATGGACCAATGTGCATGTGAATCGAAACTATCAATGGAGGTCTGTATTGTTCACAGATGAGTCGAGATATGGACGGTTTTCGGAGAGTCGGCATGTTTATGACTTTGTGTATGCATGGGCCCATTCTTCGGTGCTCAGAAATAGCAGATTCATTCAGATTAAAAAAAAAAAATTCATTTTTTTTTCATTTTTAATATGATTGAGTATTCAATGCTGAATACAATTCTGTGGAAACCGTTGTATTCATTCAAATAGTTTTCGAAATATCGAAAAAAAACGGAGAAAAGTAAAATATAATAGTCAGTATTATTTAACTTTTTTCACTTCTCAACATCTTGAGCGTACACCATTTTCATAAAACGTCAAAGTAGAAGGATGTGGAAAGGTCATGCATCTTTTGAATTTCATAAATATCATCACAGGGTGTTTCAAATTTTGTGTCGAAAACTGTGATCGAAAATTGGCCATAATTTCTGTTCTTCAAATAAGAACCGCATTTTTCTATGATCGCGTTGGATTCTTCGAGAAATAGTTATTTTCCAATCAAGGGCGGAAAGTTGTACTTTCCCGCACTAGATTGCCGCGTCGTTCGGGCAAGCAATCGAGTGCGGGAAAGTATACTTTTCGCTCAAGATAGGAACAATGTTTTTTCTACAACCGTATTATAAAATAGAAAAAAAACTTCTACACAACTTTGGCGAATATTCGTTTTGACCATATATCAACTAATACCAATATGGATTATACACCTGCTTTTCACAGTCACAAAGTGAAGCCAAATCTTTGGTGAGGCTTGAGTTGTACGCTTGCGTCAACTGGAAATTCAAAAATTGCGAGAAATTTAGAGGTTATTCTGAAAGACAAAAAGAAAATAGATATCCAGAATGAAAATATGCCACTTAAATACTTTCAGTTCAATTTTAGAATATGAATAGGAGTTAAAAATGATATTAAGGACTTGAAGAAAACTGAATAAAGCGATTGAATTACATACGTTTCACGACATAATACGATGTGTCAGAGAGAGATAGAATTGAAAAAATATTTTTATTCTCAATATTGCCGCACAAACGCAGATCTGGATTGTTACCAAAGCCCAGCTTCAGTTTTGATTGGCTCATTCCCCATATAGGAATTATTAGATATATGGTTTTGACACATTGATTGAATAGTTTGGATTTCTATGGAAAATCATAGACCATGGCATAGAAATAAATACACAGATCCATGTGTTCCAGTCATAATTTTTGAAGGATGTCAAGTTTTCTTGGAAAATGCAATAATTTTCAAACGGAAATCTGCATTAATTATTAGTTTGACATGGATGGGACTGCATAATTTGAAATATTTGACTAAATATATAAGTGAGTAGATCAAGAGATTTCATGTTAAAGTTATTATTGTACACAATAATCATCAGAAGTATCTAGGTCAGAAGTTGTAACCTGAGGATTGGTTGCTCCTTATTAACTCTACAAGTGTTTAATTACAACTCTCTTTTTATGGAATGGTGATTGGATTCCTGTGTAGATATCTGTCTAGGCGGGCAGGTTTTCTATGAACCTTGTGTCCTAGAACTCCTAGATTGTTATTGGTTTTAGTAACCAAAACGTCCTTTATGCTCCTATATTGAGCTCAATGTTTGGGTGCCTGCTGTCGAGGTGGTTACTTCATAACAGTTTATCAAAACCTGCATCCTCAGCATATCTTCAATTGTCGAGGAATATGTGAAACGAGGGGGACTAAAGTAACGAGTATTCAAAAATTTGAACTTCCCGGAATAGAAATCGACAGGGCCGGGGTTAGAGCGTTTTTCCAAAATATCTGTCTGAAGCCAGAAAATTGATGTGTATGATTTTCGATGATCTACCCTGTATTTTCAACTTTGAACTTGTTAATGCTCATTATTGCTTATACAGAAGATAGCAAGATTGTTCCTGATCCCGGCACTTTCGCCATTTTGTGAATCTTGTTCATGAAATGCAATATAAATTCCGCGATTTCTTTCTCTAATCTCGAATTGACAATTCGCGAGTTTCTCGATAGATGTAGTACTTGTTGCTGTTATATTGTGAAATAGAAATTATTCTGTAGGTATATCATTATATCTTCCTCCAATTATTGTCACAGACGTAAAACCTGTTCATGTATTAATCTCGGCTTATTATTATAACATCATTGGTCGGAATCCGAAATCCGATCTAAAACTGAAATAAAAAAATTCGATGACATGTAGTGAAGGATAAGTGGAATCCCCTGACTAATGATGGCGAATCATTGCTCCCCACCTAGGGACCCCCTTCTCACTACATATTGAATTCCGAGAAAAGTACCATACATAGACTATCTATAGAAAGGCAACTCTGCGTCGATTTTTGGTTCATTAAAAAGCGCCATCTACGAAAACTTGCGCAAAACTTTCGGAAAAAAATTGGACAATATTACAGATCCCTAACAGTCCACAAACGCCATCTAGTGGTTTCGCATATCAAGTAGTAGTATGAGCAAAAGGTTGAGAATAAATTGATTAAAGGTGAGGTTTCATTAAATTTGGTGACAACTTGAGAGAAATTGTCACAAAATTCAATGAAAACCAAAAGAACAGAAAGAATTTAAAAAATAAAATGTTTATTTCAAACAAATATCAGTAACAAGTCATTGCATCCAATACAAACATTAAATTCGAATCTATTTCAAACTGAAACATTATCAAGTGCCTTTGTCAAATAAAATAAATATACCAAGTAATAGTATGGTATGGCCTCAATGAAGCATTACGATCCATTCTCCTGAACAATCTGAGTTCTTTCCCAGAAGCAATCCGCTTGCCATGAAACACTGAAAGTACAAATATTTCAAAATGAATACTTCTCCTAATCTTGGAAACTGACTACAACACAATTTTAATTACCTTTTCTACTTGTTCTGGAAGTTGCCTTAGGAACTGAGATTTTTCTTGATCCTGATGGTACACCTACGTTCGTAATATCTGAAAATTAAAATGACCTTATTAGGCCTGAAAAAATGTTGATTGGCAATATAATTTCTCAATTTTTAACGATTGATGTGATTTGAGCTCAGATAATTCAATCAAAGAATTTATGTTTCCTAAAAACTAAATATCTTCTGGGTACTTTTTTAAGCTAGTCACATCAGATTGAGATATTGCACTCGAAGTTGTTGGTTCATCATTTGATTCAACCCTAAGGAAATAATCATCTTTATGTGCTATTTCACTAATTCTTTCGAGGGGGAGATTTTTTCTTCCATACACCTTTGAAGTTTGAAGGAATGAGAACCTTCAACTCTGGGATATTTCCACTGAACGTAATTGTTCCATTTGTAACATCTGAAAAAATGTTCAGCCAATATGCTGAAATGGGAAGGTAAATTTTCAAAATTACTAATGAATTACCTCTGTCTGGTGTAACACTAGCCAGTGGATGATCATTTACAAATAGATCAAAAAATATATAGTCATTGTTTGGGGAATTCACGACTCATATACTCTGAAATGAGAGGAAAAATGTAATAGGTGAATGGAATTGGAACGTATTAATTCACCTGGTAAATATACAGGGTGTCCCAGAAGTCGCGCACCCCATTGAGGGGATCGAAAGTGAAAAATATTCTAAGCCCTGAAATCCATGTTTGAAATTTTTTGATTACGTAGTTAATCAGTTATTAATTAATGAAAGTGACCAATCAGGAGCGCGCTACAGAAGAATGAGTAGGCAGTGGGGACGCGAGAGTGAGACGCCAGAGCTGCTGCCGGCTTTTCACGCAGTAAACCGAGACTGGCTTCTCACTCTCGCGTCCCCAACTGCATACTCATTCTTCTGTAGCGCGCTCCTGATTGGTCACTTTCATTAATTAATAACTGATTAGCTACGTAATCAAAAAATTTCAAACATGGATATTTGGGCTTAGAATATTTTTCACTTTAGATCTCCCCAATAGGGTGCGCGACTTCTGGGACACCCTGTATATAGAATAAATAAATAAAGCATTGATTAAAGTATTTATAAAATTGGAGTTTCAAACATTGTTATTGTTTAAACACTTTACATGTAATTTACCAATTTGACAATTTGGGTAAAAAGTCTGAGCGCATGCGCCAAGCGTGAACCAAAATCTTGTTAGTTAGTGCAAGTAATTGTACAAGGCGCTAGTGATGCGTGAATTCGTCCGTACTTGGAGAGTTACACCCCCCTGGTACCATACACACTGTTAGCTTAGAGGATGCAGGTTCGATTGCTGCACGGTGTGTACCTTTTTCCGGAATTTCAAAAAATTGAATTGAATCTCCTTATATCTTTCTCTCATTATTGTCACAAACGTAAAACCTATTCATATATTTTTTTTTATTCATTTCGTAAGCAATTTTTCCTATTTGTTTTTGAGTGAGTTATAGGCGTGAGTTATAACTCACGTTGTTGGTTTGTGGATACTATTAGAGCTCAAAATCAGTTGAATAATGGATATATTATTCTATGGAAGTAGATAAAACCTGTTTTCTGGAATGGACAGAATATTCCCACTAAGACGGTGGCGAGTGTAAGTTCCATTTTTGCTAGGTAACAAAAATGCATTTTTGCCGCTTCTGTAGCCGGTTCCTGGTTTCATTAAGAAAACCAACTTCTCATCCGCAAAAGTTATAATGATAATGATCCTTTATTGCTACTTGTTAGAGGTCTTAGGAATAGAAATACCATAAATACCATATACCAGTAGTTAAGGTGTTGGCCTAGGTCCCGGCAAGTCCAAGCTACGAAAGAAATTATCTAGTCTCGGTAGTGGGCAACCATTTCACTGTTGGGTCGAAAACTAACAGTGCTGTGCCTAAGGTGGCGTAAGGACACAGTAACAAAGCCTACACAGAACACAACTGCTTCTCCGAACTCGTATACAAGCTACAAGCTTCGAAGCTTGTAGTTTCTGAGGGGTTAGTCTGAGGTTTTAAAGCAGCCTGTATATACCAAAATTCCAATATTTTCCTTCACAAGTACGTGAGCCGAGTGGATAAGATAGTGCATAAATCGCAAATTCATTTAGTCCTAGTGGATATATCCACTAGTGACTAGGGGCACTAGGACTAGATGAATTTGCAATTTACTATCTTATCTACTCGGCTCACGTACTTATGAAGGAAAATATTGGAATTTTGGTATATACAGGCTGCTTTAAAACTGGAAGTTTTAGACAGTAACAAAAATATTTTCAATAAATAAATTTTGAACTTATAAAAAGCGGAAGAAAAAGCTTATTATATTTCGAGTATTCTGCTACCAAATATTCTCTTTTATGTATGGGAAATGGGGGCAAAACCGGGAAGCTAAGAAAAATCTGCAATATTTTTTATGCATTCATGTTTATTGATTGACATTTGACTTGTCAGTGGCGGTTTTATTTATCTACTGAGGGAGGGGGGCGAAGTGAAAAAAGCAGTTCGTGGGGATTTTTTTCAATGGGACGACAATGATAATGCTAAAACAAAAATTCTAAATGACGTGAATAAAAATATACTGGGTGTCCCAAGTTCGAGTGCCTATTAGACGTTTCTGGAGAACTGGACTTATTTGAAATATGAAAATTGGGATTATGATATTGTTCGAAATTCTCTACAGACCTGAAGTATTTCCAGAGCCGGTTATACAGGGAGTGAAAATAAATTCGCTCAAAAAAATTTTTTATTCGATTTTTTCGTTCCTGATATGATTAAATATTCAATGCTGAATACATTTCTGTTAAAGCCATTGTATTCATTCGAATAGTTTTCAGAATATCGAAAAAAAACTGAAAAAAAAGTAAAGGTTTTATAGTCAGTATCATGTTCATTTTTTTAATTCTGAACATTTTTTATTATTGCGTTGGATTCTGCGAAGAAAAATAGTGATAGCACTCTAAGATGCTGTTGCTTCTAAGTTCAGCAATTCCCGAGATATTTGAGCATTTCTCGATTCATGTTGTACGTAGAGTCATCGAATCTGTTTAGATTCGATGAATATTCTCATGAAACCATTTACCATAGTAACAACACATAATTACACCTGTCATTCGTGAATTATTAATGGGATCATTAGAAAAATCCAGAAAAGCTCAAAGCACTCAGGAATTACTGAATTTAGGAGCAAAGGTATCTTAGAGTGATATCATTATTTTTCTTCGTAGAATCCAACGGAATAATAAAAAAATAGGGTTCTAATTTGAAATACAGAAGTTATGACCAATTTTCGATCACAGTTTTTGACACAAAATTTGAAACACTCTGTGATGATAATCATGAAATTCAAAAGATGCATGACCTTTCCACATTCTTCTTCCTTGAAGTTGTGAGAACGTTTTACACTCAGGATGTTCAGAATAAGAAAAATGAAAATAATACCGACTATATGAAAATTTTACTTTTTTCAGTTTTTTTTCTTTATTTTGAAAACAACAGAAATGTATTCAGCATTGAATACTCAATCATATCAGAAACGGAAAGATTGAAAAGAATATATTTGAGCAAATTTATTTTCACTCCCTGTATAACCGGAAATGCTCAGGATCCGAAAATATTTTAGGTCTGTAGAGAGTTTCGAACAATATCATAATCCCAATTTTCAGATTTCAAATATGTCCAGTTCTCCAGAAACGTCTAATAGGCACTCGAACTTGGGACACCCTGTATATTGAATATATTTACTTTTCAGGTATCAGGGATCATGCCAGTCAGACCTATTTCATTCGATTATTATGTTAACCTAATAAAATTAAAGTTTAGGGTGGGGCGATCGCCCCTGTCGCCCCCCCCCCTGAAAACCGCCCCTGTGACTTGTTTATGCCGTAGCATATGAGCCAAACAGTGAAATGAGTTAAACTTATAAAAAACCAGTAAAAGATGAAAAAAACAACAAAAAGAATCATATTCTATTTTACGGTTCTGCCCAGAGAGTTGGGGCAAAACCGGGTACTGCGTATTATTCACAGTTAGCCCTTTCCAAAGACATTCCATTCATTCTTTCTTCAAGAGTTGATTGAGAAACATTATAATTATTGTCTGCTTTTTCCTAGTCCATCGTTTCAGAAACAACTTCCATAATTGCTTTTTCCATGTCATCCGTAGACCAATGTTGACGACTAGTCTTCCGATTATAGGTGCGCACCACATAACTGTAAAACTGTTATAAAGAAACACTCTAACAAATTTCTAAAAATTTAATGCATTGTTCAATATCCATCGTGGGCATAAATGGGTACCGCCCGGTTGTGCCCACGTGGGTTTTTCTGTTTTGCCCAAGAGCTTATATTTTAATCAATGTTGAATAATAAAAAACACATGAGAGTTTCATACAGCCAAGCAACCTACATATCACATTATGTATTGTCAATTATCGTAGAATATAGTTAGATCAATCTGTAGGTAGGGATAAATCTAGGTAAAATAAGATTACATACCAAAGATTCACGTGATTCTACACAACACCGATAAATAAACACACGCACCTGTCAGAACTTGTGGAAATACTTGCGTAGATAAGAGATATCAACGTATGCTACGAGAACAAAATTTAACCAACGCAAAGAAAGGGGGTAGATTGGGATTACCCGATTATACCCGGTTTTGCCCCCCTTTCCCCTATTATTGTTTTCGTGATGTAAACCTGTTTAACCTTTATCTGAATAACAGTCTCAAATTAAAACACATCTGCCTAAGTTTTGAAGAAAATATCGATTTGAAGCATTTTGCTTGAGTTTGGAACAGATTTTTTTTTAATGAATTCAAATATTTCTGTAATATGAAGATTGAAATTTTCCTCATAATAGAGAATTTTCAATTTTTACTGAAAGAACAGCAGTCCTATGAAAATCCTATACACTATACATTCTTATCCCCATCTTGAAAAAAAATAGAAATAGTTCCAAAAGTAAACTTCGAGTACATATGAAATTGAAGAAGAGGCAGAATGTAATTTGGTACCCTATGCATTCATCAGAGATGAGGAAAAGCAAGTGAACAATGAAACCCTAATTTGATGCAAAGAATTCCAACACTCATAAGAAATACTCTTTCTACGATTAATTAAATGCATAAAGTATTTACCAGTTCATTCTTTACAGACTCTGTTCGAAATATATACAAAAGACTATGGATAACATGGCTCTCAAAGACTTTCACAATATGAAAGAAGATAATATATCGATTGTAGAGAAGATTTTACTACAAACTGGAAATCCCAAGTTGGCTACCGTTCTCGCAATAGATTTGCTTCTTGTTGGAGTCGATACTGTAAGTATATTCATTTTTATTTGTATAACACGATCATTCTTTCAACGTGCCCACTGCAAAAAGAAGAAAATAATTATCTTTATCTTCGGATCATGACAAACCTTCTTTAGCGCTGGGTAGAATGACAGAAGCATACAAATCCTGGTGTAGCAATTTTGTTCATCGTTGAGCTGAAATTTTTTACGAAATAATATTTCAAAGAGAATTTCTTACTTTTTTAGGAAGTACGTATTTTGAAAAGAACGAGTTTTGGAATAACAGGTTTGTGGCTTGAGCATTAGGCAAATCAAACTTTTGAATTTTCATAATAAATAACAATAAACAAGACTAAGTGATTCCACATCAGTTCTCAAAGTTGTATCATTTGTTGAAATTTAAATCATTACCATTAATTTCTCTGCAATCATAAGAGTTGATATATTCTTTTGTTGAATATTTTAGATCTCAGTAGTCAGTGGATTAGTTCTTAGACCTTCGAGATTATTATTTTTAATAATCTCAAAGGTCTAACAGCATTTTTGCTGCCTACAGTTTTGGAGTGGACCGGTATATTCCATTCATTTTCATAAAGTATCCCTGTTGGCCAAGATTTCGGTTTATCAATTTTTTTTCACTTCAATCTGACGCAGGTTGGCATACGTGAAATATCCGCAATGACAAAATAATTCTCAGAGACGTTAACCATGCTAATTGCTACTCTCAATATAATCATCACGCTTATAAACTAAAAATGCCGAAGGTAGTTTCGTTGTACTACTACATTTTCATACTGGAGTACCTATTTCAAGTTGTGCAAAAGGTATTTAATTATCTGTAGGCTTATTTCTTGAGAATTCCGAAGTTGTGTAGGGTTATTGGAGTACTTTTCTTCTTTTTCCGAATGAACTTACAAGAAAATAGCATAACTGAATCTTCCTTCCATGTTTATATATTCGTGAAATATTTCCAGTATTAACAAAGATATAAGTTTCTTCAACATTCGCCAGGTCTTCGGAATTATTGAATTCACATAATAGGTATTTCCTCATATCATTGTTTTCCCAAAGTAAATAAAAATTTTGATAAATACGTAATTTCTACGATTTATATGTAGAAACGGCAACTTTGCGTTTGTATCTGACAGAAGAATGACTATAACCTAACATTTTCAAAATATACGCGGTGCAATGTGTCAGAATTGCATGTCTAACCGGGATACTTTATAAAAGTGAATGGAGTAAGTATATGTAATAATCGGATCTATCTTTGAAATAAGAGCAAAGAACAAATTGAAATGATCCATTCATTGAATAAGTATGCGGAAATCAATTCATTGAAGTAAATCGTGCGCTTTCGTTTGAATTGAAATAATTGCTGTTAGGGTAGCGGCTAGAGGGGTAGTGATATCGAATTCATTTTTTGACCCAGCCGGACGTTTTTTTTATCTCAAAGATCCAAATTCGGCGTGTGAAAGTTATTGGTGGAATACTGAGTCACTCTGTATAATAATGAAGCGATGAAAAAAAAATACACTCATGCAGGAAATTGAATTGAATAGACTTTCAGATAAGCGTTATTGTTTCAGACTTCCATTGCTGTAGCCTCTACCATTTATCAACTTTCTCAAAATCCAGAGAAACAGGATAAATTATATCAAGAACTTAAGAAAGCGCTTCCAGAGCCTAATAGCAATTTCACTGCCGAAACACAAGAAAACATACCTTATTTGAAGGCGTGCATCAAAGAAACATTGAGGTGAGCAAATCTAGATCATTTATAAATTTGCAATTGGCTTTTGATCGGCGTATCGAAAGAGTTTGAGTATTAAAAATTATACATTTCCGATAAGAAAATGCTGAGTCGATTGCAAAACTTTGTACACTCCCAACTCAAGGAGCCACCCTTATGAATGTACTGGGAACTGATAAACCGAAATGTCCGCTAAACAACTGTCCTTTATGCTCTCGCGGAGTTTGAACGTCATATGTCATTTATTTCACAATGCCCCATTTCGTCACTTCATCTCGATTGTGTTTTTCGATTTTTATAATGAATTCAACTATAGTCATTGAGCTGGATTTAGTGTAGTTCCTTCACTGGTTCATAGAGGGATAAGTTTGTTTCAGAGAAGCGAAAATTTTCACCCCCCGCATCTGACGGTGAGTTGCGGAACTATAAAGCACTATTTCCTATAATCCGAATGCGATGACGGTCAGGACCGGCCTATGGAAATGTGGGAAGTTCAGTATTCCATCAAACCTTTTTGGATGCAATAAAACGACAATTAATACTGCCTATGATCCAAAGAACTAGAGGATAATAAATATCCTACAGATTTCTGTGAATAAATAGGAACAAAATGGATCGACAGATTTTAGTTCCTTTAGTAGCTACAAAATTTTGTGCATCAAATCGTTCAAGGGCGATGTACCTCTTTGTACGTATATTCAAACCCAATGCTATAGTATAATCATAATCATCAAACCGTACTTCATGAATTTTTTCAGGGGGGCCATGAATTGATAGAAATTTTCTACCAACATTTTAGGAGTTAAAGACTTAGAATGAAAATTTTTAAATGAAAATATTAGGTATCGATTGAACTACTAATAAGTCAATTTCGAGGTCCATGGTCCTCATGGCCTCCTCCTGTATCTGCCAGTGTTGGCGGCTGTCAGTAGAGAAATACTATATCACCTTGTGTTTACAAATATAAATGTCCAATTTGCATATCATATTCTCAATCTCCGTGAAATTCTGATTTCGAAATACCCCATTTGTTATATATTATGTTATCTGTATTTTTGACGTAGAAAACTTTTTTTGGGAACCGTTCGAAATCAACATATCATATACCTCAATTACACTCAGCCACTTCCACTGCTACTCGCGCTGCCAGAAATATTTCCCGGAATACTTCTGCGGCAGTATGGAAAGGCAGCGAGTATTTACACTCAGCTCGAACATTTCTCTCGCGATCAAGTTTTGGCAATGGCGGACGACGAAATTGCACCTGATCCTGACATCAGAAGAGGTCTGAATGTCGCCTTAAGTGACTTTTTTCTCACTTTAATTCCTCAATTCCAAACATCCTTCCAACCATCGTGCACTTTGTGCTTAAGTTTATGGTTTTCATCAGAAGAATCCCATATCACTCTTTCACTCTCAAGGTATTCTAGAAATGACATTATTTTTTCATTGCTCCACTCCGTCGACATTTTTCGCAACAATTAACGATTTCAATCAATTGATACGACAACGTGCGCAACTCAGGCACGACAGTAACTGGGCTGAATGTGATCACTCCATGCCACTTGCGCTGCCGGTCCTTTGACTGCCGCACGAAAAACCGCTAATTTAGGGAGTGACCGGCAACGCGAGTAGCAGCACGAGTGGCAGTAGAAGTGAGGTGATTACATTCTCACCATGCTCATTTCTCTGCTCACTTCCCTGCTTCATGCCGTGGAAGTGGGCTGAGTGTAATTGACGGGTAAGAGTTCTCGAACATTTTCCAATCTAGAGTATTCCAGGTAGTACGAAAACTTTTCAAGTCTTCTGTAGGTTCACGGATCTTTCTACAGGTGGTCAGAAAGACACTGCGATTTTTCAAAAATGGTCTTGAGAAAATATGAATAATGAATTATTCAAATAGCTACCTTAAGCCGGCCCCAGACAATGCGGGTATTTGACGAATGTTCGGCATTCGCGGTGCTCCGCGTACTGTGTGGGAGCTCAACTGCGGGTATCGTTCGGCATTCGCCTGCTATCCGAAGTCTTGTCGGTAAAACGGCACGAATCAAAGGAAGACGAAGTACATTCGCACTCATTCGCGTTAGATCCCAGACAGTGTGCGTAGTAGATTGACTATTCTGTCTTCAGTCAGCTCCGCTACTGTTCTATACTGAGGCCGTGCGGCGAACGTTTGTCAACAGAGAAACGAATGTCGAACATTTCGCGTTTGCCGCAGTGTGTGGGAGGGTATCCGAAGGCGCACTACGAAGGCACATTCGTCAAATACACGCATTGTCTGGGGCCGGCTTTAGTAACGTCTCCATTTTTCCTTTTAGACATGCGGCACTTGGATCATTCAGCATTCAATCAGGCTCACAGTGTCAACCAAATTCAACAAAATATTTGGATTTGTAATTAGTGGAAACGTACCACAATCGTGTATGCAACTTGTGAAGTTTAAACAGTTAATTGAGTAATTTCTTATTTTTATACCTTTACCTCCAGATACCTGAGATTTTGATGGCCCTAACGTTTTTCAGCACGACACCTCAATATTACCTTCTAATCTCTATTTTGGCCTCCCCTGAAAAAAGGTTTCTGCGGGCGCCCATGGTAGCCACTTTCAGAAACAATGACAAACCCCTAGGCATGACATGCCATTTGAATGAATGGACTTATTGACATCTTTCGAAGGTTATATTCGAAAAATCGCAATGTTTTTCGAAGAATTGAAAACTCTTCTGGAATTCAATGAAACAATCCTAGATTTATCTCGAACGGTATTCAAGATATCGTGAGAAGTGTGGCCCTGTGCATAAGAGGCTCTCACGATTTAGAATGTTCTCGACGCAGTAGAAGGTTCCTCCTCCAATCGCGATAGTTCTTCCGTTCTATAGTCCGTTCAAATATAAGAAGGAGCTTTGTGAACAAACAGAATCGTCTGGTTCGCGCACAATAAAGCTCCTATTGGTCAAACAGTCATAACAACGCTCCCTTCAACCGCCCTAAGAGAGTGCCAGGATCGTACTCGGAACGGATTGCGGATTGTACTGGATAGAAATGATTCATATGATATTGTAACGTTCACGGGGTTAAACAAATTGTCTGCTTGTTAAAATGTCTAATTTAATTACAATCACACTAATTTATGGACAATAACTAATACTGATTTATTTACACACTTGCTAATTTATATTCACTACTTGATATTCGCTATTCGCAATTCGATTCGGCTTCCCTCAGGAAGTAACTAACTGCTCTGCTACATGCGCGTCTTTTTATATGGATACAGCCTTGTTCGAGAATATTCCAGATAGACTCGAGACGCTTCGAGAGTTTCGGTAGGTACGTCGTGGAATAACAGATAGTCCAGAGTATATATAGTCCATCCAAGAATTATTGACACCAATGAAGGCCTTGGAAATACAGTCGCACCTTCATTTCTAGTTACAAAAAAGTCACTAAAACTTTGAACATGAAAATGTCCTCAATTATCGCATATACAATTACCATCGTGTGAATCTGCTAACCAGCATTATATTATTTTATTTACAACCATATATGTAATGCTGTCATTATTAACGTCATTGAAGGTTGGGAAATGTCACATTACACACCTCTACTTCCCAACCTCACTTCCCGCCCTCATTTCCCGCCCTAATTTCCCACCCCCATTTCATCTGTCCTACATAAATATTTTTTATAAATATTTAAAAAAATAACACATTTTTTGAAAAATGTTATGAAACCATTTTAATGGCTAACAATAAAAAAGAACAATAAACTAAAATAAAACAAACTACTTATTGATATTAATCGTTACGTTTGAATTATTGTAAGCGTTTATTGAAATATTTAGGCCTGTACCAGCGCTGGACCTTCCAACAGTTGTCTCTTTGGAGTTTGGGCAACAATACATGTGTAATGACTGAGGTTTCTGGACTACTTGCAATAGCTACAGAAGACGTGGCACATTGAGACAGCATAGTGGCAGTTTTCGTTTTATTCTCCATTGAACCATCCACATAACCTTCTGCCACAGTACTAGATTTCCATCCTCCCAGCTTTTTTAATTGGAGTACACTTGCACCACTGTTGGCAAGTAACGTAGCGGCGGTTCTTCTGAGTGCATGTCCTGTGAAGCCTTTCCAGTTCTCTAAATTCAAAAAAGTAGCAATTTTTTGAGGAAAATTAGCTATTGTATTGTGTCCAATTGATTGATTTCTTGCTATTCCTCCTCTGAGCTGAACAAAAAATCTATCGACTTCTATGTTTTTTTCTCAAATTTATGTAGTCTCGAATAATCTCAACCCATACTGGATCAGTTATGAGAAATGATCTATTTGTATGTGTTTTAGAATCTGGAATCTCGACCGAAATTTTTTCTTCAAAAAAAGCCACATCCAACATTTTCATTTTCACTAATTCGTCCGTCCGACAAGCTCCATCAGATACGCTTATGATTAATGCTACCTAAAACAATAAGAAAAAATATTACCATAATACCAGTATACTTGTATTAGCTTAAACACGTTTGTTTTCTTTAATACTTATTTAAAAAATCACAAATAACTTACCTTTATCGATAAAAGATTCTTTGGAGCTTTATTTAAAAAATCCTCTATATTTTTCCTCGAAAATACGTTCGATTTCTTGGGCCTAAAGCCAACATTTTGTCGTTTTAGGAAAGCTAGCAGTTTCACATGTTTCGAGATATCACTTTTTTCTTCAATTTCTGGCATCGTTCGTATCATACTGTACATTGCCCACAAAGTAGACGGCTTCTTCTGTCTGCTATGTTCACCAAAATATGCCAAGAATACACTTTCGGAAGCGATATGTTTAACCTTCTTTTCTTCGCACCATTTCCTATATAATTCAAAGGCTTTTAGATACCTATGCTTACTTTTCTCTGGCACCAAACCCTGAACTGCTGCGTGAGCAGCCTGCAGAACTTCTGATGGGGTACAACCATAGAACTTATAGTACATGGAATGCCAATAGCCTTGCTGCTCAGCTTAAAATAATGGATAAACATCTCAAGTTGGAGGAATGCCGAAATTTCCATGTTCCCATGAATACGACTTGTCATACAGAACAGAAACACAGAAATACTATGAATTCAATCGTCAAGATCCGATTCACTTGGCATTTCGGCAAACATTTCTGTGTTTCTGATCGGTGTGACAGGCCGTATCCATGGGAACATGGAAATTTCGGTATTCCTCCAACTTGAGATGTTAATGGTAATAGCATTCCATGTGGCATGTACTACAAGTTCTATAGGTACAACCCATAAATTCATCGTCGGAAGACATGATTTTCAATTTAGTTTTCGACTTTATCTGACATTTATTTATATTGGTGACAATTGTATACCCCGTAGTCACGGTAACAATATAGATCTACTTGATTATTCTGAGAACACCGCGTTCTTGGTGATTTGTCGTTAAACACAAATTCACTTATTTTAATATTGAAATATGATGGTTGTAAATAAAATAGTATACAAACCTTGGTAGGAAGTTTCATTCCTGTCTCGAGATCATAGCTAACCTCGACGCTTTGCGTCTCGGTTAACTAACTAATCTCACGAAAGGAATGAATCTCTTCCCACCTAGGTGTGTAATATACTATTCATCTGGTACTGACACAATTTCGAACGATCAATTATTATACATACAGTATGGAAATTCTGGTCCGATAACGAAAAATATCGTGGGTGATAAAAAAGCATGCTCCTTTCCAAAGTTCAATATGAATATTCGCTAAACCAGAAAAATCTAGTTGATAATTTGAAGCGTGTATCTGCAAACTGGATGGATTCGAAAAATTGTGGTAGATATCAAGACAGAAATAAAACTTAACGGATGGATCTATTTAATATATGAAGAATTTTGTCATGATTTTGTAACTTTGAATATTGGTGAACAAAGAAGGAGTAAAATATTTAATATTAAAAATGTAAATATTGCAGTTACAACCACCGTTATTATTTCCTCATCTGGGCAGAACTCGTCATGTCCATAATTGAAAGTTTTATGTCAGCAATATCATACCATCCCATATATTTTGACTAATCTCCTCTTATTTCTTTTTCTACGTCCTCTGTGCAGGCTTTCCATTAATAAGCTGTACCCACATTATTCAAGACTTCAAGAGCCTCATTCCTTAGATTTTTCACTTGCGCGATTTTTAGCCAAATTTATTCGAATATTAATGACAACAAAACGCCAGTGTTATTTGCAACACCAGCCTGAATTCTGCAATTCAAAATATAACTGAACGGGCATTACCAAGCTAATTTCGATTTTCCAAAGCCGCCCGAGATGTCAATAATTCTTGGATGGACTATAATATTGCTGCACAAGCGCACTGCGCAGATCTGGATTCCTACCAAAGCCCAGCTTCAATTTTCATTGGTTCCTTGCCCATATTGGAATTATGAAATGACAAGTATGACATTGCGGCGCCGCCACGAAACAATTTTAATATTTTCGATTTGGTCAATGTCAATGCATTCAAAAATTGACAAGTGCATATACCATGTTTTTAGACATCTCAAGCAAGGCTCATATCATTCCATTATAATGTAAATTCTATAGTAAATTCAAAATTGAGTTGCCTGTAACTCTGTGCTGTGGACCAAAACTAATATTTCTTAGTCAAGAAGAAAAATAAGAAAACGTCTTAGCGTATTTGTATTCTGTGAAGTGAAGTACCATAGACAAAATACTTCCATTCGAATTTTCAGAATTGTATCGGCAGAACTTAAGAGGTTTATACAGTGATCGAGTGATCAGAGGTAATTCATCATTGGAATTATTTCTCATCCATATAATTCGATTGTGATTTATATTTGCATTCGTGGTGTCGTTTATTACAAGATAGGTACTCCAATGAGGGAACTATAAAGCATTTAAATCAATAAGTTCTATGTTCAACAATTAGATACCGCTTAAACAAAGAGAATTCTTTTCGCACGAATAACAATGGTACTAAAATTTTGTGTACTTTGCCTATCTCCTGCTTGAAAAAATAACAATGATGAGTTTATACAACTTTAACGGTAGGTTTCACAAAGCGTACCTAATCCGGTGATCGTAGCTGGATCTAGCATCCACTTGATTTGAAAGTTCAAACATCAGAGAACCAAGCCGTTGATCTCCGATCAGTCCGATCACCGGTGATTACGATTTGTGAAATTCACCGTAAGTATAATTTAGGCCAAACAAAGTTCGCCGGGCCAGCTAGTAGGTAGGTATATATATATACCTACGGGGCACATTGGCGAAGGATGATTATTCAAAGACAAACGACGAGTGAAAATGAATAGTAGAGCAAATAAATCAGTGGAAATAAATTGTACAGACTTTTGCTAGAATATGTTCATTAGTTGTTAAGTATTAGTGTAAATAAATAGTTGAACGTTTCAATAACGAAGAAAACGTTACAGTATGAAAACACTTTCAAAACATATACGTCAAAAAGTATCAGACATGAATGCCTTTGATTTTTTCTTCGAACATTTCGGCTGTCGTCGTTTATCATAAACAAAGATTATAATTTATAAATGACATTGAACGATGACCGCGAAAGCTTCGACAAATTCATTATCACAGATGAATAATGGGAATCATTTCGAATCAGGACATTCTCATTTCAAAAATAGTAAGTGGAAGTGGTTTCACCACTTTTCGACCAGCCTATGAGTCAAAAATTATTTTAGCTCATGTGTGCGTAGAGTCAGTCGATTTCGCCAAAATTTGAATCATTCTCCTAGCCCAAAATTTACAAGAGATGTCGACCAATTGAACACTTTCGACTCACCATGATAATTTAGTGATTTGAAATAAAATGATTCTAAATATTCAATAACTCATAGTTGAAAATGAAAATAATCTACAGAATACTGTAGAAATTATCAAAAAGCGGTCATCAGAGTATTCAATTGAACTTAACATTGCTTTAGTAGGTACCTAGATAAAATGATTACCGAAAATCATGGGTCAAGTCTGAAAGAGAGTCATCCGCTCAAAATTTCTGTATCTCACGAACCAATTCGTACAACAACCGCCTTTTCCTTCTGATATGGCTCAGTTATATTTTTTGACTTTCGAAATCTCAAATTATCACTTCATGGCACGTGCTTTCAGTGGGTAAAGACATAAAATAGAACTCACGGCGAGTACTGAAGTCGATTCCAACGATTATTTCATTCACACATGGCTCCGCCAATGAAAAGTCACGAATTCAGTCACGCGATATGCAATATTATCGACTATTTAGGTAAACAAAGAAATATCAGCGGCTATTTTAAAGTGTCAAAATTTGGCATAACATTCATTCAGAATTGAAAATGTACTGAGGGTCCCGAGTTCAAAACTTGGTTGGGATAGCAATTTTTTTGCAAAATAAGTCCGACCTCGGTCTAAAATACAAAAGACCGCGGATTCGAGCGTTCGGAGCGTGTTCCTGAAATAATCTTCCTGAATATCACTCGACTTTGACAAAAAGCGACTATTATTTTCTTTAATTCATGTCGAGCACCTTGTATTTCGACAATTCAATTCGACCAAATGAACATTAATAATCAAAGAATAACTCCCTGGAGCTAAAGCTCTCGGGAGTTATTCAGATTATTAATGTTCATATGGTCTTATCAAATTGTCGAAATACAGGACGCTCTCGATAGAATTAGGTCGAAAATAATAGTCGGCTATTTGCCATAGTCTCGGGATATTACCTCCGAATATTTTGATGATTGCATTCCTATTCTTATTTAAATCGAAAAGTTATTTTGGATTTCGAGGAAACACGCTTTAGAGATGGGTAGACCAGGGTCAGATGTATCAGGGGACGATTGTAATGTCGGGTGTGCACCAAGCGGACATGTAGGAAACAAAACACGAACTGTTTTTTTGAACAGAAATTTCGAACAGTTTTGTTTTGAAAGTGTTCCAAGTTCCAAGACTGTTTACACCAGCCATGAACAGAAATCAATAAAAGCTCTGTTCATGTTTTGTTCCAGTATCATTCAGTTTACATAGAGACACCGGACATGTAGTTGTGAAAATGTGGCGCGCAGCAAATTTGAGAAAACAAGATGGCGAGGATTTCTTTTTGCTAGGAATTACATTTTTTATGATAAAAAAGAAAGAAAGTACACGCCGGTTTTGGATCAGGCCATATTTCGATCAAGTTTTAAGAACTTTTGAAGAATATCAAGCACAGATTTTGTAAAATCTGTTATGTTTAATTGGCCCTATCATTAATTATTATTATATTGATTTATTTACTCGAAGTTTCGGTACCATCTACAGGGTGTTTGGTAATTCGACGTGAACCTTTAAAAGGGATATACTAGACGTCATTTGCAGTGAATTGCGTCGAGTGAAGCATGGTCCGAAAACCTATGGTTACGAAGATATCGCCATTTTTCAACTTTTTGAAATTTTCTGCTTCGTTATCGAAAATAATTAATTTTGTGAAAACTACTCGACTCTAAATATTCAATGAATATTTTTTTGAAAGCTGAGGAGATTGTTCTCATTTCTTGCGAAAAAGTATTCACTAAAAATTCAGATAACTCGAGATATACAGGGTCATTAATGGCTGCACCTGTTTTCCTCATAAAATCTCGATAAAACAATTGAAAATAACTCGGAAAAAGTATTATGAACTTGGTGTACAAATGTGAGGAAAAATTTCCCTGTTTCATCAGCTTTCCAAAAAGGTACATATGTCAATAATTCCTTCATGCAATCTAAAAATATGGCCGGAAAACCAAGCAGACAACCGACTTTTTCGAGTCATTAAGTGATCGAACCATGGCCCGCTTGCGGCTTACGAATCACGCCAAGTGAAATAAAGGACAATAGGATATCTGAATGACTCGAAAAAGTCTGTTGTCTGCTTGGTTTTCCGGCCATCTTTTTAGATTGCATGAAGGAATTATTGACATATGTACCTTTTTGAAAAGCTGATGAAACAGGGAAGTTTTTCCTTACATTTGTATACCAAGTTCGTAAAACTTTTTTCGAGTAATTCTCAATTGTTTTATCAAGATTTTATGAGGAAAACAGGTGCAGCTATTAATGACCCTGTATATCTCGGGTTATCTGAATTTTTAGTGAATACTTTTTCGCAAGAAATGAGGACCATCTCCTCAGCTTTGAAAAAAATATTCATTGAATATTTAGAGTCGAGTAGTTTTCACAAAATTAATTATTTTCGATGACGAAGCAGAAAATTTCAAAAAAGTTGAAAAATGGCGATATCTTCGTAACCATAGGTTTTCGGACCATGCTTCACTCGACGCAATTCACTGCAAATGACGTCTAGTATATCCCTTTTCAAGGTTCACGTCGAATTACCAAACACCCTGTATGTCAAGAATTGTGCCAGAAGTATGAAAGTCAATGATCGAAGTTTTATAGTACCTATACTACCACTGAATCACGACAACGAAAATAAAAACAAACTTGTTCTGGGACGTTTAGGTACACCAAGCTGACATTGCTGACAAACATTCCTAGAACACGTGAATCTTTTTTAGTTACCCACATTCGCCGGGGCGCATTTTTCCGTTCCCTATACAGTCAGCGCGACAGGTCGCTCTCACCGTATAGGAAACGGAATGCACAATGGAACTCCGTTTCCTAGCAGATATGCGCGATGTGCTCACTGCCCTGTTATAGTCTTCTGGGTGCCGATGGGACAAATAGCAAATTATTAATAAAGTTTTCTTACTTCCTGTATAGCTTTATTAGGTAGAGTCTACCACATTTTTCCTCTTTGAACATTCTTGTAGTCGCGGTTTTTTGTCAGCAAACTTCTCGTAAGTCGACCATATTTTAATTTTTTTTTATCATACGTATTTTTTTTGTAAAATGTAATCATAAAAACAATCTGGGAAAAATGAGAAAACATGATTGTCTACCAATATGGACATGACTGAAAATCGCATTTTTTAAATTATTAATACACTCCTGGTTTTTCCAGAATCGGTTTAGATAACCATATGAAATATGAAAATGCAATTGTCCGACAAAAAAAATGTTGATATTTTCTTGTCCGACAGATCAAAATCGACGATTTTTTTGAGTTTTTAATTCATTTATATTTGTCGGACAAGAATGAATTTATATTTTAGACAGATTCGTTTCATAGAAAAAACTGTCCACCATATAAAATGCGGCAAATCCTTAGTCTAGTTGAATAAAATGGTTTTGTTTCAGAATCTTTTTTCGATTATTGAAATGAAACTATTGATTTCGATTGAAAGTGTATAATTCAAATTGTTTACTGACATTCTTATTCAAATCTAAAAAAAAAACAATGAAAATACTCCTTCCTCACGTTGAATTCATTGTAACAAGACGAATGGTATCCAGTAAAAGTATCACACCAATAGTCAGGTAGAATGACATCTTTATATTTGTGATTATGATGTTCTCTTGATGCCAAGAATATTTTGCACAGTTTAAGGATGTCACTTCCTCCTTTTTCGTTTTAAAGCGACGGATATTTTTTAAATGTCTGCACACAAAACACTCCATCACTACTAGCAATATTATATCGGCAACAACTGAAATTGCCGAACTTTATTCGTCGTACAGCTAGATGATAGTATTCAGCACATCCTTCTTAAATGGCCCTCAAAATATCGAATGTTTATTCGTAACATGAGCAAAGTTACATCCGGTAAATGCATATAGTCTATTCATAACCAAATTAGAGCAGTGAATTCTTCAATTTTTGAATGAACGCCACATTTTTTTTGTCGGACAACTAGTGCACTACGTTGTATTTTCAAGGTGGAGAGAGAATAAGAAAAAAATGACATTATTCATAATTTTTTATCCCATAAAATCTTCGTTTTCCATTTGTCGGACAAGGAAATCGCCACATTTTTTTGTCGGACAATTGCATTTTTTACTTCATATGGTTGTATCAACCGATTCTGAAAAATTCGGGAGGGTATTAATACTTTGCAAAAATGCGATTTTCAGTCATGTTTATGTTGGTAGACAATCATGTTTTCTCATTTCTCCCAGAATGTTTTTATGATTGCATTTTACAAAAAAGAGTGGGTATGTTTGATTCAAGAAAAATGAAAATATGATCGACTTACGAGAGGTTTGCTGAAAAAAAACCGCGACTACAAAAATGTTCACAGAGGAAAGATGTGGTAGACTCTACCTATACAGAAAATAAGAAAACTTGATTAATAATTTGCAATTTGTCCCATCGGCACCCATAAGACTATAACAGGGCAGTGAGCACATCGCGCATATCTGCTAGGAAACGGAGTTCCATTGTGCATTCCGTTTCCTATACGGTGAGAGCGACCTGTCGCGCTGACTGTATAGGGAACGGAAAAATGCCGCCGGGACACTGTGAAAACTCTATTCGCGGACTAACAAGTTTAGAAAACGATCCAGAAGTTTTAGCTAGGAGTTCTATATCTATACTCCTAGCAGTCCTAGCTAGGAGTTCTATACTCCTAGTTTTTAGAATAGTTCGCAAACACTTAGCGGACTGTCACAAACGCACCGAGTTCGTGTTTTGTTTTCGTCCTGTCCGCTTGGTGACAAGCCGGCGCCCGGCATAAAATAGAGAATAGTTCCCAAACTGCAGCAATTATCTGTACAAGGTGTCTCATCATAAATTACTAGATGGCTATCTCTGTTATTTTTGATCCCCCTGTGTTTATTTGTTAATAAATAAAAATATATTTAACTGAAAATGTCATAATAATTACCCATATCACACAATAGAAAATCATTCAACAAATAAACTCTTGTTGATATAACAATATGAGTAAAACCTCGATTTTCAAATGTTAATATCTTAAAAACAGTTGTACGTAAGTTTTCCTGCGATACATCAAATTAATTTTATTCTGAGGAGAATCGATAAACTGCAAATTATACAGGGTGTCCCATTTAAAATAAGCAAGACATATGTGAAAAATCTGACAAGCGATTGACATATGCCAATTTTGTCATCAGATTTGGACGATTCAGGACAAATACTACGACTTTGCTAATTTGAACTATACAGGGTAATCAAAAATAACGGAGATAGCCATCTAGTAATTTATAATGAGACACCCTGTACGTCACTTCAATATGTGATGCGTATTATGCCCTTCCGTCATACCACAATTAGAATACCGCTCGATAATTCGAACAGATAGGTATTTTGACCATTGTTCTCTTTTCGTGTAGGCAAAGTAAGTTTTCGTTTTCTCCGTAAATCTTAGATAATAATTTCCCCATGTATGTCATGAAATCCATTTATCATAAGAGCATTTTGTGTGTTCTTTCAGGTCATACAATTTTTCTCAACGACGACTTTGCCTCATAAATATTCATTTTTTGAGTTCAAAGTTCTGAACACACGTAAGGGTCAATTGTAACATTCCCGTTGGAGTTGATAGTAACATTTGTAACGTTACAACTGACCCCGTTCAATTTCTATCTATGATATCCTTGCATGTTTTTTCTACCTAAGAAAATACTATCGCATTTTCTCCTGAATATTTGAGACCATTTCCAATTTTCCTAGAGGGTGTACAAAAATGAAGTCGTTTCATACAGATTCTCCTGTGAAGGATGCTATAAGATCTAAATAGGAAGCAAGAGAAAAAATAAAAAGAGCACAAAAATGGTGAAGAGAAAAATAAACGATGTGGAAGGTAAAGGAAAAAAGAAATATTTTGCGTATTGTCTGTTTCGCGTAGACGGCGTAGAGTCTTATAAAAGCAGCAAGTCAGGAGAGCATTATTGGCTGCAGTGGTCCAATTTATTGCAAATTCTGGTTCTTATCAAGTAGTCTGTCTTTCTTGACTTTCTTTGCTCAAGTATGATTCATATTTCGAGAGAGTTCAAGAAACACCAATTGAGATGAGAAAATGTTGTGTTACTAATGACCCCGTTAACTGCTAATTACTGACCCTGGGTCGAGGACCGTTGTAACAATGCTCGACTTTTTTAAATGCATTGGTGAGGCTTTTCTGGGCAGCTCTGATAAATTTGAACACATCCAGTTTGTAATCAATTTAGTGACTAATTGTTTGGTGAAATAAGTTTTCTCCTGAGTGTATTACCCAACAAACTATAAATGTAAAAATTTTACAATTGAACTTGGTCTACCCAATTTGGGCAAAAATCTTGGAATATCATTAATATATTCGTACACTTGTATACTGGTCTGATCTGGAGTGGAATAGAATTGCAAACGTCAAATTTCTTTTTCTAAATGGATTAGTACTGATGAACATGTTTTTCCACAGGATGTATCCGGTAATTATCGGAAATGGAAGAAGTCTTCAGTCAGATACTGAAATCAGTGGATACCATATTCCAAAGGGGGTACTTTCTTTTGAGTTTCCATGCGAAATCACCTTCTTACCTTTTGATTAATTTACAGACCCACGTTATATTTCCACACCTGGTAGTAAGTAACTCTGAAGAATACTTTACGGAACCGCAAAGTTTCCTTCCAGAGAGGTGGCTGAAAAATAGGGAAGAATCTTCGAAATGCCCTCATGGTCCGGACAGGAGACATCCGTTTGTTTCGCTACCTTTCGGCTATGGAAGAAGATCGTGTTTAGGAAGACGATTCGCTGAAACCGAGATGCAGATATTATTATCAAAGGTAATATTATCGCTGATTTTGTACAATGAAGTGAACATTTCTGTTTTAAAATGTGAACGGCTATTGAAAAATTTAATGCGTTGAACAGGGTCTCTCTAAATTCATGCGAAAAATTCAGGAGATAATCGCTCGTATTAAATCAAGATGGATTATCCCATAACAAAATTTCCTCAGCCCACCCCTTTCCGAGATATCACCCTTGAAAGGTGAATTGACTTCCGATGATATCATCTTTTGTTATTTGTGACAAACATCGGTTACTATTGACATTTCATCATTGCATAAAAATATACTCCATTCACTTTTATAAATTATCCCGGTTGGTCATAATTTAGGTTTATCAAGTTCTTTTACTTTAAACTGATGCAGGTTGGCACTCGTGAAAATCAAATAATTCTGAGAGACGCTGCCAATGGCCCAATGCTGTTCTATTTGCTCTTTTTAACTTTGTAAATGTGACACAGGATTCGTAGTACTACTACATTTTCATACTGGAGTATTTCAAGTTTTCGGAAAGGTATTCAAATTTCTTCTGTAGGCTTTATTTCTTGAGAATTTTGAAAAGTGGGGAATTCCATAGGTCCGTCTATTCGTTAAGTCTTTCTGTCGGGTTATTCGAATGAACTATCGCAAAGTAAAAGACTGTCCGTTATTTTTCAGTAAAATTCCAACACTCGATTCTTGATTTCCATAAAAAAAAATAGCATATCTGAATCTTCCAACCATGTTCATATACGCACGTGCAATATTTTCGCAGAGAAAAAAGTTTCTTCAATATTCGCCAGCTCTTTGGAATTATTGAATTCCCATAATATTTTCCCAAAGTAAATAAACATTTTGATAAATACATTAATACTGCGATATCTATGTAGAAACGACAAACAAGGAGTAATTACTCCATGTTATTTATCTGTTAGTTTAAAGGTAAGATCTGACCACATTTGCCGAGAAAAACCCTGATGATGGTCTCCAATTAGACCGAAAGCTCTTCGTTTTTATTTAAAATGGAAATATCACACAGAAGTACTATTTTATTCATTGGTTTAATATTTTTTTGTTTATTCGTTGCAGATATTCCGGAAATATATGGTTTCGTATAACTACGAGTCGTTGACTTACAAAATAACTCCTACATATGTACCAGAGCAGCCACTGAAATTTAAATTGACTGAACGTTCGTATTAACACATAAGAACGGATTTTCATATCGGCAATCGACATCATCAATACTTTGTTATTTTGTACCTATCTTGTAAAGTATAACTTAATGTAAGTCGAATTTATAAAACATTGACTGAATATTTAAGGCACAATAATAAAATTTAAGATAGAACTCTTGTTTCACTCTGATGTCTCAATTATTTATTCTTTCTTTACCTCACCTATAATTACCGATTAGAGATAGCGAGCTTGGAAAGAAATCGGTTGAAATGGAGGAAGAAGAAAACTGAATTAAAACAAATCCGTAGTATTCGGAAACAACCTCATCGAAAGAATGAATTAAGAAAGAGGAAATGTACAAAAAAGAAGCGAATAACAGATCAAAGAACATTTAATATGGAAATATTACCTATTTCCACCAACTAGGAACGAATGATATTTGAGCGGCATCAAAAATGTAAAAAGTAGAATTGTGGCAAAAGACATGATGCAGGGGGGTAATTTTAAAGAGCTGACAATTATTGATGTTTTGAGAGAAACAGGGGATTTTCTTCCCGAGAAAGTTTCAAAAATTTCAGCAGCCTTCGTAGGATCAAAACCTGGAGGAGTACGATGGTTGGTAGTCGACTAACGGTTCGGCGATGATGAGAATTCATCGTGAAGCCATATGTGAAAACTTCGAAGACAAGAGGGTTGTGTTTTGGTTAGTTTTAGTTTGGAATTTTTATGGTATGAATTATACAAGGTGTTCCTAAATAAGTGCATGAAAAAATAATATTTTTTCTCTTCCATTTTTCCCTCTGGGTCTTCGTTTCAGAGATACAGGGTGTCAAACATTTATATTTTTTTCAGTTTTTCGCTAATATCTCAGGAACCGTTTGAATTACATGGCCCCCCTGATATTTTCATGGCCCTAACGTTTTTCAGCACGACACCTCAATATTACCTTCTGATCTCTATTTTGGCCCCCCCTGAGAAAAATTTCTACGGGTTTCTGCGGGCGCCCATGTCCATTTCTACATTTTCTTAGGTCTGAATATCCAAAAATTGCGTTTGGAAAACGTGAATTTTTGACGTTTTCTACAGGATTCGTTATCGATTCGATTTTCGACCACAGAAATCGCTTATGTTACAATTTCAAACGGTGACGTCATCATAGAAATGTCAATTCAATTTTTGAATTTAAAAGTTAGAAACATGATACACGCACATAATAATAAAAATATTTATAATTTTAGGTGTGTTTATTTGTATATTATTATTAAATCTTGTATTTTCAAATTGGACTCCAATCAGTTTATGATGAATTTGAATGTTCTCGTCCTGATTAACGACTTGTTGAAAAAAATATACGCAATATTCATATTGGTTGAATCAAGAGGAAGAAGCCGTAAAATCAATTTCAAAAATTTGAACATACCTTGATACATTTTCAAAACTAAATAATATTTCAGAATTCTAAAATAAAGGTGTGCTCCACTCGAAGTGATTTATTACTTCACAGTCACAGGTTACAATGCATTCTAAAAACAAAGCTGTCATATTCAAATAATATTCAATGCAATGAAGAACAGTTATTATTATCATTAATTCAAAATAAAAACGGTGAAAACAAAATAAATCCAACAAACATAACCTATATTCTTCAATCAGCTGATTCCAAACTTCAAACTCCAGTTCGAACTATTCCGCTACCTGCTTTCAAACCGCTTCAAAATATTTTGAACCATTTGGTGCATGACGTCACCAGTTCGACGCGAAAACACGAATATTTCAAAACGGACGAAATAGTTTTAAAATATTGTCACGCGAAAATTCGGCTATGATTTCCTATGGCGATTTTTCTTTACAATGTCCTCACCGGCCACCGCGCCAAATATCCATTTTTGCTTCTAAAGATAATTTTTCACTGCTTCTTGATAGCTCCGAAGTTTTTGTTATAATATTACATATCGGCGCATCGGCTTGTTTTTTCAGTGTTACATCAAGAGCAGTTATGTTTGATGATATTTTTGAACTGATAGCAATACGCATAATTCCTTCTAAACTATCTATATATGTCTCTTGAGTCTTGACCATGTCATCTACTCTAATAGGAAGTTGGTAGTTATGAAATATGCTATTTTTTATATTATGAAAATTACTTTCAACACTTGCACTGGAACAAACTGTTCCACTATTTTTTAGGATCGGCGTCATGACGGCTGTCCAAAGAGGCAATAATTTACATAATTTACAGCCGTCATGACGCCAATCCTAAAAAATAGAAGAAAAAATGTCAGTGGAAAAATGGCGCGGTGAGGGCATTGTGAAGAAAAATCGCCCTAGGAAATCATATTTGGAGCCGCAAAAGGCATGGGCTTTTATCAATCTTGCAGATAAATCTCAAATGATTCCAATTGGTTTTTTGAGAAATGCTAACGCAAGTGATTTGGAGCCGATTAAAATTGATAATTCGAAATATATTATAACCAACACTTGTGCGATAGATTGTCTCCTGCAAATTCTATGTACAGCATATTGTGATTCCTCTGAGTTCAATTCCAAAATAGAGGACTGGTGTGAAGTTGAACGGACTACTACTGATAATTTTCTTTTGCGTATTCTCCAAAAGCTTGTTACAAGAAAAATTAGTGCTCAAGTATATGAGCTCCGGGGTTAAATTGTGAAAAAAAATCATGGAGAGGAACTTTTGCAACTACTGAAGTACTATGCACTGTGTGTAAATCTAAAGAATTAATTAAAACGGCTTCAATTCCAGTGTGTTATTTTGAAACAAATCCTCATCTTTCACTTGAAGGAAAAAAATTATTCTGTTCAGAATGCAAAAGCAATTCAAAGGAAATAAATTACAAACTGTATTTCCTGATATTCCTTGAATGGACGGATGAAAAGGGATATGATATAAAATGTAAACTCTCTGATATACCTAATATGATATACATATACAGGAGAAAACCTACCGTCTGAGAGGTGTAATAGAAATAATTGGAGGAGAAAAATACTCTGTGGGTCATTTTGTGGCTTTCGCTAAGAGATTACGTGGTGAATGGGAAAAATACGATGAACTGAAGAAAAAAGCTGAACGTCGCATAGACGAAGATAATTATGTTTCAACAACCCTTTTAGTTGCTTCTGTTTGAAAACGATTATCCTTTTCTCTTGTTATTTCTGAAGTTATTGCTATTTTTTATTTTAGTTTCCTCTTATTCATTGTGATATAAAAACTTACTTTGATTTCTTTGTTTTTCCTGGAAAATATCATATTCACGCCCCCCAAAAATTCTATAGATATGCCAATTTATCTGCGACGTACACAACTTATCCAGAGAAATGTTTATACATATGAATACGGAGTCTCATGTCAACTTACACCAGCTGCATATAGGCTAATCATCGACTTTTTAAGTACTGTCGAAGATAATTTTACTTCAGTATTCATCAGCATTTAGCTAGCATTAAGTTTCGTTAGCATTTCGAAGAAAAATGCTATCGCACATAAGTTGGCCTGGAAAATTCAATGACCGATATTTCCACTACGGTCGAAGATATTTCGATTTTTTTTTCAGCATCCATCAGCATTTCGCTAGCATTAATTTTTTTCAGCATTTCGGTGAAAAATGCCGATGTCTCCGGGCTGCACATAAGTTGGCCCCTCGGTTGGCCCGGAAAATTCAATCATCGATTTTTCCACCACTAGCGAAGATAATTAATTTTTTTCTACAGCATTTATCAGCATTTAGCTAGCATTTACCGTATAATTTTTTTTTCGAAGAAATGCTGAAACTTCCGGGCCAACTTGATAGACCTGTCATAACATAAATTGCGCGTTTACATTAGTCGAGTGAGTTGATCAAGTCATTTGAATTCAAGTGACTTCCACAAGGTTGACCGTGCTTCAACTTAGAAGCCGTTCAATTCAGCCGATCGAGTGAAACGAATTGGGGGGTTTACACATTCAATTCGCTTTCAATTCAACTGACTTGATCAACTCACTTGACTAATGTAAACGCGGTGTAACAGTATAACACACTTGATGGATTACACCCCTAGCCTGAGGGCTCGGGCTGCAAAATTCATCTGCGTGTGTTATGACTTACATTACCGTTCATTGAACAAAATACAATTATCACTTATACACTTATACACATTTTTACAATTAGGTGCTACAATAAAATGCCTTGGCACATTGTTTTTGATCATAAAATGCGTCAGTTTTCCCGAAAACGGTTCACTTTAGAGTAATGAACCAGGAGTTCCTTTTTTATAAAAACACATAGGCGCATCAGAATTTGCTGTGCAAATGCAAATTTTGCCTGTGGTGTAAAAGTCGGGGGGTGAAACCTTGGTGCAAATTCAATATCTCCGCCACGTCTTATAAAACCGAGTAAAGTGCAAGAAAGTAGCTCTTATTAGTGACAGTGACAATGTGTGTACAAAAACTCAATTCTGCATTGCAAAGGGTTCCTGAAAAATTAGCAAAAAACTGAAAAAATACATATAAATTTCTGACATCCTGAATCTCGAAAACGAAGACCCGGAAGAAAAAATAAAAGAGAAAATTTGTTTATTTTTTCTTGAGAAATATACAGTTCACCGTTGATATAAATCACTAAAAATTTTGATTGCTGAAATCATTTTTTCAATATGTGACCTGGTAATTTGATATACCTTCACTTACTAGTGCACGTGATCTTTTTTAAAATAGGAGCGACAAAATTTTTTCCTTCGCAGATAAATCGAAGATAGAAAGCTACAACTTTCTTCAAATCTCAACAATATTGCTTTCACAGTGTTCGAGAAAATTGAATGATTTATGTTCCGTCGGGCGCTGATCGATCAGATTATGTCATTTTTCTACAGAACCTTGAATGATGCAAATTTTTTTTCACGGATAAATCACTGAAAAGGATGAGCTACTTTGTTTCTTGCTGAAAACATTTTTTGAATAGTTGTTTCGCCAAGTTGATATCAAGTTAGCGAAACTTCTAATATTTTCCAAAATACAAGAATGGCGATGTTTGTTTCTTCACGGATAATCTATACAGGGTGATTTTTTTAAGTGTTTCATTAGACGTTTTCGAGGAAGGAATTGCGATACAAATTCAAAATTTTGTATTTTTGTTTAAGAGTACATGAACTCAATTTCTAAAATATTTTCAAGTCGAAACTACTTCCGGTTCTACCGGAAACAATGTGAACTTCGTTATTACAAATGCAACACTTCTTCGTTCAATTCTGCAATGATTTGATGTATGACAAGCGCAACCACATCAAACGATTATTGAGTTATAGCGTGATTCTCAATTTTTTTGACAAAAAGATTGTCACAAATTAGTGTTCATATCTTCAAAATCCCTCATTGTAAGAATTTTTTTTGCAACAGTGGAACAAAAGAAAGTACGCTGATACTGCTTATTGTATGAATTATGAGAAAATACTATACAGGGTGTCTGAAACGGGGCATCAAAGTGAGCCTCAACAAAACTATAAATTCTCATTATTTTCAAATGGGAACCATATAATTTAGTAATTTCGATCGATTGCTCGTCAAAGACTAGCCAGAGTGTCCCAAACATTTCATGTCTTTAAAATCAGTAGTTTTAATGTTATCGAATAAAATTCGAATTTCATGACTATATCCAGGTTTCGCTCAGTTTAATTCATTGGTATGCTTGTCTTTTTCAAAGTAGACTATGTAAGGAATTGTCATTTCTACTTATTTTTATGGATCGAGCACTATGCAGAACATGCAATGATAATTAGGTACACTATAGAATGATTCATCAAATGTCTGTTCTCTATTTGCGGCGAATGTGACAAATTAAGAAAACAGATAATGAACGATGACCGAATGGTGCTCGATTAATGAAAATAAGTGAGAATAACAATTCCTAACATAGTCTACTTTGAAAAAGCCATGCATACCAATGAATTTGACTGAGCGAAACCTGGATTTAGTCGTGAAATTCGAATTTTATTCGATAACATCAAAACTACTGATTTTAAAGACATGAAATGTTTGGCACACTTTGGCTAGTTTTTGACGAGCAATCGATCGGAATTACAACATTTCTGGTTCCCATTTGAAAATAATGAGATTTTATATTTTTGTTGAGGCTCACTTTGAAGCCCCGCTTCAGACTCCCTGTATAGTATTTTCTCATAATTCATACAATAAGCAGTATCAGCGTACTTTCTTTTGTTCCACTGTTGCAAAAAAAATTCTTACAATGAGGGATTTTGAAGATATGAACACTAATTTGTGACAATCTTTCTGTCAAAAAAATTGAGAATCACGCTTTAACTCAATAATCGCTTGATGTGGTTGAGCATGTGATACATCAAATCATTGCAGCATTGAACGAAGAATTCAAATATGTATAAATATACAGGGTGTTGCATTTGAAATAACGAAGTTCACATCGTTTCCGGTAGAACCGGAAGTAGATTCGGCTTGAAAATATTTTAGAAATTGAGTTCATGTACACTAAAACAAAAATACAAAATTTTGAATTTGTATCGCCATTCCTTCCTCGAATACGTTTAATGAAACACTTAAAAAAATCACCCTGTATATAAAAAAGAAAGACATTGGTTACACCATTTATAACTCGAGATCGCATGGACTGTTTGTTATGTAACTTCATTTCTGGTCTGGTTATTATAAAATTGAATAAAATTCAGAAAAAATCGATGAAAATTTTACTCATGCAGGGAATGCTATTCCTTCTTTCGAATAAGGCCAATAGGTGTCACTACAGTTGATGGCTTTTTCATAGGTACCTTATTTGATATTACCGCTATTAGATGGCGTGACTGTGTTATTTCCGTAGAATTTATAGTAACACTAGCTGGCCCGGCGAACTTTGTTTCGCCTAAATGCCCTGAATGATACTCACGGTGGATTTCACAAATCGTAGTCATCAGTGATCGGAGATCAACGGCTTGGTTCTCTGAGTTTCGAACTGTGAAATCGAGTTGATTCAAGATCAAGCTCCGATCACCGGTGATTACGTTTGGTGAAACCCTTCGTTGAAGTTGTATAAACTTACCATTGCTAGTTTTTCAAGCTCTGTATGTGAGCGGTACCTAATTGTTGAACATATAACTTTTTTTTAAGTTTTATAGTTCCATCATTACAGTACCTTGTGAAGAACGATCATATACAGTGGCGGATTTACGATTTCAAGGGCCCTACGCTTCAAAACTTCTGGGGCCCCTCTGAAACATTTTTTATTTTTTTCAAAAGAAGTTTTTATAATTAAAACTCACTTCTTTAAAAACAAAATATAAAGTTTATTAATGAAATACAAGGTATGGATATCAAAACAAAATATGAAACTCTTAAAAAAGGGAAAAATACCACAAAAATTAAAATACAAAATATCTCTAGAATATCATATCTGCCGTTTTTTTATTGCGGCATCGAAATTAAGGAATAAATAAAATCATCACAAAAGATACAAGTATCGTAAAGCTGCATATCCGTTACCTACAAAATGAAATTGCACTAAAAAAATTGTTTTTTTCTTATTTTAATATCAGCAAATTCTTTTATTGCAGAATTATAATCGAGACTGCTCGTTATATCACTTTCGATAGAAAGTATTCCTAAAAACTGCGATCTATTTTCTGTCATAACAGTTCTATATTTATTTTTTATCCGAGGATGTAGTGTTATGGTATGGGCCGGAATATGTTATTTTTCACTTTACACCCCTAAACGAATCAACATCTGGTCGGCCGTTCGGTAGCACATTCCTAGATTTTAGAGGAAATGCCGACAAATTTATTGAATTATGATGTAATTGTCAACATTGGAATTCGGCCGCCACCCTTAACGGAATTTATTGCAGGCAGACAAGATAATTAGGGACAGTACGCTGAATCTCGAAAGGTGTGTTTTTTCCAACATCGGAGTTTTGCTCTGAGGCTTTTGTTATTCATTGCGTTTCATGTGAATGTAATAATCCATAATTCACAAGTTGCCTCTGAGCTGATGAAATATAGTACAGCCTGACTATTTTTTTTTTCACACTTACAGACTGAATTTTTATTCTAGAAAAAAAAATAATTCGATCGCCGGGGGCCCCTATGGACCTCGGGGCCCTACGCTGCAGCGTACTAAGCGTACCGGTTAATCCGCTACTGATCATATAAATCATGATCGAATTATATGGATGAGGAATAGTTCCAAATCATCATTGGAACTTCCAATGAGAACGATTGAAACAGTTTCAATCGTCAGTTGTCTATTTGCATTCAGTTACTGATGTCCAAATCCGATTTAGTTGACATTTCGGTGAAAATTCACTGTTTCACCAACTTGAGATGTTTACTCGCTTTTTTATCTGGTAAAAGCCTTCCATGTTACTGAAGTTCTATGCAAATTACACTCAGTAATTGTATACATCGCCATCTAATGGCGATAATATCAAATATAGTTGGTACCTTCACGACTACGCTACAGTGTCTTATCTAGACACTGCCATCAACCGTGGCGACACCTTGTAGTTTTATTCTGAAGGAGGAAAAACATTTCCTACATAAGCAAATTTTTCATACTTTTAATGTATTTTATAATAACCAGACCGTAGACGAATCCATAAATGAAGTTTCATAACGAACAGTCAATCCGATCTCGAGTTATAAATGGTGTAACCAACATCTTTCTTTTATATATATAGATGGAAGTCAATTACCAGATCAAATAGCGGGTAAACATCTCAAGTTGGTGGAGCGCCAATATTAATTAAATCGGATTTTGACGATCAATGTCATTGACATATTATTTTTCTGTTTATGTTTGCACGGAGACAGTATTGTAAGCGTCAATAATTTTGAAACGTTTGCTCATCCGTCTACCACTAATGATATAAAATAATGTTTTATAGGTTGCCTAATTTGGCCATTCGACCATCAATAAATTTGAATGTGGATTGTGGCTTCAACCTTCAACACAACCGGTAGTGCTGATAATTTCTTTTTCTTTCATTTTCACTCTGTGTCGATCATGCTATCGATTTCATTTGACCATCTCAATTTGCCTTCTAACGAGCTTGATATCGTCAACTAAATTGAAGAGAGATTGAACCCAAAAGTTTTTGCTTGTTTGCCGTATTGTTCGACAATAAGGAATTCAGCTAATTTGGTCAAGCTTTTAGGTAAGCATTGTATGTGATCATGGAATGTTTAAAAATACAAGTTTTCAACCTTTTAGTTAGTTATTTTTTCATATGTAATATCACTAGAGATGGAATTTGCCGGCAAAATTTCTCGATTGTAATATGAAAGTTTGTTGCAACAAACTTTAATATTACAAGAGAGAAATTTACCTGCTTAAATTTCATCTCGAGTGGTATTCGGCATGACTATTTCCCGAGAAAATGTCTAACATTAAGTAATATGGTCACATTTGACACGGATTGCGCTAGTTGGCAAATTAGAATTCATAGATTACATTACTTAACGTTGTTTGTTCTCTCTGTGTGATAATCATATCCGAAGCTATCTATTAATTGGAGAAACGTTAAAAATTTTATCGCTGGAAAACCAACTTGTTGGTTTTGCCGGTTTGAAAGTTTTATCGAGATGAAACGATCGTTGCTACGGAAACTTTCTCACTAAAAATGGGAAGAGTGGAATAGTCAATAGAATAAAATACATCCACCGGAATTTTCCATTTACTCTCATTGGTGAACCCTGTCCCAGCCTTTCAGCACACGTTCTGGTGAGTGGTGACAGCTCATATCCATGTTAACATGAAAATCTCGCTGCTCCACCAACTCAGATGTTTTGAGCTTAGCAGAATAGCAATAAGTATGTCTAAAATATTGGTGTTAGCGTGATTAGATTTTGATAAGCCAAAATTGAGAATATTAAAAAAGTTTCGTTTTTTCCACTTCAGGTAGCGCTATTCACAAATGACTGATTTTCATTTGTTATTCAAATATTTTTTTATTCTGGTCAACGGGCTGTATTAATAGTCGATAGTTCTTTCAAGCAATAATTTTTGTTCATATTCCTATAACATTTTGATTCATATTAGTTCTGAGGAAAATATAATATGGATTATTCTCCTGCTATTCACAGTCACATAGCGAAGCCAAATTTTTGGTAAGGATTGTGTCAGAGACATAGATTAGGCAACTCAAGATACACGCGAGAATGTCTGCTCGTTGTTTATCATAAATCCGTCAACGGATAATTCCGACTCGACAAAAAGCTCTCGAAGCCCGTCGACAAGGAATGAGGGGAACCAAGGGGAAAAGAGTCCCAACTAGATATTCGAGCATGAATGTATGCATTAGTTTTTCAGAATCCAATTCAATTAGGAATTTTTCATTACATATTGTAAAGTGTAACACTATTCTCCACTGTGTGAGTCGTAAATCGTAAAGTTGATCCAAGTGTATTGTTTTCCATTTAGTTAGGGGGAATAAAGGATTATTGTGCAAAGTGCCGAGTATTTTTTATTCCCAAAAATGTTCAACACCTATAAGACGAAGTTTTAAGTCTAGTCTAAAAGTCTTATTAGTGTGTGAAACATCTGGCGACCGTGACAGGACCTGACTATTTGGAAAAGTTTTCGTTTTTCGTTTGTGATTAACTTTTCGTAAACCGAGTGGAATAGTGTAGTTGAAAAAACAGTTTCGGTAGATTATTTTCCAGTTAGTAAACTTAATCCGCGTTTTCAATCTTCGTTAATTTGTTGAAACGTTTGGTGGTTTTGAACCGAGTTTAAGATGTCGTGTGAATTGGAAATTAAAAAGAAAAGCCGGAAAGCACTCCGTAGTGCGTTCACAAGAACGGCCAAGGAATTTGATATGCTGACTGGTATGGAAGGGCGCGATAAAAACTTTCTGATAGACATTAGAGCAGTGTTTGAACTTTTATCGACAAGATTCGACAGTTTGTGTGTAGTGAATAATCAAATTCATGAGCTTTGGCTGGACAGTGCTACGGACGAGGAATTGGAGACTGAATTGCAGAGTTGGGATGATGATGCAAAGAGGTTCACGCATATTAAAATTCGGTATGAAGGAATCATAGAGGAGATAGAGTCTACGAAGAGAGTATCAAGTCTTCATACAGATGGTCCGTGTGTGGAGGATAACACAGGTATGCGTAAAAATTTTATAAGTTTCTTGGAAAAAGTAGAAAATGAGCAATCGATCAATATGGCGGCGGAAGGTTTCGGTTTGACTGAAAAAAATGCCTCAATGAGTGTGAATGAAGAAAAAGGCAAATATTCGCAAAAGAAGGCTGCAGATTGTCCTACGGCCCAAGGACTGATCAATGTTGAAACGGCTGGCTGTACATTCTGCAATGGGTCCCACGAAAGTGATAATTGTTTCAAGGCTCAGAAAATGAGCTTATCACAAAAAAAGGACGTGCTTTACAGAAAGAAGGCTTTTTTCAAATATTTGAGGAATGCTGTAGGTATCGATGTTTCGTATGTTGGTGATGCCGGTCCTATAGAGCTCTTAGTTGGTGCAGATGTTGCTGGAGATTTGTACACGGGAAAACGACTAGAGCTCTCTTGTGGGCTGACGGCATATGGTACCCATTTTGGGTGGACTCTAATGGGTAAGACGCCTACCAAGGTTAGTTGTAATGTAGCTCTTACAACGATGAATCTTTCATTTAACGATGCTACGATAACCGATTCATGGGACTCGGAGACAATTGGCATGAAGAAACCTCCTGATGAAAGCTCTAGAAGTGAAAAGACACTAGAGGTAAAGGATTCCTTTTTGCGAAATGCAAATTATGCCCTAACTCAGAAAAGGTTAAGTTCAGTTGTTAGAAAACTGAAGAGGGATAATATGTACGAACGATATGAAGGTGCTTCCGAAGAAGCGAAAATGTTTATGTGTAACAGAGTTTTGGTGATTCCAAGTTTGACCTCAGAAAGTGATTGGCGACATGTAGCAGGTAAGCTGAATCCAGATGATTTACCATCACGAGGATGTTCTCCAAAGCATCTACATGAGCCGAGATGGTGGGAGGGTCCAGAATGGTTGTACGGATCTCAGAACACCTGGCCCTTAGGAATACCGCCTAGGAACGAAAAGGAAGTAAATGCTGAAAGGGCGAAGAAACTAGTGACCCTTTTATGCGAGTGCGAAGCTGTGGTGAACGAGAGATCGTTGACATATTTGTCAGATGAACCTAGTGACTTAGTGGGATTAAGTCCCTCTATGCTTTTTCGTGATAGAGGCGAGTGCGGTTTACCGGATTGTGATATGATCGACAGTGCGTCGTTGAGTCGAAAAGCGCGCCAAATTAGGATCCTACGAGAGAATTCACGCGGTCGTGTCCGCGATGAGTATTTGGGACAATTGAAGCTTCTTTCTGGGAAGAAAAACGGACGTCCAGTGGCCATCGGAGATTTGTTACTCGTCGGTAACGACAATAGTAATCGTGAACGTTTAGAATGGCCCGTCGCGCGAGTAATTGAAGTTCTTCCAGGTAAAGATGGTGAAGTCCGATTGATCCGGATCGAAACCAGCAGAGGGTCTATGCTAAGGCCTATTCAACGGCTGTATCCTTTAGAATGTTTCGACTTTCCGGAGTGCCATGATGAGAAGCCTTCAAGTTCCTGTGAGATGCCTACCGATACCGAGCCCGAGAAACAGACGTTCGGTGATTCAGGATCGTGCGTGAGTGCGAAAGGACCTTGTCGGGCGCAGAAGGTCTGCAAAGTGAAAACGACTCGTTCGGGTCGGGAATGCAAAGTGCCTTCGCGTAATAAACTATGATATGTGTTAGTTCTAAGGAACTCTCATTTTGTTAAGGATTGTTTTGATTTTTGTTTTGTTGTCTCTGTTTATTATGTCTCTTCTTTTTTTTTGAGGAATCATTGTTTGGTCAAATATTCCTCAGGTGGGAGTATGTCAGAGACATAGATTAGGCAACTCAAGATACACGCGAGAATGTCTGCTCGTTGTTTATCATAAATCCGTCAACGGATAATTCCGACTCGACAAAAAGCTCTCGAAGCCCGTCGACAAGGAATGAGGGGAACCAAGGGGAAAAGAGTCCCAACTAGATATTCAAGCATGAATGTATGCATTAGTTTTTCAGAATCCAATTCAATTAGGAATTTTTCATTACACGTTGTAAAGTGTTACATTATTCTCCACTGTGTGAGTTGTAAATCGCAAAGTTTATCCAAGTGTATTGTTTTCCATTTAGTTAGGGGGAATAAAGGATTATTGTGCAAAGTTCCGAGTAATTTTTATTCCCAAAACCGTTCAACACCTATAAGACGAAGTTTTAAGTCTAGTATAAAAGTCCTATTAGTGTGTGAAACAGATTGAGTCAACTGGAAATTCGAAAATTGCAAGAAATGTTGAGGTTATGTGTTATGTATATTCCGAAAGACAACAAAAAAATAGATATCGAGGATGAAAATATGTCCCTTAAATATTTCCAGTTCAATTCTAAAATATGAATAGAAGTGAAAATGATATTCAGGGCTTGAATTAAACTAAAGAAAGCGATCGCAACATTTTACATGAAATTGTGAGGTTACGATCGGAAGTATTCACATGAAGTATGAATGGCATGCGATTCACGACATATTAACGTTACATATAAATATGTAATCTACAATATTATTGGATTTTTTCAACTTAAATTTTGCCTAATTCATCTCCTGCTCGAAAAATAGCAATGGTAAGTTTATACAACATTAACGGTGGGTTTCATCGGTGATCGCAGCTTGATCTAGAATCAACTCGATTTCACAGTAACACAGTTCAAAAATCAGAAAATCAAGCCGTTAATCTCCGAACACCGCTGAAGACGATATGTGAAATCTACCGTATACTTTAGGCCTTAGACTATATAGATAGTATAGTCAAGGATTTAGGCGAAACAAAGTTCGCCGGGGCAGCTAGTTAACGGATAAATCACTGAAGAAATAAAATTATCTGTTGATTGCTAAAAGCATTTTTTCAATATGTGACCTAGTAATTTCATATACGGGAGAGTTGGGTAATGGCGTGCCCTTGAGGAAATATAGCTATAATGTTCTACTGGTGCGAATCAGATCAACTCAAGCAAGATTTTTATCGATAGAGTTCATGTAGCAACCAACTTCAAATACATTATTAAAAATTTTCAGCACCTATGTAAAAATATAGCCAAAAAAAAATCTTTGAAATTATCAAACTGGTTTGATAATAGCGTGCCCCAGCTCGATAATACCATGCGTTATTAATAATAGGCGAAATACAGGTATAGGTACATGTTGTCGCCTTGGTCGAACAAATTGCCTTTGGCCAATAAATACTTTTTATCCACGACTTCCCTATAATCCTTATATTTCGAATGATCTTTGAGAAACGTAATGATAGTCATCATTCACCGGTGAATAATGACCAGTGAATAATGATTCATTAATTGCACTTCTGAAAATTTTAAATTTTTCAGGATTCGAACCCGAGACGCCCTTTTTCCACGATGGAAAAATGACTGCCAACCCCCAAGCGCGATTACAATTAAGAGAAAAAAATAACCACTTAATGTTTTCTTCTATGATTCCCATTCAGTTTGACAAGTTGAAAAATATTCAAAACGTCTATTTTCTTTGTGCCTCCCATAAATTGTAATTCTTCTCGAAGATACCTGCATTACAGAGTCATGAAGAAATGTTGTGTACTCCACCCAGTGGCGGATCCAGCTCTCGAGAAAGGGGGGGGTCACGGTCAGGTGGATTACATACCCGCCAATTGATTTTTTGGAGGCAAATCAGCATCCCCAAAAAAAAATTCTGATGAGGTCTAACACAAACAAGAAGTTTATTTGATTTATTACAAAAACATAAACTTAAGGGGCAGTATCACCTTTTGAATCGTGATAAATCTCCATTCAAAAGTGGTACCTTTATTTCACGAGTAAGTACCCTAATTTACAACGTAGAGACTTGATTTTTTTTAAATTGAAGTTGAAGAACGTCCCGAGGGCCAATCGTTTTCTTTTTTCGATTTAATTAGTTTTTCAATTAGAAGAATCAGGGTAATCGTTAGATCTGGGGTTATTGAATATGTACAAGCTATATTTTTGAAATAATAATCATGAAAATTTTTGTAGTTTATAGAAGATTAAATTGCCGAGGGCAAATAGTTGCGATTTTTTCGAGTCAATTAGTTTTTCAATTAAAAAAATCAGGTTGAACTTCAGCGTTTTGGAAACTACACTTTATGATTTTTTTCCGACAGTTATTCATAATTTTTGGAAAAAATCGCAACTATTTGCCCTCGGCAATTTAATCTTCTATAAACTTCAAAAATGTTCATGATTATTATTTCAAAAATATAGCTTGTACTCATTGAAAACGAAAAACATATTCAATAACCCCAGATCTAACGATTACCCTGGTTTTTTCAATTGAAAAACTAATCAAATCGAAAAAACAACCATTTGCCCTCGGGACGTTCTTCAACTTCAATTAAAAAAAAAATTAGGGTACTTACTCGTAAAATAAAGAGACCAATTCTGAATGAAGTTTTACCACGATTCAAAAGGTGATACTGCCCCTTAATGAGAATAATAACAAAGGTATAACTAAATAGCAAGGGGAATTTTTCTATTTCTTCTTCTTGCGAAACGAGCGATGACCTCTACATCAACACATATGTCATTATGGATATAAAGAAGTGATAGTTCAATAAGTCGTTCTTCTGCCATCGAAGCTCTTAACCATGTTTTGAGCCTTCTCAGAGTGGAAAATGATATCTCTGCCGTTGCCACACTAACTGGTAGTGTTGCGAGTATACTGAGATACATTTGGATACATGTCAGAATCACAGTTTTCTAGGAGATTATATATCGTCTGTGGAATCTTCTTCTCTCGTTGCCATTTCATCTTCCATAAGCGAATAAGCGATATTCATTCGTAACGATTGAAACAGGAGGATTGTCTAATAGCAGTTTGTACTGATTAACCAACTCATTAACTATTTCAATATCTTCATTTTCATTTTTTGAATAAACGACTTTAGGTATAAAAACTCCTAATTTGAATAAATTCATTACTTCAGATGACAGTCGATCCTCTAGGTCGTTTATTATTGAATCCAGAAGAGGAATGTACACAGACCTGCGGAAATACTCTTCTGCAGACTGGGTCGGCTGATTATTGGCTCTGTGTATTTGTATTTTGACTATTCTAGGGCAATTATTCTCCCAAAGACCCAAAATGCAGATTTTTTTCATTATTGGAACTAATTAACCTCCAATATTCACTTAAATATGATTCAATTCTATTTTTTCAATCGAAAAATTCTTTTATAAGACACAAGATTTGAGGGTTCGTCCAGTCCAGGGGGGGGGTCATGACCCCCATGACCCCCCCCCTGGATCCGCGCTTGACTCCACCAGAAATAAGACAGGCTGCAAGAAATACTGCATTACATCTTTTGCCGGAAAAATCAAGGAATCTCAGCCTAAAAGCGTTGAATAATTTCATGGACTGAGAGCAGCTAATAAAATCCACTCATTTTCGGAGTCAGTTTTACTGGCTTATTTTCCGAAAATATCAGCTACCCTATGGAGCCATTATTCCATGCTTAAGAATACTCCAACATAAATGAAGGCAACGATTTTGGAAATTATAAAAAACTGCGTTCACTTTTGGAAAGGAAATCAGAAGGAAGATAGCTAGAGTATTTTCTAGCGAAGAAATTATTCCTGAAGCATGCGATCAAAAATATGTTTAGTCCAGTCATATTAGTCAAAATAAGGTAAGAATCTCGGAATGAGAGATACCCAGCTGAATATTTGTATAAACCTTTATTTTGACACCCTTAAACATGTCTCAAAACCTACATATTGTAAGGTGTCCGCGTCTGTCAAAAAATAAGGTCAAAGGTCACAAAAATCGATTTTTTTTTTGACGTTTTTTGCAAATATCTCGTTTCCTATGGGGTTTACGGGATTTGTATTTATTATCAATATTATAGAAGATAAAATTCTCTACAACTTTTGTCTCAAAAGTTTTTTATACGTTGAATCGTTTTTGAGATAGAGGGCAGTGAGCGCTGTCTTGTATAGAGTTTCGACGGTTTTCTTTATCAAGGAACCACTTTATAGTAACCATGGTTATTCGTAAGTTTAAATCAAATCTTGGTAAATAGATGCATAGAAATACCTGGTGTTGGCACTGATTAGATTTTGTTTAAGACTTTCTTGTCGATCGAAAACGTGATATTTTGTGCAGCTTTTCATTTCTCCCGAAAGGGGTCGCGTTTTTTGTCGTTGCCGCAGTAGCGCCACGACCGATAAATATTGCGGATTTATTCCGGAACTAGTCCAAAATCTGAAATCTAGGATGCCGTTTTGATCTACAAATTTTGGTCACGATTTTTAGTAGGGAGTCGTTACACCAGGTGTTCTATGCATCTATCTTGGTAACTACGTACGTACTATTCCAAGAATAGAGAGTTGAAGTGCGCACGATACGTAAGGCTTTACGTACACGTTAACGTAGGAAATATAACGTTTACGTCTGGTTTACGGATTGAGTGAAATTTGAGTTGAAGTGTATGCGTGGTTGATGAACGTTAACGTTATGTCAACCACAGAACACAAATATTGTCAACCGTTAACAACCCTAACCTATAAATTTGAGTGTATTTACTGTATTTTGTTTTGTGTCAACGAAATAATAAAATTTTAGAATTGAATTTGTTGAAATTCTACTGAAAATAGAAGCTACATTTTATGGTAAGCACGTCGTTATACATGTTCAATTAGGCTCTATTTCAGAAAATTTAATTCCAGATGGAAGGTATTCTTGATGCAGCGCAACTTGGGGATTCAGATTTCAGATTTCGAGGATGACATGGATGAGGCAATCCTGTTACATATATTCAACAATGATCCTGTTGGGAATCGAGCAGTGCTTTATGGACGATTCACTCAGGACAATGTATCCAATACCGAGGCAAAAAATTGGTTTCGCTTTGAAAAATACCATATTCCTCGTCTTGCAATTGCATTAGGCCTTCCGGAAACTATAACGACGGAAAACAACATTACATTGAATAGTATGTTCTTTTTATAGGTTCAATAATAATGTTTTAACATCCTTATTATTTTCTAGATGTGGATGGTTTATGCATACTCTTAAGAAGGTTTGCATATCATATCCTAATCGCCTCATAGATTTGGAGTGCATATTTGGTTACAGTTATAAGAGTATCTCCAGCATTATTAACACTGTCATGATGGTCATATGCAATAACAAAAGCCATTTATTGGAAAACCTTGGAAATGTGCCATGGTTGAATGAAGCCAAGTTGAGAGCATATTCAGAGGTATGTGATATTCTTATAAAAATGATATTGTCATGTGTAGGTCCTTTAGATCATTTACAGGTGCTTGTGAATTCACATTCTAAAATTACATTAATTTTAAACGAAACGATGTATAAAAAACATTAAATAAAACAAGCAGAAAACCTGAATGTGTTATGAACCGAAAAATAGCCATATAGCCAACACCCATTTTATTTCTATGAATTATTTTAGCAAATTATAAATTATTGAATTATACAATAAATTTCAGTTTATAAATTTATATAATTTGATACTCTCATCACTTTCAGGCAATAATGGAAAAAGGTGCTCCCATGAACAATTGTTGGGGCTTCATAGATGGCACTATCAGACCGATTTGTAGGCCAACAGATAATCAAGAGGAGTATTACTCCGGATACAAAAAAGTTCATTGTGCGAAATACCAATCAGTTTTATGCCCTAATGGAATTATCATTAGTCTGAAAGGTGCTTATCCTGGTCGCCAACATGATGCAGGAATGCTAAGGGAGTCAAGACTTTATGAAGAACTTCTCCAGTATACAATATTTGGCAACCAGAAGTATGTCATTTATGGAGACAAAGGCTATGGCTTGAGGGAATTACTATTGAGGCCATATACAGAACTAGAAATAGTAGGACACCCAGACCGTCAAATTTTTAATACAACTATGAGTAGTTTGAGATTTGCTGTAGAATGGGGATTCCAAAAAATACTTCAGGAATTTGCTTTTGTGGATTTTAAGAAAAATCAGAAGCTTTTACTGCAGGAAATTGGCACCATGTACAAAACATGCATGATTTTGACGAATTGCCATACCTGTTTATATGGAAGCCAGACCGGTACATACTTCAACATGGAACCTCCACAGCTCGAACATTATTTAGGGAATTGAATGTTCTGATGATACTTATATACCTAATAAAAAAAGTTTAAACTACTAGAAGAGTTTTTTTTTGTCTTTACATAATATATAAATAAAATAAATAAATAAAACTGATCTGGAATAAAACAAAAACAAATATTTAGTAACTTCTTTATTAATTTTCCAACTGAATGTATTCTAATAACAAATATATATTAAAAAAAGTGAAAGTCCTAGTTCACATCACTACCACAATCAAAGTAATATTACCACAAACATAATCACAGTTAGTAGCGTTTCAGTCATTTCTCAAATATAAAATAAATAAAAAAACTAATCTGAAATAAAACGAAAACAAATATTTAGTAACTTCTTCATGCATTTTCCAACTGAATGTAATCTAATAACAAATATAATATATTACAAAAAAAAGTGAAAGTCCTAGTATCACTACCATTCATATGAGATCAATTATAATCACAGTAGTATTACCACAAACATTATAATCACAGAAACGTTTCAGTCATTTCTTAAATATAAAATAAATAAAAAAACTAATCTGAAATGAAACAACTTCTTCATGAATTTTCCAGGTTATGGATATCTACTTCGAATTCAAAATTCGGCCATTCGGAACTTATCGGTATCATTCGTATATTCTTCGGTTTACGTACGTTCCTTTTTAACGTATCCGTGAGAGAACGTTTGGTTACGTAGACCCGTAAACTCATTTTCTACGTTAACGTAAAAACCTGACGAATGCGCGTGCGTAGATGTCAATTATTACGTTAACGTTTACGTTCATGGCAGCACTTCAACTCTCTAATAATGGCTGATGTGTGTCTTATATGTAACTAGCTGGCCCGGCGAACTTTGTTCCGCCTAAATGATACTTACGGTGGATTTCACAAATCGTTATCACCAGTAAGCGCGTTCGGCAATGACATCTGACTGGTCGGATTGATCTGAACCGTTCGTTTATTACATCCAGCATAGATAACCTATAGATAGGAAACTCTCGGGTAAAATTTGTGACAAGTATCAGCGCCATCTATTATTCTTCTTCAAACTATTCGCGATTATAATTACAGTGACTCTAACAAGACAGTGGCGACAATTGGGCCTCTAAGCCCCGCCCATTCTGATTTAGCAATTTAATGGCTGACTAAATCAGAATCAGCTGATTAGTTTGACGTTTGACTTTCTATTTTATTTGGAATATATTTTGATTATATTCATTATTTGCGTGCGGAAAAATGATATTCTATTCTTTTTCTACACGTATATGCATGGGAATTTGGAAAAAGACGACTTTCGAAACGTGAATGCTCGTGGAAAGTAATAGTTTCGAAAGTTTGAAACGATAATAGAAAAAATGAAATAATCATTTTTTATTCAGAGGTATAAGAAATATAACATCCCTTAAAATTCAGGTTTTATTATTTGAAATTTCTATATAAACAACAGATTTGCAGGACTGCCCCATCAACGAAGGTTTCATTTGAAGGAAAAATCAGAAGTGTGAAAACTGGAGAATATCCTAGCAATATTTAAGCACAGTTTTCAATATGACAAATTTATTTCATTATTTTAATGATTCACCAAGTCCATCATTATAGATATGTACATACATTATGAATTAGATGTTTCACGGTTGTGATATTTGAAGTAGATACTTCACAGGCTTTCGACCAGGGGCAAGATATTCAAATCAAAGTCAAACTGTTATTGGATCTATATAATTCGTTACAAATTGTGCTCCTGAAGAAGTTACAATTCGTAACAAAATATATACAGCCAATAACAACTTGACTTTGTTTTGAATATCTTGCCCCTCGTCGAAAACCTGTGAACTAACTTAACTACTTCATACATTATCATATACCTATCCAAGATATATGATGATATGATATCGATTCATTGTAAAATAAAGAGAGTAGGTACACCAAAATTTCAAACTTATATTGTAATATTTACATATAGAATACATATATACAAAATTAGACAATATAAATGTTGTTTAAGTAGTTACATACATTGATTAAAATTCAGTCGACTTCAAAGTAAATTACCAGCTACTGACTTGCTGCTATATTTTTTCGATTGTGATTTTTTCCTCTTCCAATTTATTTTCAATCGAAAGGAAATAAATCATTTAATGATTTTATCTTTTAAATTGTGGCAATTTGGAATATCAAATTTCAAATTCGCCATCTCATAAATTATATTTTTTTGTGCAATTTCTGAGAAGTATTTTGTACTTCCTAGCCCTGAGCTTTTCTCGTAAGTACATTTTCTCTAATTTCTTTAATTTTTCGGAGGAATCCAATGTTATGTTTGGTATTGGAGTATCATCGCTAGTAGTCTGAGGCGAAGAACTTTTGTTCAAATCCACCGGAGAAGTAGATGGATTATTTTCATCCTCATTGGATCGTATCAGGGATTTCTGATGACATATCATCTGGGGATAAAATGAAATCTCTTAATATCATGATTATACATGTAACTTTTTATGACCTGATTTACCTTTGTAAGTTTCAGTACTCACCTGAATGTAAAATATCTGGTTCTTCTGGAGATATTGGTTTTCTTATTTTTGATGATTTTCTAACTTTCGCAGGTTGTGTAAATAAAAAGAGAGTAGGTACAGCATTGGATTTTAAAGCCTGTTGTCTATCTACTCTAGTTTTCTCCCACATTTCTGGAGCAAAATGAACCTAAAATGTATGTTTTGTAACTTAAGAACAGACAGAGAATAAAATTAAGATCTTACCTCACACAAACAAGAATAATCCGTAGGCTTCCAATTTTCCCTCTTCATTTTTATCAACCACTGTTGCCTCCTCAATGGATCTTTGGGGAAATCTTTCATCAAAAAGCCTTTCTTCGCACGAGGAACGACTATGAGGGACGAGAAATACGATAATGCAGCGTGCTCGATCCTCGAGAATGCTAGGTTATATTTATCCACGATGTAAACAAAGAAATTTAGCAATTTAATGGCGGATTTCGTCACGTGAACCAATCAAAAACGAGACACTCCATTGTCGCCACTGTCTTGTTAGAGTCACTGTAATTATAATGAATAATGTATGGTGGCGCCATCTGCACATCGGAATGCATATGAGAATAGTTGATTCCAAAGACGGAACATAATAATTTTAGACTTTTTCCATTGAATTTGTCGAAAACATTTCAATTTTGAATTTGAATGGAATATCCAAGTTCCAACTTGAAATGTTTTCTCCAAATCTAATGGAAAATTAGTTAGTAAAAAGTAATGAATAACAATTTGTAGTTTTTAGAAAATAATTTAATAACAATAGAAAAAATGCCAATTGTACAATCATATTTGATCAATGTGACTATAATACGTTTCCTTTTTCTGTAAATCATCATATTTTGTAAACATTATTATCTGTAATACATAGGACATAAAACATCGTACCATGTGGCCAAGTGGCCGAGACAATGTAAATTCAAATAGTAAAATATGCATAATACTTAAAAATGAAATAGAAATTGAAATCGGAAATATAGATATAAAATATCCAAATAAAAAAAAGTATAGAACACTAATCAAATACACAATTAAGAATGATGTTATGAAATATATGTTTTGAAAATTTTCGACATAATTTTACATAAAAAACATCATGTAAGCACAGCACACTAATGAAATAAACAAATATATACAAAATAAAGAAATTGAAGAAATATTATACATGAAAACAACATGAGGAGATAAATAAAATCATGGAAGGATTGAATCTATCTCCTCCTTTTAAGGTATTTTTCTGATGCCATCTTCATGATGGGATCAGAAAAATGTAAACTTTTTCTACCACAAAGAATTTTATTTGCATTTCCAATATAGAAAAGCAAAATAAATTTAACACCAAATTTAATAAATTCTTTGTGGACCTCCTTATGTTCAGAACAAAACAACATTAGAATATTCTCCTCACGCAAGTTATTTATAATTGATTTTTTTAAATTAAAAGAATTGATCCTGTAAGGAATAGCTTCAAATACTTGCTGAGAAAACTCACGAAAAACAGAAGTATATGTCCTGGATGGGTTCACCATTCTACAATTAGGGTGTGTCTTTGCTTTAATGAGAGCATTTGAGGGAATTTCCTCATATGCCTCTATTACTTCCAAACATTCAGGACAATTACTTATATTTTTCATGATTTTTCTCGCCAAGTATCCCGCTACATAAGGTGTTGCCAGATCTCTATCGACATCCAAAATTTATTTTGGACAGATATCTATATCCTCTACCACCTTGTTTATACAATGAAAGGGCAAAAATTTTGTCGTCAAGAGAAAACCTTCGACCCCTCTTTTTCAATTTTTGGTTGACTTGCTGCGAGATGAAAAATTGTATTGTTGTTTTGTTCACATTGTTCAGGTTCTGCACCATGTTGGAACTCCTCAAGGCTCCCAATATCTCCTTCAAGGCTCTGTTTCTGTTCTGCAATCTATTAACTTTCTGCTTCATAGTCCTAAGTTGCCTGAACAGAAACACCTCCTTGCTGCATGTCCTCTCCATGCAAGCTGAAATAATTTGAATGAGGAAAAATGTTTTAACTTCATCAAGAACTATACCTTTCCTGGAAGGCGTCCTTGAACTTGATGGTCTTTGAATCTCTATTCCTGAAGTTGATGGTTCTCCAGAAGTTCCTTGAATGAACGGTATATATTCTGAAAAATAATGCCAATCATTAAACTTTGAAAAACAATTACTGAAAACTATATACCTTCTTCAATATCTTCCCTTTGGGAACTTCCATCAGCATCAGGAAATTGACCATCCAATGGTTGAGATTCTGAAAAATAATGCCAATCATTAAACTTTGAAAAACAATTACTGAAAACTATATACCTTCTTCAATATCTTCCCTTTGGGAACTTCCATCAGCATCAGGAAATTGACCATCCAATGGTTGAGATTCTGTAAAATAATGCAAACAGTTATACATGGAACGAAGAATTAGTAATCACTCTGTACCTTCTGGAATATCCTCGGGAATATCTATCTCTTCCAAAGGTAATCCTGAAGAAATCTCTCTTCTCCTCCCGTATACCTTCTCTGGTAAAAGTACCCTCAAGGCTTCAGGAGAATCTTCTAATAGGGAACAGGTAGTTTGCCATTCACTTGAAGATTCTGTAAATAATTTGTTTCAAAAAATTAAAAAATGAACCAATATTAAATATCGAGTACATACCTCCTCCATCATGTGCTTTGACTGCTTTGCCTGTAGATGGTTCCGAATAAAATATATCACCCTTGTCTGGATCGGCACTATAATCTGTAAAGACAAAAACCCAAGTTTGAAAGGGGAATAAATCACAAGATGCTGCTTCATTACCAGGTAAGTTGAGTGTTGGTAAGGAACATTTTTTCAATTTTTTAATTGGCCACACACACTCCTTATCAAAATGCTCCTCACATACAACATATTTATGGACTGCAGAGGAGTTGGATACATCTTTATTGTTAATTCTCTGTAGCCATACTCTCTGGACTTCTTTATTGGTTGGTATATGAAAGCTATTGAGATTATAACATTAATAATTAGCACACAATAATCAGAAGACATACCTTCTACATCAACAACCTACTCACGCAGATATCTGCAGGTACCGAATTAATTGAACTTCCAGGTACTGCTCCATCAGCATTATTTCATCACTAAATACATAGACAGGTTAGTAGTTGTACAACTTTTATGAATTGTATTTCAAATTGAATCAGCAACTTGTTAAACAGTTAGCACCTACGTTGATAATTTGAAACACTCATATGAACATTTTGGAATGTTGTATAAAACAAATCATTTCTAGGCTACATTATTTTTAATACTTTAATGATAAATTATTTAAATAATAAATGGAATCCATCTAGAATAACTGAGTACTTTACCATTTTTTTTTTATCATTCCTGTTGAAGCACTTGGGTACACAACAATACCTGGGCATCTTGAAAATATTGGTAAACTGAAATATCTCGATTCCAACAACAAAATGAAAAAGGAAGAAAATGAAACCTTCTCGTTTAACGTGCATTTTGGGCATAGAAACATTTCTCAAAATAAGTTTGTTTATTTTTCTTTCCGAGTAATTTGACGTCTATGGAATTTCAGGAATTTGACATGTTTAATGGAACGCAAGCGCATAAGGATTATTACAGGAATCCTAACAATAGTCCGGTGATGCTTCTAAGCTTCTGGAGAAAAACGTGAGGATGGCAGCACTTCTGCACGGTTCAAGTACAGTGACTCTAACAAGACAGTGGCGACAATTGGGCCTCTAAGCCCCGCCCATTCTGATTTAGCAATTTAATGGCGGACTAAATCAGAATCAGCTGATTAGTTTGACGTTTGACTGTCTATTTTATTTGGAATATATTTTGATTATATTCATTATTTGCGTGCGGAAAAATGACATTCTATTCTTTTTCTACACGTATATGCATGGGAATTTGGAAAAAGACGACTTTCGAAACGTGAATGCTCGTGGAAAGTAATAGTTTCGAAAGTTTGAAACGATAATAGAAAAAATGAGATAATCATTTTTTATTCAGAGGTATAGGAAATATAACATCCCTTAAAATTCAGGTTTTATTATTTGAAATTTCTATATAAACAACAGATTTGCAGGACTGCCCCATCAACGAAGGTTTCATTTGAAGGAAAAATCAGAAGTGTGAAAACTGGAGAATATCCTAGCAATATTCAAGCACAGTTTTCAATATGACAAATTTATTTCATTATTTTAATGATTCACCAAGTCCATCATTATAGATATGTACATACATTATGAATTAGATGTTTCACGGTTGTGATATTTGAAGTAGATACTTCACAGGCTTTCGACCAGGGGCAAGATATTCAAATCAAAGTCGAACTGTTATTGGATCTATATAATTCGTTACAAATTGTGCTCCTGAAGAAGTTACAATTCGTAACAAAATATATAGAGCCAATAACAACTTGACTTTGTTTTGAATATCTTGCCCCTGGTCGAAAACCTGTGAACTAACTTAACTACTTCATACATTATCATATACCTATCCAAGATATATGATGATATGATATCGATTCATTGTAAAATAAAGAGAGTACACCAAAATTTCAAACTTATATTGTAATATTTACATATAGAATACATATATCTATATATACGAGTATACAAAATTGGACAATATAAATGTTGTTTGAGTAGTTACATACATTGATTAAAATTCAGTCCACTTCAAAGTAAATTACCAGCTACTGACTTGCTGCTATATTTTTTCGATTGTGATTTTTTCCTCTTCCAATTTATTTTCAATCAAAAGGAAATAAATCATTTAATGATTTTATCTTTTAAATTGTGGCAATTTGGAATATCAAATTTCAAATTCGCCATCTCATAAATTATATTTTTTTGTGCAATTTCTGAGAAGCATATTGTACTGCATAGCCCTGAGCTTTTCTCGTAAGTACATTTTCTCTAATTTCTTCAATTTTTCGGAGGAATCCAATGTTATGTTTGGTATTGGAGTATCATCGCTAGTAGTCTGAGGCGAAGAACTTTTGTTCAAATCCACCGGAGAAGTAGATGGATTATTTTCATCCTCATTGGATCGTATCAGGGATTTCTGATGACATATCATCTGGGGATAAAATGAAATCTCTTAATATCATGATTATACATGTAACTTTTTATGACCTGATTTACCTTCGTAAGTTTCAGTACTCACCTGAATGTAAAATATTTGGTTCTTCTGGAGATATTGGTTTTCTTATTTTTGGTGATTTTCTAACTTTCGCAGGTTGTGTAAATAAAAAGAGAGTAGGTACAGCATTGGATTTTAAAGCCCGTTTTCCGTCTACTCTAGTTTTCTCCCACATTTCTGGAGCAAGATGAACCTAAAATGTATGTTTTGTAACTTAAGAACAGACAGAGAATAAAATTAAGATCTTACCTCACACAAAAAAGAATAATCCGTAGGCTTCCAATTTTCCCTCTTCATTTTTATCAACCACTGTTGCCTCCTCAATGGATCTTTGGGGAAATGTTTCATTAAAAAGCCATTCTTCGCAGAATTGCTGGCATGATCTGTTAACAAGTGCAAAGGCTTATATGAAATAAATTTTCTGATACCTCAATTCCAGTATTCAACAATGTATATTTGATGTTCATATTTGAATATGAAGAAAAGTATCATGATATCATCATGTAACTCACCAATGAAAAGAAATCGGTCTCCACAAAATAATGAAATGATTTCACACTTTTCACAGAACTAAAACAGTTTTGAAAAGAATAATGTCTGTTTCTAATATCAAAATTACACTCACTCACAAGAAATCAAAAGTTTCAAAATAACTAAACTCATCGAACGCACGAGGGACGAGAAATACGATAATGCAGCGTTTAGTTTATAAGTCTTTGAGCGTGCTCGAGCCTCGAGAATGCTAGGTTATTTATCCAAGATGTAAACAAAGAAATTTAGCAATTTAATGGCGGATTTCGTCACGTGAACCAATCAAAAACGAGACACTCCATTGTCGCCACTGTCTTGTTAGAGTCACTGTAGGTTCAAGTAGTTTCTTAGAGAGTTACACCCCCCTGACATCCAGACTGAGGGGAGTACACATCTGGACCGTTCGGCAAGAAAATCTGATCAATCCGATGTAGATCTTTTTGCTCGGTGTATTTCGACGGAGGAAACGGATTTTTCCACAGAACTGACAGAACAGAAACAGAAATTACTTTTCAGCCTTTGTGAATGGATTTTTTATCCCGCTTCGAATATTCTTGAACAGTCTGTTGAATTTTCGTGTCTTATGTTATTTGTTGTGTAGTAATAAATAAAATAATGTTGTTGGATAAAAAAATAATGATTCAAAATATTGAATCATCTCAAACACGGGGTAGAAATGTTGAGAACTATAACAAAAGAATTAAAATAGTACCCAGACTACCTCTACGGACGAATAGACCTTCAAGCTCTAATTTAATATCTGGCGTTACATACGTCAAACAGAAAAATCGATCTAAATGCTCCGTAGCGTTCGTTTATTACAGAAAAATCTGACAAATCTGTACAATCTGTTATCACGTGACTAAAAAATCCGTCCGCTCTCGGATGCTATTGCCGAACGCGCTAGGTGATCGGAGATCAACGACGTGGTTCTCTGATTTTTGAACTGGCAAATGTTTCAATGGATATGAGCTATCACACAGAACAGATACACAAAAATAATATGTCAATCACTAATAATGGCAATTTTGGATTCAGTTATATCCGCAAATACATATATTTATTACCCGAACAGAAATTCAAAAGCATTTCAAAAATTATGAGAAAAGATGAGAATGGACATCTCACGATTGGAACTCATCGCCAAAATCCGATTTACTTGACATTTCGATAAAAATTCACTGTGATATTCACCCGCTTCTGGATCTGTTAATAGCTTTTCATGGTACTATGAGCCCTATGTAAATTACACAGTATAATTGATGTCATATGTTCTTTTTTCGACCATTTCAAACCACGACGACCGAAATGCTCGAAAAAAGAACAGATGACATCAATCGATGGCCTCAACAAATTCATCGCCATTTAATTGTGATCATGTCAAATATAGTACCTTCACGATTACCTACGTTATTTGGAATAAATAAAACTATAAAAATAACTAATAATCATCAGTCATAATGTGTGAATAGCGCCATCTGAAGTGGTAAGAACGAAACTTTTCTCATATCTCAACGAAATCTAATCATTTAAGACATCTGTACTCCTACGCTAAGACATTTTGGTTTTGCCCAACAGCGCAGAGTTGTAGGCAACTCAAATTACACTCTATTACAGTGACTATAGAGGGAATATAAAGCGCGTTCGGCAATAGCATCCGAGAGCGGACGGATTTTTTAGTCACGTGATAACAGATTGTACAGATTTGTCAGATTTTTCTGTGATAAACGAACGCTACGGAGCGTTCAGATCGTTTTTTCTGTTTGACGTATGTAACGCCTTACCCGAGCCAGATATTAAATTAGAGCTTAAAGGTCTATTCGTCCGTAGAGGTAGTCTGGGTACTATTATAATTCTTTTGTTATAGTTCTCAACATTTCTACCCCTTGGTTGAGATGATTCATTATTTTTGTATCAAACGAATTTTTTTTATTCATTACTACACAACGAATAACATAAGACACGAAATTTCAACAGACTGTTCAAGAATATTCGAAGCAGGATAAAAAAATCCATTGACAAAGGCCGAAAAGTAATTTCTGTTCTGTGGAAAAAATCCGTTTGCTCCCTCGAAATACACTGAGCAAAAAGATCTACATCCGATTCATCAGATTTTCTTTCCGAACGGTCCAGATGTGTACTCCCCTCAATCTGGCTGTAATATACGAACGGTTCAGATCAATCCGATTCCGAGCAGTTAGATGTAATTGCCGAACGCGCTTAATGTCACTATACACACTATTTGTTTATATCGCCATCTAACGCGGAGAATATCGAACGAATAAGCGGTAGCGTAGCTGTAACTGTAGCGACATCTAGTGGCCTTACTCAAAAGGAGGAAAAGCATTTCCTGTATAAGTAAAATTTTCATCGATTTTTTCAAACTTTTATTGTATTTTATAATAACCAGACCGTAGGCGAATCCATATATGAAGTTTAATAACAAACAGTCCATCCGATCTCGAGTTATAAATGGTGTAACCAACATCTTTCTTTTATATATATAGATAACTCTGATTCAAAAGATGCATTAGTTGAAGTAGTGCGCGGCTTAAAGACTTTGAGAAAGGCAAGTATCGAAAGAAATGATGGCCTCATTGATCGTCTAAAATCCGTAACCTCTGTAAAAGTGCATGAAAAATGCCGAAGTGTTTACATTAGCAAAAACTGTATTCAAGCTGCAAAACGGCGATTAGAAAAAGGGGAAAGCATTGCTTCTCCACCTGTACCCTGTAAAAGACGAAGTGAAGTGTTTGATTTTAAGACTCAATGTATATTTTGTGGTGAAACAGCTGATGAGGCCGTAGAGATAAAGAAAAAGGAAAAATACCGACGTAAAATAAAAAAAGTGAGTACTCTTGAATTCAAACAATCTGTGATCAAAAAAGCAGAAGAACGTGGTGATGATTTCGGAGAAATAGTAAAAAATCGTATACTTTTCCATTATGATTTGGTTGCTGCTGAAGCTCAATATCATGCTACTTGCTTCACAAATTTTTCAAGTAAAACATCATCATCATTACCTCATCAGAAACTTCGTCAAGATAATCGAGTAACTGAAGCTATGTTTGAAATTTTCAATTATATTGAAAATAATAACGATTCACAATTTACACTAAAAGAGCTTAAAGATGTCTTGACAGGATATGTGCCAGATGATAAAACTATTATTACAAGATTGCAACAAAAATACTTGAGCGATATTATAATTACGAAGAAAGTAGGTGCAGAAAATCGGGGTTGCAGTGCTCTTTAGCTTGTGGCCAGTGTAATGGCCAAGCTTGTCTCAATGCTCTGCCATACCAGAGTGATGCCACTGATGCCAGTGAAGATGGGACCTTTGACCCTGACATCATGGAAGACCTGGAGACAAATGTCGTTGAAGAAGAAAATGAAGAAGAAGCGCAAATTCAACCAGAAGACGATGATAATGAGGAAGAAGAAAGAAATTAAAATCAGAGTTTGTCGTTGTTTGAATAATTATTCTTTTTATTTAGTTCATATTGATAAATGTATCGATTAAAAATTTTTCAAAAAAAAAACGTTAATTAGAAATTTATTTCATTTCTTCATTTTTACTTATTTCAGTAATTAGTATAGCTTTGATTAACATTAAAAATAATTTAGGTATTTGCCTTCGTTACTTCTAAGTACACAACCAGGTAAATGTGATTAAATACATTGATACTTAATTAACAATAGATAAGTCATAAAAAACATTAACTATAATGTACTTTTCGAAAAAAATTATAATAATTTATAATTATATATTTCTAAACATTTTATAAACTATTTGAGACATATTTTTGATCGGACCTAACGGTTGACCTTTAAAGATCCTCTATATAGTTAAACATTGCGCGCTCACAGCCCTCTATCTCAAAAACGATTCAACGTATAAAAAAAATTTTCAGACAAAAGTTGTAGAGAATTTTATCTTCTATAATATTGATAATGAATACAAATCTCGTAAACCCCATAGGAAACGAGATATTTGCAAAAAACGTCAAAAAAATCGATTTTTGTGACCTTTGACCTTATTTTCTGACAGACGCGGACACCTTACAATATGTAGGTTTTGAGACATGTTTTAGGGTGTCAAAATAAAGGTTTATACAAATATACAGCTGGGTATCTCACATTCCGAGGTGAAACTACTAAGATGACTGGACTAGTTGTGATGAAGGTGAAACACTAGCTTGCAAACATTTGTATTTCATTTTCATCAGAACGAAAGTATGGAAATGAATCGATGTCAACTGAACTTTTTGACGTTTATCGAGATTTTGCATTATTCAGTGCGAACACAGAAAATGTTATGTCAACGCTTTTGATAACTATTTTCGTTGTTGAAAATGCAGATTAAATCGAATTTTACCGAGGAAGTCGTGGACAAAGTATAGTATTCTATTCGCACATAATTACTATTATTCACGAGGGGGAAGTTTGCGACGCGAGCCGCCAGGCGAGTGTCGCAATTCACCCGAGTCATTATGTGCTCATCGAATAATATACTATTTTCTGATCGGAACAATATCGCCTTAGTTACCATATGTCATAACACACTGATATTTCCCAAGGAAAATATGAAACGTCAAGTCATATTTCCCTTGGGACAATATGATATATTCATATTTCACTATAAGAAATCTTTCATTTATTTATTGGAAAAAGAAAAGTGCAATTCTTAAAATTTCCGCTAAAGGTACATCAATTCTCATCTTGAGAGATCATTTAGTACCATGTTTCACCAAGAGATCAATCGATTTCAATAAATTTTTTATTCAGAATTGAAAAGGACTTGCCCAATCCAGTTCTGCGTGTATTGAAATGCAATGCCAGAAAAAATTTCACACACTGAATAGAAATATTATTTCCTAAAAATCACGAATAATTATCTCCACGAACATCAATAAAATGAACCAAAATTATTCAACAGAAATAAAAACATGTTTCCCAAAATTGTTCAAAGTCATGTCCACCTGTTATTCCTCCATATGTGGTTAACTGATTTAATAAACTTCTTGTTTGAATGTTACCCATAGAAGAGAATCCATAGGTCATAGGTCCCAAACTAGTATGGGCCAGCAGATCTACCCCTTAAGTAGTTATCCTCATCGGTAGAACTCGGGTGATTTTATAGGCGAAATGTCAAAGTTTGATCAAGTTTCCTGAAGAAATGGGAAAATTATGGAAAATATAAATACCAAGCTATTTTGCATTGACTTTTCCTCTTTCGATCTGTATATTTACATCACAGCCAGGATATCTGTGAAAAACGTTTCATCGAGTTTAAAATGGCTCTTTTTGCGGATTTTTTTCGCGATTTTTGCGAATTTTTTAAAAATACTTCTACTCCACCTAGAGAATCGAAATTTGACACACGTATGAATCGACTTTTTTCGAATGTAAAAAAAATTTCCTCACCATATCGAATATCGCAGCTTCGCTGCGATTTTAAAATGCTTCTGGACCCACTTTTCGACAGATTTCCTCGGGCCGGTCCACCGAGTTACCATTTTAGTATAGATAGTATAGAATGAGGATGTCAAGGTGGCAAGCCACCTTTTGTTTTTCCTATTCCTCCCAGGACAGTCTGTATAACTATTCATATGTGAGGTTTCAGGAAAAACTATCAACCCCATTAAATTCTACATAAGAAATTGCTTCAGAAATGTTTTCCCTGAAAATGGACATTTGCAAGAAAAACCCCTTATAAAAATGAAATGATTGCTATTGTTTACCATGAGTATGAAGATTCACCCTCAGGTATCATAAGTTTCAGTCTATCTTCCTAGTAACTTTCCATATCCATACAAGTGTCCAATTTGGCCCACATTTTCTTTTCAATATGGCTATGCAAAAAATGAGAATTGTGAAGCATAGAGCATATTAGTCTGAGCCAGAGGTTCCCATTCTTTCGAGGCAGCAGCCCTCAACAAATTTCATTTGGCCAGATGAAGATATTTAATATAAGTATACTTCATTCACTTTTATAAAGTATCCCGGTTGGCCATGCCTGACACATTTCACCGTGTCACCACATTCATATTTTGAAAATGTTAGGTTATGGTCATTCCCCTGTCAGATACGCCAGCAACGTTGTCGTTTCAACATAAAAATCTTAATAATTACGTATTTATCAAAATTTTCATTTACTTTGGGAACATATTGTATGAATTCGATCATTTCAAAGATCTGGCAAATGTTGAAGAAACTTGTCCTCTGTTAATACTGGAAATGGAAATATTTCACGTATATAAAAATGGTTGGAAGATTCAGTTATGCTATGGCCTTGGATATGTGGCTTGATTGTCACCAGTGCCAACCTGTATCAGTTTTAAGTGAGAACTTGGTGAATAAACCTAAACCATGGCCAATCAGGATACTTTATAAAAGTGAATGGAGTATATGAAGATGAAGGATCTTCTGCAGTACCCACTGATGATTGAACTTTCTATTACTATAACCAAATTACTCAAAACTACATCCACCAAATGGAAGATATTGAAAAGCTTTCCATTCAATATGATAATGATACCTACAATCTTATTGATACATATTTGAATGAGTAACTTCAAATTTGTTGGATTCAGTAAAAAATTACCTTTCTCGAGACATATCTCAAATACAGAAAACTAAACAAAAAGTTTATTTGGAAATAAAAAAAGTAAATTACGACACGGTGTATTTCAATTCAGATTTTACATATAAAAACAATTTACCCTTTGTAATGTTCCTTCACACACATGTGATTCAAATTTATTGAAGATTCTTAAGGAGACAAAGATCTTCATTCGTATATTAAGAATAACATTTAGTATATTCACAATTTATATAGAATCACTCTGTACAGTACTTGGAATAGGAAGATGAAAATAAAATCTAATGTCCTGAACTGAGTTCGCTGTTACTTTTAAAATGTGTCCTATACTGTACGTAACATTAGCTATCATGGCTAAGAGAATTCCAACGATTTCCAAGTGTCAACTTTGCCCCATCAGACACATTCACTCTCGATTGTTCAGAATGCCGATAAGAACTTGATTTGTTATGTTGTACTACTTCAAAACTGCCTTCGTTTCTGTTCCTGAAAATGAAAATATGGGTTTTTATTTCCATCTGCTTTTGTGACAACTAATGCGACATTATCACAATACATCAGAAATGTACTAATCAGTGATATAAATATAAATACAGAACCATAGATGCATAGAATACCTAGTGTTGGCACTGATCAGAATTTGTTTAAGACTTTCTTGTCGATCGAAAATCTGTGATTGCTCCTACTTTTCTTTCCTCCCAAAAGGGGTGGAGCTATTTTCCATTGCCGCAATAGTGCCATGACCACGAAATATTGAAGATTATTCCGGAAGTAGGGCCTGATCTACATTCTAGAGTGCCGCTTTTGATAAACAATAATCTTTTGGTCATGATTTTAAGTTAGGAGTCGTTGCACCAGGGTTTCTATGCATCTTTACAGAACCCAAAGAAAAGGTAACAACTGATTTGTTTAATTAAATTCTGATTAAAAAATGAGTTCGGTTTACCAGCTTACTTTTATTCTTTTGATGAAAATAAAAACACCCTGATACAATTGAGATTAATTAATTAGAGGCAAATTTGGCATGGTTTTGAACAGGTCACTCTATATATAAACATCGACAAATTTTCGGGATTCTTTCTGATGAACTGAGTTGTAACACTTTTTATAATATAAATACATCACAACAGAAAAAAAGAATTGTAACAGTAATAAATAATGAAACAAGTTTGGCATTGTATATCAAACATATTTCTTTTTTCTCAGGAAAAAGAAATACACGTTTGATATACAAAGCCAAACTTGTTTCATTATCACATTACGTGTACACAGCAAGAACACTTTAATAGTAATAACTAACTTTCTAAAATGGAACTTACCTTCTATAATCATTAGTTTTGGACAAGGTTGGGAACATTTCTTCATTATGAACATCTGGAGCTCCTCTAACAACAGGTTTAGTGGTTCGACTTTGAATTTGGTGCCTCATAGACGGTGGCACATAGGTTCCAGTCCTACCAGCTGGTTTCTGTTTTTCTTCGACCTTAGCAGGTGGAGGGGGTGGTGCAGCTTCAACTATATCTTCCATTTTTTTCCAAGGACCAGCTTTTTTCTCTGATTGTTGATCTTCTTCTCCCTGTTGCTGCTCCGAATTAGAATCACCATTTCCCTGACTTCCATCACTATTCGGATTGATACTTAAATTACCAATTTTCAGGCCAGTATAGTCTTTTTTCTCTTCCTCAAACTCTTTCCATTCATCTTGTTCCTAAAATGAAATTATGTCAAATATGGCTTCCACAAAATACAGTGAAACAATATTTGTACTACAATTAAAGGATACTCACAACCTCGGGTGTGTTAGGTTCTTCTCCCTCAGCTGGTCGGTCCGGCTTCTTTTTTATTTCTGTTTTCTTAGCATTATCCTCCAATTTTTTTGCCACTTCATCGGTGGTTGAGAATTTTTTAGTGGTTTTGTTTCTTTTTCGGTCTTTCTTAGCAAAGAAGTCGTCTAAATCTGCCATTATTCCGAAAAATATAACTGTACAACAATACGTACACTACAGAGATAATCGAAAGTTGAAAAGAACCTTAACAATTTGGAAATTTTTAGTTTTCTACTATACCGATCAACTATCGTGACAGGTATGACGTTTCATACACAGAACATCTAATAAATGTCAGATCTTCTTTTTTCTGTGGCCATAATGTGAAAGAATTCAAGAGAGAAGATATTTCTCAATCAGTTATTTACGAACAATGAACGCAAGTATTGAATATTTTTAAAGTAGCTCCAAGATTATAAAGACTTATTCACACGGCACGGTGCAAACCACAGAACACAAATGCAAATCTAATATTTGTGTTCTGTGGTGTAAACTTCGGCACCTCGACGTTGCCAGATGATACACTTGGAATCGGTGAAATCACGTGATGAAGAGGTTGATAACGAAACCAAAAATCTGAGCGCCCACTGCCGGCCAAAGCGCCAACCTAGAAAACGAGTAATATTGAAATAAACTGTTGTTTATTTCACTTGCTTGTAAGATGTAATATTATTAGTATTGAGGTACAATAATCGATTTCAAGCGGATAACCTGGTCATCATTGGTAATTAATTACCAATGATTCGTGATTACCAAAGATAACCACTTCATTCAAGCGCTTTCGGTCCGTCTTGGTTATAATTTTTTCTGAAATATGTGTTTTTGCATGCTCTACAAGATATCACTTTCCAAATTTTTTGGGATGCCGTCTGGGACTTGAGAAATCCGAAAAAAGACCCAGCAACGGTTTTTCAACTTAAAATCTTCATATTTTCCAGAGGTTGGTGGATGCGCGATTCAGTTCCGTTTGTTTGAAATCGTTATACTATTCACAATACTTGGAAGTATTGATGTTATGGAGAATTTTTTCTTGAACATTTCTGTACGCTTTTATAGAAGATACAGAGACCTTACCAAAACAGTACCATATGAACCTTTTTCCCTATTCAAAAAATTTAGAGGGTTGATGGAGATTGTACAGGATACAACAAAAATGCAAAAAAAATTGTTTAAAGTAAAACAAAAACCATGATCCATATTCAAGATAAAGGGGGTTGAGGAAAAAAGTTTTACACTTTTTTTACGATCAGGCGCGTAAGCAGGGGGGGGGGGGCTATTGGGGCTCTAGCCCCCCAAGGATTTCGCCTCACGCAAAAGCCTCATTCTTTCCAGTGAATTAAAATGATGGAAAAAAATGGGCTACTTCCAACACCGGATGATTCCAAATCATGTGCTTCATCTGCTCTAGAGAAATGTAGCGGAGATTTCTATCCAAATTTGTACATATTGCTAATATTGCTTCAAATATTTGGGCTGAAGGACTTAGGTCAATTGCCTTAAATACATTTATTTATTTATTTTATTTGGGTACACTGTGTCCCATTTTGGTTGAGACAGTGAGACTGCACTGTATCTCAGCTATAATTGAGACATGCGGTTATCGCGACCCTGTATCACATTTTTGTAAAACTTTCAAATCCACAAACAGAAATATTCCAACTACTCCTTGTTCCTGAAATACAGGGCGAAAACGAAAATGTTCACTATTGGAAATGCAATTATTTCTTAGGCCCTGTATAAGATAGGAAAAAAAATGAATACTGCTTATAATAGATATTTCTCTATTTCAGTATCGTAATGAGTTCATTACAGTACTAAAAACAGTGCTGTAATTAATTCATTACAGCATCGTTTTCAATAACATTTTTCGTTTTGTGGTTGTCAGCAATGACTTCAGATCCTTTTAAATTTCAGCAGACGTGGAAATGTCAATTTTCGTATTTCCTAACATTCACACCAACTGCCAAGATACAACATGAAAGTCACTAGGACCTATAATTGGAATTTTTTCATTGAATTTCACAAAATTTGAGTGAAATAGAGAAAATATCGTCTAATACACGTTGCAGAATGCAATTCCAATACTCATGCGTTCGAAAACTCGCTCCTTCGTCGCTCGTTTTCGAATTCTGCAGCTAGTTTTAGATTTACTATTTTACATAGAAGTCAGTGCCGTATTTAACATTTTTTCTTGAGAGCACTGTTTTAAAGACTGGACACAAACTTGGTATTTTCCAATTGGATCACCCTGTATATTTCAACGTCAAATTTTTGCAATATTTTTTCTGAATATGTACATTGATGTATTGCAACCCAATCTTCAATAAGTTTTAACTTTAAAAATCAGAAAAATCCAAATTGATGTTTTTGATACTAGGCCATGAATCCTTTCACACATGCATAAACATGGGCGCCCGCAGGGGTGGGGGTCATGGCCATGGCCCCCCTGAGATTTTGATGGCCCTAACGTTTTTCAGCACGACACCTCAATATTACCTTCTAATCTCTATTTTGGCCCCCCCCTGAGAAAAATTTCTACGGGTTTCTGCGGGCACCCATGTGCATAAAATAATGTTTTGTTTATTGATTTCAAGAAAACTGAGTCAAAACAAATCAATGATGATGGCTGACGGTGAAAACATGGAATTTCAAAATTTGAAAAATATTATATGAAAACTACGTCTGATACAGAATTCTACGTAGAATCCAGTGGCGTACTCAATCTATTTTCGAGGTATGGTTTTGAAGAAACGACACAAACCTATATTTTTTTCAATGGAACGTATCTTATTTTGCAGTTTGGTTCATAGAGGCTTATCATAATTCAGTTTATTCTTTAGAAAAAGCGTGCGAGAAAGGAATATCAGGGGTTTTTCCTCGCAAGGGAAGTGTGCGGGAATGGAATAGCAGGTGTTTTTCCCGCACTGTTTGGCAATGTGACAATCGCAGCATTCTTGAGCGTGTTACTTTTCCAATTTATTTTTAGAATAGCTATTTATAACATTCACTGAATTTTTATTGAATAATCACTGAATAACTAACTATTCATGACTACCTACTCATGAAGAGTTGAATATTCATGAATACTCATGAATAGTTGAATATTCATGGATACTCATGAATAGTTGTTTGAATGAATTATTCGAATAAATTGAAGAATGAATATTCGAATACAAAAAGGCAAAAAAGTCCCAACCCTAGGCTGAACCAACACTAGCTTGGTGTGCTTGGTGTGCGTGAGTTTTTTATCAAAAGGACGTCCCGAACGTTCCGTACTCGTTTCTTTGATCTGACATTTCCTCGTGAATTCCCTTTGGTAATTTATGGACCTTCTGCATTGAGCGGCGTAGCTACGTAGTACTCCGGGTGCCCGTGGGACAAATTCCAAATGAGTGATGAAGGTTTCTTGCTTTCTGCATAGCTTTATTAGGTAGAGTCTACCACATTTTTCCTCAATGAAAATTTTTGTAGTCGCGGCTTTTTTTCAGCAAACCTCTCGTAAGTCGACCATATTTTCAATTTTTTCAAATCATACATACACTTTTTCGGTAAAATGCAATCATTAAAACTATATGGGAGAAATTAGAAAACTTGATTGTCCGACAAAAATAGTGTGTCTTTGAGCGTGTCTACACCAACATGAAAATGACTGAAAATCGCATTTTTTTTAATTATTAATACCCTTCTGATTCTTTCAGAATCTGTTGATATAACCACATGAAATATGAAAATCCAATTGTCCGACAAAAAGAATGTGGCGTTTTTCTTGTCCGACAAATCGAAAACGACGATTTTTTGGGGGAAAAAAAATTATGAATAAAGTTTTTTTTTCTTATTCTCTATCCACCTTGAAAATACAATGTAGTGAACCAGTTGTCGGACAAAAAAAATGTGGCGTTCATTCAAAAATTGAACATTCAATGCTTTAATGTGGTAATGAAAAGACTATATGCTTTTATCGGATATAACATAGCGTATGTTATTAATAGGCATTTGATTTTTTGAGGATTATTTAAGAAGGATGTGCTCAATATTATTATTCAACTGTCCGACAAAAAAAGTTTGTCAATTTCTCAGTCCACCGAATGAAAGTTATTGATCTCGTGAGACAGCGTTTTCATTACTAACATTTTCTCATATACATATTTGACATAAATATTTCGATGAAAGTTGCCTTTTTTCATACTCTTGGTGGCTTTTGTGAAGCTAATTCAATTTGCATACCTCAAAGAATTCCCAGAATCAGTTGGATACGGAAATTCGACTCTGGAAGTGAAATTTTGCAGGTAGTGGTAGAAGGTACCTGGCATAGACTTACTATCCAACTGATAAGTCTATGGTACCTGAGATACCTTTTCTGTAATACCTTTGGGTTTTGGGGTTATAAATAGAATGTTTACAATTGTTTATACCTGTAGCTTATAGCTATATACTCAATGAGTTTCCTAAGGCTCAAGCTGTAATAGTAAATGTTAGAAAGTGAACTAGCAAAATAAAAATGCACAAACAGAATTTTGTCTGCCCCAGTTGAATATGGAATTTCCATCCCAGGTCGAAGTCGCAAATTCTTCGAAAAGACAGTGACATTTTTATGGAATACCGAGGAACAAAGGAAAAGAAAGATCTGTGTCAACTCCAAATAATTTAATGGAAACTAAGGCAACATGTTTCGACCTCTCAGGAGGTCATCTTCAGGCCCAATCAAAACATTATAAAAACAATCTTGATTGGGCCTGTAGATGACCTCCTGAGAGGTCGAAACATGTTGCCTTAGTTTCCATTAAATTATTTGGAGTTGACACAGATTTTTCTTTTCATTTGTTTATCGATAACTCTCCAATATGAGTGAATTGGATCACTTTTTTATCTATGAATACCGAGGGTTGTAAAAATAGTTTGGTAATTTTTCGTATAAATATGAGTGCTGTTTCGGTTTTGGACCACAGTTCTCTGAAGTTTGAAACTGCGCAGACGAATTATAGTGTGTTGCCGTGATGGAGTGTTTTTTGTGTAAATATTTGAAAAATAACCCTAGCTTCAAAACGAAAAATATATTCACAGGAAATGATTACAATCCATCTTTCTTCAAAAAAGGGAAGAAAACGCCATTTGAGATCTTTAAAAAACAGCCGAAATACCAAGAAGCTTTCAACAAACTTGCGAATATTTTTCCGTCTGAAATCAATATCTCAAATGATGTATTTCGCACTACAGAAGAATATCTCTGCAGAATATATTCGTTGAGAAGTTGAGAACAAATGATATTGATTTCGGACGTTAGGAAATGTTCGAGAAAGCTTTCGGAAATAAATCACAAACTGAATAAATTAAAAGCAAAAAAAACTTTTTGAAATATGCTTTTATTTGAATGCTCTACAAAAAGAAAATAAAATTTTCCTTTAAAATTTCAACTATCAACTCATAACCTCATTATATATATATATATGCCGGTTCAGAACGTCTTCCGACGTTGTCCGACGCCCTGCCTCCATCTTCTTCTATCTTCCCAGTCCAGTTCTTGCAAGTTTCTTGTGCTCATAGCTTTAACGACGCCCTGTTTCCAACTGGTCTTTGGTCTTCCTCTCTTCCTACGTTCTGCGGGCTGCCAGTTCATTACTTGCTTTGGGAGTCTCGTTTCTGACATACGTTGTATGTGGCCGTACCATATCAGCTGTCTTTTCTCGATGTCATCCATTAGGGTTCCTTCAATACCCATCATTTCTTTAACGGTCTCATTTCTGATTCTTTCCCTCCTTGATATCCTGAGCGATCTTCTCATTGCGTCCATTTCAACTGCTTCCAATTTTCTCTTATATTTTTCAGTTAGTCTCCAATTCTCTGACCCATACAATAGACTGCTTTTCACTAAGGTTTCATAAATGTTGAACTTTCTTCTTTTAGTTATATTTTTATTCCATAATATGCCGTTGAGACAGGATATTGCCTTTTTTGCTGTGGTTATTCTTCTCTCTATTTCATGATTGTCCGTTCCGGTCGAGTCAAAAATAACTCCCAGATAGTTGTAGTTCTGGCAGTGTGTTATTATTTTTCCATCATTCATCGTGAGATCACTTGCTTCTCCGCCGACACACAGATACTTGGTTTTTTGAATGTTGACCTTCAAACCCCAAATCTCGTACTCTTCAATTAGTTTGCGTACCATATATTCCATATCTTCCTTATCATTGGATATTATTGCCTGATCATCGGCAAACTGCAGGGTATAGAGGGTTGTGTTGTTAAGTTCTATTCCCATGCCATGAACTTTTCTTTTCCATTGTTTCAAGGCCGCTGCCACATATACTTTGAACAATGTCTGTGATATACAACAACCCTGCCTCAAACCTTTAGTGACAGTGAATTCATCAGTAACATATCTTCCTATTTTTATGCACGATTTTATACCATTGTATAGATTCTGTAGAGCTGTAATCAGAGTGTGGTTGATGTTTGTGCTTTTCAGTACTTCCCAAAGTTTTTCTGTTGGAATTGTATCGTAGGCTTGGTGTAAATCTACGAATGTAATGTGTACTTCTCTGTTAGTTCCTGTTTTCTTCTCAATAATCTGCTTGAGGCAGAATATATTATCATTACATGTTCTTCCTGCACGAAATCCACTTTGTTCTTCTTCCTCCTCATCCTTAAATTCCTCCTCTATTAGATCTCGTAATACTTTTCCGTACAGTCTACTGAATGTGCTAGTTACTGATAGTCCTCTGTAGTTTTCGCATCGTTTTCTATCACCTTTCTTATATATGGATGTTATATAGGCCGATTTCCATTGCTCAGGCACAGGATGTCCATTAATGCATAAGTTGAATATATATGTTATCATTCTGAATAACTTCTCCGTTCCATTCTTAAGGAGTTCAGTGTATATGCCTCCAGGTCCACAAGCTCTCCCATTTTTCAAACCTTTGATGGCCTTTTTGACCATATCCTCCGTGATTTCAATCGTTTCACCCTGTATAGATATTTCTTCAGGGGTTGATCTGCTCAAATATTCCTGTCTGTCCTCGGTCAGCAACCTTTTATAGTGATTTACCCAAGCTTCAGTCTTTATTACCTGCAGAGGGGCTTTTTCTTTATGCGATGTTCGAACCGACTTTAAAAATCTCCAAGCTTCCGCATTTTTCCGTCCTCCAATGTAAGCATTGACATCATTACATTTTTTATCCCAAAGCTGATTTTTTCCTTTTTGTATTAATTTTCTTGCTTCACGTTTTATTATCCTGTACTGTTCGAGATCATTAGGGTTTTTTGTTGTTAACCATTTCAGATATAAGTCTTTCTTTAGTTTTATTAAATCGGCAATTTTTTCATTCCACCATAATTTATTGCTTTCATATTGTTTTCTTGTTCCTAGCGATTCTTGAGCAGCTTCGTGTATACTTGAAATGATATTATCATAGGTTTCGCGGAATGTTCGTTCTTGAATGTCTGTTACTAGCTTACTATTTAGTCGTTGTTGGTATAATAACACTGTGCTGTCGTGCATAAAGCTATCGAGATTATATTCGGTATGTGACAGTTTATGTAAGCCAACAAATTCATCATCTCTACTCCTTACCTGACGCCTTGCTGGAAAAAATACTTTGGCCCGTACTAAAAAATGATCTGATCCGCCACCAAAAGCTCCCCTTAGTACTCTGACGTCATTCATCTGTATGTTTGAATTTTGTTTGATGATAAAGTAATCGATTATCGACTTAAGATTACGTGTAGGTTGTTCCCAGGTGTACCGATGTACATGTTTATGTTGAAAAAAGCCGTTGGTAATTTTCATGTTGTTAGTTTCACATAATTGTATGAGTCTATGTCCATTATCGTTCATTTGATCTTCTCCGAATGGGCCTACAATATCACTGTTGAATACTCGTCCTGTTCGGCTGTTGAAATCACCCATCATAATAATTTCTCTTGAATTTCCAATTTTGTTGATAACTTCATTGAGGATCTCGAAAAATGAATCTTTGTTAGCGATAGATTCATCATCGGAAGGAGCGTATACCGCAATCAGGGTAAGATCGTGTTGATGAATCCTGATGTTTACCGTCAATATATTCTCATTGATCATTTCGTAGTTGGTTACTTTGTTCTTAAGTGTTGCCTTTAATAGAACGGATACTCCTCTCTTGGCTCGTTCTTCTTTCGGTACACCGCTGTAAATATGAAGGTATTTACCAATTCGTTCTGTACCACTGCCTTTTTTCTTTGTCTCAGTGAGAGCAACCACATCTATTCCAAGTTTTTCCACTTCTGATACAACCATGTCGATTTTGTGTTTTACTCCCTGTACGTTCCATGTTCCCATATTCATTATCCTTTTTTTCTGCTTTTGTCGTTTACCAGTAAATCCGTCCATGTTTCCGAGGCGATGTTTAGGCTTTTTAGCAAGTTGAGTTTTTCACATATAGCAGGGAGCTAGCCTGCTGCTACAACCCTCCTCCTTTATCCGGGCTTGGGACCGGCAACAGTACCATCGAGTTACTCAATCCACCCGACGATACTGCAGGCATTATACACAATTTATTTGATCATGAAAGCTTGTCGCGAGTTCTGTGTTAGTATCTATAAGTATTTAATTTAGATACTCAATTGAAAAGGTACGAGTCTTTTTACACAAGTAAATCGCGCGACAAGCTTTTATGATCATATAAATTGTGTATAATGAGGTTATGAGTTGATAGTTGAAATTTTAAAGGAAAATTTCATTTCCTCTTTTTAAGAGCATTTAAATAAAAGCTTTTTTCAAAAAGTTCTTTTTGCTTTTAATTTATTTTTTTACTTTTTAGTTATTTCTAAATATTCTCAACAAGCCCGTTCATTCGATACCCATATTGTAGAAGTGCATAAAAAATAACTATTTCGCCATCTTGGATGTTCCGCCATATTGGATTTAGAATGACGTCAACCTTATTTTTTGAGTTACTCTCAACAAGCCCTTTCGTTGAAAGATTATTTGGGCTGTTTCCATTATCTATGCGGTTTGTTGTTTCCGACGTTTCGGCAAGCATTCGCCTGCCGTCTTCAGCGTGTAGGTCCTGAGAAGGACCGGTTTTTGCCAAACTTGATCTGTCTGGACTTGTAAGCACCATACTTTTTCGATTATTGAATTACAGTGTTGGAATTCGAACGCGGGTTATAAGGTTGCAATTTCGAAATTCCAGTCACTCTAGCAGGTAATTATTATACTATTCAAGTTATATATGAAGTATTATTTCCTGGTAGAGATCACCTTGACCCGATCAGATGCGCAGTTGATATGCGCAGTAGGTTAAGTTCGGTCAGGTCAGGTTAGGTTAGGTTAGGTTAGGTTGGGTTAGTGTTAATTGCCACCCTGAGCCGAGTTCATCCTTCTCAATTCAGATCTTATAATTGGTGCCCAGACATCCTTCCACAGAGGGTGTACTTATTGGGTTGGGAGTTATGGCCATGATGGCTGCTTCTTTCAATTTCCTCCTTCTCCATCCTTCTTCCTTTCATATTATGGAAGCTTCATCCCATCTGATGTTGTGGTCCTCGGTCCAAGCATGTTGGGCTAGCTTAGATTTTTCGGTTCCTCCCAGTCGAACTAGTTTTTGGTGCTCTTTGATTCTAACCTCAAGTGGGCATTTAGTCTCTCCAATGTAGGACCTGCCGCATTCACACGGAATTTCGTATACGCAATTTTTGGTTGTTTGATTTTTGTTATCAGGTTTCACCTTCGTGAGCTTACTCCTGACCGTATTTCTGGTCTTGAATACTGTTCTCACATTGTATCTGTTGCCAATCCTTCTTATCTTCTCGGATAGCCCCTTCACATATGGTATGACACAGGTTATCGTGTCGGTAGCATCATTGTCTGTTTGTTGAGGCTCTGTTCTTGTTTCTCTTGGTACTCTGGCAACCTCGAGGATCTTCCTAGGGTAGCCATTTTTCTTGAGGGTTTCTGTGATGTTGTTGAATTCCTCATTACGATCTTCTGGATTAGAGCATATTCTGGTTGCTCCAGAATACCAACACTATAATTCAATAATCGAAAAAGTATGGTGCGTACAAGTCCAGACAGATCAAGTTTGGCAAAAACCGGTCCTTCTCAGGACCTACACCCTGAAGACGGCAGGCGAATGCTGGCCGAAACGTCGGAAACAACAAACCGCATAAATAATGGAAACAGCCCAAATAATCTTTCAACAAATATTCCATTATCAAGAATATCTCGATCACAATAACAAGCCCTTTCATTTGATCAGACCCGGATCTAGGGGGGGCAAGCGGGGCGCTTGCCCTGGGCGCCAGCTTGAGGGGGCGCCAAAAACTAACAGAGGTCAATTTTTTTTATTTTTGATTTTCTCGGAAATAGTATATTATTTCATTAGGAGGAGAAGTGTCACTTTTCGTGGCGAGCTTGAGTTTATCCGCCGAACGGAGTGAGGCGGATAATTGAAAGCGAGCCACGAAAAGTCACTTCTTCTCCGAATGAAATATGCTATTTTATTTCCAAACGTTTTCAAATTAATGAAAATTGTACATTTATATTGTAACTTTATCAAATAAAAATGACGTTTGAATTGGAAATTTTCGTATTCTATGCCTGTCAAGAGTTTCAATGTTTCCAGATTTTCGGAGGAAATGCATTGTGAGGTCTGTGGTATTATGGTGCTTAATGATTGTAAGTTGGGTATAATAAGTGCTTACAGACCGCCAAATGGTGATTTTGAACTTTTTCTGAATATTATGTCTCAAGTGTTGCAATGTAGCTTTAGTATACGTAGACGTATAGTGAAAAGTCTCTTCGTTTGTGGAGATTTTAATGTTGACTTCCTCACTGATAGTAGGAGTAAGAATTTGTTTTGTGATTTAATGATTTGTTTCGATTTAAAAGTAACTTCTATGCTTCCAACAAGAGTTTTCACTAACATCAAAGGTAAAACAACAAGTACGAAGATTGATTATGTACTAAAAAATGTCGATTTGGATTCTTGCGAGACTTGTTTGTTGGATGCTTCTCTCAGTGATCACAGGGTGATCTCCTTAGTATATTCTTATTGTTCTGTGATCGATGGTCATGAAGTTGAACCATCTTCCAAAAGTGTACAAATTGTTTCTGACCATAACCTGAATATCTCTACATCAAATTTGAACGATATCTGTGTTTTGGTGATTTATATAATTGCAGTGATGTGAATGTTTGTTATCAGATATTTATAGAAAAAATTCAATCTCTAATGAAAGAATGTTTTCCTGTAAAAAAAGTTAAATGTCAAAACAACTTAAAAAAAGGGTGGATAACTAATGAAGTTAGACAGGCTAGTTCTGAATTAAAGAACCTTTATTGGCTTCATTCAAATATCAAATCGGTTCATTCTCTTGGAATTTATAGGAAGGCTAAAATTGAGTACAACCTTTTGCTCCGGAGCACTAAGTGTCTTTATTATGAAAGACATCTCTGTGAATCTGCCAATAAAAATAAAGCTATTTGGAATGTTGTCAATCATGAGACTGGTCGTAAATGTAAGGGAAATATTGATTTTGCCTTAAACATTGATAATACTGTATGTTCTGAGACTGCGATGGTGGCGGAGGCTTTTGGAGATCATTTTTCTAATCTTGCAGGTTCTCGGCTGCAACTCCATTATGGAGGTGAACTCTCGAGGAGCTGTACTGCTAGTTCTATGTCCTCTCAGAGCTTTTATTTCTATCCGGTTAATGAATGCGAAGTTTTTGACGTAATTAAAAATTTGAAAAATAAAAAAAGTACGGGAATTGATTATGTATCAAACAGAATTCTGAAAGCTTCAGGAGAGTTTTTATCCGAGCACCTTGCCTATCTCATCAACCTGTCTGTCTCTAATGGCGTTTTTCCGAGTCTTCTGAAGACTGCGATAATTGTCCCTGTGTTAATGAACAAGGATGACGTTCATAATATTTCTAACTACCGGCCTATATCTGTGCTGAGCGTAATATCCAAGGTGATTGAAAATATCGTTCTCAAAAGAATTACACAGTTTTTGGATAAGTTTGGTGTTGTTTCTGATTCTCAGCATGGGTTTAGGTCTGGTCGTTCCACAGAGACAGCAGCATTCAAATTTACTGAATTTGTTCATAGAAGTTTGGATGAGGGACGACATGTCGCAGGGTTATTCTTCGATTTTTCCTGTGCATTCGACGTTATTTCCTTCGAATTCATGAAAGAAAAATTTTATAGCCTGGGATTTAGAGGCGTATTTCTCGACTGGTTGTACAGTTTTATTTCCGGTAGGTCTATGACAGTTAAGGTCAAAGATACTTTCAGTGAAAGGTATAACATATCTTCAGGTGTACCCCAGGGTTCTGTCTTGGGTCCACTATTATTCATTCTCTTCATCAACGATTTACCTGAGTACCTGAAATCAGTGCTGGTGCTTATTTTCGCGGATGATTTTTCTGTTGCCATCACTGCCTCGAATGTCCCTGAACTTCTTAATGGCTGCAAAAGCCTTATTGAAAATTTTATTGACTGGTGTCAGAAGAATGCGCTGTTGTTGAATGTTGACAAGACCAAATGTATTCATTTCCGGAACAAAAACATCGGTAGTGAACCTCTGACTATCACCTGTTCGAAGTCATCATTAAAATCTGAGGAGTGTATCAGGTTTTTGGGTATATAACAGGGTCTTTCACGAGGAACCTCACCCATATTTATACGGGAAACTACTGAACGTATTTTCATGAAATTCAGCACTCATAAGTATTTCACGATGCTGATGAAATCTAAAATATTTTCAAGGCATGAGCACCTCCGGTTTTTCCGGAAATGACGTCAACTTCCGTTTTTCAAATTAGAAAACCATTTTTTTATTGCAGAAATAGATTCCTTAGAAAATTTCAAGTTATTTTGATGTAACATTTTTCAGTTTTGGCTGGAAAATTCTCTATGAGCCGTAAAATTCGAAAAAAAAAAATCGAAAATAGAGCTCCGCTGAAACAAGAATAACTTCGAGGTTTTTGGATGGAAAATTTTCATTTTTGGGATTTTTCAAGATGTAAGATTGATGTATCCACTTTAAAAATCGAAATCGCGATTCATGATATAGGGGGTGAAAAAATCGCTTTCAATGTTAGGGATGACAAAATCGTGAAAAATCAATTTTTTCAAATTAGAACCCAATTTTTTTATGGCAGATATTGAATCTACGTTAAAAAATAATGCCCTAAAATGGATATTTTCTGAGTTATTCACAAAAAACTGTTTTTCGTCTTGAATTTTCAGCTATTTCCTTTCCCTTCACGCCAAAAAGATGAAATTTTCAGGAACTGTTATTTGAACCATGCTGTAGATTTTTCATCCCTTCTTGAAACCGACTTCAAGTTACTATTAGCAGAACCATGACAAACTCTCGCAGTTATAACTAGAGAAGATGATCAAAGTTTTGACCGTTAATTTCTAGACATTTATTTATACGTCTCAGGAATGCTTCGTGCGTTGCTCTTCTTATTTCATCGGGAGGAAGAGATCTGCAAAAGTGTTTAAAAACCAAATTGAGTTTCAAAACTACGAATCTAAAAATCTAAACAAACCTGAACGCATTTCTGACTCGTTCTATGCAGTCCTCTTTATCAGTCAGGGGAGTTGAGTAGACAATATTTTTTATTCTACCCCAAACATAATAGTCTAAAGGAGTTAAATCGGGAGAACGTGGTGGCCAAAGATGTGGACCATTGTTCGCCAACCATCGATCTTCAAATAGCCTGTAGAGGATATTTGACACATTGAGTGAATTGTGTGGAGGAGCGCCATCTTGTTGATACCATAAGTCATTATGGTTCTGTACTAGCGGCTCAATTATTTGAGTCAATATGTCAGAATATCTATCTCCTAAGGGAGAACATTCTTTAAATAATGCAAACATGTGTAGTGTTCTATCTTACCAGTTAAAGTCCCATCATAAATGTGAACATCGAGAATTGCATTATTTTTGATGGCGCAAAAAACATTGAAACTCCAGGTCTCTTGAAAGTTCCATTGTCTGAAGTGGTGGTTGTTCTCTTCATCCCAATAATGACTGTTATGCCTATTGAAAGAACCATTCTTTGTGAATTTAGATTCATCTGTCCAAATTATACAGTCCAAAAAGTTTTCATTCTCTTGAAATCGAATCATCATAGCTTCGCAAAACTCTGTTCTCCTGACGAAATCAGTTTCCTTCAAATGCTGTACCCTATTGAATTTATATGGGTGCATTTTATGTTTTTTTAATATTCTCCAAACACTCGATTGAGATAATCCCAGATCAATCTCGGCATCTTTGAGAGAATTTTGAGGATTCACACGAAAATATGCAAGAACTGTAATTTCGTTGCTCTCATCTTCTACTACACTTTTTTCTCTGTGTATAGTTTTCTTAACGAAAGATCCGAAATTTCTCAAGTTTGTCATGGTTCTGTTAATGGTATCTCTCGTTGGTCTGGGTCGGTCAGGAAACCTCTCAATGAACAGTCGAATCGTTCTATCTACAACTTTATTACATTCTCCATGAAGTAGAATGGGATTTAAATAATCTTCATTGGTAAAATTAGGCAAAGTGATCGATTTTATAACTTAATACGAATTATCACCAAATTAATAGTAAACACAAAATGCTACTGAATAAAGAGGAATTTGGCAGATGTAATTAATGATATCTATCATTAAAAAAAAAAGAATGTAAAACATGGTAAGTTTTTGCATATGGTTCATAAGGAATTATTTATTTATCTCTGGAGAGAAAACCGATGGCCGATTAGTTGAAATAAAGAGGTTTCCGATACAAATTCGAATCCAAATTCGCCATCTATTTAGGAACAACCTGTAACTTTTTTCTCTTGCATATTAGGGTAGTAAAATCTAAAACATGGTTTAAGTAACAGTTCCTGAAAATTTCATCTTTTTGGCGTGTAGGGAAAAGAAATAGCTGAAAATTCAAGACGAAAAACAGTTTTTTGTGAATAACTCAGAAAATATCCACTTTAGGGCGAGGGTGTGATGCATACACTCACATTATTTTTTAACGTAAATTCAATATCTGCCATAAAAAAATGGGGTTCTAATTTGAAAAAATTGATTTTTCACGATTTTGTCATCCCTAACTGTGAAAGCGATTTTTTCACCCCCTGTATCATGAATCGCAATTTCGATTTTTAAAGTGGATACATCAATCTTACATCTTGAAAAATCCCAAAAATGAAAATTTTCCATCCAAAAACCTCGAAGTTATTCTTGTTTCAGCGGAGCTCTATTTTCGATTTTTTTTTCGAATTTTCCCGCTCATAGAGAATTTTCCAACCAAAACTGAAAAATGTTACATCAAAATAACTTGAAATTTTCTAAGGAATCTATTTCTGCAATAAAAAAATGGTGTTCTAATTTGAAAAACGGAAGTTGACGTCATTTCCGGAAAAACCGGAGGTGCTCATGCCTTGAAAATATTTTAGATTTCATCAGCATCGTGAAATACTTATAAGTGCTGAATTTCATGAAAATACGTTCAGTAGTTTCCCGTATAAATATGGGTGAGGTTCCTCGTGAAAGACCCTGATTGACGAATATCTTAGGTGGAGTTACCATATTGATGTATTGAGTAAAAAATTAAACTCTTCTTATTATGCGATATCCCGGGTTAAAAACTGTCTTTCTACTGAATATCTGCTTAATTTATACTACTGTTTGGTTTATAGTCATATATCGTACAATATTTTACTGTGGGGTACTTCTACAGACGTAAATAGAATTTTTGTTGCTCAGAAGAGGGTCCTTCGCTTGATCTTCGGTATAGACATGAGATCCTCCTGCAGGCCTCTTTTTGTTGCAAATAACATCCTAACTGTTCCATGTATTTATATTTATAAGTCACTGCTCTTAATCAGGCAAAGTTTAGGGTCACTGGAGAAACTATCTGGCCATTACTCATATAGTACGCGAAATACGGAAATTCTGTTGCTGCCTAAGCATCGAACAACGAGATTTGAACATTCGCCTACTTACCAGGGTATTAATATATACAATAAGTTACCAGAGTGTTTTAAAGGACTGAATTTTGCCTGTTTTAAGAGGACAACAAAGTCTATGTTGAGTGGTAAGGGCTATTATAGTCTTAGAGAGTACTTTGATGATCCTCTGTTATAATGATTTTGTTTTCTATGCTGTTATTTCTTTCTGATATGTTTTCATGGTGTATAATTGATTTGACTTGTCTCATGCATTGAATGTCTTAAGGGATGAATAAAGCTTATTATTATTATATTATCATTATTATATTGGCATAACATCCGATGGTTTTGCCAAGAGGTTTGAATCCAGTTGATTCAATATCCTCATGTGTCCAACCCAGTTTCCAGGTAGGAGTTTCGCGCTAAGGGATATTCTTATAGCATCCAGCAGGCTACATTTCCTTACATATAGATGTAAGGGAGGCAGATCTAGGATGACCTCAAGCGCTGCTGTAGGAGCTGTGCGCATAGCTCCCGTGACACCAATACAGGCCAGCCTTTGCAGTTTCTGCAACCGGCTGCGTATGGTGACCTCTTCGGTTTTTGTCTACCATGCTAAGGAAGCATAGGTGACAATAGGGCGAACCACCGCTGTGTATATCCACAGAACCATTTTTGGTTTCTCGCCCCATGTCTTTCCAAAGAGTCTCTTGCAGGCCCACATGGCCGCCGTGGCTCTGGAAAGAGTCTTTTCTATGTGTTTTCTCCAGTTGAGTTTACTGTCCAGGATGACAACTAGATATTTGCACTCACTAGAGAAGTTCAGAGTATGGCCATTTAGGACCGGCGCTTTGAGGTCGAGATTCCTTCTTCTAGTGAACGGGATGAGTGATAGACATACCAGCTCTGTAGGCAAATTGTTTGTTGTGGAGCTTTATACTTCCCCTTATACTATTATCTATTATTTTCTCCATGGTCTTCAGGAGAAAAGAGGTAAGACATATGGGTCGATAGGATTTAGGCTCTGGTGAGCCTTTCGACCCACTTTAGGTATGAATACTACCCTTGCTACCCACCACGAGTTCGGGATATACCCCCTTGCATAGCTGGCCTTGAAGAGCTCAGCTATCGGGGGTATAATGAATTCAACAACTTTCTGAAACATGGCCGGAAAGATACCGTCCATACCTGCTGATTTAAAGGGCTGAAAGCTCTTTATCGCCCATTTAATTCTTTCTGGTGTGAGTAGTCTACCAGCTTTCCGAAGATCCCTTCTGGTGGGGTTATATACCTCCTTAGTGGGGCCCTTATTCCCGGTACTGATCTGCTTGGAGCCAGGAAAATGAATCTCTAGCACAACTCTCAGGCTCTCTTCAGGATCATTCGTAAAGTCCCCACATGGCTTCCTTATTTGGCCAATTGGCTTGGAGTAATCCTAAGATAGTGCCTCTTGAAGTCTGGCTGCTGGGGCTGTTTTATCTATTCCCTCACTGAAACTTCTCCAGGACTGCCTTTTAGCTTTTCTGAACTGTTGTAGTTTTTCAGGGCCAGTCGATAGGCATCCCAGCTGCTTTCTCACTTAGCTCTGTTGAATTAAGGCTTTCCTCGCCGTTCTCTTGAGGTTATCGAGATGATTATTCCACTAGGGAACGTCTCTGGAGATCGTTTTCTTCCTGAGTGGACAACTGTTCTCGAAAGCTCTCTTCAAACATGATGTGAAGTGAGCAGAGGCGTTTTCTAAATCCTCATTTGAGCTGGTGTTGTATCTCAGGCCTTCCAGTTCAGACCTTGGAAGGGCTACATAGAGTTCCCAGTCAGTCTTCCTGGGTATCCTGCATGCAACATCAGCTGAAGCGACTACTTCAATGTCGAATTCAATTGCGATATAGTCCGACATGGATAGTTCTTTCGAGACCCTCCACCCCTTGATCATATCCGCAATAAATGGTGTCACCAGCGTAAGTTTGATTTACTTCCTTTCTGATCGCATTCATGAAGGTTGGACTATTACCCACATTTACTATCTCTATGTTATATTAGAAAATATAAAATCGAGCAAATCCTCACCTCTACGATTTGTGTCTGTGCTACCCCATACTGTGTGGTGTGCGTTCGCATGGCAGCCCAGAATCAGTTGTTTCTTTTCTTTGCAGTACCATTCGATAAGGCGTTAAACTTCTGGGGGTGGGCTGATGGCGTCCCCCGGAAAATAGCCTGAGGCAATAACAGCGAGAGGCAGCTCTCGCTGTTTCCAGTTCGCAGCTAAACCAGCGCCGCAGAAAGATCCCTCGTCAGAAACTCTGTAAGTGGAAGGCAAGTTAGTCCCTTTCTGAGTATTATCATAGCTCTTGGGCCTACTCACTTATCGCAATATATCATCTGATATAATTCGTTTGGAAGGCCTCTAATTTGGCCTCCATTGATACAGGGCTCTTGTATCAGCCCTATATCAACCTGCGTTCTAGATGTTCTCCAGCATGTAAGGCACAAGAGGCTGCCTTTGAGTGCTAGAGATTTAACTAAAGGCACGTCAGACACTTGCCCCTTATGAGGTTGGTTGTCAGCTAGGCGGTTTAGAGGGAGCCGCAGATTTTAACCCGCCGGGCTTTCCCCTCTTACGCCTTTGCGGAGCACCCCTTCTCCAGGAGCTAGTGGTCGGCCTTGAGGTTCAGGCCTTTTCAGGTCCTGGAAGCTTCTCCTCCTTTCGTTCTTCTTCGGTCTTGGGCTTTTCTGACATGGAGCCAGAGGTTGAGGCCTGCTGTGCCTCTTCCCTTTCCTTCGTTGTCTTATGGCCTTTGAGGCGAAGACTTGTTTGGCCGAATCTATAGTTAATTCGCCAATCGAGAGCTCTCAGTCTCTCAACCGACTTCTTATCGGCCGACAATACTATTTCTAGCATGGACCTTGATGGTCCCCTTCTAAGAACTCTCCAGCTTGAGGTTTTCAGTCCCTCATTCTGATTCTCAAACAGCGTGAGAATCTTCTCGCTGGAGAAATCTAGACTGTTTGGGAGATAGCCAATCAGGATCTCCGGATGAGGCAGTTCTGCCTCCTCGGCGATCCGCAGATCAGCTCCCTCCCAAGGTGCGAGTGTTGGCTGGATGCTCTTAAGCCACTCGACCGTGGCTTTATCAGAGCATGTCAGACCAAGCAAGCCTGACCTCATCTGCAGCTGCTGGAATTTAGGCTTCACAGAGTCCTCTTTTCCCAGTGCAAGGATTTTATCCAGAACGGCTTCCTCGATGGCCTTCAGTTGGTCCATTTCTAGGATAACCACTGGATAGTTCCTATCCATTATGCCCACCCTTAGACCAGCAGCTACCTGGCTGTAGGTAGACCTATATTTTCCATGAGCGGTGTACGCTCCTGAGGACTATGTGGCTTTCGAAGCCTTTGGGCGTGCTGTCCTCCGATCTGGTTCTTTTGGTCGCCTGGGACCAATTTGGCTTTGAGGATTCTATCCTGGCTTCTTCTGGCGCAATCCCCTTCTTTATGAGAAACTTCATCCTCTTCCTGGCGGCCCCAGAGAGTCTAGGTCCCTCAACCACCAATTTCTCGAAGCCTTTGGTAACCTCTTCGTCGCTGCTCCTGAGCAGCATTTCCTCAGTCATGGGGCCAGGACTTACGCCCTGTTCCCCCGGCTGAGTGAGGCTATTCATTTCCTTGAGATTTTGATGGCCTTATCGTTTTTCAGCCCAACACCCTCGATTGATTGATTGATTTGCTGACGAACAAGAGACCGGGTTAGCGCTTGGCCTCCCTGTGACACTGCGACCAACTTGGGTCTATTTCTATTTCGTCAGTGGTTCCTCACGAGAATAGACTTGTGTCCTTTATCAGGTTCAGTAGCCTGTTGGCTGTTTATGAGGTTTTTCGGATGCATTCCCGTTTCCGGATTGATTTCTCCGAAGATTCTGTGGCGCCTTCTTCCCAGGGCGTCGCATTCAAAAATTATGTGAGAGGCTGTTTCTTCCTCTTCACCGCAGAGTCTGCAATCCACGAGCTCTCCAAGTATTCCTGTAGTGTTCAGATGTTTTTTAAGGCCGTAGTGTCCCGTCGGTAGACCTACTATTATACCCTCAATATTACTTCCTTAACACAAAGGGCAAGGAAAAATTTTTTGATGGTCGTTACTCGAAAACTATATTTTATAGAAAATATCTGATTATCTATTCGTAATCTACTACCTCGAATAAGTGAATACAGTAAATTTAGTGGTTATCTGAGAAAATGATATGATTTTGGACAAAATTTCCATATGTTGGAAAATTTCGTTTATTCTGAGAAAAAAAAATGTTCTCAGATTACCATCAAAGTTGCTGGATTCTATAATTCGAGGGCGTTGGGAATATGCAATCAGATATTTTTATAAAATATGAGTAATGATCATCAAAAAATCCAAAATTTTGGACTGTCACGAAAAATCTCATGAAATCCAAACTGATCTGTGGAGATGAAAAAAGGTTATATAATTCCATTCACAAAAAAACACTTTATAATAAACATGGGCTCCAACAAGGGGGGTCGGGGGGTCATTGCCCCCCTGAGATTTTGATGACACCCTCAATATTACTTTCTTAATATGTACAAAGGACAAGGAAAAATGCCCCCCCTGAGATAAATTTCTGCGGGCGCCCATGAAAACTGTATTTATAGGCATTAAACATAAGGATAAGCTTACACTGATTCAGTTTGACTTCTGATTTTAAAAATGTGGGCTACGAAAGATGGAGAATTTTATGAAAGGAAAAGTCAGTAACTCGAATTATCAGTTATGTTTCGGTTTTATCATAAGATTCCTAAGTGAATATCACAAGAAAGAACAAAACGAATATGAATATATTATTTCACATTTTGAAAGAGTTTCAATTTCAAAACAGGGAAATTCTGAAAATTTTTTTGTACATCAAAAACAAATTGTGGGTCTTTATGAAATAGTGAAACAAAAATAGATGAACAGAAGAGTAAGTAAATCAAAGATATGCAATAAAAAAATGAGATTCAAAAATTGCAACCCGTTTGCACTAGTATGATATTAGAGGCATAGACGGTGAGTTTTTGATTTTGCATAACGTTCAATTACAATAATGGTACACTCGATTATTCGAAGGAAAAAAATCTCCACACCAAGAGAAACACAAATACAGTCGACTCTTGATAATTCCAAAGGTTCCATTGAAAACTTTGAGTAATCAAGAGTCAACTGTATTTCTATATTTTTCCCTCATCTTGGGGTTCATAATTCTGATTGGTGAATTGAAAATGAAAACAATTGCTGAAATATCAGGGATAACGCCTGAAAATCTAAAATACTGATCGAAGAAGCCGCATTAAAATAGATAACGCTTGTCGGACAGATACCGACGAACTCTATATGAAGCGCAAAAAAACTCTTGAAAATAGGGGTAAGCAGGGAATCACATGCAGACGGGTGACAGTAAAGGTGCAGACACATTGTTATCACGTCACGTCACATCACGTCATCTTCCCAAAATGTGCAACCACGATAATGCATGGAACTTAGAGCATAGGAAAAGAGACACAACTTTGAATAATAAATAGTGAAGCCAAATCATCAGAACTAAACTGGGTGATTGTCCTACTACGGAATCAAAATGTAGTAAAAATTTTCGAAACATTGTATCTGCTGTCACGTTATAGCACTGATAGCACGCAAGATCTATATTCCGCAAATTCACATTTTCTGAATGCACGTGATATCACGTCTGATATTTTGTGAAATGTCATTCTGACATACATTTGAAACCGATCTGGGTGCTCTTTCAATACTTCTTGAATTAATTGATGGAATTCCCCCACTTCCTCTGATCGTTGATTCATTTGGTAAATCGAATCCCTTTTATGAGAATCACCAGCAACTGTAACAGCAGCTAAATTCTCCATATCTTCTTCCCATTTCTTCGCGTGATGTGACGTGACATGATAACAATGTGTCTGCACCTTGATATTCACGACCTTATTACGGGTGCGGCACCTTTGAACATGCCGGCTCCCGACAAAAATATTTACGACTTGAATTCGGCACATTTGAACATAGAAATTGGTCCATATTTATCATTTCTGACCATCTTTGTTTTTGAAATTGAGTCAAATTAAATTTTGTCCATTTTGTAATTGTTTTAGCCGAAGTATGTTAAATTCTAGGAGTGGCCAGCAAAATTTTAGGTGGTCAGGGGCCATTTGGGGGGGAACGTTCCCCCAGTTACCCCCCCCCTGGATCCGCGCCTGGTTTTATAAGGTCATTCTGTAGTAGGTAGTAAGTATATCAGCATTGCATCCGTGCGAAGCCGGGGCGGGTCGCTAGTTTTCGCTCAATCTCAAATAATTCATTAGATGATAAGATTGTCCCAGTTCACGAAGCAATGACATGTAAGAACTAGTGTCTCTATCCTGAAGCCACTTTTTCACCCAAAACCTTCTCCGGGGTGGATCTCCAGAAATTGAAAGAAGATATATCGTGCAACGTTTTCGACGAAGCATGATGGAAAACTGTCTGGAAACTGCGGTTCGCCTGCAGTCCTGATTTGCGATCGACCATTCGCCTTCAGGCACTTAACGGATGATGTATGCTATCATCAGGCAAGGATCTGCAGTTCTGTACGTCCGCTTGCAGGTGGTGGACTGATAGTGTATGTTACTCTACGATATTGGCCTCATAAGTTTCTTATTGAGGCAACAGCACTAAGGCAATCGCATAGTGTATGGGGCCCATTAGTAAATGGTATCACCTTGAGATACTTTGCTCTGCCGTACATAGGCTACCTCTCAGACGGTAGTTCTCATATCCCCGAACGCTATAAAGAGGGAGTGAGAGTTTCCTACCCCCGTTGTAGGAAACTCTCACTGCGTTCACTGGGCTCATCTTGCTGAACTCTAAAGATAGGGTTAACAAGCTTGATTGTAGTGGCATATATAAACTCCACTGCAGTGACTGCGACGTCTCCTATGCAGTGGCGGCTCGTGAATTTTCATCCTGGGGTCGGAAGATATACAGGGTGTCCCAAGTTCGAGTGCCTATTAGACGTTTGTGGAGACCTGGACATATTTGAAATCTGAAAATTGGGATTATGATATTGTTCGAAATTCTCTACAGACCTAAGATATTTTTGGATCCGGAGCACTTCCGGTTATACAAGGAGTGAAAATGAATTTGTTCAAAAATTTTTTTTTAATTTCTTCGTTTTCGATATTTTCCGATTCTTTTCGATATTTTTAAATCTATTCGAATGAATACAATGGTTTTGACATAAATGTATTGAGCGTTGATGACTCAAACATTTAATAAACGAAAAAATGGAAAAAAAATTGAACAAATTTATTTTCACTCCTTGTATAATCGGAGTGCTCAGGCTTCAAAAAATTTTTAAGTCTGTAGAGTGTAGAGAATTTCGAACAATATCATAATCCCAATTTTCAGATTTCAAATATGTCTAGTTCTCCAGAAACGTCCAATAGGCACTCGAACTTGGGACACCCTGTATGTAATAAACAACTGAAGCCTGCAGCCACATCCCGCAATACAAACAAAAACAGTCGAGGTACCCCCGATCCAATCCTTCCTCGTGTTTACGAATCGAGGCATTTCCAGTACGGCATAATCTCATTTGCCGTACCTGAGCCTGCAATACGAAAATTCATATAAGTACTATCATATTTAGCATTCACGTCTATAAAAGTAGTAAAAGTACGACGTACGACAAAAATTCGTTTTAAGCAACTTTTATCTCTTATAATTTGTGAGATTGAACGAAAACATCGCATTTTCGATTATGAAAAAGCATTTACCCTTCAACGGCTAGCGTTGCATATATGTAACGAAACAAGTGTTGTCAAAAAACCGACAACACAGCTTCATTTAACACTCTAGTGCAACGCCCATTGGCCGGCGTACTGCCCGAAGATGGCCCAACTCACATAATTATAATAGTAATTCATCAGTATGTTTTCTATCGTCGCTGCGATTGTATGCTTTTTGTGAAGTGAAATCGATAATTGATCGAAAATGGATTTTCGGCTCGAGTAAGTACCACTAAATATTTGTCCTTCGATAAATATTGACAATTCTAGAATAATACTGTGGAATAGTTAACCTACGTGACTAGGTATTTGTTTTTATTATAGTCAATTGGGTTTTTCATGTATAAGCTGCAGAACTACGCTGTTACTTAAAAGTAACGCACGCTGTTCATGGTGGACAAAAATGATATTTTTCATGACAAGAATTGTTCCTTTCAGACGCGGGTTGACGTTAGAGGAGGCTCTCCATATGGCGTACGATGATGATATAGATGTTCGTGAAATATTTATTGAGCCCCCCGATTCGAATATTCTCACGGATGAAGATTCCGGAGAGGAAGATAGTGGTGGAATGCTCGATAATCTTTCTGGACGACAACTATCCCAAAAAGCGGAAGTAATTCTGAACCAACCATCCCAAAAAGCGGAAGTAATTATGAACCAACCGGTAGCCTCCTGTTCACCCGAACCAGAAGAATTCTTGTTTGAAAGACCCGGGATGAAAGATATCACTTGGTTGAAGGGTGATTTTGAAAAAATGCCTAAACAATTTCCTCAGCCAGATTACACTAGATATGACAACATGAGTTACATCGATATTTTTGAATCTTTTTTGGATGAAGATATAATACAACTACTTGTTGATGAATCGAATAAATATGCACTTTTCTGCAACAAACCTCATCCGAATATAAGTGAAGATGAAATGAAATGCGTTATTGCAATTCTGATAGTAACAGGCTATAATGAATTACCTGGAAGAGACTATTACTGGGATTCGAAAGCAGATATGAAAAATGCGTTAGTATGTGATTCTATGAGGCGAGACAGATTCAGGCAGATTCTCAAATATTTGCATTGTAGCGACAATACAAAACCCCATTTGGAAGATAAAATGTGGAAACTACGTCCACTCATGGACCTTTTGAAACGTAAGTTCATCGGTAATTGGATTCCTGAGCAACAGTTGGATTATGACCAATCCATGATCAAATATTTTGGAAAGCATTCCTGTAAACAGTTTATACGTGGGAAACCCATCAGGTTTGGATACAAGATGTGGTGTCTCAATTCCACTTCTGGCTACCTTGTCAATTTTGATTTGTACCAAGGTAAAAATCCACGTGGGAATTCTAAATATGAGATCCAATTTGGAAAATGTGCTGCCCCTTTGATAAATATGATCGATGAATTTCCAGAACATTGCAAACATCTTCCAATCAAGTTTTATTTCGATAATCTTTTCACAAGTTTTAATTTGCTATATTATCTAAAACAGAAAGGTTATGATGGAACCGGCACGATGAGAGAGAATAGAATTCCCAAAAGTTGCAACTTACCCCCAAAAAAAGTAATGAGTTAAACGAAAAAGAGGGGAGACTTAGTCAGTGCTATTGACAGAGAAGATGGAATTCTGATCACTCAGTCAGTTACTCAGGCCAAGAGATATTCTCAATCAGAGAAAAAAATCATCCAGGTATCCCAACCAAAACTTATAACAGAGTACAATAAATGCATGGGTGGCACAGATTTTATGGACCAACAAATTTCCAGGTACAGAATCTCTTTACGTAGAAAAAAGTGGTGGTGGTCAATATTCACTTGGCTCCTTGATGCAGATGTAGTGAACGCTTGGATCACATCTAAAAGATGCAAACATCTTCCACCACTAAGTCAACTAGAATTTAGGAGAGAAATAGCCCAAGTGTAGTACCTGCGGGGTGTTTCTAAACACACCTGTACCCCGCAAATAAGAAATTTCAAAAGAAAACCTTACCTTTTCAAGCTTACACACTTTTCCAGCCGAAAGGGAACCTGGATTCGTGCCTTGAGCAAACGCAAGGTCTTATGAACAATTCAATCGTTTTCTGAGAGGGGATGAAATGAAACAAACTGTCATTAAAATCAACAATATAATAATTTAAACAAAATATCTCTTCTACATTTACTGAGCAAATAAAAAAAACAAATCTGCTATGTTTCTACTCTTTCAAATACCCAACAGTAAGCATAAAGAAAAACAATGATACCGAAAACCAATAAAATAGAGAGCGACGCAGTACCTTCTGGTATATGTATACCTATCTCAAATAATCATTTATTAGAAAATGTCTCTCTTACCAGACCAAACACTCCCGAAACACTGATAGTCACAAAAATAAAACAAATTGATTAATTTCCAAATTACCGTTAATTTACTTTTAAAATCTTGAAAAACCGACCGAACTTTACTTCCAATTAATATAGGTACTTCCTACGAATTTTTTGTAAATTCGCATGTTCCCTTTTCGCGATGCACACGCTGTGCCTACTTCACGCCACTGTCGGCACTCCCGTCAAAATCTCTCTCGGATCTCCCTTTAGTTCCTGAAAATTTGCCTATTTAAATCAAACTCCCCCCTGCCTCTTTGACCCCTTGGAATATTCTAGAAGAAATTCGTTTGAGACGACGCGACGTGGTCTTACACTATTGGTTAAGGAACCATAAAATCTGATGATAAGCAAAAAAAAACCGTTGACTACGCTTCCCGTGAGTTACGCGACCCCTTGAATTGTTTATCAGAGTCCCTAACAGCTTACGCCTGTTGAAATTTTAATTTATGTGTCTTGGATTGATCCCACAAGTTTGAATAACTCTCCTCTAGAATTATGGTAAAACTGAATATTTTTCTTTTTAAGATGAAATAATTTCTATTCATTACCCAGGGTACTACAACACTCTCTCAAATGAAGAAGTGTCTGGCTCCACTTTGCCAAAACTTTTCCCTCTTACCCCTACATATAACATTTCAACTACCTGTCTTGATTATTCGACATGGACCAAAACACCTAAATTCGACAGGAATAATCTCGCATGCATCTATTTCTTCCAATCAAATTACCTTGAAACACGTGGTTACTGTCACAAAAACAAAACAAAATTCTACACAAATTACATACACTTAGCTATATGAAACATAAAATAACATACAAATTCGCAAAGTATTATCTTCAATTAAAAAAAAAATGGATGGACATAAATATTCCCTATTGTCCTTGAACACTTTCGAATAATTGTCTTGCGCGTCCCTTCCTCGATTTTTCACTACACATCCCCTTCCGCTGTAGCTTCTGGTCCTCTGTTTCGGAATAACCTTCGCTTCCTCATATCCAGCCAACCCAAGTCTCTCACGCAGTTGTTACGCTACTGCTCTACCTTTACTTATCTCGCACCGGTAGCATTATTCTTGTTTATGCCCTGTAGCCCTGTCATCGTTCGTCCAAATTTGTTGTCTTTAGGACCCCTGGTGCCATGGTACATCGCCGCAGTATCGATAAAACTGAACACATATCGAATTTCTTCTGTTCTCGTTGATTGATGAGGGTGGTACCTAATCGTCTAGCGTCGTTGTTGTCGTACTCAATCCCGGAAGATGAAATTGTAACCATTTACTCTTTGAATAATTCGATTTTCGTGATTTATTATACCATGAATAACTTTTACCAAGATATGCTGTCCTTGTCTTCTTCCTTGGAAATCTTGCCTGGCGTAACGTGATAATGAAGTAGGGCTGAACAAGAAGGTTATTCTTCGGATGATTGCCTGATGATTTAATCCCTTCTTGTCGGTCACAAAACTTTTCATTGATTGTCTAGACTTACTGTTCTTATGCGCGCATTGTTCTAACGTTCACTTAAATTTCAAATAGATACATCCTCACACAAAAAAAACAAAATTCATACATCAAAAAAATCAATCACATCAGAATAATGTATCAGTACAATCTGAAACTTATTCCAAAAAACTGCAATACAAAAAAATCATAAATCAAAATATCATCCAAAACATGCAAGGCCTTGTGCTCGCGTTAACCAGCGACCAAAACGCTGCCTTATAATCTGTTTCAGATTATCTTCATATATTCTCCAATTCAAATTGATAAATTTGACTTCTAAATCCTCAATCGCGAACCGTGAACTACCAGAACAAAATTTTCAATACCCCTTTTAAATTTTTTGAAAAGAAGCCTCACAAAAAAAATGTACCTAACTGCTTTTTCTGAATAATGAATAATGTACTAAAAATCCGAAACAAAGCTGTATTTATTTTTATCCTACACGAAATTTACTGAAATTCATTTCGACGGAAATGAACTTGGATCCTTAAAATTTTTTGAATCACAAATTACAAAAAAAAAAAAATTGGCAACTAAAACCAGAATTGCCGTTAACTCTACCAACAAAAAATATTAAAAAATGAATGAAATGGCCTTTGCAATATTAGGTACTTATTAACTCGGAACGTGGGGTCGTCACTGCCCAATGGTACTCAAACCACTCCGTGCGGAAATGTGTTTCCTCAATACCTGGTCCATCGGTCTGGTGGACGTGCAATTTTTCTGGACCTTCCCAAAGCTAGGACTGGTTCTTCCATCCAGTCTTCCCCATCGCTATCGAGCTCCTCATCTGATTCAAAGTAAATTGTCAGTCTATCGACATGGACAACCTTTTCCTCAGTACCCCTAAATTCCCTTATCTTGCATGTCCCATAACTTCGAAATCCCGTTATTTGATAGGGCCCAATCCAGCTTTCCCCTATTTCCTTAGATGACCCACGCTTTTCTTTCAAGAGTACCTTATCCCCCAACTTGAATTTGTGATCCTTCATAAGGCACTCGCTCCCAAAACCCCTCGGTGACTCGCATTTTTCGCGCTCCATCACCTTACATTTTTTCTTCTTCTTTCTTGGCTTTTCCACGGTTTCTTCGATATATTGTTCGCTTTGAACTTCTGTATCCACACCAATTTTTTCGACTTTTGGTTTTTCAGTATCCAAAATTTCCGAGCCATTTTCTAGTCTTCCAAAATGTTGTTCATTTTGTGTGTATGCATTCACACAAATTATTCCAACTTTTGGTTTCACACTATCCCCTGGTTTCTTCAGAATCTCCACGTCGGTATTGGCTCCCTTATTTTCACTTTGGGAAAATGTATCCCTGTAAGTGTTCCTACCCCCAATTCTCTGCGTTCGTTCTTCCGGTCTGGCGATCTGTCCGATCTCTCTAACGTCCTGAAATGTACGTTCATCGAAAGTTTCTTTTCCCAAAAGTTTGAAAGAGGTCCCTCTTATGGTCACAGATGGATCATGTACATAATCTATATGTGCATGATTCGCATACAAGAAATCTCTGCCCAAAATAACTTGGACATTCCCTAAAATCATGTCGTCACATACAACGGCCGTCCAGGTAGAGCTCCATTCTTCGTTTTCGGGTCCCATTGAAATATGGGCCGTACCCCAAGATTTTATAGAGTGTCCTGACACACTCGAAAGCCGATATTTGTCTGCTTCGTGCGGATTGATTTCGCCCCTCGAAACCAAACCCCGCTGAATAAGTGTGACAGCCGCTCCTGTATCAACCAAGCATCGGGTGAGTTTTCCGTTCACCCTTGCTTCGATTATATGCGGGATATCTTCCATCTCATCGATATTTACTTCCGGAATAACCATAATACTTTGTGCAGTACTACCTGTTATTCCCGAATTTCGACAGTCCCGGGCAAAGTGTCCCGCCTGACCACAAGAAAAACATTTTTTCGGTCTAATTCTTCTCGGACCCTCTCGCCTACCTCTGTAACAATTTTCCCTTGCAAAATACCCTTTTCTTCCGCATGAATTCCCAACACCCAATGTCGCAAACCTCATATTCGATGTGTACCCCTGTACCATCATTAAGATCGTTTCCTGTAACTTAACAATTTCTTCTGCTTTTTCCAAGTTCAGGTTGTCTTCCCTCAACAACCAGATTCCAATGGCCTTCATCAAATCCTTCCTTAGCCCCATTTTGAACTGGTTCAAAATCAGTTCCCTATTCTTCTTCCTTATGCCTGGTTCCTCCTCCTTTGTGGCCCCACCCAAATCCTCCTTGAGCAAATTTTCCCCAAGTATGCGCAACCTCGTACAAAACGAAGATACGTCTTCGCCTTGTCTCTGGAAACATCGACTTAGGTTCCACTGATTTTCCCCTGGGAGCTTGAGTGGTGTGAATTTTCTTAGAAGTTTTTGCTTTAATTCAGAATATTGGAGTTCATCTAGTGTCGCGTCGGATTTAAAATAATTATAGGCGTCTCCATGTAATTTGAATTTTAACAGTTTTAGAGTATCATCTTCCGACCAACCATCTAATTTCGATCTCAATTCCAACTTATCGAAATATTTTTCACAGTCTCTACCCGAAAAATCTTCTAACGTCATTGAAATCATTCCTAACATTGAGGTACCGGAGAATTTAGAAACTAGTGGTAGATTTGCGTTAGAATTTGAAAACGACATTTTAAGTTTATGATCTTATTATTTCTTCCGTGCAATAAACTATATCTTTCACCTACCTGTGACTCCCTTAAAGCTGAAAATGCCTGATCTGCTGCCTAAGACGATCTGAAGCTGAAAACAGAATATCCTACCCCGACAATTATAAAAAAAAACAATCACCCCACAAAGCAAAATATAAATTCAGGCCAATCTGAACGTCCACTAAATAGAAAACATCAATTCCTCCCTGAGAAAAATATCATGAACAACACGAACAAAACAGATTCCAATGAATAGTAGGTAGGCTGTAAATTGAATATGTAATTCCTGAAAAACAATATATTTAGCTATATTTTGTTTCAAAATCACACGCAGGATCCACCTTTCCGATGACGATGACCATTACCTATAAACACAAAAACAAAATTAAATTACCGAAACGTCTCAACTCCCAATATTTTTTTCTTTTAAACAGACCTATTAGCATGTATTGCTCAACTTAATTAATTCACTTTCCATCGCCAGTAAAACAAATCAAAATTGTCGAATTCAATCACTACTTACCCCAACCAGAAAATACGATATTTTGAACCATAATTATTATTCCTTTCTAATTTATTGTGAAACCCACACTCTCAGAAAACGGATATATTCAATCTCGCCGCTGTCACCAAAAATGTAGTACCTGCGGGGTGTTTCTAAACACACCTGTACCCCGCAAATAAGAAATTTCAAAAGAAAACCTTACCTTTTCAAGCTTACACACTTTTCCAGCCGAAAGGGAACCTGGATTTGTGCCTTGAGCAAACGCAAGGTCTTATGAACAATTCAATCGTTTTCTGAGAGGGGATGAAATGAAACAAACTGTCATTAAAATCAACAATATAATAATTTAAACAAAATATCTCTTCTACATTTACTGAGCAAATAAAAAAAACAAATCTGCTATGTTTCTACTCTTTCAAATACCCAACAGTAAGCATAAAGAAAAACAATGATACCGAAAACCAATAAAATAGAGAGCGACGCAGTACCTTCTGGTATATGTATACCTATCTCAAATAATCATTTATTAGAAAATGTCTCTCTTACCAGACCAAACACTCCCGAAACACTGATAGTCACAAAAATAAAACAAATTGATTAATTTCCAAATTACCGTTAATTTACTTTTAAAATCTTGAAAAACCGACCGAACTTTACTTCCAATTAATATAGGTACTTCCTACGAATTTTTTGTAAATTCGCATGTTCCCTTTTCGCGATGCACACGCTGTGCCTACTTCACGCCACTGTCGGCACTCCCGTCAAAATCTCTCTCGGATCTCCCTTTAGTTCCTGAAAATTTGCCTATTTAAATCAAACTCCCCCCTGCCTCTTTGACCCCTTGGAATATTCTAGAAGAAATTCGTTTGAGACGACGTGGTCTTACACTATTGGTTAAGGAACCATAAAATCTGATGATAAGCAAAAAAAACCGTTGACTACGCTTCCCGTGAGTTACGCGACCCCTTGAATTGTTTATCAGAGTCCCTAACAGCTTACGCCTGTTGAAATTTTAATTTATGTGTCTTGGATTGATCCCACAAGTTTGAATAACTCTCCTCTAGAATTATGGTAAAACTGAATATTTTTCTTTTTAAGATGAAATAATTTCTATTCATTACCCAGGGTACTACACAAGCATATCTCTCCAAATTTGGCTCAGTTCCTAAGGGAGCAGGGAGACCTTCTACATCTAGGTCAAGTACCTCAAATAACAGAGTATCTGACAATTTGAGATATGACAGGATGGATCATTTACTCACCACCATCCCCAATAATAAGAGACGTCGTTGCGCTGGAGAAGGATGTACATCCAGTGTACGTTTCATGTGCCTAAAATGTGATGTGGGACTCTGCTTGGAGTGTAATGTCAAATTCCATAGAAAGTGAACATGACCTAAATTTTTGTATCCCTAAAACTGATAGCGTTACTTATATGTAACATTATTTTTTGTGAGAAATATATATATATTTTTTAAAACTGCTTGAATTAAAGTTGTTCAATAAACCTTTTCAAATAAGAATTTCAGAGATATACTTGTATTACAAAGAAAAAAATAATTCCGCCCTTAGAGGGTTAACTAATAGGCGAATATAATATTAAATCATTATCTGAATAAAATTCCAACAGAAATCAGTCGTTTCGTCTCATTCGTATTTGCCTCTCATTGATCCAGTATCTACGGCCGAGTACGAGCATACATTAATTCTCACGAATGCCTAACCAATCAAATTCACTCGCCTCCGAGTGCATCCGAGTGGAAGATCAAGAGAAGAGAAGCCAAGCCGTTATTCTGATCGCGCGTTTTGTCTTTTGTCGTTCTTCATAAATCAATCTGATAATGAAATAGCACATAGTATAGACACCATCTGGTGTCTATACTGTGGAAATAGTTAAAACATTTGGAACTTGGAACAATTTGATTTTTATTGAATAGAATATCTAGCAAAATCTATTACAAATATTACAATTTCTCATTATGGACGCCAAAGTAAGTATTTGCATGGTTGTTAAGTTTCAAATAGGTAAATGCTTGACTTTATTCCAGAGTGAATCCACATATATGCGGCATATGTGGAAATGAGTTTACCAGCGTGTCAGTTAAAAACAGGCATCTCCGGACAATCCATAATGATGATTCCGCTAAAGTGGTTAAGAAGCAACATAAGTAATATTTTGTGTTCTCTCTGTTCTACTCATGAAAACCAGGAAACGTTTTCTACATAGGATCATTTACATGATCATTTGAGAATAATTCATAATGTACTGATCAAACAGAGTGTTTTGATTTTCGGGAACCGAGAAGAATTTGAAATCTGGCGAGGAAAGGAGAATAGAGAAAGTTGATTACGTTTTGTCGAGGACTAAAAGTATGAAGGGGGAAACAGTAGTTAACTACTATTGTAACAGGAGTAATTACAGAGTTTTGTTCTGAATATTCTCTATGTGAATAGAAACAGTGAAATCAACATTGTCCATTTTATTGTTCTGCAGTCTATTTTTCTACGTACCACTGTATGGAGTTTCGTTTTGTACATAAATGATATTATTACAGATGTATTGTTTTCTTCTTTCTTACAAATCATAAAATATACAGTTCTTCAGATTTTATTTATTATTTCCATTTGAAACAATATCAAACATTGTTTCTGTATGATTGATATTTCTTACATTTCCCCCATCCAAGAAAAATATGATACAACACACAGTTATATTTCACAATATTATGCTAAATTACCTATAGGTACTCAAATTCTCACTTTTGAGGTTTTTGTAAGCGCAAATGTGCTTTTTCTAAATGGGACACCCTGTATATTTCTACATATTTCGATAACGGATAAAGAGTACTCTTTCAAAACCGTAGCATATTTTGATTTTTTCTGAAATCACATTCCAGATAATCTCGCATATAGGTAGACTTGGAAGAGTGGGACTGACATGTTTCATAGCGGAAAGGTAAACAGAAAAATACGAAAATTATGAGAAGTGGGACATGATAGTCCAACATTCCAAAGCCTACTTATTCAAGAGGTGAATTGCAGTATCTCAGATATGACTTCTGAAAAATATCAAGTATATATGATATACCTATATGTATTTTAATTTCATGTTCCAATTTTTATGAAGAAATATATAAACATATGGTTGTCCCATTTGAAAAATTTTCATTTCTATATCTCTAAATATCAGTTTGCAGTGAAAACAATTAGATAACATACTCGTAAACAAATTGCTTCAGTAATGTTTTTACTGAAATGGAAAATTTCTAACAGAAAGCCCAGACTACCGCAATTTTGTACGATCTCTCAAAGATGAGAGAGAATTCTTAAGAAATTATGATAGTCTAATACGGTCTGAAGGGAAGTTAGAATAATATGTACATATCTCAATTCTCAAACATAAATATTTTCGGAGAACTCCCGTGCGATAACTTATGTCCGACACAAGTTCGAAGCAAATTAATTTCAAATTCGCGCCGAATTGACCACGCCCACATCGTGGTTGATTGGCTAGGCATTCGTGAGAATTAATGTATGCTCCGAGTACGGCATGCCGTACCTGCTTTAACGTCGGCAAAGAGTAGACACAAGAGACTTCACTCCCCCTATTTATGAATGAAATCGTGAACATCGTTTGTTTGACCTTGAAAGTCATTTGTGAATGACGAGGTCTAATCGAGGGGTGCCAATAACAGCCCTGTATAGGCGTAGTATTATTCAAGGTCGAAGAACTGATGTTTGCCGCCAAGCCTAAGTGATTTCTCTTGTGTCTACTCTTTGACGTCGGTCCCCAGAAAGCGTTCGATGCTTTGCGCTCTCGTCTTCCCGCAGCTACACACATTTCAATCTCGGACTGATTTGGGTTGACGAAACGGCGCGGCGTTGAGATTGGAAGAGCTTATTTTCAAGAAGTTGAAATATTTCAGTTACATAATTTTTAGAATTTTATTCACATAGGTATTGGGAATACAATAATTATAATAAATTTGTTAATTTAACAGAAGAAAGAGTAATGTAAATTTTGGCTGCAAACAAAATATATAGGGTCGGCAGTGCCGACCCTGCCGTCCCTGACGAGCCGCCACTGCTCCTATGTTGGTCAAACTACGGCCATCTAAAGACAAAGGGCCCGGCTGTTGCGAAGTGCGGCAACAATGTACTGGGGTATTGTCACCCGACATATTACATATACGGACGTAAACAAGCGTCTAGTGGCGTTTTTGTAGCATCCGCGCTTAGTTTAGTGTTCATTCCGGTCATTTTTGTGAAAAAATAAGTGAATTATTGTTACATATTGCGATTGTTCGAGTGCTGTGTACAGTGAAAGTGTTTGTGATATTGGTGTTAGTGAATTCTTCTTGGAATAGCAGAGAATAATTGTTCTTTTTGTAAGTCTGATATCTAACCTATAAATTCAACTTGGACTTGAGATCATCTGCTTCGAAAAATGGTCAAAACGTGTTGTATTCCATCCTGTAGAAGTAATTATGAGTCTACAAAAAATTAAGGATATTTTAGTTGTTTTAGTTTTCCGAAAGATGAACAGCGTAAGCTTTTATGGATGAGGACCATACCGCGAAATTTCATTCCAACTAATAATAGTTTTGTTTGCGAGAAACATTTTGATTCCGAAGATATAATTAAATTCGATAAACATTTGCAAGCAGATGGAACCATCAAATTACTCTCTTCAAGATTCCCTAAATTAAAAGAAGACGCTATCCCAAATTTTTTTCCAAATTTATCCTCATACCTTTCGAAACAAAATCAAATGAAAAGGACCGATCCTTAGTGTAGAAGGGAAGCAATTTTTAATAGAAATAATAATGAAGTAGAAGCTTTTTTGAGTTCCGATTTGATTAAAGATTTCAAAGACTTACTTGAAAATTATTCGGCCAAAATTGATATAGGTACCTATCTGGATGGAAAATTAAAACATGCGATAACGCAATTTATTTTTATATTCTGAATTTTGAAAAATCATTAACTTCTTTAGAGATTAATGAAAGTCTCCAGATTAAAATATTTCATAAAGATGTTCAAACTTCCGCTAATGACTTAAAATGGATACTTCTGATTTGATTCTCAGCCGATGGTCTCAAGTTACCAATTTGCTTTCCCGTTATAAACATGTTTCTAATGAAAATAAAAGTAAATCTACATCAGATTTATTGAGAGATTCCTTGACTTCATTAGAAGCATTTTTATCGGATAAGAATAATTTGGCGAGAGATGGCCCTAACCTCCCCGTGGTTCTTGCTGGACAATAAATTGAATAAAACTTTAATTTCAATTTTGTTTTTCATTTATATTCAATTTATTGACTGAGTAGGGCATACATCCACCCTTTTTTCAGGTATTCATCGGAAAACACATTTATCAACATCAGGAAATGAAATAATACGTTCGAAATATCGTATCTGTCACGCTAAGCATCGTAAGCAGTATACCTCCCTACATTGGTGTTTTGCGGCGTTGCCGCTCAAGGCGCCCGGCCATGTCTTTAGAAGGCCGTGGTCAAACTAAGAGAAAGCTTGAGACACGTATCAAGGAGCACTTAAACAAACCACAGTCGTCAGCATTTGGCCACCACCTTAATTTTTCCAAACACCGATTTAGCCCCAACAGAAACTCCTAAATTTTGCATAACATCACAAGTTGGTTTCATGCCAAGGTGAATCTTTTCGAAGACCTCGAAATTATTCGCGAAATCGCTTAGAACACCAGCTGCGTGAATACTCAAGTATAACCTCAACAATTTTTTCACCCTTATATTTAAGAGGTTGTATAATGATAATAATAATAATCCCTACCGCACGGGTGTGGTGGGGTTTCTGCCACGCCACATGGGGGGTGACGTCCCCACGGCCCGAGTCACCTGGGCCACCAAGGGTAAATGGTGGCAAACCCATGAACGAGAAGTGGAAACCGATATCATGGCAGAAGATCAAGATGCCGCTCCACCTGCTGGCTCGACCACCGTGAGGAGGACTGCCCGCAGGGGAGCTCGCAACGCACGTATCCAGTGGAGCCGCGAAATGAATATTGAAGTAATGCGAGCTTTTCATTACGTGAACAATTGCGAGGACAACCCACTTCCTGGATGGAGATACTCCCTCTGTACCGAGTACACCGGGAGGCATCTGGAATCGAATTATCCCAGAGGATCGCGGGATGTGCACAGCAGGCTGTGGATTTGCAAACCTATCACATCGTGCGGAAATTTCTGAACTAGTGGGAGGAACTGAAATGTTTTTTCACTGGTTCATAGAAGAATTACCAGCTCAAGCTGAGAACGGGAGACCGATGAAGAATAATAATCTCATGTGTGCACAGCAGGCTGTGGATTTGCAAACCTATCACATCGTGCGGAAAATTCTGAACTAGTGGGAGGAACTGAAATGTTTTTTCACTGGTTCATAGAAGAATTACCAGCTCAAGCTGAGAACGGGAGACCGATGAAGAATAATAATAATCTCGGAAGAGAGTCGCTGCCTGGGGAGCGCCAGGGCATGTCCGGAGCCGGCGCTGGACATGACAGCATGCGATGCGTCGGTGGCAGGGTGCTGAGGAAGCGGGCTCCTGTCATTCAACAAAATACAGCACCACAACAGCAACGAGAAGTGGAAACCGATATCATGGCAGAAGATCGAAATGCCACTCCACCTGATGGCTCGACCACCGTGAGGATTACTGCCCGCAGGGGATCTCGCAACGCACGTATTAAGTGGAGCCGCGAAATGAATATTGAAGTAATGCGAGCTTTTTACTACATGAACAATTGCGATGACAAACCACTTCCTGGATGGAGATACTCCCTCTATACTGAATTCACCAAGAGACATCCAGAACTCCAGCTAACGGAAGAGGGAACATTGCGGATCGTAAAAATGTTATTATACGAAAAGGCTACTTGACAAGACAGGAACTAGATGAGATTAAGAGAGAAATGGGCTACACAATCAATCAAGAACAGATTGTCAGAATGAAGAACCCACGGAGCCGCTGGAGAGACCAGCAGATACGGCCAGGAACCTGTCTGTCACACGAATTGCTCACCAAGACTCCCCACAATATCGCCAACTGTATGACACCTTCTATAGTAACCTGGCGCAATACGAATCTACTGATCCGCTCAACCGCCCCATCCTACCAAAATTGAACTTCAACTCTACGGCCAAAAATAACATCGAGTGGCTCAACGAAATATTGGCAGACCACCTGAGCACTCAATGGACGTTGAAACAAGTCCACTTATCTCTGTACTGTGCTGCCATCACAGTAATCGGACAAAATGAGCAAAAGATCTACATCCCCAGAACCAGTGAACAGAAAGTTAAAAATCAAACTCCTGCCTGGAAAAGAAGATTAATGCAGGACGTCGATAAACTTCGAGGAAAAGTTGATGTCTTGGATGAGTTCTTGAAGGATAATAAATCGCGTAAAGTATTGAACAAAGTGCGAAAAATAGCCACATCCGCAGGGCTGGACCTGGAATCCCCACGACATAAAGAGTTGATAGTTGATCTGAAAGATCGCTTAAGACAGCAAGCTAAAGCGAAAGGTGCTCGCCTGCGAAGATACAATGAGCTAACAAAGCGAAAACAACAAAACGCTGAATATTTGAGAGACAGAAGGAAGTTCTTCAGAAGTCTTGAAAAGCCATCCGAAATCTCCTCCAATCAGCATGCTGACATCAACAATGACGAATTTCGGCAATATTGGAGTTCTCTATGGTCGGAGAGTGGTCAACTTCAGAGGAATACTAGCTGGTTTACGGACATTGAACACCAGGCCTCAGAAATCGTTGAGATGAAGACTGATCTTTGCACAGTCGAAGAAATTTCCAACATTGTCAAAAAAACTATTAACTGGAAGGCGCCAGGACCCGACCGACTTCACAACTTCTGGGTTAAACAGTTTCCAGCATGTTTCCCAAGTCTGGCTAGATGTTTTTCGGAGGCACTGGAAGACCCCTTCAAGATACCTACTTTCCTTACTCAAGGCAATACCTATATGCTTCACAAAAGAGGAGATCGCAGCAAGCCAGAAAACTACCGACCCATAACGTATTTGTCGGTGGTGTACAAGCTGTTCACAACCCTTGTGAATAATGCGATATATCGTCACTGTGAAGCCAACAACATTCTGGAAGAAGAACAGAAAGGCTGCTCAAGAGGGTCGGCAGGATGCAAACATCAACTCACCATAGACGCTGTAGTGTTAAAGCAAGCCCAAGCGAGAAGAAGGAATTTAAGTCTATGTTATATCGACTATCAGAAGGCCTTCGATACGGTGCCCCACGATTGGCTTGTGAAAGTACTGGAGATTTATAAGATCTGCCCGAAAATAAGAGGCGTGCTCCAACATCTAATGAGTACATGGAAAACAAATATTCTTATAAACAACATCAATGCTGGAACCGTAAATATATCGAGGGGATATTTCAGGGAGATGCCCTGTCGCCGATGTGGTTTTTTGTAGCACTGAATCCTCTATCTACTCTTTTGAAAAACACCAACATGGGGTACAGACCAGCAATGAGGAATCCGCGAAAACTCACCCATTTATTGTATATGGATGATCTGAAACTATTCGGCGAGAACCAAAATCAACTTCACTCGCTGATAGATATAGTGAGCTCCTTCAGCAAAGACATTGACAAGTCTTTCGGTCTCGACAAATGCGCTATAGTCAACATCAGGAAGGGTAAAATGGAGAACACTCAGGAACAATTTCAGGACATCCACAGTATTTTGCCAGAAGAGACCTACAAGTATCTGGGCATTCCTCAAAATCAACGGATTGACCACACCCGTTTGAAAGCTGAGTTCACTGCGAAATATAAGAACAGGGTAACCAAAGTGCTCAACACCAAGCTGTCTGCTAGAAACCAGATCGATGCCTTGAACTCCTGGGCTACGCCTGCTCTGACCTTCACTTTCGGAGTCTTGAAGTGGTCAGACACTGATCTGAATGAGTTGGACCGACTCACCCGCCGCCTAATGACAAAGTTCCGATGTCTGCACACCAACGCACCGGTGAAAAGGCTTTATCTACCCAGGAGAGATGGTGGACGAGGTCTGTTGAACATCTATAAACTCTGCAGAACCCAGGAGAAAAACTTGAGGCAGCGACTGCTCGAGTCTGAAGATAGCCTGATGAAATTGGTGACAACGGAGGATAAGGAATACACACCTCTGAACCTACAACACAGAGAAATGACATTCGATATCACCACGAGAAGCGAAGATATAAGTATATGGCGGGAACAAGCTCTGCACAGAAGATTTCCCAAACACCTTGAGGGGGAAAATGTCGATAAATTAGCTTCTTTGTCGTGGTTGAATGCGGGACAATTGTATCCTGAAACTGAGGGATTCCTGACGGCTATCCAAGACCGAGTTATAAGAACTCGCAACTATGAGAAGCACTGTTTGAAGCTGAACGTTGAGGACAAATGCAGGAAGTGTGGCGCAGTTGGCGAGTCTATTGAACATATAATCGCAGGTTGTCGAGTTCTTGCCGGAAACGCATATCTGGGCCGACACAACAAAGTGGCAAAAACTGTTCACCAGCAGTTAGCTCTTAGACATGGTTTTTGGATACTTGTCCGCCATATTATAAGTATCAACCTGCAGCAGTGTTGGAAACGGACGCAGCGGTTCTCTATTGGGACAGACCCATAACAACAGATAGATCAGTGGACTACAATACACCGGACCTTGTGTTCATTGAGAAGGATCAGAAGTATGGGGTGATAATAATTGATGTGGCATTACCATTGACTCATAACATCGGAAGAACGGAGTCGGAAAAAATAACGAAGTACGAGAACTTGGCAATTGAGCTGAAGAATATGTGGCAATTGTCGAAAGTCACTATTATACCATTGGTGATTTCGGCTGAGGGAGTCATGTCCAAATCATTCAAGAAAAATCTTCAAAAGATCGAGATATCCCAGAGGATCGCGGGATATGCACAGCAGGCTGTAGCTTTGCAAACCTGTCACATCGTGCGGAAATTCCTGAATTAGTGGGAGGAACTGAAATGTTTTCTCACTGGTTCATAGAAGTAATACCAGCTCGAGCTGAGACCGGGAGACCGATGATGAAGAATAATAATATCGTTTATTCCAAGAATGTGTATCATGTTCTACAACAATAAAATACAGAAACTGAAAATTGTCATCTGAAATAAATATCTCAGTATACCAGAAAAAAATGAATACTTAATTCTACATCCAATTTGAAAACAAAGCACATTTGCTCTTAGTTTCCCTTCCCCTCCTATACAAGCTCTACACTTTTTCTGCAGTACTCGAAGAAATCCTCACGTACATACGGCTCACAGTCTATTACAATTTGTCTTGCCCTTGCTTTGAATGGTTTGAGAAGTTGTATATTTTGTACTGATTTTGGCAAGGCTGTAAAGAACCTCATGCACATATAGTGAGTATTATTTTCCGTTGGTGTCAAGTGATGTATAGGAAATACATAGGGTTGCATTTGCTTATTATTATTGATATTTTTACATTCTATGAAATAATTTCCATGCTTATGTATGAAAATTAAACATATATATATATATATATATATGAACCCCTGTTAAGCTGTGACCTCCGTTAAGTAGACTGGGCGACCTCACCTCCGGGTGAAGGAGTAGTCTCAATGGAAAAATTTTTGTTGATATATGGAGAGGGGAAGCCAAAGAACAAAATTACCGAGAGAGGGGAAAACATTTTTGCTGAAAAAATTTTGTTTGAACAATCGAGGCGCTGTAGCCTCCGCTTATATTTCTTGTAGTGTGAACGTTATAACCTCCGGCGGTGTTGCCAAATTTCGGAGGTGAGTAGGTGAAGTGAATATATGAAATTCAATATTCATATATTGGATGCAGGTGGCTTGGTTTTTCAAGGTTGATTCATGTCTATAAAGGAGTCGGAGATCGGGGAGTATTCTTGTTGTTGTGGATTCGAAACGATATTTATCGTTTCGTCAAAATTTCTTCAATTGAAGAATTTTCAGCCGGAATGATCTTGAACGATTAGGTTGGAATCAATGGTGAAGAATATGTAGTCAAATTCGAAACTCCTTGCGACCAGTGAACCTTAAATAATTTAATTTTCAAAGGAAATCACCAAGTCTTGAAATTATTGAAACCTCTAGCCATTTGCCACGATTCATCCTAACAACTTGTGAAATAGTAATCCGATTCCAATGATGGGACTGGAATAATAGTAAAGATACAAAAATGAATAAATCGAAGGTTTCTTTTTGGGAAACTATAACCCAAATTCAGAATTTCGTGGAAATCGAATTATTTGTAATAATTTGAATAAAAACTCACGAAATCAATATACATATTTTGAATTGTGTGAGATCGCTAAAAAAGTCCCATCACAATGCTGCGAAATGGAGTTCTTGGAGAAAATAAGTGCAGTTTTTTTTCGCAAATCGATAACTAAATAGTAAGAATGAAAATAGCCACAGAAATTGAGGTGAGGGGTTTTTCGTAATTTTACAATAGTAGCAATTCCAAAAGTTATTGAATCAAACAATAACGGAAGAGAATTATATCAAGACGTTATTTTACTACAATTGGAAAGAAACAAGTCTTCAAATAAAATGGGAGAGTGAATAATTAATTGGTATAAGTGCAGCTTTTGGATGGATAAAATACACGGCATAAAGAATCATCATTTATTTGATGCATGGAAATATGTAATTGTTATACGGGACTTACGGAAAGACATAATAATCTTTATCTACTCCCATAGAATAATATATCCATTATTCAACTGAATTTGATCTATAATAGTCTCTATAAACCAATAGTGTGAGGTAATAATAACTCACGCCTATAACTCACTCTTATACAAATAGGAAAAACAGCTTACCAAATGAATAAAAAAAGTCGGATCGATCGGGACCACTATTTCAAACACCAAGGTAACGTTCTCGCCATTCATTTCTACCTTTCCTTTGGCCTGAATATTCAAAAATCGAATTTGGAAAAAGTGAATTTTTGACGTTCATTACGCGATTCAATTCTCAACCACAGAAATCGCGCTTGTTGAACGAAAGGGAACAATTCATTATTGACATCGAGGGGAGTAGGCGTCGGCGAACGGGAACTATTCATTATTGATATCGAGGGGAGTAGGCGAGTACGAGAAATGTCACTTGAATAATTTTGATGTACTGTATTTGAATTGAATTGATAGGTATCTAATTATTGTGGATATTTTGATGAAAGAGATGAATTATTATGTACACCTCCAGAAATACGGGAAGCAGCTAATACTACAATTCATAATTTATTGCCTGAAAAATCCGAGAAAAAGTATAAAGCTGCATACATAAATTTTTTGGATTGGTGTAAAAGTAAGAACATCAAGTCATCGATTTCTGAGAACGTTCTTCTGGCATATTTTAGTGAATTGAGCACTAAATATAAAGCATCATCCCTATGGACTTTCTACTCCATGCTAAGAAGCACACTTAACATAAATCAGGGAGTCAATATAGAAAACTATTCAAAATTACGTGCATTTCTGAAACGGAAATCAGAAAAACATATTGCCAAAAAGGCAAAAACCTTTACGCCAGAACAAGTGAATAAATTCTCAAATGAAGCTTCTGATGATAAATATCTGGCAACAAAGGTAGTAGATCTCACAATAATTCAATCGTTTTCATCATCTCGTCAAATATATAATTTATTTCAGGTTGCTTTAATAATGGGCATTATGGGTGCTTGTCGTGCAGCAGAATTGTACTCTATGCAGATTAATGATTTAGAAGACCAAGGATCTATTTTAATGGTCAATGTACCAAATACAAAAACAAAAATTGCCAGAAAATTTGTTATTACTGGAAATTTGTATATCATAGTGAAGAAATATTTGAATCTGAGGCCTAACAATATATCGCACAATATTTTATTCTTTAAATTTCAAAATGGAAAGTATCACCCACAAAGAATTGGCATCAATAAATTTGGAGCAATGGGGAAAGACATTGCATCTTTTTTAAAATTACCTGACTATAACTTATACACAGGGCATTGTTTTCGCCGCTCGTCGGCTACTTTATTAGTAGATTCTGGAGGAGACATAACGGCACTAAAGCGCCATGGCGGTTGGCGATCAACTACTGTGGCTGAGGGGTACATTGATGATTCCGAAAAAAATAAGAAAGATACTGCAAATAAAATTTACAGTTCTATAACACCCCAGCCAGTTAGTACATCAACAACACATATACAAAAAACACAAGAAGAAACAATAAACTTGCATAATTCATTCCCAAATATTCAGATTCAAGGTTGTTCAAATGTTACAGTTTATGTTATCAATAAAGAAAATTAGTACCTAATTACTAAAGTCCTTGTATTTATTGTTATACTCACAGATATTATACTGATAGGGAAGTCAAAGAAAATAGCTGATCATGATTCTGGAGGGTATGCAACATGAACAAAAATATTATAATTTTACCAAAAAGAGGGGGTTTTAAGCAATTTCAAGAATTTCTCAGTTGGGTATAGGTATTAACACAACCCTCTCAACACAGATGATCAATTTCGATTGTCTGATTCTGGCTTATTCATTCAAATAGAAATATGTAGGAAAATGACGATAGACGATATTCTGAGTAACCCAACCCTACTTCGTTCTTGTCTACTGCCACAGTTCACAACATAACTAAAGAATGGCCTGTTTTCATTCAAGAAAAACAATGTAAAATGCTGAAAACCTACTCAAAATAACCAAGCATGGAACGATGACAGTTCATTGGACTGCCCATAGATGCATATATGACTGCATGAAATATTCAGTGAACACAGAAATTTATGTCAGTGTTTTTGATAATTGTTTTCAATTTTGAAAATGCAAATGAATTCGAATTTTACTGAAGAAGTCGAAGATAAAGCATAGTATTCAATTCGCGGTAATGGTCATAACACACTTGATGAATTACACCACTCGCCTGACGGCTCGCGGTGCAAACATTCATCTGCGTGTGTTATGACTTACATTACCGCTCATTGAACAATATACTATTATCTACTCCCATAGAATATCCATTATTCAACTCATTTTGATCTGTAATAGTCTCCATAAACCAATAGTGTGAGGTAATAATAACTCACGCCTAAAACTCACTATAATACAAATAGGAAAAATGTAGCTTACGAATTACGAAATGAATAAGAAAGTCGAATCGTTTGGGAACTCTATTTCAGACATCAAGGTAACGTTCTCGCCATCTATTTCTACATTTTCTTAGGTCTGAATATCCAAAAATTGCATTTGGAAAACGTGAATTTCTGACGTTTCCTACGGTATTCGATATCGATTAGATTTTCGACCAAAGAAATCGCTTTTGACAACTGTTGTAAATTTTGAAAATGCTGATTGATTCGAATTTCACTGAAGAAGTCGAAGGTAAAGTATAGTGTTCAATTCGCGGAAATGGTCATAACACACTTGATGAATTACACCCCTCGCCTGAAGGCTCGGGCTGCAAAATTCATCTGCGTCTGTTATGACTTACATTATCGCTCATTGAACAATATACTATGAAATTTCATTACCAAAAAAATGTCATATTTATAAATTCCTTCAACCAATAGCTCAACATAATATTGGGCAGGTAACTGAGGGAATGCGGATTGTATATAAGAATTCAATTTATATCGACATATTGCTAAGCTTCTCATTTTTTTATTCATTAGGATAAAGAAGGGATATTCCCTACGGAATACTTTCTGTTATCACAAACTGAATCATCATTTGGACAGGGTTATTGGATGTTGTAAACTATTCTCAAATTTAGTTCTGATATAACTATATCCTAATTTAGTTCTGATGTAACTATATCCTTAAAAAAAAAAATGTGGGGTGATCTTATTTATTGAACGTAATTTTCGAAGGGATTCTGCACACTTGAGTTTTCGAATAGTCTTCCAATCATACTTTTACTGTCATGAATTTTTCCAAGCAACGATGATTCTTATTCTTGTCTTTCGTATATCGCACATAGATTTCAATTAAGTGACATTCTTTTTCAATGCTCACTGATACTTCTATTCAACGGCTTTTTACTTTGTGTATTTTTCCAACAGCAACGGGAATAAAGATTAATTTTGTCAATTCGTTTCAGAAGTGAGAAGCCGATATTATAAATGCAAAAAAGTAACTTGGTCAATAAGAACAACTGATAGAACACCCCTCGAAAATTAAAAAAAAAATATCATTTAAGAGATGGTTTTAGTCATTCTTTTCGCTTCGGTATAAAATCTATTCTAAATATCCTCATGTCTTCATCCCAGTAAATTTATTACTAAAAAGCATTTACTCTTGAATAAAGGGAATGATCAATTTTATCCTTCCGAACGAGAACATTCAGAAAATGAAGGAAAACTTGTGTTGAGCCGAAATCGGTTTCCAGATGAAAGACGAAGGAAATAGCAAGCAGTACAACCTACTGCTTGCTCGACGAAAAAAAAAACAAAAAGCTCAACACTCCTTAACAAAATGCGTCGAAGAAAATATTAGTTTGTGGATAACAAATTCGTTAAATAATTCTTCCAAACTCATTTTTATATTATTTTATATATTTATTGTTTACACCTATTTGTTGAGAGGTTTGTTTCTATGTGATATATAATTTATGTTCGAGATTTCAATTTTTTGTTAAACCCAATCATCCAAAGTAGGTCCCATTTAAGACATATCTCGACCATTTTCTTCGCTTCAGTATAAAATTTTATTTAAATATACTCATTCCTTCATCCCAATAAATTCATAAGCTAATGTAGGCCACTGACGAGGACTCTCTACGGGACTTTCGGGCATCCAGCATCGCACGAATGCTCGAAAAGAGTCCCGTGTATGGTCTATCGAGACTACCCTTCGGCGTTCGAGGTAGGAACTTGGAAGCCCATGTATTACATATCCAGAACCTCGAAAATTTCTAGCGATTATCGAAAGAATTTCAAGATATTAAGGTCGGAATCACGGACAGTATCACTGTCAATTTTTTTACGGCCTCAGTCATTTTTTTATAATTACATTCTCGGACTGAAAAATGCGAATCTACCTACTAGGTGGATAGACGAGCACTCAGAAGCTACATACACCAAAAGCTATTTGATTTGTATTTCAAATTTTGAATTCAGTTGCTTGCTGACAGGTATAGGCTCGTTTACTTGTTTACGCTGTTTGGCTGCATACTTTTTTTTGTAAGATAAGGCTCTTGATGAGAACATTGATTTTAAATTTTTGGGGCCGATCATACTTAGACATTCCACTTTCGAGAGGAAGGAACAAACACTAGAAATTTTCTTGCTCGCTGTGGAGTCTTGATGGTGAGACTCTCTCTCGAACTAAAACTGCTCGACTGTTTTGGAGTTACATCCATTATCATTCACTTAATAACTCTAAAATACGATCGAATTTAAATTCACCAAAAAGTATATTCCGAAAAGGAAATGATGCGAAATTCTGTGAGGATCGTATTATAAGAAAGTTTCATTTTCACATCTAACCTATTCGTCAAGTTCGGCTGAAATTCTGCATGAACTTTTGAGTCGACATATTTCATCCAAGATACCATATTTCTGTTGGATCGAATCTGAAATCTTGAATATATGGTGACATTAACATTTCGGATCTGCTGAATCATCGGGTGGAATTTGAGGAAGCATAATTTTGATGCTCGCAAATAAAGCCGCTTCGTGAATATGGAATCTTCAAGTACTTTCTTTCGGAAATTATTGTGCTCTCGAGAGGCAAACTTTCATATATCTTGAAAAATATGTTACTAAAAAAACCTAATGCTTATGTTATAATCAACATACGAATAGAATTATTTATTATTAAGTGTTCATTATTGAAAGTCTCCAACTTTTTTCAAGGAACCTGTTTATAAACGGTGATTCCACCTTCCACCTTTCTCTTGAATCTGTTTCTGTGGAGAAATGTTCGCAGTTTATCTTAAAAGGAAACTTTTAAAATTCAGTCAGTCACAAAGTTTTTTCCTTAAAATTCGACGAAACGGAGAAATAATGTAGGTACTATTCACCTTTGACGACGAAGCTCCAGTTCGTATATCGTCTAAATATTGGTGCAATGTATAAGGATAAGAATTTATAATTATTTTTTGGGATGATTTCATTAGGCCCTAAGAACTAAAAAACTCAATTCGTGTAGGTGAAAAAAAAAATAAACGTCATTAGAAAACCGGCTCGTAATTCAGTTTCGGGGAAAACATTCTGTATTCAGTCATACTAGTGTATTTCAATGAAATCTGGTATATGCAATTTTTTTATTCTTGGACAAACTCTGATAATCTTGCAAAATAAAAGAAGAAAGAACCTAATGAAGCTTTTAATAACGACAATAACAAATGTTCCGTTTAAAGATTTTTAGTTATCTCATAGTCGGGTCAGAAATATCGACCTCCGAACTTTTCACAAACGATTCATTTTACATCAACGATTTTATGGTTCGAGAGAATGCCAGATGTTGTTTTGATACAATTTTTTAAGCATGCCTCAGTGCACCTGCTCCATACGAGTATGGTTTACAGTGTTGCTATTTACGGAGGTGACAACGAACTGAATGTCTCTTCGACTTATTTCTCCATATATAGGACGGCACACTAGCGCTGGTGGTATATAGCTGAACTAAAAGATTGTACAGTACAGAAATATGGTGCGTTCTGACCTCAAAACGATTTTTTGATATGTTGATCCCTGAAGTCTCCTGAGTCTAACAAGCTAAGAAACAAGGCAAAACGTTGTGACCTCCGATTTCGGAGGTGAGAGCGTTATATATGAGGTGACAACGCTTGTTGAGTTTATATTTTGGAGGTGACAATGACCATTAATAACTATATATATATATATATATATATATATATATATATGAACCCCTGTTACGCTGTGACCTCCGTTAAGTAGACTGGGCGACCTCACCTCCGGGTGAAGGAGTAGTCTCAATGGAATAATTTTTGTTGATATATGGAGAGGGGAAGCCAAAGAACAAAATTACCGAGAGAGGGGAAAACATTTTTGCTGAAAAAATTTTGTTTGAACAATCGAGGCGCTGTAGCCTCCGCTTATATTTCTTGTAGTGTGAACGTTATAACCTCCGGCGGTGTTGCCAAATTTCGGAGGTGAGTAGGTGAAGTGAATATATAAAATTCAATATTCATATATTGGATGCAGGTGGCTTGGTTTTTCAAGGTCGATTCATGTCTATGAAGGAGTCGGAGATCGGGGAGTATTCTTGTTGTTGTGGATTCGAAACGGTATTTATCGTTTCGTCAAAATATCTTCAATTGAAGAATTTTTAGCCGAAATGATCTTGAACGATTAGGTTGGAATCAATGGTGAAGAATATGTGGTCAAATTCGAAACTCCTTGCGACCAGTGAACCTTGAATAATTTAATTTTCAAAGGAAATCAATAAGTCTTGAAATTATTGAAACCTCTAGCCATTTGCCACGATTCATCCCAACAACTTGTGAAATAGTAATCTGATTCCAAAGCTGGGACTGGTATAATAATAAAGATACAAAAATGAATAAATCGAAGGTTTCATTTTGGGGAACTATAACCTAAATTCAGAATTTCGTGGAAATCGAATCTTTTGTAACATGAATAAAAACTCACGAAATTAATAAAAAATTGTAATATCAATATACATATTTTGAATTGTGTGAGATCGCTAAAAAAATCCCATCGCAATGCTGCGAAATGGAGTTCTTGGAGAAAATAACTGCAGTTTTTTTCGCAAATCGATAACTAAATAGTAAGAATGAAAATAGCCACAGAAATTGGGGTGAGGGGTTTTTCGTGATTTTCCAATAGTAGCAATTCCAAAAATTATTGAATCAAACAATAACGGAAGGGAATTATATCAAGACGTTCTTCTACTACAATTGGAAAGAAACAAATTTTCAAATAAAATGGGAGAGTGAATAATTAATTGGTATAAGTGCAGCTTTTGAATAGATACAATACTCGCCATAAAGAATCATCATTTATTTGATGCATGGAAATATGTAATTGTTATAAAGGACTTACGGAAAGACATAATAATCTTTATCTACTCCCATAGAATAATATATTCATTATTCAACTCATTTTGATCTGTAATAGTCTCCATAAACCAATAGTGTGAGGTAATAATAACTCACGCCTATAACTCACTATAATACAAATAGGAAAAATGTAGCTTACGAAAAGAATAAGAAAGTCGAATCGTTTGGGAACTCTATTTCAGACATCAAGGTAACGTTCTCGCCATCCATTTGTACATTTTCTTAGGTCTGAATATCCAAAAATTGCATTTGGAAAACGTGAATTTTTGACGTTTTCTACGGTATTCGATATCGATTAGATTTTCGACCACAGAAATCGCTTTTGACAACTGTTGTCAATTTTGAAAATGCTGATTGATTCGAATTTCACTGAAGAAGTCGACGGTAAAGTATAGTGTTCAATTCGCGGAAATGGTCATAACACACTTGATGAATTACACCCCTCGCCTGTGCAAAATTGATCTGCGTGTGTTATGACTTACATTACCGCTCATTGAACAATATACTATAAAATATCATAACCAAAAGAATGTCATATTTATAAATTCGTTCAACCAATAGCTCAACATAATATTGGGCGGGTAACTGAGGGAATGCGGATTGTACGAGTATATAAGAATTCAATTTATATCGACATATATTGCTAAGCATCTCATTTTCTTATTCATTAGGATAAAGAAGGGATATTCCAAACGGAATACTTTCTGTTATCACAAACTGAATCATCATTTGGACAGGGTTATTGGATGTTGTAAACTATTCTCAAATTTAGTTCTGATATAACTATACCCTAATTTAGTTCTGATGTAACTATATCCTTTAAAAAAAATGTGGGGTGATCTTATTTATTGAACGTAATTTTCGAAGGAATTCTGCCCACTTAATTTTTCGAATAGTCTTCCAATCATACTTTTACTGTCATAAATTTTTCCAAGCAACGATGATTCTTATTCTTGTCTTTCGTATATCGCACATAGATTTCAATTAAGTGACATTCTTTTTCAATACCATTCCCCTTTTGATAGCTTTTGAATTTCATAACTCTTCTAATAATTTCGAACTTTAAGCTCACTGATTCTTCTTTTCAACGGCTTTTTACTTTGTGTATTTTTCCAACAGCAACGGGAATAAATATTAATTTTGTCAATTCGTTTCAGAAGTGGGAGGCCGGTATTATAAATGCAAAAAAGTAACTTGGTCAATAAGAACAACTGAAAGAACACCCCTCGAAAATTAAAAAAAAAATACCATTTAAGAGATGGTTTTAGTCATTCTTTTCGCTTCGGTATAAAATCTATTCTAAATATCCTCATGTCTTCATCCTAGTAAATTTATTACTAAAAAGCATTTACTCTTGAATAAAAGGAATGATCAATTTTATCCTTCCGAACGAGAACATACAGAAAATGAAGGAAAACTTGTGTTGAGCCGAAATCGGTTTCCAGATGAAAAACGAAGGAAATAGCAAGCAGTATAACCTACTGCTTGCTCGACGAAAAAAAAACAAAAAGCTCAACACTCCTTAACAAAATGCGTCAAAGAAAATATTAGCTTGTGGGATAACAAATTCGTTAAATAATTCTTTCAAACTCATTCTTATATTATTTTATATATTTATTGTTTACACCTATTTGTTGAGAGGTTTGTTTTTATGTGGTACATAATTTATTTTCGAGATTTCATTTTTTTGTTAAACCCAATCATCCAAAGTAGGTCCCATTTAAGACATGGTTTCGACCATTTTCTTCGCTGCAGTATGAAATTTTATCTAAATATATTCATTCCTTCATCCCAATAAATTCATAACCTAATGTAGGCCACTGACGAGGACTCTCTACGGGACTTTCGGGCATCCAGCATCGCACGAATGCTCGAAAAGAGTCCCGTGTATGGTCTATCTAGACTACCCTTCGACGTTCGAGGTAGGAACTTGGAAGCCCATGTATTACATATCCAGAACCTCGAAAATTTCTAGCGATTATCGAAAGAATTTCAAGATATTGAGGTCGGAATCACGGACGAGATCACTGTCAATTTTTTTTTACGGCTTCAGTAATTTTTTTATAATTACATTCTCGGACTGAAAAATGCGAATCAACCTACTAGGTGGATAGACGAGCACTCAAAAGCTACATACACCAAAAGCTATTTGATTCGTATTTTAAATTTTGAATTCAGTTGCTTGCTGACAGGTTTAGGCTCGTTTACTTGTTTACGCTGTTTGGTTGCATACTTTTTTTGTAAGATGAAGCTCTTGATGAGAACATTGATTTTAAATTTTTGGGGTCGATCATTCGTAGACATTCAACTTTCGAGAGAAAGGAACAAACACTATAAATTTTCTGGCTCGCTGTGGAGTCTTGATGGTGAGACTCTCTCTCGAACTAAATATGCTCGACTGTTTTGGAGTTACATCCATTATCATTCACTTAATAACTCTAAAATACGATCGAATTTAAATTCACCAAAAAGTATATTCCGAAAAGGAAATGATGCGAAATTCTGTGAGGATCGTATTATAAGAAAGATTCATTTTAACATCTAACCTATTCGTTAAGTTTGGCTGAAATTCTGCATGAACTTTTGAGTCGACATATTTCATCCAAAATACCATATTTCAGTTGGATCGAATCTGAAATCTTGAATATATGGTGACAATAACATTTCGGATCTGCTGAATCATCGGGTGGAATTTGAGGAAGCATAATTTTGATGCTCGCAAATAAAGCCGCTTCGTGAATTTCGAATCTTCAAGTACTTTCTTTCGGAAATTATTCTGCTCTCGAGAGGCAAACTTTCATATATCTTGAAAAATATGTTACTAAAAAAACCTAATGCTTATGTTATGATCAACAAACGAATAGAATTATTTCTTATTAAGTGTTCATTATTGAAACTCTCCAACTTTTTTCAAGGAACCTGTTTAAGAAGGGTGATTCCACCTTTCTCTTGAATCTGTTTCTGTGGAGAAATGTTCGCAGTTTATCTTAAAAGGAAACTTTTAAAATGCAATCAGTCACAAAGTTTTTTCCTTTTTCAAAATTCGACGAAGCGGAGAAATTATGTAGGACTATTCACCTTTGACGACGAAGCTCCAGTTCGTATATCGTCTAAATATTGGTGCAATGTATAAGGATAAGAATTTATAATTATTTTTTGGGATGATTTCGTTAGGCCCTAAGAACTAAAAAACTCAATTCGTGTAGGTGAAAAAAAATAAACGTCATTAGAAAACCGGCTCGTAATTCAGTTTCGGGGAAAATATACTGTATTCAGTCGTACTAGTGTATTTCAATGAAATCTGGTATCTGCAATTTTTTTATTCTTAGACAAACTCTGGTAATCTTGCAACATAAAAGAAGAAAGAACCTAATGAAGCTTTTAACAACGACAATAACAAATGTTCCGTTTGCACATTTTTTTAGTTATCTTATGGTCGGGTCAGAAATATCGACCTCCGAACTTTTAACAAACGATTCATATTACATCAACCAGACGATTTTATGGTTCGAAAGAATGCCAGATGTTGTTTTGATACACTTTTTTATGCACCTGCTCCGTACGAGTATGGTTTACAGTGTTGCCATTTATGGAGGTGACAACGAACTGAATGTCTCTTCGACTTATTTCTCCATATATAGGACGGCGCACTAGCGCTGGTGGTATATAGCTGAACTAAAAGATTGTACAGTACAGAAATATGGTGCGTTCTGACCTCAAAACGATTTTTTGATATGTTGATCCCTGAAGTCTCCTGAGTCTAACAAGCTAAGAAACAAGGCAAAACGTTGTGACCTCCGATTTCGGAGGTGAGAGCGTTATATATGAGGTGACAACGCTTGTTGAGTTTATATTTTGGAGGTGACAATGACCATTAATAACTATATATATATATATATATATATATATATATATATATACGCAGATACGCAGGGTGGTGTGGAAGCCATCGGGGAGTGACGTCCCCGCGTACCCGAGTCACCCTAGCTCGCTTCAGGTTAGCACCCTGAACGAGCTTGAAATAAAATTAGCTCACCCAATCACGAATAGAACTCAGGGCGGCGGGGAGTCTCAAGCCGGCTCCTCTCGGAACCGTCCAGATGATCGGCTTGTAGGGGTTAGGTGTGGGGCGAGCGGCGCACCCCCCCGAGATGGCACCGCAAGGCCAAGTCACGTCACTCCTCAGAGAGTACTCCGCGATAGCTTGGGTGAACGACCACGTCACTCCGCTTCAAGGACACCACGACGGGACAGGCGCACACGCTGGACTTACGATGAAAATTGTACACTTATGCGTGCGCACTATATAGCTTTGGAACTCGCAACGGAATCGAATATGACATACAGACAACTACTCACGGCAATATGGAACGAACTTTATCCCATCAAACCATCGTACGCTCAGCTGCTGTCGAATCGTGTGAGATGGATCGTAGAGAAACAGAAGATGTCTCGTGCGGAACTTGAGAATATCAAGGCCAGCTGTTTTCCCCATTTTACACAACAAGAAGAACAAAATGACCAGAACGAACAAGTGTCAAGAAGATCATCCACCAGAATACGACGAAGTGGTTTATTCCTCAGGAGTGATGAGAATAACGCCATCAAAGAACAATTTCTTACCAACCTCATGAAGTATTCGTGCATCGCACCCGAGAGGAGACCTAAAATTCCTCGACTGCAGCACTCGAAACATGTTCTTGATGGCGTCAAAACCATGAATCTGGTACTTTCAACACATCTGGACAGTGTTGACAATTTGACAGAAATGGTCGATGTTGTGTATGCGGCAGCAACCACTGTGTGTGAGATCCATGGAGAAAACCCTAAAGAAAGACACGAATACCATCTGCCAACGGAACCTCCATGGAAGGTCCGCCTGGAAAGTAGAATAGTCAGCATGAGGAAAAAAATAGGTGTTATGCATACATACCTTAGTTCACCTAATCCATCCAATAAAACCATAAAGGCGGTCAGGAAACTGGCTTCAGAACATCGTGTGAAGCGGAGAGATCCTGACTTCAAGGACAAGATTAACATCATTTGTGACAGCCTTAAACAAAAAATAAAAGCGTTAGGTAACCGTATACGACGTTATAACGAGAGAACTAAGAGATACAAAAACAACAGGCTCTTTTTTTCATAACCCGAAACAATTCTTTCGGAATCTTGAAGAGGACAAAGTAGTAGACAACAACCACCTTAACCCTCAGGAGGCGCACAAATTCTGGAGTGATATGTGGTCTGAAAGCGTTGCTCATGACAACAGAGCCTACTGGATGGATGAGGCTCAATCGCAGATCTCAGATGCTCGGATGGATGGCTTGGTCGTGGCTGAGTCAGACATAGTTGAAGTCCTGAGGCGGTCTAACAATTGGGTATCACCGTGAGCGGATGGATTACACAACTACTGGTGGAAGCAGTTTACCTGTGTTCATAAAAAGCTGGCACTCATGTTCCAGGAAGCACTATCCGACCCCTCGAGAGTGCCAGAATCTTTCACTTTGGGTGTGACACATCTCATACCAAAGAAGGGAGATCTGAGAGACCCAAGAAACTACCGACCAATCACGTGCCTCCCATCGGTCTATAAAATCTTCACAGCAGTACTCACCAGGCACATCTGTAAACACCTGAAAGAAAATAACCTAATTGCTGAAGAACAAAACGGGTGTCGTCCCAAAACCAAAGGGTGCAAGGAGCTTCTTGTGGTGGACTATATAATAACTAAACAAGCCAGAAGGAAATTGAGGAACATATCTGTGGCATGGATCGACTACAAGAAGGCCTTCGATTCGGTTCCCCACACCTGGCTGATAAAGGTACTGGAGATGCACGGCATTGATACCCAAGTCATTAATTTACTGAAACAACTCATGAACAACTGGAGAACAGCCCTGCTAATGCAAACAACGAGAGGCACGCATGGATCTGAAGAAATAAAAATCAACCGCGGATTGTTTCAGGGTGATACTTTAAGCCCCATCTGGTTCTGCTTGGCCTTGAACCCTCTGAGCAGACTACTGAATAATACGCAGTACGGATATGTGATTGACAAACAGAGAGACATCCGAATCAGTCACCACCTTTACATGGATGATCTAAAAATATACGCTTCGAACTCAGAACAACAGCGAAGACAGCTCGAGATCGTTGCCGCCTTCAGTGATGCAATTCGGATGGAGATGGCAGTCGACAAATGTGCTACACTCGAAGTAAAGAGAGGCAAACTACAGGCTGCACGTAGCACCACTTTGATGAATCACAACACCATATCAGCATTAAACGAAGACGAATCGTATAAATATCTCGGAATAAATCAAGCTCTCGAAATAAACACCTCCGAAATGAAAGAAGTCTTCAGGCAAAAACTTTACAAAAGAGTTAAACTACTGCTGAAGTCTGGACTCAACTCGAAATCGTTATTCACTGCCATCAACATCTGGGCGATACCGAGCTTGACCTATTCCTTTGGAATACTCACGTGGTCTCAAACTGACCTCCGAGAGATCGATAGAAAAATAAGAAGCCTGCTAACAAGTAACGGCATTCACCACCCTCATTCATCTACCATCAGATTATACCTACCCAGGAAGGACGGAGGAAGAGGCCTTCTGAATTTGGAGACAACACACTCAAATAATATCAACGCCCTTAGAGCGTATTTCATGCAACTTGACTCACCTGTTGCCATGGCCATCCGCGAGGCTGACGAACGCACCTCTGCACTGAAGCTGTCGGATCCAGATTATCGGGCCACCACACAATCGCTGAGTGCTGCGATGGAGGAGTGGAACAGCAAGGCTTTGCATGGCAGGTACCCTAGTAATCTGAAAAGCAAAGAAGTAGATGAGTCAGAATCTCTTACTTACCTTCGCGCTGGATACTTGTTTCCTGAGACGGAAGGACGTTTACTGGCTATCCAAGATCAAGTAATGCCAACTAGGATGTACATAAAACACATAGCCAAACAAGACATTCCATCCGACCTCTGCAGGAGGTGCTCACAGGCCCGCGAATCTATACAGCACATAACTTCCTCGTGTTCTATACTGGCGCCAAAAGACTACTTGGACAGACACAATGCCATGGGTAAAATTTACCATCAACAAATAGCTCTCAAACTTGGTTTGATCCAGAGGGAGGTCCAGCAGCATCTGTATCAGCCAAGGCCACTCCTGCAGAATCGGCGCTTCAGACTCTACTGGGACACAACAATCATCACGGATAGAGGGTCCGCCCACAATAGGCCTGATATCGCTCTGTTCGACGCAGAAAGAGAAACGTGCCTGCTGCTGGACTTCACCATACCAGCTGACGAGAACTTGGCCAGAGCTTACTCCGAGAAGATATCCAAGTACGGTGATCTGGCCTACCAGATCCGCGAAATGTACCGTCTGAAGTCCATCAGCATCCTTCCCATGATCATTTCCGTTAATGGACTGGTTGAAAAACACCTTCAAGAAAACACTGAAAGATTGCAGCTGGGTCGTGATATCATATCCAGTGCCCAGAAACAGGTTATTCTTGCAACAGTGAGGATTGTGAGAAGGGTTCTGCAAGGACCATAGCTGCAGCGTTTGCCTTGACAGCTTCTGTCCGGCAGGCGACTGAGTTTCAACCCTTGAAAAAAAAAGGTGATATTTAAAAAAAAATATATATATATATATAGATTTGTTCGACCGCACATACAGACCCAAATCGGTATACTCGACCGACTTTTCAGTCCAAAAGTGACGTTTTCAGACCCGGCTACGGGACTGGTAACGTTCGACTATAGAAAAGTTATGAGGGGGCTGAGGGGATGCTAGGGGTGCATTTTCAGCCGGGTCTGAAAAGTCGGTTATACATGTGATTATATATGGAAAAGTTTCAGTGTTTGGCCAGTGCGAGGGCGCTTCAGTCGACACCAACTTGCTGTATATAATTCGTATAGTTGACCAACGCATTGGGTCCCTAAATATGGCAACGCTGTTTTCCGTTCATACACCTCAAATATACTATTCGAGTACTTATACGATCCCGGTATGGACGAACGTCGTCATGGGTCTTGGTGAATATTTCGAATAGACTCGTAGATTTGATATTGGATTCTCTTGATATCAATATGAACTGCAGATTCTCCGGTATGGAAGCTTATACAAACCCGATGAATATAACTGTAAACAAAGTGTTACCAAGTAGGTACGTGTGTCTTCGAGTAGGGGTCTCCTTTCGAAAGTGCTGAAAAAATGGCATTTTGTGAGCAAAGAAGAAGTTACGGTCACATACTAAATTTTTTTGTTTCCGATTTACAAGATTCGTTCATGCACAATCACAAAGGGGGACAAAAGAGAAATTATTTACATTTCCCATTTCAAAACTCATTTTCAGAATGTCAATATCATATTATGACGGTATGTTTGTTGTGCTGAAAAATGACAAAGGGATCAAAATCTCAAGACGGAGGCGTGTCCACCTGCCTGTGGGCACCCATGTAGGTACACAATTTCATTTGATTACTAAGGAACTAGTAGAGCTCAGCAAACTTCTTTATGATAGATCAACCTTTTCGCCATAATCCACCAAAAATGAAATGTTTCAAACCCATGATAGATCAATGAATATTTAAAATGTTTACGTATCTCTCGAGCCCTCTTCGGCTTTTGGGGATGAATGTACGATTTTGAGTTAGAATACGGGCTAACGTGAAAAGCATCAAAATATCACAAAAAAAATGAAAAAATATTCATTTGTAAGACATGTCCACAAAATCGAATACGTCAATTAAATACCTGGATAATGAGTATCGAAGACCTAAGAAGAAATTACGTTTCAAAGTTTATTTGAGGATGTTGTGTACCTGATTTAATGGTTTAAGAGGTACGGCGCTACGGAGCCCCATCCTATAGAAAAAAATGACTTAGAATGCATTTCATCACACTAAAATACTTTTATTTCCAAACGTACGATAACAACGTCAGTTCTAGCCTGACAGGATCATCGAAAAGTTCTATTTCTCCGCCTAGGCGGAGAAATATTTACTTTTCCCTCCGGCGGCAGGAAAAGTGGTTGCTACGAAAAAGATGACTTGGTTACCATGAACATAGATGCATAGAATAAAAAAACTTCCAATTCAAACGTCATTTTTATTTGATAAAGTTGCATTAAATGTACAATTTTCATGAATTTGAAAACGTTTGGAAATAAAATAGCATATTTCATTCGGAGAAGAAGTGACTTTTCGTGGCTCGCTTTCAATTATCCGCCTCACTCCGTTCGGCGGATAAACTCAAGCTCGCCACGAAAAGTGACACTTCTCCTCCTAATGAAATAATATACTATTATTCCGAGATAGGGGTTACGTAACGCTTTCAATTTGAAAATAATTTAGGAGCCCATTTCTTCGACTGAAACTTCAATTAGATCATCAACTCAAAAATTGAAAATGATTTTTTGGGACACCCCCTTTTATCTCTGCTACTGATGAGAATCAATCAGTTCTTTTACAATCAAACGATCAAGTTCATCCAGAAAACTCCATGCTATCAATTTCATTCAAATTCGATAAATTTTGGTGCAGAACTAACCAACTAACGGTACTTTAGAGGTCACCCGTGGAATGCATTAAGTACCTGAGTAGATATGGAAATATCTTCTAGTTTCGATATTCACCTCCTGAAATATATGAACGTTTAATCCTGACACCCTTTATGTAATTCGTTATATATGACGGCATTCAGAATTGATTCTAATTTTTTTCACGGTGTACCGGGCTGGTCAAGCATTCAGCCTTTCTCACATCACGTGATAATATATGCGTTCAAATAATTAATAATTCAAACTTCCAGCCGAACCGCGAAGAAATATTAAAAGGGAAAAAGGAAAAATCAAATATTTCATTCATGAAAACAACAATGAAATGTGTCAGATTTTTTGTTTTCGGTTTGATTTTCTTTAATATGCGGGTTTTCTGAGAGAATTTGAAAACAATAGTTTTTGTTAGATCAGATTCTTAAAGTTTCAATGAGTGGAAATCTCGAAAAATGCGATAATTATTCCCACAGTATCAAAAAAAGTAGTTCAAAGATAATGATAAGCATTCATTCGTACGAATTATACGATCTATTCGTAATCATTACAAACAGCATAATAATCTAATGAGGCAAAATGGATTAATGCTCATTCAAAATGCCTGTGCACTATAATATATAATATCAAGTCAAAGGGCTTGATGAAAGTAACTTGAAAAATAATGCGATGTTATTCTTAATCCAATATGGCGGACCATCCAAGATATCGAAATAGTTATATTTATTCACTTCTACAATATGGGTATCAAATGGAAGGGCTTGTTGAGAGTAACTCGAAAAATAATGTGACGTAATCCTAAAAGTAATATTTCGGAAAATCCGAGTCAGTGACCATAAAAAATTGATTCAACGAATGAGAATGAGGAATTTCATCTTCACAGACAGCAAAATTGTTCACTTCGTGAAGATATTTAGTCTTCTCGTCGACTCACTAACACATATACAAATTCTTGCAATAACACCTACACTTTCAATCCCTTTTATACATTGAAATCGTAGCGACTGATCCCGACAATCTGGCAACAGTGCTGGGATCGAAAACGTTGATCGTATTTGCCGGTGCAGTATATGTGGGATTGAAAAGTTGGCGCAATGTATCGGGTCTGAACAGGACTATCAGATATATAACTTTTTTGAATGAAACAAAATTTTTCCCCTCTCAATGTGCCTAGGGAGTTATATTTTAAAAGAGCCCACTTTTTGCATATATACTCGTAAAAAACATACGGATCATGTGGGTCTTAGGTCGCCTTAAGAACGTACCGGGACTGGATACGTCTGCCAGACAAATATATATATATATATATATATATATATATATATATATATATATATATATATATATATATATATATATATATTTGTCTGGCAGACGTATCCAGTCCCGGTACGTTCTTAAGGCGACCTAAAACCCACATGATCCGTATGTTTTTTACGAGTATATATGCAAAAAATGGGCTCTTTTAAAATATAACTCCCTAGGCAAATTGAGAGGGGAAAAATTTTGTTTCATTCAAAAAAGTTGTATATCTGATAGTCCTGTTCAGACCCGATACATTGCGCCAACTTTTCAATCCCACATATACTGCACCGGCAAATACGATCAACGTTTTCGATCCCAGCACTGTTGCCAGATTGTCGGGATCAGTCGCTACGATTTCAATGTATCAAAGGGATTGAAAAAGTAGGTGTTATGACAAGAATTGGTATATGTGTTAGTGATTCGACCATTCGACGGGAAGACTAAATATCTTCACGAAGTGAACAATTTTGCTTTCTGTGAAGATGAAATTCCTCATCCTCATTTTTTGAATCAATTTTTTATTGTCACTGACTTGGATTCTCCGAAATATTAGTTTTAGGATTACGTCACATTATTTTTCGAGTTACTTTCAACAAGCCCTTCCATTTGATACCCATATTGTAGAAGTGAATAAATATAACTATTTCGAAATCTTGGATGGTCCGCCATATCGGATTAAGAATAACATCGCATTATTTTTCAAGTTACTTTCATCAAGCCCTTTCACTTGATATTATATATTACAGGGCACAGGCATTTTGAATGAGCATTAATCCATTTTGCCTCATTAGATTATTATGCTGTTTGTAATGATTACGTATAATTAGTACGAATGAAATTTTGATGCTTATCATTATCTACAAACTACCTTTTTTGATACTGTGGAAATAATTATCTCATTTTTCGAGATTTCCACTCATTGAAACTTTAAGAATATGATCTAACAAAAACTATTGTTTTCAAATTCTCTTAGAAAAACCGCATATTAAATAAAATTAAACCGAAAAAAAAATCTGACACATTTCATTGTTGTTTTAATGAATGAAATATTTGATTTTTCCTTTTTCCATTTCAATATTTCTTTGCGGTTCGGCTGGAGGTTTGAATTATTTGAACGCATATATTATCACGTGATGTGAAAAAGCCTGAATGCTGGTGTAGCTTGACCCGCCCAGTACACTGTAAAAAAAATTAGAATCAATTCTGGAGGCCGTCATATACAGGGTGGCCATTTGAAAACGAAACAGACGAGATTACAGACGAAATAAATTTTTTCGATAGAAATGCTCGGACAGGTCGATTTCTGTTTCGAGGGGGACAACTCAAGATGTAGGTTACGGACGCATAGCGCTTCAACCCTTGCTACTACAACCCTCACCCCCAATTTTTGAATAGGGAAGATGGGGTGAGTGATACCTCATTTGAAAGGTATTTTTATACTGATTTCAGCACAGTAATTGTTTTTTCATTTTATGCATTAGTTCTCGAAATATTCTTAACTAAGTATTTGAAAATGAAGTGGTGTTTTCATGGCACTTGTAGTGTTTTTTTGTGAAAAATCGACATTTTGAGCTTCAAAACAACCATGACTGTGGATTCCTTCCTCCAATCCACTGACATAGAAATCTTTAATCAAGATGTCGATTTTTCACAAAAAAACACTACAAGTGCCATGAAAACACCACTTCATTTTCAAATACTTAGTTGAGAATATTTCGGAAACTAATGCATAAAATGAAAAAACAATTACTGTGCTGAAATCAGTATAAAATACCTTTCAAATGAGGTATCACTCACTCCATCTTCCCTATTCAAAAATTGGGGGTGGAGGTTGTAGCAGCAAGGGTTGAAGCGCTATGCGTCCGTAACCTACATCCTAAGTTGTCCCCCTCGAAACAGAAATCGACCTGTCCGAGCATTTCTATCGAAAAAATTTATTTCGTCTGTAATCTCGTCTGTTTCGTTTTCAAATGGCCACCCTGTATAACGAATTACATAAAGGGTGTTAGGATTAGACGTTCATATCTTTCAGGATAAGTAAGTACCGTTATTTGGTTAGTTCTGCACCAAAATTTATCGAATTTAAATGGAATTTATAGCATGGAGTTTTCTGGATAAACTTGATCGTTTGATTGTAAAAGAACTGATTGATTCTCATCAGTAGCAGAGATAATATAATAGGGGGTGTCTCAAAAAATCATTTTCAATTTTTGAGTTGATGATTTATTTGAAATTTCAGTCGAAGAAATGGGCTCCTAAAATATTTTCAAATTGAAAGCGTTACATAACCCTATCTCGGAATAAAAGTATTTAGTGTGATGAAATGCATTCTAAGTCATTTTTTTCTATAGGATGGGGCTCCATAGCGCCGTACCTCTCTTGTCGGAAATGGTTGAGGAGACCATGTCTTCGACTTATATAATCTCAAAAATTAAAAGTATTATTTTCCTTCACTGATGAGAATCGGTTATCAGACATGGGTGGATATAGCTCTTTTTCATGGGGGGGGGGGTAATATGATTGAAAACCATTAAATCAGGTACACAACAACATCCTCAAATAAACTTTGAAACGTAATTTCTTCTTAGGTCTTCGATACTCATTACCACCCCCCCCCCTTAAATCCGCCCTTATCAGACGATTCAGTTTATCCAGAATCCCCCATGTACTGAACTGAATTTCATTTAAATCCGACAAATGATGACATAGTTATCGCAAATTAGTTGGACTTTGGAGGTTCTGCTTAAGAGCCTCTAGCACTGGTGTTTTAGGGCCTAAGTTGATATAATCTAACTTTGAACTCCATCCTCCAGAATCACCCCCTGAAATATATGAACGTTGAAACCGGACGCCCTGTATTCCTTTACAACGCCTTTATTATGGTTATGGAGTAAGAGGGCTTGAGTAATGCAACATAGTTCACCTAGAAGAATTCCACAACCACGATGGCTATCAGTACGGAATGGTAGATTTAATTAATGTTTTGATCTTATGAATGAAATATAAAAGAAGGAATGCTTTCGAAAATGAGGCAATAAATAATCAGAACACAATAAAGTATATTATCCAGCGTAGACTTTGGGATATTCCACCCTGATGAGTCCTAATAGGACGAAACTGCAGTCGGTGCGATTCTCAGTTGACATTGGACCATTCGGTCTGGTAGGGTGAACAGTATCGGAGACCTAGTTCGTATTCACATTTCATTTGTCATTATTTATAATGGCAAATGATTTGTGTCTTATTTCTTTCAATTATATAAGTAGCTGCCTTCTCAGCCGATGATCCCATATCATCATTTTCTTTGTTAAAGTATATTAAGTAACGAAAAGAACTGAAAACTTGTACTTTTTTCAGAATGTCAATAACATCAATCTCAGTGAAGTATTAGGAGCTTAATGTATTAGGTAGGACCTAGACAAAAATTCATAACACTACTCTCCTTCATTCATCACATTGAAAAACACAATTGTATAACTTCTGAAATTCTTATGAAAATTCGATTCCACTTTTGATTCTCATCGGTGAAATCAAGAATCAGATTTAGAAGAATCACTGGTTTACTAAAAACAAGAGCCTTGTCATATGTATAATCATTATCAGATTCTGGTACATGATTTACGTCATTCCTAGCTTTCATTTCTATGAAATTCCAAAACTCAGCATATAATGATAATCTCTTCAACTGAATCACACTCCATTTATAAAAAAATTATGAATTATACAGGGTGGTACTTATAAGTGCGAAAGCTTTCAGGGAATGATTCCTTGTAGGCATAAGCTAGTGGGCATTTCCTTTAGATATTACATTCTTCCAAATATGAGGAAAAAATACTATTTTTCTCTTGGAAGCGCTGAAAATTAAATCCTTAGACGTCTGTCAGCTACATTGTAAAAATATTCATTTGAGAGTATTTTGATAACGCACCACTGGTTTCCAGTTGAAACCGCAGTATATCACGTGATTAGCCAGGTATAATTGACGTATTCGATTTTGTGGACATGCCAATACCCGAAGAGGGCTCGAGAGAAACGTAAACATTTTAAATATTCATTGATCTATCATGGGTTTGAACCATTCCTTTTTTGGTGGATTATGGCGAAAAGGTTGATCTATCATAAAGAAGTTTGCTGAGCTCTACTAGTTCCTTATTAATCAAATGAAATATATTGTGTACCTACATGTGTGCCCAGAGGCAGGTGGACACGCCTCCGTCTTGAGATTTTGATCCCTTTGTCATTTTTCAGCAAAACAAACATACCGTCATGATATGATATTGACATTCTGAAAATGAATTTTGAAATGGAATTTGTGATTGGGCATGAACGAATCTTGTAAATCGGAAACAAAAAAATTTAGTATGTGACTGTAACTTCTTCTTTGCTCACAAAATGCCATTTTTCAGCACTTAAAAAAGTCTCTCTTCTCACTTTCGAAAGGTGACCCCTACTCGAAGACACACGTACCTACTTGTTAACACTTTGTTTACAGTAATATTCATCGGGTTTGTATAAGCTTCCATACCGGAGAATCTGCAGTTCATATTGATATCAAGAGAATCCAATATCAAATCTACGAGTCTATTCGAAATATTCACCAAGACCCATGACGACGTTCGTCCATACCGGGATCGTATAAGTACTCGAATCGTGTATTTGAGGTGTATGAACGGAAAACAGCGTTGCCATATTTAGGGACCCAATGCGTTGGTCAACTATACGAATTATATACAGCAAGTTGATGTCGACTGAAGCGCCCTCGCACTGGCCAAACACTGAAACTTTTCCATATATAATCACATGTAAAACCGATTTTTCAGACCCGGCTGAAAATGCACCCCTAGCATCCCCCCAGCCCCCTCATAACTTTTCTATAGTCAAACGTTACCAGTCCCGAAGCCGGGTCTGAAAACGTCACTTTTGGACTGAAAAGTCGGTCGAGTATACCGATTTGGGTCTGTATGTGCGGTCGAACAAATCTATATATATATATATATATATATATATATATATATATATAGTTATTAATGGTCATTGTCACCTCCAAAATATGAACTCAACAAGCGTTGTCACCTCATATATAACGCTCTCACCTCCGAAATCGGAGGTCACAACGTTTTGCCTTGTTTCTTAGCTTGTTAGACTCAGGAGACTTCAGGGATCAACATATCAAAAAATCGTTTTGAGGTCAGAACGCACCATATTTCTGTACTGTACAATCTTTTAGTTCAGCTATATACCACCAGCGCTAGTGCGCCGTCCTATATATGGAGAAATAAGTCGAAGAGACATTCAGTTCGTTGTCACCTCCGTAAATGGCAACACTGTAAACCATACTCGTATGGAGCAGGTGCACTGAGGCATGCATAAAAAAGTGTATCAAAACAACATCTGGCATTCTTTAGAACCATAAAATCGTCTGGTTGATGTAAAATGAATCGTTTGTGAAAAGTTCGGAGGTCGATATTTCTGACCCGACTATGAGATAACTAAAAATGTTTAAACGGAACATGTGTTATTGTCGTTATTGAAAGCTTCATTAGGTTCTTTCTTCTTTTATTTTGCAAGATTATCAGAGTTTGTCTAAGAATAAAAAAATTGCATATACCAGATTTCATTGAAATACACTAGTACGACTGAAAACTATTATTTTTTTTCACCTACACGAATTGAGTTTTTTAGTTCTTAGGGCCTAATGAAATCATCCCAAAAAATAATTATAAATTCTTTTCCTTATACATTGCACCAATATTTAGACGATATACGAACTGGAGCTTCGTCGTCAAAGGTGAATAGTACCAACATAATTTCTCCGTTTCGTCGAATTTTGAAAAATAAGGAAAAAACTTTGTGACTGATTGCATTTTAAAAGTTTCCTTTTAAGATAAACTGCGAACATTTCTCCACAGAAACAGATTCAAGAGAAAGGTGGAATCACCTTTTATAAACAGGTTCCTTGAACAAAGTTGGAGACTTTCAATAATGAACACTTAATAATAAATAATTCTATTCGTATGTTGATTATAACATAAGCATTAGGTTTTTTTAGTAACATATTTTTCAAGATATATTATATATATTCTCGAGAGCACAATAATTTCCGAAAGAAAGTACTTGAAGATTCGATATTCACGAAGCGGCTTTATTTGCGAGCATCAAAATTATGCTTCCTCAAATTCCACCCGATGATTCAGCAGATCCGAAATGTTAATGTCACCATATATTCAAGATTTCAGATTCGATCCAACTGAAATATGGTATCTTGGATGAAATATGTCGACTCAAAAGTTCATGCAGAATTTCAGCCGAACTTGACGAATAGGTTAGATGTGAAAATGAAGCTTTCTTATAATACGATCCTCACAGAATTTCGCATCATTTCCTTTTCGGAATATACTTTTTGGTGAATTTAAATTCGATCGTATTTTAGAGTTATTAAGTGAATGATAATGGATGTAACTCCAAAACAGTCGAGCAGATTTAGTTCGAGAGAGAGTCTCACCATCAAGACTCCACAGCGAGCAAGAAAATTTCTAGTGTTTGTTACTTTCTCTCGAAAGTTGAATGTCTACGAATGATCGGCCCCAAAAATTTAAAATCAATGTTCTCATCAAGAGCCTTATCTTACAAAAAAAAGTATGCAGCCAAACAGCGTAAACAAGTAAACGAGCCTATACCTGTCAGCAAGCAACTGAATTCAAAATTTGAAATACAAATCAAATAGCTTTTGGTGTATGCTCGTCTATCCACCTAGTAGGTAGATTCGCATTTTTCAGTCCGAGAATGTAATCATAAAAAAATGACTGAGGCCGTAAAAAAATTGACAGTGATACTGTCCGTGATTCCGACCTTAATATCTTGAAATTCTTTCGATAATCGCTAGAAATTTTCGAGATTCTGGATATGTAATACATGGGCTTCCAAGTTCCTACCTCGAACGCCGAAGGGTAGTCTCGATAGACCATACACGGGACTCTTTTCGAGCATTCGTGCGATGCTGGATGCCCGAAAGTCCCGTAGAGAGTCCTCGTCAGTGGCCTACATTAGGTTATGAATTTATTGGGATGAAGGAATGAGTATATTTAGATAAAATTTTATACTGAAGCGAAGAAAATGGTCGAAATCATGTCTTAAATGGGACCTACTTTGGATGATTGGGTTTAACAAAAATTGAAATCTCGAACATAAATTATGTATCACATAGAAACAAACCTCTCAACAAATAGGTGTAAACAATAAATATATAAAATGATATAAAAATGAGTTTGGAAGAATTATTTAACGAATTTGTTATCCCACAAACTAATATTTTCTTCGACGCATTTTGTTAAGGAGTGTTGAGCTTTTTGTTTTTTTTTTCGTCGAGCAAGCAGTAGGTTGTACTGCTTGCTATTTCCTTCATCTTTCATCTGGAAACCGATTTTGGCTCAACACAAGTTTTCCTTCATTTTCTGAATGTTCTCGTTCGGAAGGATAAAATTGATCATTCCTTTTATTCAAGAGTAATAGTATATTCTAAAACTAGTTGCAGAATGGGCTCCTATTCCAATACGAATGCGAAATTCGAAAACGAACGCATGAGTTTTGGAATTGCATTCTGCAACGAGTATTAGACGATATTTTCTCTATTTTAGTCAAATTTTGTGAAATTCAATGAAAAATTCAAATTATAGGTCCTAGTGACTTTCATATTGTATCTTGGCAGTTGGTGTGAATGTTAGGAAATACGAAAACTGACATTTCCAAATTGACGTTTGCTGAAATTTAAAAGGATCGGAAGTCATTGCTGTAACTGAAAACGATGCTGTAATGAATTCATTACAGCACTGTTTTTAGTACTGTAATGAACTCATTACGATACTGAAATAGAGAAATGCTTTTTAGTAATAAATTTACTAGGATGAAGACATGAGGATATTTAGAATTGATTTCATACCGAAGCGAAAAGAATGACTAAAACCATCTATTAAATGGTATTTTTTTTTTAATTTTCGAGGGGTGTTCTATCAGTTGTTCTTATTGACCAAGTTACTTTTTTGCATTTATAATATCGGCTTCCCACTTCTGAAACGAATTGACAAAATTAATCTTTATTCCCGTTGCTGTTGGAAAAATACACAGAGTAAAAAGCCGTTGAAAAGAAGAATCAGTGAGATTAAAGTTCGAAATTATTAGAAGAGTTATGAAATTCAAAAGCTGTCAAAAGGGGAATGGTATTAAAAAAGAATGTCACTTAATTGAAATCTATGTGCGATATACGAAAGACAAGAATAAGAATCATCGTTGCTTGGAAAAATTTATGACAGTAAAAGTATGATTGGAAGACTATTCGAAAAATTAAGTGGGCAGAATCCCTTCGAAAATTACGTTCAATAAATAAGATCACCCCACATTTTTTTAAAGGATATAGTTACATCAGAACTAAATTAGGGTATAGTTATATCAGAACTAAATTTGAGAATAGTTTACAACATCCAATAACCCTGTCCAAATGATGATTCAGTTTGTGATAACAGAAAGTATTCCGTAGGGAATATCCCTTCTTTATCCAAATGAATAAAAAAATGAGAAGCTTAGCAATATGTCGATATAAATTGAATTCTTATATACAATCCGCATTCCCTCAGTTACCTGCCCAATATATTATGTTGAGCTATTGGTTGAAGGAATTTATAAATATGACAGTTTTTTGGTAATGAAATTTTATAGTATATTGTTCAATGAGCGATAATGTAAGTCATAACAGACGCAGATGAATTTTGCAGCCCGAGCCTTCAGGCGAGGGGTGTAATTCATCAAGTGTGTTATGACCATTTCCGCGAATTGAACACTATACTTTACCTTCGACTTCTTCAGTGAAATTCGAATCAATCAGCATTTTCAAAATTGACAACAGTTGTCAAAAGCGATTTTTTTGGTCGAAAATCTAATCGATATCGAATACCGTAGAAAACGTCAGAAATTCACGTTTTCCAAATGCAATTTTTGGATATTCAGACCTAAGAAAATTTAGAAATGGATGGCGAGAACGTTACCTTGATGTCTGAAATAGAGTTCCCAAACGATTCGACTTTCTTATTCATTTCGTAATTCGTAAGCTACATTTTTCCTATTTGTATTATAGTGAGTTTTAGGCGTGAGTTATTATTACCACACACTATTGGTTTATGGAGACTGTTACAGATCAAAATGAGTTGAATAATGGATATATTATTCTATGGGAGTAGATAAAGATTATTATGTCTTTCCGTAAGTCCCGTATAACAATTACATATTTCCATGCATCAAATAAATGATGATTCATTATGCCGAGTATTTTATCCATCCAAAAGCTGCACTTATACCAATTAATTATTCACTCTCCCATTTTATTTGAAGACTTGTTTCTTTCCAATTGTAGTAAAATAACGTCTTGATATAATTCTCTTCCGTTATTGTTTGATTCAATAATTTTTGGAATTGCTACTATTGTAAAATTACGAAAAACCCCTCACCTCAATTTCTGTGGCTATTTTCATTCTTACTATTTAGTTATCGATTTGCGAAAAAACTGCACTTATTTTCTCCAAGAACTCCATTTCGCAGCATTGTGATGGGATTTTTTTAGCGATCTCACACAATTCAAAATATGTATATTGATATTACAACTTTTTATTAATTTCGTGAGTTTTTATTCATGTTACAAATGATTCGATTTCCACGAAATTCTGAATTTAGGTTATAGTTCCCCAAAAAGAAACCTTCGATTTATTCATTTTTGTATCTTTACTATTATACCAGTCCCATCTTTGGAATCGGATTACTATTTTACAAGTTGTTAGGATGAATCGTGGCAAATGGCTAGAGGTTTCAATAATTTCAAGACTTGGTCACGGATACTCAAACACCGGTCAGCGCCCTTTCACCCCACCACTTTTTGGCATCCATGTTGTGACGTAGAATTAGCCAACAGATACGGTGTTTACATTGTAGTGTGTACTGTTTTTGAAGTTTTCTTGGTTTTGTGGGTGAAAAACGGCACTTTTTGATATTATTTCAGTCCATTAATTAGAGTAGGACTCAGAAATAAAACATTTCCAATGAGTTTTGATTGAGAAAATACAAGAAAACTGGCTAAAACTATGTATAACCTTACCTTCCAAACGTAACTTTGGGATTTTTTATCTAGTGGTGAGACATAAAATGTACCATCTTTCAATATAAAAAAATTTTGCTGGTATATTTATTTGCTTGTATAAGAGTACCTATTGCCCTTCCGAAGAACTGATTTTCTTAATAAATGCAAACTACTTTTAGCAGAATTTCGTTCTTGAATCAATGAATTTAGATTTAAAGTATTAGGTTTGGAATTTTCTGTTATTCTATTGGCTTGGATTAGAGTACCTTAGTACCTACCTAGCTCATTCATGGACCTAATTTTCTTAATAAATGCAACCTACTTTCACCAATATTTTGTTCTTGAATCAATGAATTCAGATTCACAATATTGGAATTGGAGCACCCTTTCTACGACCGAAGAATCTTATATTTTTTCCGTGTAGTATAAGGCGAGAACGGAGCAAAATAAGGTAGAATTTAATAAAAATATAGCTGCAGCAATTATATTTTCATTTTAATTCGTTTTTTAGGTCAATAAGGTTTATTTTACAAACAAAATTATACTAGAAAAATCATTCATACTCGATTATTAGCGATAAAAGCAATTCATCTCATTTAAAAGTTCAAATCGTTGGCTAATTTAACGTCATCACATGCTTGCGTGAATGGAGGGGATGAAAGGGCGCTGACCGGTGTTTGAGTATCCGTGAGACTTGGTGATTTCCATTGAAAATTAAATTATTTAAGGTTCACTGGTCGCAAGGAGTTTCGAATTTGACCACATATTCTTCACCATTGATTCGAACCTAATCGTTCAAGATCATTTCGGCTGAAAATTCTTCAATTGAAGATATTTTGACGAAACGATAAATATCGTTTCGAATCCACAACAACAAGAATACTCCCCGATCTCCGACTCCTTTATAGACATGAATCAACCTTGAAAACCCAAGCCACCTGCATCCAATATATGAATATTGAATTTCATATATTCACTTCACCTACTCACCTCCGAAATTTGGCAACACCGCCGGAGGTTATAACGTTCACACTACAAGAAATATAAGCGGAGGCTACAGCGCCTCGATTGTTCAAACAAAATTTTTCCAGCAAAAATGTTTTCCCCTCTCTCGGTAATTTTGTTCTTTGGCTTCCCCTCTCCATATATCAACAAAAAATTTTCCATTGAGACTACTCCTTCACCCGGAGGTGGGGTCGCCCAGTCTACTTAACGGAGGTCACAGCTTAACAGGGGTTCATATATATATATATATATATATATATATATATATATATATATATATACAGGATGACTGGTGACGTAAGGGACAACGGCTAAGTGGAGATAGAGGACCTCAAACTGAATGAGAATTTGGGTTTCAAATGTCCCATAAGGGTATTCGTTTCGGAGATATAGGGTGATTTATGAAAAAAGGCTAAATCTATGAACCCCCATATCTTCGTTAATATGATATGTTTTTCGCTGATATTTTACATGTTTGTTCATACAGGCATTCTCTGTCAGCATAAGAAAAAAAAAATTGAAAAAATTGGTGGCCCGTACTCAAAAATTTCAATTTACATGTCAAGTGAGAAATATCACACGGTATATGAGATAAAATAAAATCAAATAGAAATTTGGAAAGAGGGAAAAAAACTGATGAAATATCTGTTTTTTTGTTTGAATGGCACAAATTTTCTTTCGTTTCTATGATATGTTGAAGTAAGGAAATTACAATATTTTTATATTCAAATAATGAAAATTAGTACTACTGATAGAAAAAACCTTGAATTCGAGGCGCTAGAATGAGCCTGGCATCAAAATATTTCTTCAAATCTTAAAATCTATTTTTATCAATTAATATTTCGATGCCATGAAAAATTTCAAAATAATATTTGTTGTAGATGGGGTGATGATAGAGTTGGATACTCAAACACAAAAATAGAAAAAGTCGCAAATATGATTCATAAAAAAATCAAGTAAGCAAATATTTTGATGCCAGGCTGATTCTAGCGCCTCGAATTCAAGGTTTTTTCTATCAGTAGTACTAATTTTCATTATTTGAATATAAAAATATTGTAATTTTCTTACTTCAACATATCATAGAAACGAAAGAAAATTTGTGCCATTCAAACAAAAAACAGATATTTCATCAGTTTTTTTCCCTCTTTCCAAATTTCTATTTGATTTTATTTTATCTCATATATCGTGTGATATTTCTCACTTGACATGTAAATTGAAATTTTTGAGTACGGGCCAGCAATTTTTTCAATTTTTTTCTTCTTATGCTGACAGAGAATGCCTGTATGAACAAACATGTAAAATATCAGCGAAAAACATATCATATTAACGAAGATATGGGAGTTCATAGATTTAGCATTTTTTCATAAATCACCCTATATCTCCGAAACGAATACCCTTATGGGACATTTGAAACCCAAATTCTCATTCAGTTTGAGGTCCTCTATCTCCACTTAGCCGTTGTCCCTTACGTCACCAGTCACCCTGTATATATATATATATATATATATATATATATATATATATATATATATATATATATATATATATATATATATATATATATATATATATATATATATATATAAATCTATATCAATAACGGGTTATTGGATGAGAAAGGACTGCAATTATGTGAAACTCATTTTATTCATCGTCGACGTTTCGGCTCATGTCTGAGCCTTCTTCAGGACTCTACAAGGTAATAATAATATGTTATAATACAATGTATAACACATCAACATGAGACTTACTGAATAGTCGAGGTTAAAACTATTTCTAGCATCAAAACAAGTCAACAAGTAGTCAGCAGAAGGCAACATATATCACAACAGGTGAAAAACCATATGAATAGAATTGTTAGGCACTAAAAGTCAATATATTTTAAAATCAAATTTCTTAAAATTCAGAAAGAAGTACGAAAACTGCACATATGCAACGTTGACAGAAACAATACAATTGAGGTTACATCACAGAACACATGATACAATACATGAATAATTCTTTTTCTTTGTATATCAACCAGAATCAACTGACACATCTCGGACAACATTATTATGTCTGTATGTAAATAAAAAGGAATATATATTACTGATATTTTCAATGTCCCTTCTAGAATTCATCACATTTTTGGTTCCTTTAATATGAAACATTTCTAAGAACGATCGCTTGTTTAAATTCCTTTCAAACTCCAATATCTTAGTCGAGTTATAATCCATTACATGTTTGGTTTTTCTACAGTACTCAGCAAGAGCACAAATTTTTTTGGGATTTTTTATGTCGCTTTTGTGTTGAGTGAGTCTCTTCTTAACTTGTTGGGAGGTTTGGCCTATGTAGCCTAAATTACATGACAAGCATGGAACATGATACACAACTCCCCTCATCTTCATTTTATCAATCCTATCCTTAACAGTAGAATAAAGACCGGCTATACTAAATTGATTCTTTACTGCTATCTTTAAACTAGGTTCCTTTAACAGATTGATCAACCTATGAGTAACATCAGGTATAGCTGGTAAAGATGCATAAGTAATTGGTGTTGAGACTTCGAGTTGAGATCCGTTTCCTCCACCTCTTGCATCACCCAAACCTTGTGACATATCACCCGATTGCAATCGTGCAGATGTATTAAAGATTAATTTGCTGCACATTGCTCTAGGATATCCGTTCTTTACAATTAAATCATAAAAGATTTTTAAATTCTTCATTAGGAGAGTTGGATGAGAAATTCTACTGATTCTCTCTTTCATACCAATAATCAGATTAATCTTTTGTTTCAGAGGATGACTTGATAAGAAGTTGATATATCTACCAGAGCTACTACTCTTTCTGAACCAATCAATCTTTAATTTATTATCACTTGATCTCATCACTCTTGTGTCAAGAAAGGGAACAGAATTGTTTGTTTCTTCCTCTATTGTGAACTTAATATGCTGATTAAAACTGTTAAAACTATCAAGGACGAACTGGATCTGATCAGCAGGAACCGCACAAATTATGTCATCAACATATTTTTTTATGATAGGGATCAAAAATGGTATCAAAGCTATTACAGCATCAAGCAGGTAGTCCATCACCATTCTAGCAATAATGGGACTTAATTTCATCCCCATGGGTGATCCGAATATCTGGCAAAAAAACTTTCCATCGAAGACGAAATAATTGGACTCAAAAAGAAACTTCAGGATATTTATGAACTCGCCCATTGGTATATCTGTATGTGCTGATATTGAAACCCAATTATGTTCTATGACAGTTATTACCAAGTCAAGAGGAATATTGCTATACAAGGATACAACATCCAAACTGATTAACTTGTAGTTCGGTGGTAATTGGAAATCATTAAACATGGCAGAAAACTCAAAACTGTCTCTAACATAATATCTATTATTAGAATTATCTACTGAATTGGTCAATATTGATGTTACGAACTCTGAAAGATGAGAAGTAGGGGTATCTATACATGACACAATCGGACGCAAAGTAAGGACAGGTTTGTGGACCTTCGGTAGGCCATAAAACCTAGCTGGAACACCATTATACTCATGTAAAATCTTACCTTGTTCCTTTGAAATATACTTCTTATCCACTAAATTTTTTACTATCGCATTAGCCTTAGTTTGAAACGATGAAGTAGGATCTCTTTGAAGTAGTCTATAATACCGATTATCATCCAGCACATCATAGGCCAAACGTAAATATTGATCTCTCCCAATTGCGACTGTGACATTACCCTTGTCTGATTGTAGTATTAAAAGATCAGGGTGACTCCTCAGAAAGCTCCTGCAATGATAGTATTCTCTCTGGAAAACATTCCTTATGACAGGAGAACTCCTGAGATAATTGGTTATCACATTAGTTGTTAGAGATCTAGTAATATTTCTGTCGTCCTCATTAAAGTATTTTTTTGAATGAATGACATATTCAACGTCAGCAAGGAGCTTTTGAAGGGACACTTCGCCCCTAGGAATGTCTATACAAAATTTATTGCCCAAAGAAAGAAATCTTTCAACTCTTTTAGGAATCTGAAAGGAACTCACATTTTTAAACCAACCAGATTGCTGGCATACCTTATCTAATTGTTCGTCTTTTAAAAAATTTTTGCCAGATATTCGGATCACCCATGGGGATGAAATTAAGTCCCATTATTGCGAGAATGGTGATGGACTACCTGCTTGATGCTGTAATAGCTTTGATACCATTTTTGATCCCTATCATAAAAAAATATGTTGATGACATAATTTGTGCGGTTCCTGCTGATCAGATCCAGTTCGTCCTTGATAGTTTTAACAGTTTTAATCAGCATATTAAGTTCACAATAGAGGAAGAAACAAACAATTCTGTTCCCTTTCTTGACACAAGAGTGATGAGATCAAGTGATAATAAATTAAAGATTGATTGGTTCAGAAAGAGTAGTAGCTCTGGTAGATATATCAACTTCTTATCAAGTCATCCTCTGAAACAAAAGATTAATCTGATTATTGGTATGAAAGAGAGAATCAGTAGAATTTCTCATCCAACTCTCCTAATGAAGAATTTAAAAATCTTTTATGATTTAATTGTAAAGAACGGATATCCTAGAGCAATGTGCAGCAAATTAATCTTTAATACATCTGCACGATTGCAATCGGGTGATATGTCACAAGGTTTGGGTGATGCAAGAGGTGGAGGAAACGGATCTCAACTCGAAGTCTCAACACCAATTACTTATGCATCTTTACCAGCTATACCTGATGTTACTCATAGGTTGATCAATCTGTTAAAGGAACCTAGTTTAAAGATAGCAGTAAAGAATCAATTTAGTATAGCCGGTCTTTATTCTACTGTTAAGGATAGGATTGATAAAATGAAGATGAGGGGAGTTGTGTATCATGTTCCATGCTTGTCATGTAATTTAGGCTACATAGGCCAAACCTCCCAACAAGTTAAGAAGAGACTCACTCAACACAAAAGCGACATAAAAAATCCCAAAAAAATTTGTGCTCTTGCTGAGCACTGTAGAAAAACCAAACATGTAATGGATTATAACTCGACTAAGATATTGGAGTTTGAAAGGAATTTAAACAAGCGATCGTTCTTAGAAATGTTTCATATTAAAGGAACCAAAAATGTGATGAATTCTAGAAGGGACATTGAAAATATCAGTAATATATATTCCTTTTTATTTACATACAGACATAATAATGTTGTCCGAGATGTGTCAGTTGATTCTGGTTGATATACAAAGAAAAAGAATTATTCATGTATTGTATCATGTGTTCTGTGATGTAACCTCAATTGTATTGTTTCTGTCAACGTTGCATATGTGCAGTTTTCGTACTTCTTTCTGAATTTTAAGAAATTTGATTTTAAAATATATTGACTTTTAGTGCCTAACAATTCTATTCATATGGTTTTTCACCTGTTGTGATATATGTTGCCTTCTGCTGACTACTTGTTGACTTGTTTTGATGCTAGAAATAGTTTTAACCTCGACTATTCAGTAAGTCTCATGTTGATGTGTTATACATTGTATTATAACATATTATTATTACCTTGTAGAGTCCTGAAGAAGGCTCAGACATGAGCCGAAACGTCGACGATGAATAAAATGAGTTTCACATAATTGCAGTCCTTTCTCATCCAATAACCCGTTATTGATATAGATTCATAATAAGAGTTGGAGTTACCGATTTGTGTATATATATATATATATATATATATATAGGTAGGTAGGTTAAGGGTGTATTTCGACTCGCTACTTAGTATTTGGAGGCTTTTTTTTCATCTGCTCTTTAAATTTTACTTGCCAAACTTACAACCCAAAAATAGAAACAAAAAAACCGAAGAAATAATACTGCTGAAAGACATGTTAGATAAGACATACATGGTCTCTATGAAAAGACCAGAGCTTAAAGAGCATTATAAAAATATTAAAAAAATATATGATGAAAAAATGAGTGAACAGAAAAAATCCCAATTTCAGGAACAGATACATAAAGCTAATAACAAATCTGAAGCTACCTGGCAGGTCATCAAAACTGTTACAGGAAAAAACAAAGATGAGAAGGAGAAAACACCTAGAAATATACCACTAATGGATAAATTTAATGATTATTTCACTAGAAAAACTTTTGACTCAGTGAAGGATATGCCAAAAATAAATGATCACATTATTATAGACAGAGTAGAAAATTCATTCAACATGTTTGAGATCATGGAGAATGAACTCAAGATTATTATCACTAAAAAACTGAAAAATAAAAATAGTGTAGGATGGGACGGAATTCCGTTAAAAATCATTGAAAGATCTTTTGACATAATTAAAAAACCTTTATGCTACATAATGAACAGATCACTCATGATTGGAATTTTCCCAGAACACCTGAAAATAGCAGTAATGAAACCCATGTATAAGAAAGGGGACCCTAAACAATTAAGTAATTATAGACCAATTAGCAAACTAACAGCATTCTCAAAAATTTTTGAAAGAGTACTCTACGACAGACTCCTCAAGTTCTTTGGTAAATTCAAGATACTCAGTGAAAGCCAACATGGCTTCCTAAAAAGCAAGAGTACGGAAACGGCAATGTATGAACTGGTTCAGGCAGTCCTGAGAGCACTTGAAGAGGGTGACACTCCATTAGGATTATTCTTGGACCTAGCAAGTGCATTTGACTGTGTGGAATATAAGAGGCTATACGACAAACTTGAGAGATATGGTATAAGAGGTAATATACCCTGAAATTCATAAAAAGCTATCTCACCAATAGAAAGCAAAGGGTAATGATGGAAGAGGATGGAATACAATATGTGTCAGCAGACAACACACCTATCCTGGGACTCCTGGGAGTACCACAGGGCAGCATACTGGGACCTTTACTGTTCATTGTGTACCTGAATGACCTCCCTGAACAATTAATTTCAGAAAACAAGTCAGTTTTCATTTACGCAGAAGACACAAACATTCTTATCAAGAATAAAACATTACAGGACGTTATACAAGAAAAGGATACAACTATAGAGAAATTGGAAACATGGGGCATAGCGAATAAATTGGTGCTAAATAAAAACAAAACTGAATGCCTTTTCTTTGAAACTGGAAAAGCTAAGAAAATGTACCCAAGAATTATATCAATAGGGACAACAGAAGTAACAGTGGCGAAATCAATGAAGTTCCTGGGAGTTTACTTAGACTCAAATTTGAAGTGGTGGGAACAAATAGAGTACCTCAATAGTCGCTTGAGTTCTGTAGGATATACCTTCAATGTACTCAGACGTCAACTTTATCAGGAAACGTTGTTGATACTGTATCACGCGAACTTTATGTCGGTGTTGAGTTATGGAATAACCATATGGGATGGCAGCAATCAAGTAAATAGACTATTTTCGATACAAAAAAGGGTTATAAGATATATATTCGGCATGAGCTACAGGGAATCATGTAGAGGAATCTTTAAAAAGCATAAATTAATGACAGTATATATATATTTTAAATTTATGACGGACACACATGACGATTATTGCTGTAATATATTTCCTGAGAAAAATTTATACCTGAAATTTGTGAATGCTATTGAAGTTTATCAAAAAAACCTCAATTAATTTTAAGCCCTGAAGAAGGACCGAAGTGGCCCGAAAGCTTGGCAAGTAAAATTTAAAGAGCAGATGAAAAAAAAGCCTCCAAATACTAAGTAGCGAGTCGAAATACACCCTTAACCTACCTACCTATATATATATATATATATATATATATATATATATATATATATATATATATATATAGTTATTAATGGTCATTGTCACCTCCAAAATATAAACTCAACAAGCGTTGTCACCTCATATATAACGCTCTCACCTCCGAAATCGGAGGTCACAACGTTTTGCCTTGTTTCTTAGCTTGTTAGACTCAGGAGACTTCAGGGATCAACATATCAAAAAATCGTTTTGAGGTCAGAACGCACCATATTTCTGTACTGTACAATCTTTTAGTTCAGCTATATACCACCAGCGCTAGTGCGCCGTCCTGTATATGGAGAAATAAGTCGAAGAGACATTCAGTTCGTTGTCACCTCCGTAAATGGCAACACTGTAAACCATACTCGTACGGAGCAGGTGCACTGAGGCATGCATAAAAAAGTGTATCAAAACAACATCTGGCATTCTTTCGAACCATAAAATCGTCTGGTTGATGTAAAATGAATCGTTTGTGAAAAGTTCGGAGGTCGATATTTCTGACCCGACTATGAGATAACTAAAAATCTTTGAACGGAACATTTGTTATTGTCGTTATTAAAAGCTTCATTAGGTTCTTTCTTCTTTTATTTTGCAAGATTATCAGAGTTTGTCTAAGAATAAAAAAATTGCATATACCAGATTTCATTGAAATACACTAGTACGACTGAATACAGTATATTTTCCCCGAAACTGAATTACGAGCCGGTTTTCTAATGACGTTTATTTTTTTTTCACCTACACGAATTGAGGTTTTTAGTTCTTAGGGCCTAATGAAATAATCCCAAAAAATGATTATAAATTCTTATCCTTATACATTGCACCAATATTTAGACGATATACGAACTGTAGCTTCGTCGTCAAAGGTGAATAGTACCTACATAATTTCTCCGTTTCGTCGAATTTTGAAAAATAAGGAAACAACTTTGTGACTGATTGCATTTTAAAAGTTTCCTTTTAAGATAAACTGCGAACATTTCTCAACAGAAACATATTCAAGAGAAAGGTGGAAGGTGGAATCACCGTTTATAAAAAGGTTCCTTGAAAAAAGTTGGAGACTTTCAATAATGAGCACTTAATAATAAATAATTCTATTCGTATGTTGATTATAACATAAGCATTAGGTTTTTTTAGTAACATATTTTTCGAGATATATGAAAGTTTGCCTCTCGATAGCACAATAATTTCCGAAAGAAAGTACTTGAAGATTCGATATTCACGAAGCGGCTTTATTTGCGAGCATCAAAATTATGCTTCCTCAAATTCCACCCGATGATTCAGCAGATCCGAAATGTTAATGTCACCATATATTCAAGATTTCAGATTCGATCCAACTGAAATATGGTATCTTGGATGAAATATGTCGACTCTAAAGTTCATGCAGAATTTCAGCCGAACTTGACGAATAGGTTAGATGTGAAAATGAAACTTTCTTATAATACGATCCTCACAGAATTTCGCATCATTTCCTTTTCGGAATATACTTTTTGGTAAATTTAAATTCGATCGTATTTTAGAGTTATTAAGTGAATGATAATGGATGTAACTCCAAAACAGTCGAGCAGATTTAGTTCGAGAGAGAGTCTCACCATCAAGACTCCACAGCGAGCAAGAAAATTTCTAGTGTTTGTTCCTTTCTCTCGAAAGGTGAATGTCTACGAATGATCGGCCCCAAAAATTTAAAATCAATGTTCTCATCAAGAGCCTTATCTTACAAAAAAAGTATGCAGCCAAACAGCGTAAACAAGTAAACGAGCCTATACCTGTCAGCAAGCAATTGAATTCAAAATTTGAAATACAAATCAAATAGCTTTTGGTGTATGTAGCTTCTGAGTGCTCGTCTATCCACCTAGTAGGTAGATTCGCATTTTCAGTCCGAGAATGTAATTATAAAAAAATGACTGAGGCCGTAAAAAAATTGACAGTGATACTGTCCGTGATTCCGACCTTAATATCTTGAAATTCTTTCGATAATCGCTAAAAATTTTCGAGGTTCTGGATATGTAATACATGGGCTTCCAAGTTCCTACCTCGAACGCCGAAGGGTAGTCTCGATAGGCCATACACGGGACTCTTTTCGAGCATTCGTGCGATGCTGGATGCCCGAAAGGCCCGTAGAGAGTCCTCGTCAGTGGCCTACATTAGGTTATGAATTTATTGGGATGAAGGAATGAGTATATTTAGATAAAATTTTATACTGAAGCGAAGAAAATTGTCGAAATCATGTCTTAAATGGGACCTACTTTGGATGATTGGGTTTAACAAAAAATTGAAATCTCGAACATAAATTATGTATCACATAGAAACAAACCTCTCAACAAATAGGTGTAAACAATAAATATATAAAATAATATAAAAATGAGTTTGGAAGAATTATTTAACGAATTTGTTATCCCACAAACTAATATTTTCTTCGACGCATTTTGTTGAGGAGTGTTGAGCTTTTTTTTTTTTTCGTCGAGCAAGCAGTACTGCTTGCTATTTTCGTCTTTCATCTGGAAACCGATTTCGGCTCAACACAAGTTTTCCTTCATTTTCTGAATGTTCTCGTTCGGAAGGATAAAATTGATCATTCCTTTTATTCAAGAGTACCTAAATGCTTTTTAGTAATATATATATATATATTCTTTTGAAAGAGAGAATAACATACTGTTTTGTAATATCAAACAATATATGGCATATGGCACGTGTGAAGAAATGGCGACAAGGAACAGACTGTATAAAAGAATAAAATCTGTTTCTCGCTCCAAATCTGAGTGTTAGCAGAGGGAATGTAAACGGGGTACCATACAATTCTGCGCATGATACACGAGAACAGATAAAAACCTCTGAAAAAACTCTGTCTCCCCGTGTATGTGTGGTGATACTGAATTTGTTAAAAAATATGCTGCTATCCATGTTACAGAGCTCCTTGTGCTTGAAAACATGCCTTTTCATCGAACTGGAGGCAAATATCTTGAAATTACATCTGTAACAAGAAAAAAAGAAGAAAAACGAGAAAGAAGCAGTAGAAAAAAATACTTCACCTGCTAAAAAAACCTTTTCACTAGGATGAAGACATGAGGATATTTAGAATTGATTTTTTACCGAAGCGAAAAGAATGACTAAAGCCATCTCTTAAATGGTATTTTTTTTTAATTTTCGAGGCGTGTTCCAGCAGTTGTTCTTATTGACCAAGTTACTTTTTTTGCATTTATAATATAGGCTTCTCACTTCTGAAACGAATTGACAAAATTAATCTTTATTCCCGTTGCTGTTGGAAAAATACACAAAGTAAAAAGCCGTTGAAAAGAAGAATCAGTGAGCTTAAAGTTCGAAATTATTAGAAGAGTTATGAAATTCAAAAGCTGTCAAAAGGGATATGGTATTGAAAAAGAATGTCACTTAATTGAAATCTATGTGCGATATACGAAAGACAAGAATAAAATTCATCGTTGCTTGGAAAAATTTATGACAGTAGGAGTATGATTGGAAGACTATTCGAAAAATTAAGTGGGCAGAATTCCCTTCGAAAATTACGTTCAATAAATAAGATCACCCCACATTTTTTTAAAGGATATAGTTACATCAGAACTAAATTAGGGTAAAGTTATATCAGCACTAAATTTGAGAATAGTTTACAACATCCAATAACCCTGTCCAAATGATGATTCAGTTTGTGATAACAGAAAGTATTCCGTAGGGAATATCCCTTCTTTATCCTAATGAATAAAAAAATGAGAAGCTTAGCAATATGTCGATATAAATTGAATTCTTATATACAATCCGCATTCCCTCAGTTACCTGCCCAATATTATGTTGAGCTATTGGTTGAAGGAATTTATAAATATGACATTTTTTTGGTAATGAAATTTAATAGTATATTGTTCAATGAGCGATAATGTAAGTCATAACAGACGCAGATGAATTTTGCAGCCCGAGCCTTCAGGCGAGGGGTGTAATTCATCAAGTGTGTTATGACCATTTCCGCGAATTGAACACTATACTTTACCTTCGACTTCTTCAGTGAAATTCGAATCAATCAGCATTTTCAAAATTGACAACAGTTGTCAAAAGCGATTTCTTTGGTCGAAAATCTAATCGATATCGAATACCGTAGAAAACGTCAGAAATTCACGTTTTCCAAATGCAATTTCTGGATATTCAGACCTAAGAAAATGATAGAAATGGATGGCGAGAACGTTACCTTGATGTCTGAAATAGAGTTCCCAAACGATTCGACTTTCTTATTCATTTCGTAATTCGTAAGCTACATTTTTCCTATTTGTATTATAGTGAGTTTTAGGCGTGAGTTATTATTACCTCACACTATTGGTTTATGGAGACTATTACAGATCAAAATGAGTTGAATAATGGATATATTATTCTATGGGAGTAGATAAAGATTATTATGTCCCGTATAACAATTACATATTTCCATGCATCAAATAAATGATGATTCTTTATGCCGAGTATTTTATCCATCCAAAAGCTGCACTTATACCAATTATTATTCACTCTCCCATTTTATTTGAAGACTTGTTTCTTTCCAATTGTAGTAAAATAACGTCTCGATATAATTCTCTTCCGTTATTGTTTGATTCAATAATTTTTGCAATTGCTACTATTGTAAAATTACGAAAAACCCCTCACCTCAATTTCTGTGGCTATTTTCATTTAGTTTATTTAGTTATCGATTTGCGAAAAAACTGCACTTATTTTCTCCAAGAACTCCATTAGCAGCATTGTGATGGGATTTTTTTAGCGATCTCACACAATTATCAATATGTATATTGATATTACAACTTTTTATTAATTTCGTGAGTTTTTATTCATGTTACAAATGATTCGATTTCCACGAAATTCTGAATTTAGATTATGGTTCCCCAAAAAGAAACCTTTAATTTATTCATTTTTGTATCTCTACAATTATACCAGTCCCATCTTTGGAATCGGATTACTATTTTACAAGTTGTTAGGATGAATCGTGGCAAATGGCTAGAGGTTTCAATAATTTCAAGACTCGGTGATTTCCTTTGAAAATTAAATTATGGTTCACTGGTCGCAAGGATTTTCGAATTTGACCACATATTCTTCACCATTGATTTCAACCTAATCGTTCAAGATCATTTCGGCTGAAAATTCTTCAATTGAAGATATTTTGACGAAACGATAAATATCGTTTCGAATCCACAACAACAAGAATACTCCCCGATCTCCGACTCCTTTATAGACATGAATCAACCTTGAAAAACCAAGCCACCTGCATCCAATATATGAATATTGAATTTCATATATTCACTTCACCTACTCACCTCCGAAATTTGGCAACACCGCCAACGTTCACACTACAAGAAATATATGCGGAGGCTACAGCGCCTCGATTGTTCAAACAAAATTTTTTCAGCAAAAATGTTTTCCCCTCTCTCGGTAATTTTGTTCTTTGGCTTCCCCTCTCCATATATCAACAAAAATTTTTCCATTGAGACTACTCCTTCACCCGGAGGTGAGGTCGCCCAGTCTACTTAACGGAGGTCACAGCTTAACAGGGGTTCATATATATATATATATATATATATATATATATATATATATATATAGGTAGGTAGGTTAAGGGTGTATTTCGACTCGCTACTTAGTATTTGGAGGCTTTTTTTTCATCTGCTCTTTAAAGATAGGTGGTGACTTAGATCTGATGGACGAGCTTTATAAAAGCGATAATTGGCCTACCGGAGTAACTGTACGTCGCTTCAGTTTTTTTTCGCAGAGACGGAATACCAAAATGAAAAATTAAATGCAAAACTTTCAAAATTTTTAACATTGACAAATATAAATTTGCGATCGCTAGCCAACAAAATTGACGAGTTCGCCCATTTCTTGAATCGACAGAACATTCACTTGGCCTGCATTTCGGAGCATTGGCTTACTTACGATATTCTGGATAGAATTAATATAGATGGATATGTTGTGGCCAGCACTTTTTGTCGGGAGTCATCTCGTCACGGTGGAGCAGCAGTATTGATAAAGAAATACGATATGCAATTCAAGGAACTTGAAAAAATAAAAAGTCTCTCCATAGAAAAGGAGGCCGAAATTGCAGCTGTGAGAATACCTAAACAGAGTTTAATTGTTGTAGCCCTATATCGCCCACCATGTGGAAAATTTTCGACTTTCCTCTCTGTTATCGAACAAGCCCTTGATATCTGCCTGGGGGACCATTGTCATGACCGCTTTATTTTCGCTGGAGACTATAATGTGGACTTTTCTGGAAGTTCACCTGAGAAGAATCAACTTATAGAAGTCTTCAGCTCTTATAACATGAAACATATGTTTTTTGAGCCATCTCGTGTGAGTCGACAATCCTCAACTTGTATAGACAATATATTCGGAAATTTTTCTGAAAATTGTGAAAAAATAACAATCGAACCCTATCTCTCTGATCACCGTGCCCAGTTGTTGAGGTTTCCATGTGGGGACCTTCAATCTGAAAAAGATAGCTTCAAAATAGTTAGGAATATAAACACCACGAATACTTACCGATTTGTGCAAAAGATTGAAACAGAGGATTGGACGATCCTATATGCCAGTGATGCGAAAGAGCAATACACAAACTTCCACAGTAGATTTCTTGAGATATTCGCATCTTCTTTTCCTGAAACTAAAATAAAAATTATGCAACGAAAAACGTATAGAGAAACGAAGTACACTAGGGACCTGAGAAACAAACTCGAAGCAGCTACTACCATTGCCGAAGTAAAAAACGACCAAGCTAGTAAGGACCTCTGCAGCTTTTTGAAAAAGTCATTAAAGGATGCCATAAATAATTCAGTAAAAATACGAAACGCCGAAAAATTGGAGGGGGCAGTGAACAGGAGTCGAGAAACTTGGAAGCTGATCAATCGGGAATCAGGAAGAAAAATAGATTCAAACTGTATAGAGGATGACAATATGACAGCAAACAATCTGAATGACTATTTCACATCAGTCGGCAAGAAGATATCAGATCAGGTTAGGCCCAATCATGAGGCTGCCAATCGCTTTCTTAAGAAGTGTAAGTCGAGTACCTCAGATTCTTTATTCCTGTTTCCGGTTACTGAAGTTGAAATAGAAAATTTGATGAAGTCACTGAAAAACAAAGACTCAAAAGACATTTATGGAATGACAGTACCGCTGATGAAACACACTGCATCATGCATAAAAAAGCCATTATGCAAAATCCTGAATGACTGCATAGACCAAGGCATATTTCCTGAGGAACTGAAAACGGCAATGGTAACACCTATACCAAAAGAGCGAAATGCAGAAGACTACACAGGTTACAGACCAATATCGATTTTACCCGTCTTCTCTAAGATTTTCGAGTTGATATTGAAGAGTCGTCTGATAGACTTCTTGGAGGAAAGGTCATGTCTCAATATTGCTCAACACGGCTTTAGGAGGGGAAGGTCAACAGTAACGGCTATGATAGACGTCCTTGAGAGTGTTCTGGAAGCGTACAACGGCTGTGAGGAGGTGGAAATGTCATGTGTGGACCTCAGTAAAGCTTTTGATAGTGTCTGCCACAAACTGCTTTTGGAAAAACTCCAACACTATGGAATAAGAGGAAAAGCTTTGGAGATCTTCAAGTCATATTTGTCCGACAGATATCAGGCAGTGAGATGGAGTGGGGAGACCTCCGTTTTGAGGAAGATAGAGGTAGGTGTTCCCCAGGGATCAATTCTAGGTCCCCCTCTTTTCATTTTGTTTGTTAATGACATTTTTGATAATGTACCCTCGGATAAGACTTGTAGCTATGCGGACGATACTTCATTTCTGAACAGGTCTACTTCGAGAAGAACTCTGCATGAAAAAACTAGCCATACTGAGATTAACGCTATAGACTGGTTTTCAGCAAACGGCCTACTAATGAATTCCTCCAAAACACAGAAAATCATCTTCAGTAATAAACTGCTTACGACATCGTCCGTAAAATACTTGGGGTTGGAATTTCAGTCAGATTTAAATTGGAAGAATCATATAACCAACCTGTGTAAGAAGTTATCGACTGCAATATTCTTGATACGGAGAGTGAGACAAATAAGTAACATAAACATCGCTAAACTCACTTATTATTCATCCTTCCATAGTCTGGCTGTTTATGGTATAATCTTGTGGGGTCAGGGTGCGGAAGCTGAGCGAGTCCTCCTGCAACAGAAGAAAGCGGTTCGCGCCATATTCGGGATGAGGAGCACTGATAGCTGCAGAGATGTGTTCAAAAGGGAGAGAATCTTGACAATAACATCTGTCTTTATACTTACATGCGTTAACTATGTTCACCAACAACCGAACAAGTTCACTAGAAATTCGCATTATCATGGCTACAATACAAGAGAGAAGGACAACTTTGCTATCCCCCATGCCAGAATAACTAAGACTCAACAGGGCTCTAATCACACTTGCCTCAAACTCTATAATCGACTTCCAGACCACTTGAAGCGACTGGGTACATCGGCGTTCAGTAGACGAGTAAAGGATTTACTACTAGAGAAAACTATATACAAGTTGAGCGAGTTTTTAAATTAATTGTTTAATTTTAATTGTTGAAATTTTCAAAGTAGGTGTTGTATAAATATGTGTGCATATATTTTATATAATGTGGATATACTTGTTTGACAGGCCATGTAATTTTGATGGTAAATATTTGTACATGTAATGTTTACTTTATCATGTATGAATAAATTATTATTATTATTCTTCTCTCTCTCTACCGTTCTCAGCTCGAGCTGGTTATTCTTCTATGAACCAGTGAAAAAACAATTCAGTTCCTCCCACTAGTTCAGAAATTTCCGCACTATGTAACAGGTTTGCAAATCCACAGCCTGCCGTGCACATCCCGCGATATTCCGGGATAATTCGATCCCTTGAAGATTTCTCTTCTCCATCCAGGAAGTGGTTTGTCCTCGCAATTGTTCACATAATGAAAAGCTCGCATTACTTCAATATTCATTTCGCGGCTACACTGGATACGTGCGTTGCGAGCTCCCCTGCGGGCAGTCCTCCTCACGGTGGTCGAGCCAGCAGGTGGAGTGGCATCTCGATCTTCTGCCATGATATCGGTTTCCACTTCTCGTTCATGGGTTTGCCACCATTTACCCTTGGTGGCCCAGGTAACTCGGGCCGTGGGGACGTCACCCCCCATGTGGCGTGGCAGAAACCAAACCACACCCGTGCGGGTTTATTATTATTATTATTATTATTATTAATTTTACTTGCCAAGCTTTCGGCCCACTTCGGTCCTTCTTCAGGGCTTAAAATTAATTGAGGTTTTTTTGATAAACTTCAATAGCATTCACAAATTTCAGGTATAAATTATTCTCAGGAAATATATTACAGCAATAATCGTCATGTGTGTCCGTCATAAATTTAAAATATATATATATACTGTCATTAATTTATGCTTTTTAAAGATTCCTCTACATGATTCCCTGTAGCTCATGCCGAATATATATCTTATAACCCTTTTTTGTATCGAAAATAGTCTATTTACTTGATTGCTGCCATCCCATATGGTTATTCCATAACTCAACACCGACATAAAGTTCGCGTGATACAGTATCAACAACGTTTCCTGATAAAGTTGACGTCTGAGTACATTGAAGGTATATCCTACAGAACTCAAGCGACTATTGAGGTACTCTATTTGTTCCCACCACTTCAAATTTGAGTCTAAGTAAACTCCCAGGAACTTCATTGATTTCGCCACTGTTACTTCTGTTGTCCCTATTGATATAATTCTTGGGTACATTTTCTTAGCTTTTCCAGTTTCAAAGAAAAGGCATTCAGTTTTGTTTTTATTTAGCACCAATTTATTCGCTATGCCCCATGTTTCCAATTTCTCTATAGTTGTATCCTTTTCTTGTATAACGTCCTGTAATGTTTTATTCTTGATAAGAATGTTTGTGTCTTCTGCGTAAATGAAAACTGACTTGTTTTCTGAAATTAATTGTTCAGGGAGGTCATTCAGGTACACAATGAACAGTAAAGGTCCCAGTATGCTGCCCTGTGGTACTCCCAGGAGTCCCAGGATAGGTGTGTTGTCTGCTGACACATATTGTATTCCATCCTCTTCCATCATTACCCTTTGCTTTCTATTGGTGAGATAGCTTTTTATGAATTTCAGGGTATATTACCTCTTATACCATATCTCTCAAGTTTGTCGTATAGCCTCTTATATTCCACACAGTCAAATGCACTTGCTAGGTCCAAGAATAATCCTAATGGAGTGTCACCCTCTTCAAGTGCTCTCAGGACTGCCTGAACCAGTTCATACATTGCCGTTTCCGTACTCTTGCTTTTTAGGAAGCCATGTTGGCTTTCACTGAGTATCTTGAATTTACCAAAGAACTTGAGGAGTCTGTCGTAGAGTACTCTTTCAAAAATTTTTGAGAATGCTGTTAGTTTGCTAATTGGTCTATAATTACTTAATTGTTTAGGGTCCCCTTTCTTATACATGGGTTTCATTACTGCTATTTTCAGGTGTTCTGGGAAAATTCCAATCATGAGTGATCTGTTCATTATGTAGCATAAAGGTTTTTTAATTATGTCAAAAGATCTTTCAATGATTTTTAACGGAATTCCGTCCCATCCTACACTATTTTTATTTTTCAGTTTTTTAGTGATAATAATCTTGAGTTCATTCTCCATGATCTCAAACATGTTGAATGAATTTTCTACTCTGTCTATAATAATGTGATCATTTATTTTTGGCATATCCTTCACTGAGTCAAAAGTTTTTCTAGTGAAATAATCATTAAATTTATCCATTAGTGGTATATTTCTAGGTGTTTTCTCCTTCTCATCTTTGTTTTTTCCTGTAACAGTTTTGATGACCTGCCAGGTAGCTTCAGATTTGTTATTAGCTTTATGTATCTGTTCCTGAAATTGGGATTTTTTCTGTTCACTTATTTTTTCATCATATATTTTTTTAATATTTTTATAATGCTCTTTAAGCTCTGGTCTTTTCATAGAGACCATGTATGTCTTATCTAACATGTCTTTCAGCAGTATTATTTCTTCGGTTTTTTTGTTTCTATTTTTGGGTTGTAAGTTCAATTTCACCAGTGGAAAATTTTGATCGAATATGTCCTGGTATTTTATTGCAAAAAGGTTCCACATTTCATTAATGTTTTCCTCCTGTATATCATACACCTCCGACCAATCCACCCTTTTCAGTTCTTCTTTGAAAGATGTTATTGCCTCTTTCTTGAAATGTCTGGTTAATTTTTATTGACTGGTTTTGTTATTGATTTGCAGTAAATTGTTAATTTCAGTGCTAAGTGGTCGGATGTGTGTGGTTGAAATATTTCTGTGTGTACATCCTCAATGTCTGAAAGGATATTATCTATGCAAGAACTTTTGTTAGCTGTTATTCTTGTAGGTTCTGCAAATAGAAGTTTTGAATTTAAATTATTTACAAAAGATTTAAAACATTGTGTACATTAATCTCTGTTATCTAAAACATCAATATTAAAATCACCCGAAATAACATGATATGCCTTTTCGTTAGCTAATTTATCAAATAATATAGTGAGTCTATCAAAGAATATCCCCTCATCAGACATGGGTGGTCTGTATATGCAAATCATAATCACCTTTCCACCGTCCACGTGAAACTCAACGGCACAACACTCAAAAACACAAGGAACAGATAACGAATTTATATCTGACCTCAGTTTGTAGTTTATATTGTTCCTACAGTAAATTGCACACCCTCCATGTTGTCTTTCGCTCCGACAGTATGATGAAGCTAGTTGAAAATCCCGTATCTGATAGTTCTTCAATTTTTCCAGTGTTCGCAAACATTAACATTATGAGTGCCCTTGGCTCAGTGGTAGAGCGTTGGAATTAGGACCCAGAGGTCCGGAGTTCAATCCCGAGCTAGTCTTGGCAGGGGCCACCATTCTCACTGTTGGGTCAAAAATTAACAGTGCTGTGCCTAAGGTGGCGTAAGGACACAGTAACAAAGCCTACACAGAACACAACTGCTTACTCCGAACTCGGCACAAGTTACAAGCTTCAAAGCTTGTAGTTTCAGAGGGGTCTCCTCAGGAGATCTAGGAGTAGTCAGGATAAACAATATATATATATTAAGAAAATCAATATCATGGTCATGGACGATGCTCTCAAGTTTCAAGTGACTATTCCCAATTGATTGAACATTCTGGAAAAGAACCCTTACTCTTCTGTTTGCTGTTTCTTCCACTCCAGTTTGAATAAAAAAGGATTGATTCTTGTTCCTTCTGGCCAAATGCTTGGGTTTTTTAATTCATTTATATTTTTTTTGGGTACACTAATTTTAAACGAAGAGTAAATTTCCGTTTTACGAGATATGATTTTTTTGTAGATGCAATGTTAATTCACTGGCCTCTAATTTTGGGTCTAATTTACATACATGTATGTGTCCTAGCTGTTCAATTCCTTTTATTAGTATGGATTTCCCTTGACCATTTCCTATGATACCTCTTGTTTTTCTTGGTTTGATTTGTTTTGTGTTTTGTTCCCTGTTTGGAGTCACAAAAACATTAGGTTGCTGTTTTCCTATCAATGTGCTGTTACCATTTTGTCTTTTATTTTGTTTATTTATTGCTTGGCTATCTGTGTTCCCCAGTCCTATTATGTCCTCCATTAATCTTTGTTGGTCCTCGAGAAGTGTTCCAACATGAATTTTCTTATGTTCAGTACTAACTGATTCTTTATCGAGAGTGTGTTGACCTCCTACCCTATCATGGGCCCTTTTTTTCGTAATATCACTAAAAAGTGGTTTTTTTATGTTTCTATCATTATTTATGTTTAGTAATTTAATTTCCATGGTCTTCCTGAAATCTTGTAGTTTAGCATCTGTCACACTGTCTACAGTTTCTTTTATAATTTTATCCAATTGAAATTGGTCTGTGATTGGTGTTTGTTTTTCTTCTAACTGTTTACTATTAGTATTTTTAGATGTTTCATTGTTTTTTGCAGTTTGTTGGGTTTGTTCAACAAACCGCTGTTCTAATTTATTTAATTTATTAGTCAAATCATTCTTCTGATTGAGTGCAGCGATTTCGTTTTTAAGTAGTATATTTTGTTGAATCAATTCTTAATTTTTTTCATCTCGTTGTTCAGGCTTGTTTGTTTCTCAAGTTCCTATTTTAATTTACGATTTTCTTTCATCAACTCCATGATGTTTCCAGACTGCTCCCGACACTCCGGACAAAGAAGTAGTACTTTCCTTTTAGTTAGTGCAAAACATTTTTCCTCTGACGCGGAGAAAATGCCGCATTCCCTGCATTGAGTCGTCACATTTATAAATACTATATTTATCTCCTTCTATGTCGCATTTGATGCATTTCATCCTTCCACTGATTGTGTTTATCACCTTATCAGTAACACATATGTTGACCGAGAATTTATTCTATTTCTAGTCTTTTTATTCACAAACTTCCGTTATTAGTGTCCTTTTTCACGATTCCGGAAATAAATTTAAATAGCGTTGAATTTGCTGTTATTTCACGCACATTTTGATGTATCTTTTACAATATTCCTTCAAAGATTTGATTACTAAAAGTTCACTTTACGCGGAGCAGTTTGACATACGTCCGTATAGGCGAAAATTCATAATTATTATAATTGAGGATACCGGTAAACTTTTTTAGCCTGATTGGCGATTCCGTTGTTCTTTCATGGCCCGCTGTGATACTTAAATTATCTTTATTTATTAAAATTGTCTGGTATATTGTACCGCTCATTTGAGAAAACTTTTAACTGTATTTTGATGTTATCACCGCCTTGCGTTCCCTCAGAATGTCACGCCCCTGCGTTTCGAATGAGAACGCGACTTGTCCTCCACCGTTACCATCATTTGTTTACGGTTGGATATTTGATGACAGTTGAGGGTCGTTTTATTCGAATTTGAGACAGTTTCAGAAAGATTTTACCACGCTGACATCGCCTTTGTATTGTGCCTGCTTATGTGCTTATGCCTGCGATTTTATTTCTGGACGGGTAATATTTTCATTTTCTTGTCAGTTGTCATCCTTGTTTTGATAATGTTTATAATTGCCCCTCCAGCCAGGGAACTCTGATGATGACCTTAGGTCGAAGCGCTCGGTTCCTAAATAAATATAGACCACACTGAAGTACTAGCCGTTTCATTTGAAAATCTAATATTAATTCACTTAAAGTCTTCACATAATTATAACGAGATACGAGAAAATCACCTAAAATAATCAATTTCCCTGTTTAAAACAACATAGATATAGAACAATTGTCCTCCATATCTTATCACACTTGCAAATCGCGCCGGCGAACGCGTGAGACACAGAACATCAATATATTTATTCATTTAAGAAAGATACAGAGTTCAGGCAAAGCCTAAAAACTCAAAGATAAACTAACATGTACATTCTACATAAAATCAAGAATGCAGATGTATGAAAATGAGAAAAAAAAATAGTGTGAACCAAAGTGAAACAAAATAATAAAAATAGAAAAAATTCAAAAAAATTCCACTATCACGAGTGTCATCGATGTACGCGGCGGCACAAACTGTCATAATTGTTTTTGAAGACATTGACAGACACCGAGTTCACAACTGCCGACGGCAAACTATTCCACGCACCAAAAACCCGGTTGGAGATTAAATTTTGCCTCTGTGACGATTTAGAATTCTCCTTTGACAGTTTGTAGGCATGACCACGAAGGCGACCGCCGGAGTTCAGAGTGAAAAGGCCGCTAAGGTCAGCTCCAAAGAGATTGTGCATTGCACGGAAGGTTGTGATTAGGTCGCCTCGAATCCTCCTGTCTGCAAACGATGGTGAGTTCATGAGAGATAGTATCTCTTCGTAACTTGGTAGCAAAATCCTATATGGCAGACGCGACGCTCGACGCTGGATACCCTCCAACAAAGCCAAATCCCTCCTCAGTACCGGACACCACACCGGGCCAGCGAACTCCAAAATGGGGCGGACATACGTCTTAAACAGGACAGCACATGTTGAGGGCTCGCATCCGTTGAAGGCCTTCTGTATCAAGAACAGAGATCTTTTGGCCTTGGATGGATAGTATATGATCGGACCAGCTGAGATTCTCGGTAACAATCACACCGAGGTCGCAATGACTGCTACAGGTGTTGATGGGGATATCGTTAAGATAGTATTGATGACGGGGATTGAGGGGACCTAGGTGTAAAACAGCACATTTCTCCTGGTTGAGGGGTAATTGCAATTCTAGGCACATCTTGAAGTTCTACAGCGGCTGTAATAGGGTTTCCGAACAATTTCGTGTCATCAGCAAATTGGGAACATTTAGATTTGAAGATCTTAGGCAAATCAGATATATACAGGAGAAAAAGAAGAGGTCCTAATACGGATCCTTGCGGAACGCCGCTCAATACTGACCTCGGTGAAGACAAAGCTTTGCCAACCCGAACTTGGAAGAAAGACTCTATCGGCAAGAAATGCCTCGATCCAACGAAGTAGACGGCCACGAATCCTCAAATGCTTAACCTTGTGAAAAGGAGGAGCCCATGAGGTACACGGTCAAATGCTCGTGAAAAATCCAAATAAGTAACATCAACTGGATGGGAACTGTCGAGGGACTCAGACCAAGAGTTGATACAATCGAGAAGATTCGTAGTGACTGAACGACTTGGTAGGAAACCGTGTTGGCTGTCGGGTATGAGCTGATTTTCAACGGCGAAATTGAGGACTTTTTCGTGAAAGATCTTCTTTGGACATGATAGGAATCAAACTGATGGGGCGATAATTGGCAGCATTAGGCTAGCCGCACATTTAGGGCAGCGTAGCCTAGCCCAGCACAGCGGAGGAACAACAGAGGAAAACTATTTCTGTGCTCTACCTGAGCGATGACCACATATTGAGAGGAGCGTAGCCTAGCATAGCATATCATTTCGATAAGCAACTCCATCCTCTTGAAATTCACCCGCTCCACCCGTAGCCACTCTGCAGAGGAAACTGTGCGCGCTCCACAACTGACGTGGGCCAGACAGAGTACTCTGTTACTACGTCACGTAGGCCTATGCTCTGCTACGTCCAATATGCGACGTTCTATTCAATTGCGTGTGTTACAAAATCCTCTGCTAGGCTAGGCTCGGCTGTGCTGTGCTGGGCTGCGCTCAATGTGCGGCTAGGCTTACTCTTGTCTCCCATCTTGAATTTAGGCGTCACCAATTCACTACGCCAAGCCGAAGGTAGGCGAGAAGTCTCAAACGATCGTGTGAACAGTAAAGAGAGAGGATATGAAAGGGGTCCCGCATACTGCTTCAAAAGTCTGGCAGAGAAACCATCAGGACCCGGCGAAGAATTGACGTCCATGACAGAGAGATATAAGGTTTGAGATGGGTCGATTCATAGATCTTATTTGCGCATCATACCTCGCACCATTGTTTAAAATGAAAATCAACAATCTGGCATCGTCTTCTCGAATGCTCTGTGATAGCTCTGTCATAGAAGATTCTTGTTAGGAACCGTTGTACGCAAAATGGGTTAGGTTAGGTTGATTTAATATAAATTGGATGTAAATCTTTTTTTACAGGATATTTGTGGTATATCGAAGAGGATATGAACAAGTTATTGAAGTTTACAAACTAATCTTTAGGAAATTCGAAGAATTTAATTCAATGGGAGAAATATGGCTTTTTCGATTGCTGATATAATCGGAGAAAACTGAGTATTTTTGTTAAGAAATATCGTGTTTTTAACATTCTTATTCACATAAGGTCAGCACTTGAGTATTCCCTAAATATATTAACTCAATTTCAATCGTGAAATATGAACTTTGAGGTTTTTGCATAAAATTGTATCAGGCATGAAACTGGCCCAATTTTTTTTTCAAATAGCAATATCTCAACACTTAACAGTGCCGAATTCGGAAAAATAGAAACTAAAAAAAGGTTTCTTTTGGCCTCAAGAATCTAAAGTCTAAATAATGTACAAGTCAAAGACTGACGCTGTATATGTGTACACCAGTAGATAACAAGAATTTGAAGTGGAAGAGACATGTTGATCAAATGATAAAATTATGTGAATCTCATAATGATTTTGAAATAGCTATTTCCGACAGATCTTAAATTGTGAAATCAAGAATCGGTAATAAAGATTCTGGATATTAAAAAAACCAAATTGTAATTCTGAAATGAGTGGAAATTGTAATATAGATAAGATGGTTGAAAATTAGTGTTCTGAAATTATTGAAAATTGTTTAATATAAAATCATTTGAATTTGTAAAAAAATTTCAGCTTAGATCGGAGAAACTGTAATGTTTGAGAAAAAGATTACCTTTTTCTATGATTCCCGATATTCTATGTGAAGATCGATGTGAGTAGACAACTTTTATGTCTGACTCTCGAGTGTCGTACGTGCATAGAATTATGAATATAGAATTTGAGCGTAGTGGCTAATGAGTATACAAGATCGAAGCCCTCGTTCACCTTAAATCTAGGGTCAGTTGTCGCTATACGCATGCCTAGGGAGAAGAGAAGGGACATGTAATTATGTATCCATGGATACCATATGTGGCTCAATACAAACAGAGACAAATAACAAAGCTGCATCCGCTGATCGCCACGATGCAATACCTTACTAGAACACAAGGCCATGAAACAGAATGACAGCGGTAGGGGGGTGAAGTGTGTGAGTAGTCCATTATTTGTTTATGTTTTGGCCGGTATTTTGAGTGTTTTTCGTTGTTTAATAGTTGTAATTTTATTTATTTTGGTGTTACATCAGTCCATAACAGGTAAGGCACTTATATTTGTCCACTAATTTATTTGTTTTAACTGATAATACCTCCAGTTCATAAAAGTTTCGCATTTCATCTTCGAGGTTATGTTAATTTGATTTTAATTTTTTCTTCAAGACTTTTGCTATTATTAAGTTCATTTCTAAGCTAATCTCCCAATTTCTTCCAGCTGAAATCATGCCTTTTCATTGCTCTGTTCCCAAATGCAGGGGCAATTATGCAGGTTAGCCAAAAGTAGCAGTCTTTGGGTTTTCCAAAGACGAGCAACTCAAGAAAATTTGATTGAACGCAATTAGAAGGAAAGATTTCGTTCCCAGTAACAGCAGTAAGGTATGAATTATTGCAAATTTAACTGTTTTGCCTGACACTGTAAAAATTTACTTATTTCTAGGTTTGCGAACTACATTTCCAAACAGAATGTATTGATAGATCTACCAGTTATGTACATGAAGTCACAGGTCAAAAAGTCGAAATCCCATTAATGTTTCCCAGGTACAGATGAAGAATGTTTGAGACGCCAAAAGCTGAAAAGAATTCCTGTCCCAACAAAAAACCTTCATACAGTTTCCCATGAGAACACCACGGGGGAAGAAAGACTGAATTCATAATGATCCTTTTCAATCAAAATAATGTTAATATTTGCAAAATTTCCAGTTGAAATATGACCAAGAGTAAGATTTGAGTATTCTAGTTAAGTCAAACGATAATATTAAAATTTCAGGAAACGATACACATGCCCGATGAATTGTTAGCTGCTGAAGCTGTATATGCTATAGCAGAAGTAAAGTACGAGGATGTTTCCATACAGGTCAATATTTCATCAATAAGGACAATTCGTGACCATATCACATTGAGTGAAAACCCAAAAGTTTGACAGGGTTGAATTCATTCGAAATGCCGAAAACTATCTAAATGTTAGTATAATGTTAATAAAGGTTTCCATGAACCAGAATATTGGAATTTTATTTATAACTATCAATTCAAATATCCCTGCAAATTTTTTCTGATTAAAAGCAAAAAATATATAATTTATTCATTAGACAATTTACAGCTGACCTCAAAACAGTTCCTGTGAACTGGTGACAAGGCCTACAAGTACAATAGGTACATCGGTCAGCTAACCATAAACTCCAAAAAAAGAAACACATCACAACTGCCACAGCGCACACTTTCATAAAGTCTCTAATTATCACATAAATTAAACAGTCTCTAATTATCACATAAATCAATCTCTTGGCTTCAGAAATTCCACAACAAGTCTACTGAATTTGCTCCTCTGTATCACATTGTGTCTTCCTTGTTCTTCTAAGCGGTCTTCTTATTAGTTCCCGTGATCTAGTTCTGTGTTCATGAGTTTCCCTTCCATAGTGAACTGCTTGCGTTCTCTTAAAATATCCATTTATGATACCATGTAGCAGTTTAGCATCTTCCAAATAGTGAATTTCATTGATGTCCATTATCCGAGTTTCTCTATAGATCAAATCTGAGCTTGTGAGTCTGCTATATCCAAAGATGGTCTTTAGGACTTTGTTCTGTACAACTTGCAAGGGTTTTATATATGTATCGGCTCCATTACCCCAACATGGGTTTCAAGGTATTTGTATTCATTAACTTGTTTTATAGCTATATTGTCAATTTGTATACTAATATTGTTATCTACATTCTTATCAACATAACATCTAACAGAAATGCTTAGGTTTGTGGAACGGGACCAATATCATTATTTGAAATGGGACCTTACAGCTTCATTTGGCCTTCTGGTAACTGTGACTACATGAATCTTGTTTGTTGACTTGGGTTAAAAATATGTACCTATTTCATTTCACTTTTCAATCATTTTTAGAATATTTAAATAGTTGATATTAGCACCAGCTTCATAGGAACAACTAGAAGCTGACATTGTTGCAAATTCCTTATCAATTATTATTTTTCCACTAATTCTTGCTGAGAAGGCTGAAGTTTCTGAACATATTTCCAATACTGGAAGCATACCTTTTCCTCAAACTTCTACACACAATAATATGACCAGCATGTAAGCTTCTTCTAGAATGTTTTTCTTTTGATAATGGATGATTGTTCATGTATTTCAATGAAGGAATGACCTCACCTTCATGCTATGTTTTGGAGACCTAAATTTGCTCCTAAATATCGAAAATATTCAGTTATACTGAGAAAAAGCACTGTTCTTACGAAACACTTGTGTTTACAACGATTCTATCTAATCAGAAAAACATTATTTTTCGTTTAAATTGGAAAAAAGGAAATATAAATCGATCAACATATTTTTGACATACATATTTTGACTACCTATGATGACGTCACCAATGTTGTTTCATGGCCTTGTGTTCTAGTAAGGTAGTGCACGATGCCCCTATTTAACCACTCTCCGTTATCGCACATGCTCAATAGTCTCACTGACCCTAGACACAGCCCTCTAGAGGCTTCACTTTTAATTTCAAGGATCAAATTATAGGTATAGAATTATGTGCGTACATGTGACAATGTGAAACCACGTTTATTATTCTACGAAACATCACAACATTAACAGAGTTCTCTGCAGTCATAACCACGGGCGTAGCCAGGATTTATAACAGGGGGGGCAAAACCATGGTCATGGTCCAAGGTCGTTCAAAATGTGAAATTTTGGGATAAAAAGAAAAGGCAGATTTAATTCATTTTTTCTTTCAGGCAGCTGCCCCCCCCTGCCCCACGCTGGCTACGCCCATGGTCATAACAATCAATTCAACACAGTGTACTCCGTCTTATATCCACGAATGCTTTCGTTTTCTATTTCATCACGCAAAAGTCTTGAATTAAGTGTGAATTTCAGTTAGTGGGTAAAAGTAAAAGCTGATTGTCTTCGAGTTTTTTTATTGAAAATGATGGATTCGTGAAGAGAAAAAGATTACAAATAATGAGTGTTGCTTCAATACAGGATTACAAAAATAGCAGGCACATCAAAATTTTTTTCTTGGGGAAAGTTAATCAACAAAAAAAATGCTTTCATATGGCGAACGAGAAGAGACATTAGGTATGTCGCAAATTTCTTGGGAAGGTAAAGGAAGTTATTTAACCCACAGACGAGTTGTAGGTACATGCTCATGAAAAGAATCAAGAAACCCGATTAAATCTTTCTAGTAAAATATTCATTTCGGGTATAACAATTCAAATCGTTCAATGTCGCCTCCTCACTGTGAACAGAAAATTTATCTATTCAATACCTCATTATAATTGAAATTTTGTCCATTTCTGAGATACCTTTCAACGTATTTTGGTAAATTTCCATTGTTAGAGTATGAGTCCAACATTTCATTCTTCAGTAGATGCTTCTGGTAGTTCATGATGAAGTAAATCCAAGCCTTGTGAACCATGTTGTCGGAAATTGAGATAACATCTGATGGTCTTCTTACATAAAAATTAGGATGATCTTCTAATTCGTCCAGAACTCCTAATACTTTTTCATCTACTTCATATAACTCGCCTTTCACATTATGACCTATTCCTATGGAATAAAGAAATTTTTGCATGACTAATCAACAATTCACAACATTGGAGAATATACAGAAAGAAATATGACTGAGTTGTAATATATCACCTGGTTCATGTAGAAGGAATGGAATATTATATTCAGTTCCTAGAATAAGCGGATATTTTTGAGATGTCACTGCATTACTGAGAAGCTTGAAGCAACCTTCTACATTATTTCCAAATACATGATGATTTGGTTCCCCAGTTTTCAAAGTACCATAAACAAACACTTTATGCAAAGCCATTCTAGGGAATCCTGAAATTTAAATATAAACACTTGTTGGGAATGTTCATCTCAAGCCACATGATACTTAGGTTGTTTTCCAGAGCCCGAATCTAGAAAATGTGGTTTTCGTATTCACGTCGAAAATCGAAAATAACTCTCAATTGTTTTTTAATTTCGGAAGTTTTTTAGCCCACTGTAGGAAAGTTTCTTTCGATTCTCCTTTTCAACATATTGACTAGTATATTCTAAAACTAGTTGCAGAATGGGCTCCCATTCCAATACGAATGCGAAATTCGAAAACGAGCGACGAAGGAGCGAGTTTTCGAACGCATGAGTATTGGAATTGCATTCGGCAACGAGTATTAGACGATATTTTCTCTATTTCATTCAAATTTTGTGAAATTCAATGAAAAAATTCAAATTATAGGTCCTAGTGACTTTCATATTTTATCTTGGCAGTTGGTGTGAATGTTAGGAAATACGAAAATTGACGTTTCCAAATTGACGTCTGCTGAAATTTAAAAGGATCGGAAGTCATTGCTGATAACCACAAAACGAAAAATGTAACTGAAAACGATGCTGTAATGAATTCATTACAGCACTGTTTTTAGAACTGTAATGAGCTCATTACGATACTGAAATAGAGAAAATTTTATACAGTACCTACTCACGAGGTCGAAAAAGTCATCTTTCAATTAGCATCACAGAAATTTTTGATATATCAAAGATACTTCTAACAATTGATTTATGATTTATTTAACATTAACCTGAATGATATCTGGAAGTAAACAGATGATTATTGGGTTAGACAAAATTATGTATCTTATAATTAGTACCTATTATAGAAGATTGGTATTATCAAAAATAATGAATTGGTGACTATTTTCCTTTCTTCAATCATCTATCTAAAATAATATTGAAAATTTAGACGACAAATATCAAACTTTCATCTAAAGTACCTAACATTATGGGAGATCCTCTTTAAATTTTATATTCATTTAGAGAACATCGAATTCCATGCTCAGAATAAGAAAGTCGATGTGACACTGTTAATAATATACCTACTTATTTGATGAAATGAACATTTTATTCAGTAACAGTTGTTAGGACATTACCTCTTCCTAGGCCTAGGTCAAGCAGAAAGTCAAACTAAAAGTTTATTACGAACAATACGAACACAGGGAGACAACATTTTCACAAAACTTCATAAAATGACCTTGGAATTTCTATCACGAAACAGATTCCTCGGATGTTGCGACGTTGCCGGGCTTGAAATGCTAACGGAGCACATATATCAAAGGGGCCCATACACCATCAGATTTCGTTTGCAGATGTATTTTTTTTTGGACTAAGAGTTTTTAGTGATGATATTGCTGAAAAGGAAACGCAATGAATCTGAGGGAACTATTGAAATAATCAGAATTCATACAAAAAAATCTTTTATTATCAGGTGTTGGAGGCACAGAAGAATATAAAATTTCGCGAAATAAAATTTTGTTAGAAATCTTGAAATATAAATTCCTACAAAATCAGTCTAATCTAGTTCGATCTCTAATTAATTTTCAACATCTATTCTTTAAGCATAATGAACGGGTATTAGTGTAAACAGTATTAATATCCTAGGTGCAGGTCTACATTTCTGTTTCAATTTCATCAATCGGAAACTGTAGGTCGCCGTAAAAAATTTCCAAATATTAATATAAAATTTCGAAATATGTCCTTGAATTTTTAGTGTTTCAAGACATTGAATTTCCTATTCTCCAAAAAGATGCGTATTCCAACACCCAGTATAAATATCCAGTCAAAATACTTTCATAAATAGTTCATACAACTCACACATTGTTATTATTAATGTAAGTACTTCTTCAATGGAGGGAATAATGAAATCCTTTGAATGAATATTCTTCAGTATAGAGGGACAAAAATCGTTTAGCGAGTATTCGAAGTCGAAACTGCATTCGACACACCATTTCCTCTAAAAAATTAAGGATTTAACATCTGTAATAGATAGGTTCATTTATTTCAAAAATTATCGAGCTGCAACAGTCATATTGTGCAAACAATAAAAGTGAAACAAGTAAAAAAAAAAATTACAGTAAAAAACTATAAATTATGTTGCATTCGGCAAAAACTAGTAATTAAATGTACTAGGTATAGAAAAAGAGCTGGATTTGACGGAGTTCATAAAAAATTTTGGAAATAAGGCTCCATAGATATTGTTTTAGAATATAGCCATTCTGAAATCGGTAAAATATCTTCATATCCAAGTAATTATCGTCCCATTCGTTCATTGAGTGCCTCTTTCGGAATTTAAGAACGATTGAATCAAATGTAAAAGATGGTTTGCACAATAATTATCATGGAGGTTTTAGGAAAAATAGAAATTGTTCTAATCAGGTCCGTTCAATAAAAAGATGAAAACTCGAGCTACATTCGTTGATTTATCATCGGCTTATGATGGTTAGTCGGATGGGGAATATGTTAACTGACAGAAGACTTCGTGTTTTTGTTGACAGTGGTAGTTTCAAGACTGTTTTATCCCCTTCTTTTCATTTTATATTTAAGTGATATTCCTTCACTTCCTCCGATAAATTCATTTATACAGATGATATGGCTATATCGCCATACTCTAAATGAAGATTTAGAAATTGAAAGAAAGTTTTTTTTCTACAAGCGTGCGCTTCCAAGCCTTTTCCCGCACGCATTTCAATTCGTAAAGAGTCACATTGCCAAACAGTGTGGAAAAAACCCAGGGGGTTTTCTCGCACGCTTTTTCTAAAGAATAATTGTATATTCTAAAACTAGTTGCAGAATGGGCTCCTATTCCAATACGAATGCGAAATTTGCTGAAATTTAAAAGGATCGGAAGTCATTGCTGACAACCACCAAACGAAAAATGTTACTGAAAACGATGCTGTAATGAATTCATTACAGCACTGTTTTTAGAACTGTAATGAACACATTACGATACTGAAATAGAGAAACTGAATTATGATATGTCTCTATATGAACCAAACGCCATCGATGACGTTGCTACGGAAACGACATGTTAATTAACATTGGTCATTAGTATGGAAATAGATGCATAGAATACCTGGTGTATCGACTCCTTACTAAAAATCGTGACCAAAATTTGTAGATCAAAACGGCATTCCAGATTTCAGATTTTGGTCTAGTTCAGGAATAATCCGCAATAATTCACAGTCCTAGCGCTACTGCGGCAATGGAATAATAGCGCGACCCCTTTCGGGAAAAATGAAAAGCCGCACAAAATATCAGATTTTCGATCGACAAGAAAGTCTTAAACAAAATCTACTCAGTGCCAACACCAGGTATTCTATGCATCTATGTATGAAATCATTTGAATATATCAAATCGAATTTGATCATTGTGTTGAAATCAAATCGATATCGTATGAGTGCTTGTAGAAAAATTATTGTTCCTTACTCGTGCGGAAAGTGTCTTTCCCGCACTCAACTGCAACGGCAGTTTAGTGCGGGAAAATATCTCTTTCTTTCACTTGTTAGGAAATAGTTCTTTTCCTATCAAAGGCGGAAAGTTGTACTTTCTCGCACTAGATTGCGGGAAAGTAGGTACTTTCCGCTCAAGATAGGAACAATTTTTTTCTACAACCGTATTTTAAAATGAAAAAAAACTTCTACACAACTTTGGCTAAGATGACTGGAATATAATATTCTAGACATCTTAACTTTGGCGAATATTCGTTTTGACACATTGATTAACGAGTTTGAGATTCTATGGAAAATCAGAGACCATGACATAGAAATAAATACACAGATCCCATGTATGCCAGTATATATGCATCCAAAGATTATAATCTTTGGTAGTCGGTTTTTAGTACGAGAGATATGAGGGCGTTTCCTATCTTTGTACTCTATAATCTTTGGATGCATCTATATGCCAGTCATAATTTTTGAAGGGTGTCAAGTTCTCTCAGAAAATGCAATAATTTTCAAACGGAAATCTTCATTAATAATTAGTTTAACATGGATGAAAGTGCAAGATTTGAAATATTAAACTAAATATATAAGTAAGTAGTTTAAGAGATTTCATGTTAAAGGCATTGTTATACACAAATTCGACACATATTTACTTTCCCGCACCAGGGCGGGAAATTGACACTTTCCGAATCGAAAACAATGCGGGAAAGTAGTGCGTTAGGGCCGGTTACGTTTCCTATTAGGCCAGCGCACATGCCATGCGATCATGCGGCGGCGGCTTGCTGAAATCTATTTAATTGTTTTCGTTGTCATTTTTTGGGTTTGAATTCCGATTCTGTACCAGAAGATCAAAAGGATTTTAATGAGCCTATGCAGTCTAAACCTACAATCATTTGCGAGCCTTCTTACTCCAATGTCCAGTCGTCTCAGGAGCATACACAAGTACTAGGGGTAAATTGTTCAAATGAAAATAACATCGCAAAATATAGTGAAGAACTAAAGATATTAGAAGAAAACTTCAAAAAATTGCACCAATTTACACAAGCCCATCCATCCAAACATATGCTTGAAAACATAAAAGCACTGAATGCTAATATTAATAATATTGAACATGAACAGGGATTTTATTATATTTGTAAATTTGTTCAGCTGTAGCAAGAAAAAACAAGGACGCCGAATCAAAGTACAACCAACTTCGATTGCACGTCGTGCAGAGAGGGCTACATGCAGGCTCTAGAACAATACAAGCAGGCAGACCATCCAATGCCGAAAAATCACATGGAAAAGTAACAAAGTGGAAAAGGTCTATCATCTCTAACATTTTGGCAAATCAACCAAATGCTAAAAGTCATTGAGATTATCAATAACTTATTATTTAATAAGGGTTATTTAACTTTGTAGGGCGTTTTATTGATTAGTACTACAAAACAACCCCATGTAAAAAGTCATGCAGTTTTCATAATATCTGAATTGTACGAACTCTAATCAGCCCCTGGTGTAAAAAATAAGCACAATGAACGCAGTCATTTTAGTTTTGTGCGCTGGCCTAATAGGAAACGCAACGTAGTTTATAGCTTAACAAGTCCTATACGATTAGCGCTCTCTGTAGCGGTAACCACATAGGGATCGGAAAAATGCGGGCCGGTTGTAGAAAAATAACTATTCTGGGGTGGCGTTTTTGCCATAGTCCCTATAAAACAGAAGTGTCATTTGAATAATCAGCAAATGTTTGATTCTGGAACTTTCTGAAAAAGTTCCTGGTTCTCATTTGCCCAAAAAAATTTGGAGTCTTTTGAATCGTCTTAGTATAGATCATGGTCGTTCTAACAGTATTTTGCCCTAGATGTGAGTGGTGGCGAAAAAGAGAAGGCTATTGACAATTTGATCAATAATTATTCAGTAACTAAATTTACAAATGGAAATTCAGTTGATCTGATTCGTTTTTGAGATGGGTCGGTATTTTCAAAACAATTTGATAATGAATAAATTAGTTGATTTTCCTTTCTTGTTTTTTCTCCTTTTGTTTTTGGTTTCAGATTATTACCAAATGCTTCGTCAAACTCTTTGGAGATATGAAGGAGAAATTGTATTCTGTGAAAAAGATGCCCCTCAATATTAATGTCAGCTTAGGGCCGCTTGCACCGTATTGGTTCTAAGCGTTAGTTAGTTAAGTGTCGATTAACTTATTAAATCCTGGATTCAATATTTGGCTTGCACCGAGACTAAATGTCACTAGATTATAGTTAATCCACAAATCTGGTTATTTTCATATAAATTGGTACTTGTGCCTATCTTCACGTTGAATATTTATCCCTTTTTATATGCTTTGACAGTTTCTATGTTTTGACATTTTCTGATATTATCGAGCGTTTCGCACATTGAAAGAGTTTTTAATAACGAATTCCTTTGGTAGAAGCAGGTGCCACATTTATTGCACAAGTTATAATCTTTCCTTGGAATATTTTACTTCTCGAATGAAAAAATACCTGGTTGGAAACTTACCACTTCATATTTGGATGTAAAATATGATAAACTAATGGATTCCCGTTTGGAACTAGCTGAGGCAAATAGAGAAGGAATGATCGAGAGGCATGAAAAAACCTGATTTACAGTAATAGGGAAACATCTAGAAGAAAATATGTGATGTGAATTTTTTTCAATGAACACGCATTTTGGAACATTGTTTATATTATTTTATTTTCTTTTATTTCAAGACATTGGTAATACTATTGGTTCCGATTGTATGATGCCATGTGTCACAGTAAATTAAGGAATAATTTTACATATCAGAAGAACTGTACCTCTATTTTTATTATGCATGTATGAATTTATTCAGTTCATATTATACCACGACCGTTAATATTTAGGTACATCAGTTATTCATTCTTGTGTGTACTTGTCTTTCCGCTCCAATTCGATCTTTCATATCTACGCCCAGCAAATCCAAAATCTATAATTTCCAGTTCAACCATTATTCTCTACTTTGATTTATAATGAATCATCATTTTTGAAACAAGCATAAAATATGTGTCATCTATGAATTTAGAGCGAGAATTCGAAGTTTAATATTAAACTTTCATTCCTGTCATTTCGGGCGATTATATTTAAGCGATAGTTAGGGTTGTTAATCTAGGATTAGGGCACGGTGCAAGAGAATCATAGACACTAATCGAGAATTTGGACTTAATCTACAGATTAGGCATACGGTGCAAGTGGCCCTTAGTCTGTAATGAAATTCAATATCCCTACACTTATACGGCAGGACAGAGTATTTGCCGAGGTTTTTATCTGTGCTCTTGCACGATACGTAGAATTCTATTGTGCCCCTTTTTACATTTTCTCTCCTTATACTGAGATTAGGAGCGCGGAATAGATCGATTTGTTTGTTGAATGATCTTTTCCTTTATGCCTTTTCATTACACATGCCATGATGTTTGAACTAATCTGTACCGATCTCTTTCATAAGATGTATCAACTTTGCGCGTCAAATGCTCTTCGAAAATGAAACCTCGCTATACCGTTCATAATGAATTATATTCACAAGGATGATCATTATTTTTGAACACTTTTTTCTTGATGAGATCATGATACAATATCCAAGTATGCAATAAGAAATCACAATGGGCTTGTCTCGCATTTTTTTAGCTCGTTCGATAGTACCATTGAGTATTCATCTTCTAAATCAAATAAATACTTAATAATCGTACCTTATTTATTCCTTGCTTTCTTGCTAATGCACTAAAAATTATGAGAATTCTGGTGCTAGAGCGTTATCACAATGTTGGCCACATTTACCTATAAGTTTTCTGCGGTTACATAAAACATAAGGTACAATGCATGAGGATTCATAAATCAACTAATAAATCAAGCAAACTCAAAGACAAGACTGATGTGATTGGATAGTATAGGATACATAAAACAACTTTGCATTATTACCTCATAACAAATTTTGGAACTATGTAACTATTCAAAGCCTTCAATTATGTATATCATTTTCGACACCTCTGGACAAGCCCATTAGATAGATATATTGATGTTAATACTGCACATAAATTGATAAATGGCACATTAAATAAAGGTAACCTATACATAGCGTGAAAGGAATAGTTAATAGTTTTCAATATTAATAATAACATGGATTTAATTGATTATTAAAATATTAAAAATTCAACATATCTCTTGTGTGGACCCACATATAACTATGTATTTACATTTATTTCTACATTAATATACAACAGAAGGGATTGTCTTTTTAGTATGGTAATTCACGTTTTCTCGTACACCCAATAAAAATATCTACATATTTGATATTACGACATGTTTAAAAATGAATATTACCACTGGCTTAGTTGAATTCAGCTGATAACAAAATTTTAACTTCATAATGAATTTCCCACCTCCTAACTTCATGAAACCTCTGACCATTTATCAGCATGTTTATGGTAAAACGAAATGAAAAGTTTTTGCGGGATTAGATAAATATTCGCCAGTCACTAAAGACAGTACCATACGGACAAACTTATCTTCAAACCTGGCTGGGAAATAACAATAGATTATTTGTTTTATTGCTGGCGGTTCGTTTGAAGTTTCACCTAAATCCGAAGATAAGTTTGACGCGCCTGGTAACAGCTTAAGGACTGTTTTTCGTATGTCAGAAAAGTTTCCCATGTCTGGACAATTATTGCCTTGCTGTGCGCAATCATACGACTTTTCAAAAACTGGGACATCATGCTAAAATTGACAAATAGATGCAGAGAAATCCGGCCGCATGAAGTTAGCGAAACATTGTCGGCACAAATTCTGGAAGTAAGCTCAATATTTAGTGCTCAGTTTATGCCGTTTAAATCAATTCATGCACCATAATCCTTTTTGAATTATTTCAGCACCATCTATTCGAAAATGTAGGCATATAATATTTCGCATCGCGATAAGACGAAGCGAAGTATAAAGAAGGATCCTTATACTATGGTCGAAGACATTGGCTTCACAGGTTTGCCAAAGCATTTTTTCATGTATTTTTCAATTTGTATATTTTTTTTTCTACAAGCGTGCGCTTTCAACCTTTTTTCCGCGCGCATTTCAATTTGTGCCAAACAGTGCGGGAAAAACCCCTGCTATTCCATTCCCGCACACTTTCCGTGCGGGATAGGAATAACAGGGGATTTTCTCGCACGCTTTTTCTAAAGAATACAGTGAATTATGATATGTTTCTATGAACCAAACGCCATCGATGACCTTGCTACGGAAACGACATGTGATTTAACATTAATTTATCATTAGTATGAAATTATTTGAATTTATCAAGTCGAATTTGATCAGTATGTTGAAATCAAATCGATATCGTATAAGTGCTTGTAGAAAAAATATTGTTCCTAACTCGTCCGGAAAGTGTCTTTCCCGCACTCAACTGCTTGTTTCAACGGCAGTTTCGTGCGGGAAAATATCTCTTTCCGCACTTGTTAGGAAAATAGGGTGGATGCTCTCACTATCAAGACGGGTTTAGCACACAATGAGCCACAGGAGGTTTCAGAAACCCTTGACCTTTTTATAGACTTCCCTGCCAAAAACTTAATAGAGTTAGAAAAGGTTGATAATAAATTGCAGAATGAAAATGATCACAATTACTTGGTAAGTTCTGTTTAAATAAATCTAATCATTTGACTCCCACCAATGAATCTTCACAAGTGACTAAAATTATGTTCCCCATTAAAACAAGAGGTCAAATAAATTCATGGTCTAGGGTGCTGAATTAGGTATTCTACCAAGTTGAAGTTATATGTATAAAGTTGAGTGCAATAAAATGTCAGCACACAATACCACAAACTTATTTGAACACTCAATATATTCTATGAAAATTCTGTTGGGTCCTTTATAGCACCACTCTAGCTGAGTTAGATGGATATTTTATCAATTATTTTTATTTCTTTTTGTTTTAATGAATATGCATTTATTCAATAAGCTCTATTTGATGAATATAACAATATTTCATTTTACTTTTTTTTTCAAAAAATATTAATATGTATATATTATAATATGTTTTTTATTTCATATTCACTGGACAGAAAATAATGGACAATAGAGCTATCCTTAATTCTATTAGGCTCACTTGTTTTAGTTTAGTTTAAGCTCATGTGTTGAACTTTGGTTTGAGGAAATTCTTTGATTAAATCAAAGTTAAAGTGGGCCTAAGAATTCATATATTCGTGCCTTGGGTAATATTTCCTGATATGAAAAAGGTTTAATTTTAATATATCCATAGAATATTCTAGGTACCTATATCCTATGAATATACTTGGAATATTATAGGTTTTATGGAAATGTTCAGTATGAAATTTGCCTTGAATAATCCAGGAATATTGAGAATATGCCTTGAATATTAATTCCCGAATATGTAAGTAATATTCCATGAAGAATATTCTCGGAACATTCTATGAATATTCGAAATGTTCCTGGAATATTTTACGAATATCTGTGGGATTCCCATACGCATATTCATAAAATCATATATCTAATAATTCCTTTATGGGGAATGAGCCAATCAAAACTGAAGCTGGGCTTTGGTAACAATCCAGATCTGTGCTTGTGCGGCAATAAAAATATTTCTGTCGCTCCGACACATCGTATTATCTAGGAGCATAGAATATGCTCCTAGGTATTATGTCGTGAAATGTATGTCATTCTTAACTTCATGTGATAGATGCATCTATTTCATGTGAATAGTTTCGATTATAACCTCACAATTCCATGTGAAATGTTTCAATCGTTTTATTCCGTTTTCTTCAAGTCCTAAATATCATCGTTGACTCCTATTCATATTTTAAAATTGAACTGAAAGTATTTAAGTGACATTTTCATTCTCGATATCTATTGTCTTGTTGTCTTTCAGAATAAACATAACCTCTACATTTCTCGCAACTTTTGAATTTCCAGTTGATGCAATCGTACAACTCAATTCTTACCAAAGATTTGGCTTCATTTTGTGACTGTGAAAAGCAGGGGTATAATGCATATTATTGTTATTAGATATAATGCATAAAATATTCTAGGCATTCATTCCGAGAATATCCGGTGCTGTCTGGAATGGGAAGCTGGCGCCAAAGAATTCAAACTTGAATAAGTTGGGATGGAAATGATTCAAACGGCACACATTGAACACTTTATATTGAGATTTGTTTAAGAATTCATGCCGACAATTTTTCGCAGAATTCACGAAGCCCAGAAGTGCAACACCTCAACTGAAAATCGTGACCAGAAATTGTACTAATTGTAGGTACCTACTTTGGTTGAAGTTAATGGACTAGTTTCGGTACTGGCACTATTTTCTTGTGGAAAAGGTTATATTCTCAGTGAAAATTATAGGAAACACATAATACAACAAAACGGAGAAAAGTATTTGTCTGAAGGGACATATGCGAAGTTCAATGAGCAGCTACAATAATTCTGCTTTTGATGAAAATATTTAACAGAGTTTTCTGTGGATAGGAGTACTATCCAATATACTTCTTTGGTAGATTTATTATATTTCCAATGCCATAAAATACTGAGGTTATGGCTAGGTAATGGAGAAATAGCGCGATTTTTTTCGAGAGAAATCGAGAGAATGGTGTTCGCATTCAAATTTGTTCGCATGAGAAGTTAATTAATAATTGTATTGCCATATTCTGAGCTATCAATATTGTTTTGTATAGAAATGAGTAATTGGGTTCCTGCAACCTGCATGAAAAAAAATACAAGAATTCAAACAGAAAGCAAGGACACATTAACTATTTTTTTGAACTTTTCTAAGAAGTTGACAATGGAGTCTGCTACATCATATTATACTTTACAAGCTTACAATTGAAATTTACGAGAGGAGAACACAATGCCATTATATTTTTCACCTGTATTGACAATCTTTCATTCTTATAAACCCAATTATGCTTTTGGGTTGCCTGCCTATTTTTTGACTAGAATTACACCATTAAATTTTTTTCAGACCACCAAATCAATATGAATTGAGATTCGTTCTGAATCCAGAAAGATCATTTTCATCTTCGCCGGTGGTCAAATAATGACCGGTAGAAACCAGAGAGGGAACTCCAGTCTGGAACCAAAGTCGATCAATCACCGGTAGGGATGAGATACCTTTTTGAATGTTGGTGGCAGCTACCTAGAAATGAAAATTGAAGCATGATATTATAGGTAGTACATTAAAACATAATGATTTTTTATGGTGGATAATTCATCATCCTCCGACCTTGAGATATCATTACAAACATTGGACAGATTTCGTCATAAAATATTGATCTTAAGTTTTTATAAATTACTTCTTTGCAAATCTGATTTACCAAGTATTAGTTTTAGAATTTTTGGGTTTTGGGAGAACTTTTCGACTAGAAGAATTTCCATGTTATTAGAATTCAGGAACTCTAATGCTGATGACTTTTTGTTGACGTATTGTTTCTGTTTTAGTCATACAATAGATGCATCTACAATTCATCCAAGAATTATTGACATCTCGGGGGGCTTCGGAGAATCGAAATTATGTTGGTAATAGCCCATTCAGTAATATTTTGAGTAACAGAATTCAGGTTGGTGTTGGAAATAACACTGACGTCAAAATATATGGAATCTTATGATATTGCTGACCTAAAGCCTTTAATTATGAACATGACGAGTTCTGCCCACATGAAGAAATACAGTCGAACTTCGATAACTCGAATCACAATCTGCCAAAAAAAAAATTCGAGTTATCAAGACTTCGAGTTATTGGAAAAACACATTTTTATGTAGGTATTGTTTATGTGGGTAAATAATGTAGGTAACATTTGATCCAAACTGAAACTGCTTTGTCAACACTATCGTACATTGTTTTTTTTTAAGCCCTTTGGGACTCTCACAAGCACCACCAATTTCAACTGCACTGGTAATTATTTCCTTTTTTTTAATAGTACCTAGATACGTTGTTTGCCGGAACGCCATACTTCAAAGCTACATCTTTTTTTCGTGCACATTTGAAAGTCTATATTTTTCCATCAAGAGATCAAATTTTCAAAGTTTGTTTAGTCGAAATATTGTTAGCGATATTGTCGTGAAACCTCACAACTTATAACTGAAGAACTCAACTGATTTCACGGCATACGGACTACGGTTAAGCTATGAAACGATTCGTTACAATCATGTACATGAAGTAAGCAAAAACAAGTCTCGCGAATTAAACTCGGAATAGCTCAAAATTTTGCCGTTTTTTATCCGTAATTTATCCGTGACTATTCCACTCTTTTCATTTTTAGTGAGGAAGTTTCCGTAGCAACGATCGTTTCATCCCGATAAAACTTTCAAATCGGCAAAACTAACATGTTGGTTTTTCAGTGATAAAATTTTTAACGTTTCTCCAATTCATAGATAGCTTCTGAAATGGATATCATTGAGAAAACAAACAACGTTTAGTTAATCTATGAATTCTAATTTGCCGAATAGCGGAATCTGTGTCAAATGTGACCATATTACTTATAATGTTAGATATTTTCTCGTGAAATAGTCATGCCGAACACCACTCGAGATGAAATTTAAGCAGGTAAAATTTCTCTCTTGTAATATTCAAGTTTGTTGCTTTTCGGAAATTTCGCTCATGACATTTTTTCCAAAAATCACCCGCCTGACGACTCGTGATTTTGATACAAATGTCATTCGCGAAATTTCCGAGCAACAAACTTTTATATTACAATCGAGAAAATTTGCCGGCAAAATTCCATCTCTAGTGGTATTACATATGACTATTCCACTCATTCAATTTGTAGTGAGGAAGTTTCCGTAGCAACGATCGTTTCATCTCGACAAAATTTTCAAGCCAGCAAAACCAACAAGTTGGTTTTTCAGCCATAAAATTTTTGACGTTTCTCGAATTCATAGATAGCTTCGGAAATAAATATCATAGAGAAAACAAACAACGTTTAGTGGTTTAGTCAATCTATGATGAATTCTAATTTGCCGAATAGCGCAATACGCGTCAAATGTGAACACATTACCATATTTTCTCGTGGAATAGTCATACCGAATACCACTCGAGATGAAATTTAAGCAGGTAAAATTTCTCTCTTGTAATATTCATGTTTGTGGCTTTTCGGAAATTTCGCTAATGACATTTTTTCCAAAATCACAGCAACAAACTTTCATATTACAATCGAGAAATTTTGCCGGCAAAATTCCATCTCTAGTGGTAGGTATTACATATGAAAAAATAAATTTTGCTGCTCTTGTATTTAAAAAACTCCGAGATGTGTCGCTAAGTTGATATCAACTTAGCGAAACAAATATCCGAAAAATATTTTCAGCAAAAATCAAACTAGCTCTTTTTTTTCAGTGATTCATCCGTAAATTATTCGTGAAGAAAAAAAAAACATCGCCAATCTTGTATTTTGAGGAATATTAGATGCTTCGTCTGTTTGATATCAACTTCCAGATGGTGTTTCTTAGTGCACCTGCAATTCTGGCCGCTTTATTTATCTGATGCCTTACACTTTCTTTCAAGTTCCCATAAGGCGAGATCACTGTACCCAGATAATTCAATTCGGAAACCTGTTCTATTATGTTGTTATCGAGCTCCAACTTACATCGGCGCGGTTCTCTAGCAATCACCATAGTTTTAGTTTTCGTGGTTGATATTTCCATGCTTAGCTTGTGTGCCTCTCTGTTGAACGCCTGAAGCAACCACTGCAGACCATCCTCACTATCCGCAAACAGCACTGCATCATCCGCATAGCATAAGATCCTCACAACCTTGCTTCCCATTCTGTATCCATGCTTCACCTTCCGCACGCTGTCAATTATTTTGTCCATCAACAGATTGAAAAGCAAAGGACTGAGACTATCTCCTTGTCTTATTCCCGTTTCGATGTTTATTTCGTCGGTTGTAGTCGTTCCTGCCTTGATTGTGGTGATATTGCCCGTGTTCAGTTGTTTAATCGTCTGTATGATGTTTGGGTGTATTCCTCTGTGCTTCAGTTCGTCCTCAACATCCATCAGATGTATTCTATCGAAAGCTTTAGTCATATCTATGAAGCACAGGTATGCGGGCTTATTATACTCGATGGCCTTCTCAATTACCTGCCTAACGATAAACACTGCATCGACTGTTGTTGAACGATTTTTCCGAAACCCCTGCTGTTATTCGCTTAATGTGGTATGACGCAAGATGTGCTGGCCTAGAATTCGAGTGAACGATTTCATTGAGGTGCTCAAAAGAGAGATTCCCCGGTAGTTTGCCGGATCCGATGTTTTTATTATTATTTATTATTAGAAATTGACAAGAGCCTTAGGATAATACCTATAGGGCTCAAAAAAATAATCTAAATTCTAAACAGTCAGACCGCGGCAAACAACTGAAAAATATCAAACACTTAAAAAAAAACAAGACAAAATTAAATCACAGTTTAAAGTGACAGTCCAAAAGAGTTTAAATTGTTCTTGAAAATATTGACACCACCACCATTCACCACACGTTCCGGTAAACCGTTCCAGAAGTCAAAAACTCGGTTGGGCAAAAAGTTTTGTCGCGGAGAAGTACGGAACTTTTCCTTGTATAGTTTGTACTGATGACCACGGATACGCCGGTCACTGTTGAGCACGAATAACGATGAGAGGTCAACACCGAAGAGTCCTCTCAGGGCTCTGAAAGTTATAATGAGGTCACCACGCGTTCGGCGGTCCTTAAAAGTTGTAATGTTCAAGTTTCGCAGCCGCACATCATAACTTGGTCGTACATGACCATAAGGCATTCTTGTCACCCGTCTCTGAATGGACTCCAGCGCCCCCATGTCACCAGCCAGCCGCGCATCCCAAACAGGACCCGCGAACTCAAGTATCGGCCGCACGAAAGTTGTTAATAAGTTCCGGGAGGTATTAACACTGCACCCACGGAACACCCTCTCCAGAAGATAGCAGGTCCTCGATGCCTTGGTACAGATGGAGTGTATATGATCGGACCAACCAAGATCGTCAGACACCAGCACTCCCAGATCAGAATGTGTAGAGCTCACAGACAGAGGAACACCACCGACTGTGTAAGGAATCCGAGGATTATTCCGACCAAGATGCATGACCACACATTTGTTTGTATTTAGAGGTATCAGCCATTCGTCGCACCATTGGGCAATAGTATGGAGATCCCTCTGAATGATTGCACCTGGAGCAGCATAGATCTTCGTGCCATCCGCATACATAGAAACGGAAGACTCGAGTAGGCCCGGCAAGTCAGCAGTGTATAGGAGGAAAAGTAAAGGTCCCAACACTGATCCCTGAGGGACGCCGCTTGTCACTGGTCTGGGGCGAGAAAAACTTTTCCCCACACGCACACGAAATGTACGCCCCGATAGAAAACTCTCAATCCACGACAGCACCCCACCACGAATGCCGAGATGCTCCAGCTTTGCAAGCAGCCGTCTATGTGGAACCCTATCGAAGGCCCTTGCGAAGTCCAAATATATTATGTCCACAGGGAAACCCGAGTCCAAAGCCCTTGTCCAATCATCAACGCACTTCAGAAGATTCGTTATTACAGACCTGCCAGGGAGAAAACCATGTTGACATTCCGGAATAAGCTGTTTTTGAATTGCGAAAGACAATATTTCAGACATCACCATTCTCTCGCATATTTTGGATGCAATTGAAGTTAAGCTAATTGGTCTGTAGTTGGAAGCCAGCGTTTTAGAGCCTTTTTTGAAAATTGGGGTGACGGATGCTTCAAGCCACTGAACCGGTAAGGATGATGATTCGAAGGACTTAGAGAAAAATGATAGATAAAGGCTGAGAAATGGTAGAAGCACAATATATGGTGACAAATTGTCGAGACCAGGTGCGGAAGCTGGTCTCAGGTTGAGAAGGTTTTCCTCGATGATGTTTTGAGGGAATGATACGTGAACAACCTCGGACGTTGACCTGACGGAACTCATTGATGGGAGAAGGCCCGGGGGCTCGCTGGTGAAGGAAGAAGCAAATGAATCAGCAAACACGTTAGCTGCTTTTTCAGAGTCCGAGCAAAGTGCACCAGATGAGTCCTGGATGATGGGTGTGGCAACCTTGGTGTTGAGAGAGGATCGAACGTACTTAAAGAACTTCCTTCGATCAGCAGACATAACAAGTCTTTCCTCGTTATTTTTCTTGGCTACTGCGAGTTTATATTTCAGCTCGTTGGAAAAACATCGGTGATTCTGATAGTCGAAATCGAGCCTACTTCGAACATAACGCTTCCACAACGATTTCTTTCGGCGTATGAGATTTTGTAGATCCCGAGTAATCCAGGGCCTTGATGGAAACTCCACGAAATGTGTTCGGTAGGTGTTCTGGTCCACGAGAGCGCCCAGCGTAACAGAAAAAGCCTCCACGCATCGTCAACAGTCCGATCCAAAAGTAGTGACCTCCAGTCAACGTTCTGGAGCTCCTCAACAAGTTCTTGGAAGCCGATGGTGTCTCTGGTCCTTACCCTCCTCCCCGGCGCAGCACAGGTTAAAAACTGGAGGCTTGAAGACAGTGTAACATGGTCGGAGAGTCCAAAAGGTGGGAGGAACTCTATGCCGGCGAGCAGGTTCAAATCATTAACGAGTACGAGATCCAGAAGAGAAGGCACATTGTTTCGTCGGTAACGGGTCGGCTGTTCAACGAGCTGCGAAAGCGGAGAATCCAGAATCATTGAACACAATGAGTACGAGGGTGACGCTGTTGAAGGTAGAGTGGAAGGAGACATAGGCCACCGAATATCTGGGCAATTGAAGTCACCAACGACAACACAGGAAGTGCTCTTCAAAGATATTGATTTGATATGTTCGAAAACTGCAGTATCGTGAGGAGACGGGCGGGGTCTAGAGATACAGGCCAAGTTAACTGCAAAAGTAGGGTTCGCAACGGAGAGGAACAGGTTGTCGACACCTGGAGTTTGCAGGGAGAGTACACTGATAGTGAAGTTATCGCTTATGGAAGTGTGAACATAAATGCAAACCCCACCATGCCCAACTGTGGTAACACTGTCGTTCCTGAACAGTGAGTAGTTAGGAATGTGATAAATTGAGTCCGGAGTGGTCGGTTGTAGCCATGTTTCAGTCAGGAAAATTAACGAAGGAGAATGCAGTTGAACAAAAGTCGCTAGTTCATTGAACTTAGAATGTAGTGACTGGATATTGGTGTAGATAAAGTTCCATTCGTTGAGTGAAGTAGCAGCGCCAGCTAGTTTTTCGGCAGGGTATTGATCTCGACAATCGCTGGCTCACCCCTCACATACTTTATGGTAAGGTTACTCTCTCCCTGCTGCTGTCTCGCCCTCAGCTCAGCTCTCAGTCCGTTCAAATAATCGGCCTGATGCGGTGTCATGTCGTCGAATATCCTGATCCTGCGAAACTCGGAATCACCCAGTAGGGTATTTTTGTTCCTCAGAATCCCCGTCACCACTAGAGGGTTGGAAAAGCATACCTTCCACAAACCTGGTTTGATCTTGATAGTGCTAACGATGTGGTCAGAGGATCCTGGTCTGACATGTTCCACGCATCGCCTGAGAAAGGCCGAATCATCAGCAGACACACCCACTCCATTGACGAGTACATTATGTGACCTCTTAAGCCTCTCCAGAATCTCCGATGCCGCAACCTGACCCGTAGGCCCTCCGGATCCTCTAAGTGAAACCAAGTCCTCAGTCAAGGATGCAACCCTGACACCAATGGAATCACAAGTTCGGTTGAGATTCTCTATATAATTTGTATTCTATCAACTGTCCATGCTCAGAGAGCGTGCTCGAATGGTCCTGAAGAGTTTCGCTCACAGAATGAAACTCTGCCTGTAGTAAGGTTTGGGAAGCTTTTATGTCACCAATATCAGCGGTAATACCCGAATAAGCCTTTTTCAAACCGGAAAGGTCTGAGGCGATGGATGACATTTTTTTCATCAGCTCATTGAAATGCTTCACTGTCATAGGCTCTTCGGTTTCAGGTGGGGAAGTGACATTGGAACTACTTCGCAGTCTACGCTTAGAAATGCATGATTTACACCTCCATGTAATGGTTTTGGAACAATTGAGAAAATCTATATCATTATCTTTCAGGTCCGCACAAGCGGCATGAAACGTTTTCAGGCATATGACGCACTTGATAGTGGTGCCGGAGTCACCAATATCTCCGGAGCAAACCGGGCAGTATTCAGGCATTTGGTTATGACGGCTGATGGGTTCTGGAACAGTGTATGCGCTCTGACAAAGGAAAGAAGAACAAGGTCACTTTTCTTCACTTCTCACGGGCCTATGTGAGAGACTTAAATAAAACAAGCACAGGTAGGCCGCGGATAAAAGGGGAAAAACAGCAGGAAAGAAAAACAGAGGTTAAGGAATCAAAATATCAGGAGCGCGCGAAATAAAAATTGAAAATTTAAAATTAATCTCCCAGTGTAAAGGAATATCTACATACGCTACGTATGCAAATCGATAAAAACCGATGCGAATTCAGTGCAGATTCATCTTATCTTATCGATATGAAACGGGTGTCATCAGCGTATCATCTGTGCGTTTGAATTTCAACGGCAAACAATTGAATAAATTCAAGGAATAATCGATATAATTACCACCTTTTTAAATCAATCCACCCGGAAAATCTATGTCAAGTAAACACTGCCACCTTATAATGAGTATGGTCACAAAATATTGATCTACAAGTTGTCAATACATACAGTAATTTGATCAGTAACCGACTGCGACGTTGACACCACGACCTGACTTCACTGAATTCCTTTCTAGAATATAGGTATCAAAATGCTCTTTTTCCATTCATCTGGTGTTGTTACGCTCTCCAATATTTTATTGTATAGTCTTGCGAGCTGTTCTGCCATATTTTCTCCTCCGTATTTCAATAATTCATTGGGTAGGTCATCTGGGCCGGGAGCTTTGCCATTTTTGAGATGTTGCATGGCGCTCCTCACTTCATCCACTGTAATTTATTGCAAGTCAAAGTGAATCTTATTTCAGTGATTTATACCCTCAGTCGGAAACTATAGGAAAGAGTATCACAAATGAGACAACACATCAAGAACTCCTTCCCAAAATAATTTTCGAATTAGAAGCGAAGAACTTATTATTGATTGAAAACAATTTTCTTTTCAAATACAGAATTTCTTCTCTTGTAACAAAAATCATCGATAAGAATGATGAAAACGAAAAACTGAAGAAAGAAGTCAACAAGGTTCCACCTGTTAACAATGGGGATGAGTTGCCTGCACAGATTTCACCGGTGAGTAAGGGAGATAAACTCGAAATGTGTGAATCTAACATAACAGCTAGTACTATACTCTGTTCAAATGTGAGAAGGAGCAATAACAACATGTTTGGCGCATCGGTAGGAGGGCCTCCGTAAAGGTACTTTCCGTCCAGAGTCGAATCGAGGAGATTTCACACGATCGTTCAGTTTATTTATCCATGTCTCATCCAGCTAATAAATTTTTCTGCCTTTTCCCTTAATGAGCGGATTTTCTTCAAATAATCTCTTCTCCACACAATTATTTCATCCCTATCTATCAGTAGACTATCACGACCACTGTTTTTGAACTCGAATTCAATTTTTTTCAATAATTTATAGAACGTTGGTCTTTTGAAATTTGGCAAACTGTCGTCATCATTCACGATTTCTAGTACTTTAGAAATCGTTGGGATTTCATTCCGAAAAAAAAAACCGTGGACAATTCTTCTGATAAGGTTCATATCGAAATCGTCAACCGAATCGATTATTTTTGAAGACTGGGCTCCCCTCTTAGGTGGCGTCAATGTTTTATTCTCTTTCCATTCTCTGAGAATTCTGAATACAGCTGAATCACTCACCCCTGAGGATTTCAAAACAATTCCTACCAAGTCTCTTTTCGATAAATCAGGATGTTCTTTCAATTCTTCATTGATGTATGTCACTGGAGGAACTCGACCAGACTTAGCTACTGCAGTTTATTATTCAAGCCGTTTCCAATCTAAACCAAGTAATGATTTGTGGACTGCGCTAAAGCGGGTTTTACGGTATATCAAAGGTACACTAAATTTAAAATTGAAATATTCCAGTAACAATAGCTGCTCTGTCTTGGTTGGGTACGCTGATTCGGACTGGGCTAGGGATGAAGATAGGAAATCCACATCCCGCTATCTATTCAAAGTATATGATAATGTGATAATTTGGCGGAGTAAGAAACAGAATTGTATCGCACTCAGTACGGCAGAAGCCGAATAAGTCTCCTAGGAGCATAGAATAACTGGAGAGAAGGCTCCCCTACGAAAATGAACTGCCAAAAACGTCCGAACTTGTCAGTTCGCCGCAAGGTCACGAGATGGCGACAACGTCGTTCGTTCCTACAACATGGCTATCCTTAATAAAATTATCTTTACTGGTTATTAGTTGTTATTACTTATTAGGTCCCATTTATTACTATATCATAATATATATTCTTTTGAAAGAAAGCAATACATACTTTTTTTCGTAAATCCGACAATATAATGCATATAGCACGTGTAAAGAAATGGCTACAAGGATCAGATTGAATATAGGAAGAAAAATCTGTTTCCCGCTCCGAATCTAAGAGTTAGCAGACGGAATGTAAACGGCGTATGATACACGAGAACAGATAAGACCTCAGTCTTCCCGTATAATAATAGTAATACTCACCTGAATGTTCGCTTTTTCCGATAAGGATATTGTTTTGACAAATTTATTACCGATCACAGACTTCCCATATAATTGCGCATAAAAAGTTGATTAGAATAAAGCGATGATATGTCATCAATATTGTCTATGTTATGATTTATGGCCATTTTCAATTGAAAAGAAGCAAAAATGTATCAATAACAATGACAGCCACATTATATTCTTTGCAATTGTAGCGCCATCGAACAAGATATCTGACATGTTGCTGAATAAAGGATCTCAGCGTTATCTATCGGGCGTCACACGAAACTCTAACCTCCGCCGTTATTGGCAGTTCAAAATGATCTGTCGAGCTTATGAAGCCTTCCCTCCAGTTATTCTATGCTCCTAGAAGTCTCATTGTGTGAAGCAGTAAAAGAAATGATGTGGATATTAAAATTATTGAAAGATTTTAAATCAGACATTGAAGAAGTAATTATATTTGAATACAACCAAAGTACGATTAAAGCTGTTAAAAATCACGATCAAAAACCGATGAAACATCTAGATATCGAATATAATTTTATTAACCAGTTAGTAGAAGGTGGATTAGTCAAGTAAGAATACAGGGTGATTTTTTTAAGTGTTTCATTAGACGTTTTCGAGGAAGGAATTGCGATACAAATTCAAAATTTTGTATTTTTGTTTTAGAGTACATGAACTCAATTTCTAAAATATTTTCAAGCCGAATCTACTTCCGGTTGTACCGAAAACGATGTGAACTTTCTTATTTCAAATGCAACACCCTGTATATTTATACATATTTGAATTCTTCGTTCAATTCTGCAATGATTTGATGTATAATATGCGCAACCACATCAAGCGATTATTGAGTTATAGCGTGATTCTCAATTTTTTGACAGAAATTGTCACAACTTAGTGTTCATATCTTCAAAATCCCTCATTGTAAGAATTTTTTTTGCAACAGTGGAACAAAAGAAAGTACACTGATCCTGCTTATTGTATGAATTATGAGAAAATACTATACAGGGTGTCTGAAACGGGGCTTCAAAATGTGCCTCAACAAAACTATGAAATCTCATTTTTTTCAAATGGGAACCATATAATTTTGTAATTCCGATCGATTGCTCGTCAAAAACTAGCTAGAGTGTGCCAAACATTTCATGTCTTTAAAATCAGTAGTTTTGCCGAATAAAATTCGAATTACACGACTAAATCCAGGTTTCGCTCAGTCAAATTCATTGGTATACACGTCTTTTTCAAAGTAGACTATGTTAGGAATTGTCATTCCTACTTATTTTTATGGATCGAGCACCATGCAGAACATGCAATAATAAATAGGTACACTAGAATGATTAATCAAAAGTATGTTCTCTATTTGCGGCGAATGTGACAAATAAAAAAGACGAATAATGAACGAGTACCAAATAGTGCTCGATTAATGAAAATAAGTAAGAATAACAATTCCTAACATAGTCTACTTTGAAAAAGTCATGCATACCAATTAATTTGACTGAGCGAAATCTGGATTTAGTCGTGAAATTCGAATTTTATTCGATAACGGCAAAACTACTGATTTTAAAGACATGAAATGTTTGGAACACTTAAGCTAGTTTTTGACGAGCAATCGATCGGAATTACAAAATTAAATGATTCCCATTTGAAAAAAATGAGATTTCATAGTTTAGTTGAGGCACATTTCGAAGCCCCGTTTCAGACACCCTGTATAGTATTTTCTCATAATTCATACAATAAGCAGTATCAGTGTACTACTTTCTTTTCTTCCACTGTTGCAAAAAAAATTCTTACAATGAGGGATTTTGAAGATATGAACACTAAATTGTGACAATCTTTCTGTCAAAAAATTTGAGAATCCCGCTATAACTCAACAATCGCTTGATGTGGTTCGCATATCCAATCATTGCAGAATTGAACGAAGAATTCAAATGTGTATAAATATACAGGGTGTTGCATTTGAAATAACGAAGTTCACATCGTTTCCGGTAGAACCGGAAGTAGATTCGACTTGAAAATATTTTAGAAATTGAGTTCATGTACCTACTCTAAAACAAAAATACAAAATTTTGAATTTGTATCGCAATTCCTTCCTCGAATACGTCTAATGAAACACTTAAATCTTCTGGATGTGGACAATTTACTTTTCGCATCTTCATTTGATTCCTTCACACCATTATTCGAACTATTTCTTGAGTCTCTCTCTTCCGCGTCAGGAATCCCTTCATTTTTTGTAATGCTTCTGGCATTCCAAGCGACTCCATGGTTTGTTTTAGTTCTGTTTTCGCTCGAAGGACCAAAATAATGTCGGTATTAGCTTAAATATCTCTTTTTTCATCGTATAAGGACTGTACAAAGTGAAAATACTTGTGTGGAGCCTCTCTTGTCAGATCTTTTATTTTCTCCAAATACAGGTCAACATGATTAGAATGAAACAATGAACAAATCATAAAATATAAACTAAACATCCGTCTCAGAACAGTGTGGTTCCAACAAGACGGGGTAACATGTCACTCAGCTCGCACTTCGATAGAACTTGTAGTATCCCCGAATTTCTAGACACGAATAATTCATATAAATACCACGTATAGCTGAATGGAACCCTGTACGTAGAAGAAATAAAATACGACGCTGCCATGTTGTATTTCACAGAGGGTACTCCGGCTATCTGGACGTGGGGGGTAGGCCGGCTGTCATCGATCTATGCTATCGATGAGTTCATAGAGAAGGCCTTGGAGGTTAAAAGGGAAGGGAGGACGGTTTTTGTGAAAGGAGGAAGATAGTGGTGGATCGTGAAAGGTGCCCCTGTTGTTGTTAGTCGGCCATTATAGAAATCCAAACGGCATTTTTGTTCAACGTGTATGTTCAACCTCCATTTATATTGACTAATAAGTCTTATTTCTAGGTTCCTAATTCATTGTATTTATACCAGCACGAACCAATGAGAACCATTACATACTGTCTATTCAATTATATTCCACCAATCATTCTACTGAGCATTACCCAATAATTATCTAAAATATCCACGATTCACATTGGTCAGAACTGTTTATATTTATCCATGCTTTCTGATTTTGAAGTCCTGAATTATTCCTCTTTGAACGAAGAGGCCATTTAATCTCCATCTTATATATTTTATTATTGTGAATATTTCCTTATGCAATGGATAGAGGGGCTTTATACAGATCACAGTGTTACAGGTACTATTTATGTTCTCATTATTAATCTCACCCTCTATTTCAGCAACCTGTGATTTGAAAGGATATTTCGTTTCCATCTGTATTATTGTTTTAAACTGTAACGCCTGCCATCCAATGATATTCAAATGCAAGTGACGTTCATCCTTATTTATATACCACATGTATTTCTATGAAGTTCAGTTCTTAAGGATCGGGATCATAGATTGGTGAGAAAATCACTATGTAAACTACCGAAGGAAGTTGTGTGGACTTGGAGCTGCTATCTGATGGATTTCAGTGCTTGTCCGTCGACAGCTGGGGTAGGATACTGCGACACTCTATTGCACCACCTCTGTAAATAGTTTACCTTGTAACGACCATTACAAAGGATCGTCATTGTGGGTCTGTAGCTGCTATCTGTTGGAGCTCAGTGCTTGTGCGTCGACAGCTGAGGTAGGATACTGTTTACTTGCTCGTATACATTGACTCTGGAGTAAACTACTTTGAGAACTGCACGAAGAGATTTACTGAATAGCACCATCTTATTCTATCTATGCTCATGTCTTCTATGTTCTTTATAATATTCAACCAATGGATTCTGATACTTGCTACATGTAATTCAATTCAACTGTGAAGCTGAGGGTTTTTGCTTTTAGAGGAACTGTTTGGTTCTTTCTTTTCGTTTTTCCTCATATGTGGCTCGAAAACTCCTGCCACCTGGACCAATAAAGGCCTGTTCCCCTTTCTGTCCAATCAAGTGGTTTATTTACGTATTTACCTCATTATTTTCCATCCAATATTTCACGGACGTGAATTATCACGAAATTAAATAACCACGACATAACATAGAGTTTTACCAAACTAGATGATCACAAGCCAAGCCAAAAGTATAAAACCCCCTTTAGTGTAAAATATCCCTTAAAGTTACAGCGAGGAATTTGCTCTTTTATCTCCCCTTAGAAAATATTTCAAGCTCAAAAAACCTTGAAATATTACAAACTTCTTCGCCAAAAATTCCCAGGACGTCTCATTGCACGTCATGGTGACATTAAATGGTCCCCCGCTCTCCGGACCTGTCAACAGGTAATTTCTTCTTATGGGGCTACCTGAAATCTGAAGTGTACGAAAAGAGAAGTATCTCAAATTCAAGCATGCTGGTCGACGCAATGGACTCATTTCGGGAGAGGCTTGATTCCTAAATTTTGGCTCAATGGGATCATATGGCCGGCAAGTTTTCAGATCCTCAAATTTGTTTTACTGAAAAAAATGGCATGTGTTTATGAGTATTTTGAGGTGGTAAATTTTTTTTTGTCAGGAGATGGAGAATATTGTGATGAAGACAAGCCAGCAGAAATTTTGATGGAAAATATAACCAGAAAAAGAGAATAAGATGTGGGAAAAGTATTATTGTGGAAAAACACAAATTTGAATTTGCCAGACAGTAAACCCATGGCACTTCAACGACTGAAATATATTGAGAGAAAAATGGATAAAGATGATGAATTTGCAAATAAATAAAAGGAAAAAATTGACGAATACCTTAAGAAAAAATACTGTCGACTACTGTCACCTGAAGAAATAAAAAATACCCCTGGAGATAGATGCATAGAATACCTTGTGTTGGCACTGACTAGATTTTGTCTAAGACTTTTTTCTTCTTCTTCCTTCTTCATTATAGGCATTTTTGCCTGTTCCTTCTTCGTAACTTGTCCGGTGTTCAGTTGGCAGTCAGGTTATCGCTCCACCTTTTCCGCGGTCTTCCTATACTTCTCCTTCCAGTTGGTGATTTATCAAGTGCAATTCTGACCATTCTCTCATGATCCATTCGGTCTATGTGTGCATTCCACTCGTGCTTTCTCCCCAGGATCCACTCATTCACCTCTTCCATCCCGCACATTTTCCTTATGTTGTCACTGCGCTCTCTATCTAATAGCGTTTTTCCAGCTATTTTCCTTAGGATTTTCATTTCACATGTTTCCAACAACCTCTTAGTTTTTGTTGTGTCTGGTCGTGTTTCTGCTGTGTACGTCGATATTGGTCTTATGGTAGCTTTGTAGATTCTTGCCTTTGTCTCGGTTCGCTAAGACTTTTTTGTCGATCGAAAATCTGAGATTTTGTGCTGCTTTTCATTTCTCCCGAAAGGGGTCGCGCTATTATTCCATTGCCGCAGTAGCGCTAGGAGTGTGAATTATTGCGGATTATTCCGGAACTAGACCAAAATCTGGAATCTAGAATACCGTTTTGATCTACAAATTTTGGTCACGATTTTTGGTAAGGAGTCGTTACACCAGGTATTCTATGCATCTATCCCTGGAGATAAAAAAATATGATATATTCCGCATTTTGGCGTAGTAAACGAAAATAAACCCGGTAAATTACGATTTGTTTTCGACGCCGCTGCCAAAGTTGAAGGTAAATGTTTGAATGATTTCCTTCTAAAAGGATCTGATTTGTTCAATTCTTTGGTTGACCTAAGTTGGAAATTCGCCAGAAGAGCATAGCATTTTAGGCGATTTATACAGGTAATGTTCCATCAGATAAAGATACGTGAAGAAGGTCAAGACGCACAGAGATATTTATGGAAAAATTAGATTTTATGATTTTTTATTGTTATTGAGGTAAATCTTACCTCCTATTCCCTATCATGAATTCAGGGGTGATAGCCCCTATCCCTAGGGTTGAGGAGATTTCGGCTTACAATTCTGCTCGAAATATGTCCCCCTCGGAATAAAAATTGACCTGTTTCGGAATTTTCTCTGAAAACATCCTTGTCGCGACATAATTGGCCTGGCAAGTTTTTAAATTGTTACCCTGTATATGATGCCACATACTTATTATTACTTAATACGGCTAATGGACTTTGTCGGTAACGAAGAAGATCTGCACCTCACTCGCTACGACTATGTGGTCTACAGTTCATGAATCGAGGTACCACAATCGACTGGACCACGCTCGGCACTCTCCCTCTTCGAATCACCACTGCCCTTGCCATCAGTTCGCACTCTACTACAGTTCGTTCGAGTCCGAACACAATTTGCTTGCCTGAACCATTTAGCCGCACCTAAAGGCTTGTTCGGACTAGGCCAGTATTTTAGTCGAGTGGAGAGTCGATTCGCCCACTGATGGCCACTCTACCACAGTATCAAAGACTCTTAAACAGTATAAGGTAGTAGCTACATCATCCTGTGACTCTACTCGACTCCATTGCTGGCGTTCGCACACGGGAAATTACAAAATCATTCGCTACTCGACTAATCTACTGGCCTAGTCCGAACAAGCCCTAAGCGCCTGCTAGTGAGAAACTGGACTATAATTCGTACAACATTCATACCAGGCCAGCAGGCATTCAGATATATCTCTCAAGCCAGTATCAACCGTGAGTACCATTATTCCAGTGTTTACTTTGTAGTATATAATTCAGTCTCGTACACGCATACATTTATTCAATTATTTTTTCGATAAGAATCGGTCTATGTATAATTAACACACGTGGCTGATTATGTTTACAGCATATAGTAGAAATCAACATAATAATATACCAGGGGTGTACTTCAGAAATTAGATCTATGCTGGTCCATTTCTTCCATAATAATATAATATTTTTTTAATCATTTTACTCCGAAGGCTGCATCGTGTTTTATGATTTCGACAGGATAGATAGCACATTCATGTATGTATGTCATAAATTTTCATCCACTTGAGGTCGCTCCAGAACGAATATAATAATTAGAAAATGTTATTTATCTTAATGAAATAACAAAAAATTTAATCCATAGCTATTTTATTCTAATTTTTCTTCTACCGCGTTGACAATGATGTTGGACTGAAGTTTGGAATGTAATGAATAATTTCAATTCACGGTTAAACACCCACCCACTACATTTTGTTTGTCAGGGTTGTTGTACGGGGTCTTCCAATTGGAGGTTTCATGCTCAAAAGCTCGCTATTTTGGCAGCTGTCTTTTTGGACAGATCACAACTAAAAAGTATTCCATTAAGGAAATGGAACCGCAACCTCCTGTAGAACTTACACAGAAGGTTCTATAGAAGGATGTGATGGCGCTACGATTCGACAACTCATCGAAATTGTTGAAATTCACAAAATGAAATTCTGCTGAAACAGTTCGTGAAGTGAAACCTTTTTTGGACAGCTATTGTAGAGTTTGTGCAAAAATTCGTCCCCGTTATTCAAGAACACATCAGGGAATGTTGCTTCTGTAGATCATAGACAATCCAGGTTTGTCCATTCCACGGAGTTCTATATTTTTCTTTGGAGAACGACAAGCGATTCTACACCGGATTTGGCATAAAGACTTGGGTGTAGAGGCGTACGAAGTTCAGGCAACCCAAGAACTCGATCCAATTGGATATTGGGAATGCAAGAAAAATAATACGATTTTCATCGAAAAAGTATTATGGGCGATGATAGACACTTACCTGATTCACGTCTACCTCCCACTTGGTGGCAAACCGGGTTTAATATTTCTGAAAACAAAATAATAAATTGCCAATCATGACATACAGTGATAAAGGTTCCAAATAAAGATAAGTCAGAATCGAGAATCATAAAGAAAGCTCAAAACCTTAAAAGTGCCAGTTCGCGCCACGACAGAGACCCAAGACCGAATCCACTACTTGAACAAAGGCTTTCCTAAGTGTTTGGTTCGCGCGGAAACCGAGACCAGAGATACATTTCCACGGTGGCTGTCTCAGGCCTTGGTCTCAGGTCTCGGCCTGCTGTCTCCGTCGGCACAAACTGGCATCTTAGCCGTTTGAGGTAAAAATGTACTCGGGCATTGCATTGCTTGCTCTGTTTCCGCAACCGCGTGAGCGAGAAAAGCATAGTGAGTACTGTGAGTAGTTTTGCCATGGCCCTTATCAGAGCGAAAAACTAAGGCTGTACTTGAGACTGTAGATGCTGAGGTAGCCCAATACAAAACTAGAATCATAAAAACCATCTTGAACGTTCTCATCTGGCCAATGAAAGAAAGTAAATGTAAATGATCAGGGGACACCTTCAAGTTGGCCTCATACCAGTTAGAAAGATGAGTAGGTATGTATTCAGTCAGTCGAAATCAAGAAACACCGAATTCCGTACCAACATATCATGCCAGGTACGTACTTGCCCAGCTTGTTTTTCTAAAATGGCTATGCTATAACTCACCAACGAGTCCGAATTTGGATAAAAAGGAAATAAAAAAACGTTCCTTCAGAGGTCAAGAATTTTAAAAGTCAACGACTCAACCTGTATACACCAAGGTTCATTAAATTTTGTTATCTGATAGCACCACCAAAAAATCTTAATTTTAAATATGATCAACGCCGTAGAAACTAAATAATCTGTGGCGATGTTTCTGTTCAAACAATATCCTCTTGGAATTTTAACACGGTTATTATTACATCAACAATTCATTGAAAGTCTTGACATAATCATCACCTGTTGGCATTATTCTGTGTAAATAAATAAATCGTAGTCCATGACGCAGGTTATCGCTATACGACTAACGTTGGAGACACAGAACAACGGTTTGTCTTGTGCCGGCTACCTCGCATCGCGAGGTAGCGTACCGTTATAAGCAACTGAAATTGTGATGGTAGCGCTATATCGGCGAGAATCATACTTGTTGGGCATTTCCAAAGAGCAACGCCTAGGCGCCATTAGCGAAAAGTAAACAAAACTAGTGCATTGCGATAGTTCCAAAATTCCAAAAATTGCATTTGGAAAACGTGAATTTTTGACGTTTTCTACGCGATTTGATTCTCTACCACAGAGATCGCTTTTGACAACTGTTGTCAATTTTGAAAATGCAGATTAATTCGAATTTTAGTCGAAGAAAAAGTATAGTATTCAATTCGCGGTAATGGTCATAACACACTTGATGAATTAAATCACTCGCCTGATGGCTCGTGAGTTATACTATCATCTATTCCCATAGAATAATACATAAATATATCCATTATTCAATGTCAGATATCAAGGTAACGATCTCGCCATCCATGATGAATTACAGCACTCATCTGCGTGTGTTATGACCTACACTACCACTCGTTGAATAATATACTAATTATGGTTAATTTGTCATCGTTTGTTCTTGAGATTAGAAACAGACAATTTGTTTATTATCCCTTATGGCCCGCACTATAATAATATAATAAATACAGTCTTTGACTTGTACGTATATTTTACATGTAGATTCCTCTTATCATACGAAAAATTGAAAATTCGGTTTGGTTTGAAAGAAACAGGATGTCGAAAATCCATGAAAAAAAAACTTTTCTGTTTATATCTTCGGAACCGTTATTTCAAATAAACTGAATTTTGGTTGATTGTTTACCCTATTCATGGTGCATATTCCTCAATCAAAACATATTCGCTTTTCTCCTGATATTAAAGTTACAGCGTGGCCGTCTTATGAATCCTCGAAAAAATACTATATAACCACTTGAAAAAGAAAAACGGTTCATATATTCGAACGAAATTTTAGGAAATAAAAGTATCCTTATATTTAAAAAAAAGTGTCGTTTTCAAGATATTCCTAATTGTATACGATAAAATTTGAGGAAAAAAAATCATGAATTTTAAGAATAATCTGGCTGCTTCCCAGTCCCTGGATCAAATATCATCGAATTTGATTTCTTCTCTGGTCTCTAAACAAGTAAGCAATTTTGTCAGAATGTTTATCAACTTTGCCGAGACAATCTGAATGATAGAAAAACGTTTGATGTAGAATTATGTAATAATAAAATGTGGGAGATAAAATTGAACACCAAGGAAAATGAAATAATACATTCAATACGCACAATTTCTATTAAAAATTTATTGTTACCGGTCCATATTGAAAATATGACAATGAAATACAAAATTCGGATATTAATCATGAATGTCGATACAAAACACGTATTAAATTGAAATTAATGAAAAAAAAAAGATACTAGCAATAAATAATCTGTGGCGATGTTTTTTTGAATATCCTCTTGGAATTTCATACTCGACAATACACGGTTAATATTATATCAATTCACTAAAAGTCTTCACATAATCATCACGAGATCGAAGAAAAACACCTAAAATAATCACTCTCAATTTCAATAACAACATAGCTCTAGAAATGATTTGTTGTTTTGTTTACGCCATTTACATCACGTCGGTTGTCGCTATACGCATGCGTTGTTCATTGGACTGACGCTTGAGACACATAACAACAATATAAGGTTTGCGATGGGTAGATTCATAGATCTTACGGCCCGCTACTTCGTATTTCGAGGTAGCGCACCGTTGAACCATTGTTTGAAGAGAAAATCAACGATCTGGCATCGTCTTCTCAAAATCTCTGTGGAATATCATAAAGGATGGGTATGGGGTTATTGATCAAGAATCCTATGAGTTAGGTTGATAAATCATAATTAATAAAATGAAAAAACAATTTTTTATGGGATATTTTTGGGATATCGAGGAAAATATGAACGAGTCATTAATTATTTGTCTATATAAGTACATTTATAAATGAATTATTATTAGTATTGATATACCCCTCCTCACGTATAGCAATAATTACCAAACCCTCTTTTCAATAATTGGGAGGACACAAACTTCGAAACATAAATTCGTCTCATATTTTGGTTAATGGAATAATTATTAAATTTTCAACAACTTTTATTAATTTCATAAAAATTGCGTAAATATGACAGCTATTTTTGAACATCCCTTGCACTTAAGAGGGGCCTATACCCTTCTGACGTTCAGTTCAAAACGCGATTCGGGATTTCTCACGATAGAGACCACCGATTTATATGGGGTTTTCACTATTATTCAATTTGAAGTGTTCTTCAAGTCGGAAAGTTCATAACTTTTTTTTTTCGTCGACTGAAAAAAAAATAAAACTTTTTTTTTCTTTCTTAGTGACTCTATATGTATGTCATTTAAAAACTTATGCTCATCAAAGTTCATCCAAAAAAACTTCTGTAAAATAATCTTGGAAATAAATATAAGCATTTGTCTGAATTTGATTTCATTCATTCATCTCAGAAACACAAATCAATAAATTGGTGTTATATAGTAAACTAACAATTATTGAATTTGTTATGTGATGTTTATCCTACTTAGTTTTTTTTTATATGGCTAGCTATGATGAAATCAGAAAATTCTCGAGATCTTTTAGAATTTCATACAATCCTTGCTCCTTCTCGAATTACCTTATCGTTTCAATTTTATGAAATAATGATGTATTTCTGATCCATGGTCTGAGTTCATGAAAAAATTCATCAAATTTCAAAATCTTTCCTAAATTCTCGATATCATAGTCACTAACAACAAATAAAGCTATTTCAAATTAATTATATCAAAAAATATATGACTTTAATAGGTACTGGAATTAGTCTAACTTAGATAGGATGTCCCAAGTTCGAGTGCCTATTAGACGTTTCTGGAGAACTGGACATATTTGAAATCTGAAAATTGGGATTATCATATTGTTCGAAATTTTCTACTGGAGCCTGAGCGCTCTCGGTTATATAAGAAGTGAAAATAGATTTGTCAAAAAAAAATTCTACAAGCGTGCGCCTTCAACCCTATTCCCGCACGCATTTCAATTCGTAAAGAATCACATTGCCAAACAGTGCGGAAAAAACCCCTGCTATTCCATTTCCGCACACTTTCCGTGCGGGAATGGAATAGCGGGGGTTTTTGCCCTACGCTTTTTCTAAAGAATGAACTGAATTATGATATGTTCCTATGCACCAAACGCCACCAACGACGTTGTTATGGAAACGACATGTGAATTAACATTTTGTCATCAGTATGAAATTATTTGAATATATCAAATCGAATTTAATGAGTGTGTTGAGATCAAATGGATATCGTATAAGTGCTTGTAGAAAAAAATATTGTTCCTAACTCGTGCAGAAAGTGTCTTTTGGTGCGGAAAAATATCTCTTTCGCACTTGTTAGGAAGATAACTATTTTTAATTTTTTTCCTCTGTTAAGTATTCAATTCTGAATAAGTACATTTCTGTTTTAACCATGGTTTAATTTGATTCTGCAAAGAAAAATAATTATTGTAATCCAATTAAAAAAAAATAAAATACTTAGAGAATTATCATTATTTTTTTTCGCACAATTAAACGCAATCATTATAAATAGGGTACTAATTTGAAAGACGATTTCTCTGAATTGAAGTTTTATATATGTACCTACCTATATTGCTTGTAACTAATAATGTGAATATGTATATACAATTCCTTCGATACAGCTTCTCATACAATGAACAAATTTAAATTCATTAAAAAATTTTGGTTCAGATTTTGGGTCTCAATTACAATTTTTTATATACTGTAGGTTCATATGTGCATGATTTTTTTGGTCCACGACTCTTTTCCGAACCTAACTTACAACCAAAACAGAAATTCGCAATAAGTTCGTACAACTAAGAAGTAGTAATATATTTTTATTTTTTTACTTCACATCTTTCAACACAGGTAGCATGCCTGTCTGGAATTCCCAATTATTTCTTCCCATCTCGTAAAACGTAAGGGCACAGAGATAAGACTCTTTCCCGTGAATTTGCAGTGTTGTCGGCAGTTTCGTAAATAATCCCACTTCATTCGTGAATATACGAGGGCATTCGGCATCTTCCGCCCTCCCCTTGGTAAATGCTGTACGTAACAGAAATCTCGCATGTGGAAGAAAAGGACGGTGAATACAGGAATGTCTGTAATATCTTCGGACGTCCTGAAAATCGACGATTTCTTAGGGGAGGTGAGGGGTAAGAAGTGGGTAGAGTTTGACGTGCGCTCAGGAAGCCTCACGGTATAAACCCCTCTTAAGGGGAAGTATCATTTTTTGAATCGTTGTAAATCTCCATTCAAAAAGTGGTCTCTTTATTTCACGAGTAACTACCCTAATTTACGACGTAGAGACTTGATTTTTTTTTAGTTGAAGTTGAAGAACGTCCCGAGGGCAAAAAGTTTTTTTTTCGATTTGATTAGTTTTTCAATTAAAAAAAACAGGTTGAACTTCAGCGTTTTGGAAACTACACTTAATGATTCGATGGTTATTCATCATTTTTTGGAAAAAATCGCAACTATTTGCCCTCTGAAATTTAATCTTCTATAAACTACAAAAATTTTCATGATGATCAGTTCAAAAATATAGCTTGTACCCATGAAAAACGAAAAACATATTCAATAACCCAAATATTGCAGAGATCAAACGATTACCCCGGATTTTTCAATTGAAAAACTAACTGAATCGAAAAAAAGAAAACTATTTGCCCTAGGGACGTTCTTCAACTTCAATTTAAAAAAAAATCAAGTCTCTTCGTCGTAAATTAGGGTAGTTACTCGTGAAATGAAGAGACCACTTTTTGAATGGAGATTTACCACGATTCAAAAGGTGATACTTCCCCTTAAACGGGGGCTATGGCTATATCATTTCGTCACGATGTCTGTCTGTATTTCTCGAATTTTGTGTCTCAATAAATTTTTCATTAACTCAATTCACTGTTCCCAATCGAGTAGTTTCGAATCAATGATCGTGAATCCGTGGTCAAATTCCGTACTGTCCGTACGTCTGTCTGAGAACACGATGACTCTCGATGAAGAATAAACCTAGAAACTTGAAATTTTCAGGGTAGGTTCGGATCAAGAATGTCGCAGCTAAATTGGTTCCGTTAATATGACCTTTCGAGATTTTCTCCAATAAATTCATTGAGCAAAACGCAACATTTTCTCCAGTTCGTGTTACCATAACTATAAAAATTCTAGCGAATCATAGAAAAAAATTTATAATATTTTTCCGATTAGATTTGGTATAATGTAGGATTTAATTAATAGATGCAAAAAAATTGGTCCTTGTGAAAAGTAGGTATCGTAGGGAATTGGACAAATCAATTAAACTATTCATAATAGACAATGGACGAGAACACAACATTGCGTTCAATGCTTTCGCAACTCACCTTGTAGGTTTTCGATGTCTTGGGGCTTCCTGTGGATATAGTGGACCAAACACCCTCAAAACCGGTTGAGACAAAGCAGCCAGTGATGAGTCGTCTGCAAAATAATGAGAAAAGTGGACTCGATCAATGTTGTTTCTACTCCATACCTACTAAAATAATAACCTGTTCACATTTTGGGAAGATGAATTTAGGCTACTTTATTCTACAAGCGAATTTGCATGTCTTACGTGAAATCATGCCAGTCATATTAGGAATCACTGGTTGGGGAAAAGGTAACCGTTGACCTCCGAAATGACATGCATCATTGGCTGGTGTGGGAGATCTGCTGCTTCTGTTGGTGCCAGGTGTTGAGCATCGAACAGCTATCTACAAAGAAATAAATAATTCAAGAAATAAACACACATCTGAGTACGTTCAACACTTGATCTTGCACCGAAAAAATTTCAACATTGTGATCGCACCTATTGTTATTATTACAAATTGAATGAAGTTTAGGTAATGCCTGTAAACTCACAAAAAAATATATAAAAACATGAAATCCAAAAGGTATACGATGAAGCAAGTAAAAACAGAATTACCTGAACAAAAAAATAAAAATGTACTCTTTTGATCTAGGAAGCTGCTGATTGTTATAATAATTGATCTTGAAGTTCACGGACACTGACTCAACTACAGCTGGAGGCAAAGCGTTCCAACCTCGAATATCCCTTTATGAAATTCTTATACAAATAACTGTAATATTACAGCAGCTTAAAGGCAAATCATTAATTATTATTCTAATACATATATGGTTTCATCATTCGAATCAACAGAAATACAACATATGTACACTAATATACCGAAGACTCTGGTCTTGACCATCATTAAAAAGAGATGGAGATACATATCAGCCTATACTGATGTTACAAAGGAACTTTTTCTGAAGTTCATAGATTTTATATTTTCGTCCAGCTATTTCATCTTCAACAATTAATTTTATGAACAAGTTGACGGTACGGCTATGGGTAATCCGGCGAGTCCATCCTTGGCCAACTTGGTAATGTCGGAAGTCATTGAGGTTTGCATGGGCAAATTATATTTTTCAGTCCCATTCATTAAATTATATGTTGATGACACCTTCTTGGCTGTCCCCATCGGCAGATGTGACGAACTACTGACCGCCTTTAACTCCTATCACCCCAAACTTCAGTTTACCATGGAAGCTGAGGTGGATGGTTCGTTACCATTCTTGGACGTTCTTGTGAGCAGACGTGAAGATGGGACTTTAAAGACTTGTTGGTATACTAAGCCAACGAGTTCTGGTCGTGTTTTGAATTTCAAGTCTAGTTGCTCGTTTTCTTACAGAATTTCTACTATCAAAAATCTTATCTACAGAGCAATTAATTTGAGTGACTCTGAATTTCATGCCGAAAATTTGGAAAAAATTAAAAACATATTGAGAATGAACAACTACCCACCATCTCTGCTCAAAAAGATCATTAACAACTTTCAGAATCCCAGTGAGAAACCATCAGATAATGTTACAACAATGGTTACAGCTCGGTTAAAATATTTAAAATTCCCTTATATACCTGGTCTCACTAGTAAGTTTTCAAGACTCATGAGTCAGTTTTCAAACAATGTGAGAATCATAACTTATAATTTGTACTCTTGTGGCCGTTTGTTCTCCACATTGAAAGATAATGATCCTATCTCACATTGTAGTAAGCTAGTTTACAAAATACCATGCGAGAACTGCCAAAAATGTTATGTGGGTCAGACAAAGCAACTTCTGAGAAACAGAATCAGACAGCACAGGTATGATTGTAATGAGACTTTCAGGTGTAAGGAGAATAAGACAGCTCTGGCGGTTCATCACTTTCAGGGGGGTCACCAGTTTAACTTTAAAAATGTTGAAATTTTAGACTTTGAGTCGAACTGGTTGAAGCGTAATGTAAGTGAGATGATACATCTATATATATAGAAGAAAGATGTTGGTTACACCATTTATAACTCGAGATCGGATGGACTGTTTGTTATGAGACTTCATATATGGATTCGTCTGAGGTCTGGTTGTGATAAAATACAATAAAACTTGGGAAATATCGATGAAAATTTTGCTTTTACAGGAAATGCTTTTCCTTCTTTAGAGTAAGGCCTCTAGATGACGCTACAGTTACAGTAACGCTACAGCTTATTCGTAGGTACTTCTCGCCGACTTGGCGTTCTTACGACTTCAGATGGCGCTATTCACACATTATGACTTATTATTGATGAGTTATTATTATCAGTTGTTTTTACAGTTTTGCTTATTAATAACGACGTTAGCAAACATTTTCCTGTCCATGAATTTTAGTTATTACAATAAAACTGAAGTGAAAAGTAATAAAATCGAATATTTGGCAAAGAAGAATTCTGTGATATCTGTCATTGATATCTGCGCTGTTGACCAAAACAAACTATTTTGGCGTAGGAGTACAGATCTCTTTAGATTCCGTTGAGATATCTCAGTTCTCTTAAAAAGTTTCGTTCTTACGACTTCAGATGGCGCTATTCACACATTATGACTACAGTGATTATGACTTATTATTATCAGTTATTTTTACTGTTTTACTTATTAATAACGTTACTACACCAAAACTGGAGTGAAAAGTGGTAAAATCAAATCAAGAATTCTGAGATACCTGCCACACTTATATCTGTGTTCTGTGTTCTTCTTCTGGATTCTGTGTTGCCATCGTTTTGTCAAGGACGCAAAGTTTGGTTAAGTGAAAACCGTTAAGTGAGTGAATTTCAATTCGAATTTTCAGTGTCTTTGGTGTTTGTATTTGCATTTGTAAACCTAAAGTGGATCAGTGGTAATTGATCATTGGAACTATCGTGGACATATGTAAGTATTGAATGCTTCTTTCCCACATTTTGATTTGTAACAATTTGTTTTATTCTCCAGTGTTATTTGTAAACCTAAAGTGGATCAGTGGTAATTGATCATTGGAACTATCGTGATCTATATTTGCATTCGTGGACATATGTAAGTATTGAATGCTTCTTTCCCCCATTTTGATTTGTAACAATTTGTTTTATTCTTCAGTGTTATTTGTAAACCTAAAGTGGATCAGTGGTAATTGATCATTGGAACTATCGTGATCTATATTTGCATTCGTGGACATATATAAGTATTGAATGCTTCTTTCCCCCATTTTGATTTGTAACAATTTGTTTTATTCTCCAGTGTTATTTACAATGCCACGTACCAGAAGATCTGATACATCACGAAGAAGCCGTAATGCAACTAGGCTTCGGAATATTTCGAGTCAATCCTCTGTAGAGGATCAAGAAAGAGCACGGGAGCAGCGCCGTTTAAGTATGGCCCGACTTCGTTCTTCACGGACACCAGAACAAAGAGAGGCAGTCCGTCGAACAGCTCAGATGGATATGAGACAGCTTCGAGCTAATCGCAATAACTCGATTATAAATTTGAAAGGTATAGCTTTTCAATATGATTGTACAATTGACTACAGCTCTCACCGTTCAGTTGTAATAGGCCCAATGGAGGTTGTATGCTGCTATTGCGATGCTTTGAGGTTTGTTGGAGAAGTTCCAGGATTGTGCTGTTTGAATGGCAAGGTAAAATTGCCATCATTGCCTCCCCCACCTGAACCATTGCATTCTCTTCTTCTTGGAGAAACAACAGAATCGCGACATTTTCTATTGAATGCTCAGAAATACAATGGATGTTTCCAAATGACTTCCTTTGGAGCAGACATTATTGAAGAACGTGGATTCAATCCAACCTTCAAGGTAAGATAGTTTTACTAACATTAATGATATCAAATCACTTACTTTGTCTTCCCCTTCCGATGTATAGATACAAGGCCAGATTCACCATCGAATTGGATCATTGCAACCACATCAGGATGCACAGCATAAATTCCTCCAAATTTACTTCATGGGCAATATGGATGATCAACTCGATCAACGGCAAACTATTAATGCATCAGTGAGAAGAATAATTCTTCAAGAACTGCAGCAAATGCTTCATGATAATCATGCATTGGTTCAATTGTTTAAAACTGCTTTGGAACGCATGCCAAGTGACGATCACAAGGTTGTGATTAGAGCAGATAAACGACCTGTCGGAGCACATGCACGCCAATTCAATGCTCCAACAATAGACGAAGTGGCAATTGTGATTGTAGGAGAAAATTTGGATACTCGGGATATTATTCTGACACGTCGCAATACAGGAGAATTGCAACGAATATATGAAACACACCGTTCATATGATGCTCTGCAATACCCCCTCATGTTTTGGAGTGGAGATGATGGATATCACTTCAATATCAAGATGATAAATCCATCGAATGGTGAGTACCTATATTTGAATTTGAAAAAATCCAAAACAGTACTTCAGTATGGGTATTTATTCAAGTAGAAACCCAGCCCTTTCGACAAATTGTCATCATCAGGATTTCCTGGAAGGGTAGCTATGGTTATTACAAAGCAAGTAAAACAAACCTAGATAATTACCTGTCCAAGAGTTATACCCACACTGAAGTACCGTTTGATTATTTTTAAAATATTCATTGTGCACAACCATCTTCTGATTATCTATATTAGAATAGAATGTCTATTTTATACTAATTTGCATTATTTGATTTCAGGCCAGGAAACTACCAAGAAAGTTAGCTCGATGAATTATTATGCATTCCGTTTGATGATCCGTCAAAATGCTGATAACTATTTGCTGAGATTTCGTCGTTTGCTGCAGCAGTATTGTGTGGACATGTATGTTAAAATAGAAACAGAGCGCCTCACATTCATCAGAATGAACCAGTCTAAACTACGTTCAGAGGAATATATTCATTTACGGGATGCAATCAACACCGAAGGAGATGCAGCTAATGTAGGTCGATTGACAATTTTACCAGCAACGTATATTGGCAGCCCGCGTCATATGCATGAATATGCACAAGATGCAATGACATATGTTCGTAATTATGGTCGCCCTGATTTATTCATTACATTTACATGCAATCCGAAATGGGATGAAATCACTCAGCTGCTACTTCCCGGACAAACATCAAGTGATCGACATGACATCACTGCACGTGTCTTCAAACAAAAAGTGAAGTCGCTAATGAATTATATCACTAAACATCATGTCTTTGGGGATACTCGATGCTGGATGTATTCAATTGAATGGCAAAAGCGAGGCCTTCCACATGCACACATTCTCATCTGGTTAGTAGAAAGAATTCGACCAGACCAGATAGATGACGTTATATGTGCAGAGATTCCTGATCATGTGAACGACCCTGAACTGCATGATATTGTAGTCACTAACATGATTCATGGACCATGTGGCATCATCAATCCCCAATCACCTTGCATGGTTAATGGAAAGTGTTCAAAGCGTTATCCTCGAGGTTTCACAGAGAACTCCATCACTGGCAACGATGGTTATCCACTTTACCGACGTCGATCACCTGATGATAACGGCAGAACCACCATAAGGAAAGTTAAAGGAAATGATATTGTAATCGATAATACTTGGATTGTTCCTTATTCACCACTTCTTTCCAAAACCTTCAAGGCCCATTGCAATGTGGAGTACTGCAATTCAGTGAAGTCGATTAAATATATCTGCAAATATGTCACAAAAGGCAGTGATATGGCGGTTTTCGGCGTACAAAATCCCAATACCAATGATGAAGTCACGCAGTATCAAATTGGTCGATATGTCAGCTGCAATGAAGCAATTTGGCGTATATTTTCATTTTCAATACACGAACGCCATCCGACTGTTGTACACTTGGCAGTTCATCTGGAAAATGGACAAAGAGTTTATTTCAATTCCTCGAATATAGCTCAACGAGCTGAAACACCTCCAGCAACAACATTGACCAGTTTTTTTTCGATCTGCCAAAGTGATCCGTTTGCACGAAATTTACTTTACTCTGAGATACCACGTTATTATACTTGGAATGCTTCTTCAAAGAAATTTCAACGTCGAAAACAAGGTAACGTGGTGCCCAACCATCCAGGTGTGCGTTCTTCTGATGCTCTTGGTCGCATTTACACAGTTCATCCGAAAAATGACGAATGTTTTTACTTGCGATTATTGCTGGTGACTGTTCGTGGGCCAACGTCGTTCCAGTCTCTTCGAACTGTCAATGGTGTTGTATATCCAACATTTCGTGCTGCATGTCAAGAGCTCAATCTACTTGAAAGCGATGCACATTGGGACACAACAATCGCTGAAGCAATTGTTTCTGCATCTGCAAGCCAGATACGCACATTATTTGCCATCATTATTTCTGCATGCTTTCCATCGAATCCATGTGAACTGTGGAGTAAGTACAAAGATGACATGTCCGAAGATATACTACATCACCTTCGTGTCACATCAGGCAATCCTAATCTAGAGATGAATGCAGAGATCCATAACCAGGCTCTGATTTTGATTGAAGATCTTTGTTATCTGATGTCAGGCAATTTGTTGCTTAAGTTGGGAATGCCATCACCTCATCGTGGAACTAATGAAGCTTTCAATCGAGAATTGGAACGCGAACAGGAGTATGATCGAGATGCTCTAAACCACTTAGTGCAAACAAATGTACCACTCTTAAATATCCAACAAAAGGAAGTTTACGATAGGATAATGGGAACAATTCAAGAAGGGAATGGTGGTTTATTTTTCCTCGATGCGGCCGGTGGCACTGGTAAAACTTTATTGATATCAATAATTTTAGCTACGATTCGTGCAAATTCAGAAATTGCAGTAGCAGTAGCTTCTTCTGGGATAGCAGCCACATTGCTAGAGGGATGCAGAACAGCTCATTCTACATTCAAGCTACCGTTAAACCTACAAACAGTAGAATACCCAACATGCAATATTGCAAAGCATTCAGCAACGGCAAAAGTTCTGATAGCAAGTAAAATAATTATCTGGGATGAATGCACAATGGCCCACAAACGAGCATTGGAAGGCACTCGATCGGACTATGAAAGACTTGCGCAATGATTCCAGATGTTTTGGAGGCGCATTGATTCTATTGTCTGGCGACTTCCGACAAACATTACCGGTCATTCCAAAATCGACCGCTGCTGATGAAATAAATGCTTGCCTAAAGTCATCGACTTTGTGGCGTTATGTGCAAAAACTGCAATTGACAACAAACATGCGAGTTGCATTGTTAAACGATCCATCTGCCAGAATTTTTTCAGAACAGTTACTGGATATAGGTAATGGTCGTGTGCCTGCCGATCAATCGACAGGTTTGATTTCGCTACCTCGGACTTTTTGCACTTTTGTGTCAACAAAGGATCAACTAATTAGCAAAGTCTTTCCTGATATTATTGACAACCATAAAAATTTGAATTGGTTAAGTGAACGAGCCATTCTTGCGGCAAAGAACAGAGATGTTGATGAGTTGAATCTGACCATTCAAAATCAAATTATAGGTCAGCTGCATAGCTATAAATCTATAGATAGTGCAACGAATGAGAACGACACAACAAATTATCCAACTGAGTTCTTGAATTCATTGGATATACCTGGTTTGCCACCTCACAATCTACAACTGAAGGTTGGATCTGTTGTCATTATGTTGAGAAATCTTAACCAGCCAAAATTATGCAACGGAACACGTTTAGTGGTGAAAAATCTCAAAAATAATGTGATTCACTCCACAATACTCAAAGGAAAATATAAAGGTGAGGAAGTTCTCATTCCCAGAATTCCGATGATCCCAACAGATATGCCATTTGAGTTTAAAAGAATTCAATTTCCTATTCGCCTTGCCTTTGCTATGACAATCAACAAATCGCAAGGCCAATCATTGGGAGTGTGTGGACTGAATCTAGAAAATAGTTGTTTTTCTCATGGTCAATTGTATGTTGCATGTTCGCGAGTTGGAAAACCTTCTGCTCTATTTATTCTGGCACCAGGTGAAAAAACTAAAAATATTGTTCATCACAAGGTACTTCAATGAGGTAACTGCAGAAAATTAAAAATGTTATGCTTTAATGAAGATGACTTTTTTTCTCATGTAAATATCAATGTAATTAAAATTTTGTATATTTTTACTTTAATTTTGCCTCATTTATCTCCTGCTTGGGAACTTAGCAATGGTAAGTTAATACAACTTAATGTAAAATTGAGGCGAAACAACGTTCGCCGGGTCAGCTAGTATAAAATTAAACGATACAGTTAACAGCAGAACAGATACCCAAAATCTAAGTCTGATTTACAATAATATTTTACATGGTTTTAAAAGAGTAAGGGACGGCGCGGGTTGATTGTGATTTCTTTCATTCGATTTGTTTGTATGCTACACATGTATAAATATTAATTTGTGTGGGCGTGTACTGGTGCTCGAGAATTTCAGTATGCATTTGTCTTTCGCTGATTGAACGGTTGATGTTGTATTTTGAAATTTATGTTATGAACGAGTTCTTCCGAATTTCTCGATGTTTTTCTGGTCGGTTCTTCATGGTTGCACCTTGGGGAGAACATAGTTTGGCTTTGGTAAGTTTCGGCTGGTCGTGACGTCTGAAAGTTGTTTTACCATTCTAATGTAAAATTTGATGGTATATTTGATTTTGTTAATGTTTAGTCTAATGTGTAAATCTTCAAAATTTTTATTTTTGTGTTTTTTAAATGATGTTGTCTCCATTTTAGCCCTGAAGAAGCAAAAATATATTTGCGAAACGTCGGCATTAGCTGAGGTCTGTTAATTCATTCCCGATTCCTAGTTCCTGTCAACTACACTTTGAATTTAGCCTTAAAGTTTCTATAACCAGAAGATTCTCATCATCAACATCTACCCTATCTTCACTTCAATGAAAGTTCAAACTGTAATCATTTGGGCCCGGTTGTACAGTCCGAGTTCAAGACTGAGCCCTATACTCAAACCAGAAACATCAGTTGTACTTGTACAGTGCGGTTATATGTCAAATAGTTGAAACGCTCCGCTTTCGCTTGTTAGTATGTATTATTTATTTTCCTTAACGAGTTGTGTTTCAATCAAAAACACAGATTTTTGTACATCAAATTGATAGAAATGGATATTCAACTCGGCAATAATCTTGCGGAAATGACCGATGATGAAGATTTTGTGGAAGCAGTGAATTTTGCAATGATCGAGAAGAATGCCAAAGAAATATTGGTAAAGAATAAATCATTCTGAGGTACGTGTGCATGTGAAACTGAATTTTTGCAAAGATTCCGTTTATTGAATGATCGAGTACGTTTTGTATTATCCCAGATTCGGGAGGGGATATCATCACGAACATATTAGATATTACATTGCTGTATTTTTTTTTAAATTTATTAAATGCTCTCTCGGAACAAGTCGCTTTACGTGCGACATGATTCCTGACACTTTGAACAATTTTAAATCACAATCAAAAGAGACCCCACAAGTAATCTTGTTTAAAATGGAACAATTCAAATTTTGAAAATTAAATTCGCGCTCCTGTCTTTGAAGAATTCTCATGCTTTTTCTTTCTCTTCTTTCCATTTGTCCAAAAGGATCCCGCACAAATTGAATGGGAAATGGATCCCAGTCCAATTGGCTGAAATTTGGATATGTTCCAGTTTATGTCTTTCTGATTAATAGTCTCCATGGGACCGAGACCTAAAAATGGACAGTTTTTTCGGTATCGCAGGTCGAAAGTTGCAACTAGTGCACGCAATCAAAAATCTATTACTTTGGGTGACGGCATGCATAGTATTACGTGTGCATGTGCATTTGGGTGTATGTGACTATGTGAGTGTGGTACTGTGGTTGGTAGAAAGTGGTGTTGGTGGAGGGGGGGGGGAAGAGTTATGTTTATTGCATGTAAGTCATGATGAAAGAATACATGGTGTGTTCTTTACGAAGCGTCTTTTCAATTTTCATCCGAGTTGGCGCATGACGTCACTCAGAGCAACTTGGGGAAGTAAATTGAATTGGCCTAGGTGTCCGTCACTCGAAATATCCAATGAGAACGTTGTAAACGATTCAAATATTAGATCTGACTGACGCAAGAACACACCATGTATTCTTCCATCATGATATAAGCGAATCCATGGAAGCGGTATGCCCCCTAGCGTTAACGAATGAACTATCGCAACCACACTACATTGTTTTGTTTACAGTTTGAATAACACGTGTTTCATTCGGGTTATTGTTTCATTTTTGTTCTGAGATCATAAATAACTATTGTTGTGTACCTAATTGTTCATCTTCAACTAAAAGAAATCCTGAATATAGTTTTCATACCCTTCCAAAAGTAGGAAATAAGAAAATGACTGCTTTTTCACTTGAATATCTCTTCTGTTTAACCGATTTATCATCCACAATGAAATCACATTCAGAATGTACCTCACTTGAACAACCCTTAACACAAAACCGAACAAAATCTCTTTGTCAGAACAACGTGTGAAAGCATGCTCAAAGTAAAAGCATTCGCAACGTAAACAAATATATGTTTGTAGTGTGTAGAGAGTAGTTCTGATTCTCGCCGATATGGCGCTACGATCTTAATTTCAGACGCCTATAGGTATAAGATTCACTCAGATTTCTACCTCCATACGAGTTTTATTTCAATTGTAGGGACAAAATCATGGTACAACTGTAACCACTAGCTCTTTATTAATGATGATGTTATATTGATATGATATATTGTTTATCCTGATTACTCGAAATAGTTCAACTACTTTTCAAAGATGTGGTGTGGTGCAATATACATAACTCTTCCCCCACCACAGTCACTCCCCCCTACACCAACACCACTCTCTACCACCACAGTATCACACTCACATACACACATACACACAAATGCACATGCACACGTATGCATGCTGTCGCCCAAAGTAATAGATGAAAATTCATTTTTGATTGCCTGCACTAGTTGCAACTTTCGACCTGCGATACCGAAAAAACTGTCCATTTTTAGGTCTCGGACCCATGGACACTATTGATCAGAAAGACATAAACTGCAACATATCCAAATTTCAGCCAATTCGACTGGGATCCATTACCCATTTAATTTGTGCGGGGTCCTTTGTCACAATTCGTAAGCGACGTTGCCCATTTTCTGAAGAATTGCACCCAAGAAAAGTTTGGTAGAGCTCGACTCAAACATGACCTTTGCAACCGACATACGAGTATCTGAACCTGTGGCACTGTACCTACCGGACCTAACCGTATTTATTTTCACGTTCATGGCAGCTGCTATATATTTAGGTTTGAAATAGGGTCCTGAATAAACTGAGAACGATATAAAATATTGAAAAAAAAAACAGTCGACCGAATTCTCATAGCAGCATTAAAATCGATTGCCGTTTCATTCAGGGTATTGTACCCTATTGAACAATAGTAAGTATATTATTTCATAAGGAGAAGTGTCACTTTTTATGGCGAGCTTGGGTTTACCTGCCGAACCTAGTGAGGCGGGTAATTGAAAGCGAGCCATCCTCCGAATGGAATATGTTATTTTATTTTCAAACATTTTGAAATTCATGTAAATCCGAGTATTCACTTTTGGATTGACATTTACGTCAATTTAAATTGAGTGAAAAATGGAAAATTTGCCTAGTTACGGTTGTCATGCAAAATTCATTTTTTGCATAACAACACTTTTCCTGCCGCCGGCGCCGGAGGGAAAAGTAAGCCATAGCAACTATTTCTCCGCCTCTAGGCGGAGAAATAGAAATTTTCGAAGATCCTGTCAGTCTAAAACTGACGTCGTTATTGTACGTTTGGAAATAATAGCTATTTATGTAACAAGTACATAAATTAGGTCTTTATGGACGAGTCCAAAATTTATGGCAGAGCGAGCAAAGCGCGCGAGGCCTATAATTTGGGCAAGTCCATAAGCCTAATTATGTACGAGTTTGCATACAAAGCTTTATGTTTGACTGCAATGCAGACATTTTATTTTCTGAAATGGCAATTAATATATTCGTCGCTTTATTTCAAGAAATACTTTGAGTGTGCTTTTGCTTATCTTACCTTAGTAACCATCAGCGACCTTAGCAACCTCACTGAACAAAGTTGTTTACTTCGTTAATTCTGTGACAAACGTCATAACAATCCCAAAAATGGATAGTTCGGAAGAGGAAAGCGTGAATAATTTAGCCGCAAGTGCCAAAGAATCTCTCCTACCCACTAAAAGTGCTTATGAAAATTTGTATGCGGCCTATAACAAGTGGTGTGAAACGAAGAAAATTGCAAAATCGAGAGAAGACTGTGACAGTTGAGTCCAATAAAGTGGTGTCCAATAAAGTGGTGTCCAATAAAGTAGTCAATTCTGGACGCTAAACGAATTCATGAACCAAGTGTTTATGAAGCAGTCGAACATAAACTTTTTTCTATTTAAATCGAATCCCTGTTCACTTTTGGAAAGCGTTTGGGCCAATAGTGGAGCGTTCTGTCGTTGCAATCTTGTGAAAGTTATTGTAACTGGCTTCCTAGTATTTTAATTGCCAAACAGATGGTTGCGCTCTAGAAAGTCGTACCTCAAGAAGTGATCACATTTTGTCGACCGGAAATAAGCAGTCAACCTCCAACTGTAGGTACGACCACAACTGATGAATTAAAATTTACTTACCGGCCTCATCATCAACAAATTGTTAGGCACATATGAACACGCACCAGGATGATTCTCCGACAATTGTCTGCAAACTCTATGGTTCTGCTGTCCGAAATTCGGATGTACGACAGTAGCAGGGGAACTAGTAGCTGTGCTGTTCTGACTAGAATTCAGGATAAATCCCCTTAGACTCCCAGTCCGACCACCATGCCCACCAGCAGGATGGCCATTATCATCCTCATACGATGTGCACCTATTGTTTCGGCTATTCGGTCTGTGTTGGTCGTTGAATACCAGAACTTGCTGCGGCTGATCAGTAGTTGGAATGTGCGAAGGATTCGGGGTTGAAATCGAAGTTGTGGGGGTGACTGTTTGTGGAGGGTAGTGAGCTGTTGGGTATGAGTTCTGGCTAAACACGATGGGACTCTGAGTTGAGTACATGGCGGTTGTTGGTTGAGATGCGCCGTAAAACGGCATGTGTTGTTGATTGGGAAACATCACTTCACTGTTTGAGTTGGTCTGGGTGGCCATGAAGGCCGAGGGAAGACCTTGAAAACGAAAATTTGTTGATATCGACCAACATATCAATTACATAAATCGAAGATATACGAGTATGAATCATCGCCAGGAACGGTAGGGTCTGAATGTCCGTTTTCCAATATGCGCCTGTTAATTCCTGAAGTTCTAATTATTCTAGAAGGCTGATTCTTTCACGATGATTGTACTTGATCGATACAGGCTGTTTTCAAAGTTGAGTCTTCATAAACAGAAGGTGAAACTCATTGAAACAGTCCATTAGACAAAAAAACACCCATATAAAACCTTCAAATTGGCGAAGTTTAATGCCGAGGCCACAGCGAGCGCTACGTATGCTATGTTCGCGATGCATTTCAAAAATAGCCATCGTTATTTTAAACGTATCCGGCCACACCGACACTGGTACCTAGGAGCATAGAATAACTGGAGAGAAGGCTCCCCTACGAAAATGAACTGCCAAAAACGTCCGAACTTGTCAGTTCGCCGCAAGGTCACGAGATGGCGACAACGTCGTTCGTTCCTACAACATGGCTATCCTTAATAAAATTATCTTTAATGGTTATTAGTTGTTATTACTTATTAGGTCCCATTTATTACTATATCATAATATATATTCTTTTGAAAGAAAGCAATACATACTTTTTTTTCGTAAATCCGACAATATAATGCATATAGCACGTGTAAAGAAATGGCTACAAGGATCAGATTGAATATAGGAAGAAAAATCTGTTTCCCGCTCCGAATCTAAGTGTTAGCAGAGGGAATGTAAACGGGGTACCATACAATTCAGCGTATGATACACGAGAACAGAAAAGACCTCAGTCTTCCCGTATAATAATAGTAATACTCACCTGAATGTTCGCTTTTTCCGATAAGGATATTGTTTTGACAAATTTATTACCGATCACAGACTTCCCATATAATTGCGGATGAAAAGTTGATTAGAATAAAGCGATGATATGTCATCAATATTGTCTATGTTATGATTTATGGCCATTTTCAATTGAAAAGAATCATAAATAGGCGCATTCGGTATTCCCTTTCGGAGGTGGATCGGACACAGAACAACCAATAATTCGGATCTCTCTCTCTCTCTCTCTGGCTGAAAGAGAGGAGAGAGAGATCCGAATTATTGGTTGTTCTGTGTACGTTTTCTCTCCGGATTGGTAATAACGAACGCAGTAATTGTATCAATAACAATGACAGCCACATTATACAGGGTCTTTCACGAGGAACCTCACCCATATTTATACGGGAAACTACTGAACGTATTTTCATGAAATTCAGCACTTATAAGTATTTCATGATGCTGATGAAATCTAAAATATTTTCAAGGCATGAGTACCTCCGGTTTTTCCGGAAATGACGTCAACTTCCGTTTTTCAAATTAGAACACCATTTTTTTATTGCAGAAATAGATTCCTTAGAAAATTTCAAGTTATTTTGATGTAACATTTTTCGGTTTTGGTTGGAAAATTCTCTCTGAGCGGGAAAATTCGAAAAAAAAATCGAAAATAGAGCTCCGCTGAAACAAGAATAACTTCGAGGTTTTTCGATGGAAAATTTTCATTTTTGGGATTTTTCAAGATGTAAGATTGATGTATCCACTTTAAAAATCGAAATCGCGATTCATGATACAGGGGGTAAAAAAATCGCTTTCAAAGTTAGGAATGACAAAATCGTGAAAAATCAATTTTTTCAAATCAGAACCCCATTTTTTTATGGCAGATATTGAATCTACGTTAAAAAATAATGTGAGTGTATGCATCACACCCTTGCCCTAAAGTGGATATTTTCTGAGTTATTCACAAAAAACTGTTTTTCGTCTTGAATTTTCAGCTATTTCTTTTCCCTTCACGCCAAAAAGATGAAATTTTCAGGAACTGTTACTCAAACCATGTTTCAGATTTTACTACCCTAATATGCAAGAGAAAAAAGTTACAGGTTGTTCCTAAATAGATGGCGAATTTGGATTCGAATTTGTATCGGAAACCTCTTTATTTCAACTAATCGGCCATCGGTTTTCTCTCCAGTGATAAATAAATAATTCCTTATGAACCATATGCAAAAACTTACCATGTTTTACATTCTTTTTTTTTTAATGATAGATATCATTAATTACATCTACTGAGAAAGAGGAATTTGGCAGATGTAATTAATGATATCTATCATTAAAAAAAAGAATGTAAAACATGGTATGGTAAGTTTTTGCATATGGTTCATAAGGAATTATTTATTTATCACTGGAGAGGAAACCGATGGCCGATTAGTTGAAATAAAGAGGTTTCCGATACAAATTCGAATCCAAATTCGCCATCTATTTAGGAACAACCTGTAACTTTTTTCTCTTGCATATTAGGGTAGTAAAATCTAAAACATGGTTTAAGTAACAGTTCCTGAAAATTTCATCTTTTTGGCGTGAAGGGAAAAGAAATAGCTGAAAATTCAAGACGAAAAACAGTTTTTTGTAAATAACTCAGAAAATATCCACTTTAGGGCAAGGGTGTGATGCATACACTCACATTATTTTTTAACGTAGATTCAATATCTGCCATAAAAAAATGGGGTTCTAATTTGAAAAAATCGATTTTTCATGATTTTGTCATCCCTAAATTTGAAAGCGATTTTTTCACCCCCTGTATCATGAATCGCGATTTCGATTTTTAAAGTGGATACATCAATCTTACATCTTGAAAAATCCCAAAAATGAAAATTTTCCATCCAAAAACCTCGAAGTTATTCTTGTTTCAGCGGAGCTCTATTTTCGATTTTTTTTTCGAATTTACCCGCTCAGAGAGAATTTTCCAACCAAAACTGAAAAATGTTACATCAAAATAACTTGAAATTTTTCAAGGAATCTATTTCTGCAATAAAAAAATGGTGTTCTAATTTGAAAAACGGAAGTTGACGCCATTTCCGGAAAAACCGGAGGTGCTCATGCTTTGAAAATATTTTAGATTTCATCAGCATCGTGAAATACTTATAAGTGCTGAATTTCAAGAAAATACGTTCAGTAGTTTCCCGTATAAATATGGGTGAGGTTCCTCGTGAAAGACCCTGTATTCTTTGCAATTGTAGCGCCATAGAACAAGATATCTGACATGTTGCTGAATAAACGATCTCAGCGTTATCTATCGGGCGTCACACGAAACTCTAACCTCCGCCGTTATTGGCAGTTCAAAATGATCTGTCGAGCGCATGAAGCCTTCCCTCCAGTTATTCTATGCTCCTAGCTGGTACGCTATGTTCGCGATCTAAGCCACGTCGCCGACTGTTTGATTCTCGGCTATATTCTCTGGCTATATTCAAAACATCGCGAGGGCTGTAGTGTAGTGAGATAATATGTCGAGGGAAAATGCCTAACAATTGGTCAAACTGCTGCGGGCTCATTCGAAAATATTCTTTAAACTTTGATTCATCTTCTCGAAACTGTACTACGAGATGATGAAATTCACCGAAATCATTCCTTATTTTGTTCACTTCGTGGACCCATTTTCTTCTACGTTTATTTTTGCACAACGATAACAATAGAAGCAACTCATTGTCATCGCTATCACAATCCCATGTTACCGTGCTTGGTAACATCGTGAAATACAACTGAACCTAATGATTACGAAAACGCAAAAGATATACTCGTGTATGTAGCTTTCGGTGTGGCAGCTGAACTTAGCGAACATCGCATACGTAGCGTCCATAGCGTCTATAGCGTATCTAGCATAGCGCTTGGTGTGGCCTCGACATAAGCCACGTCGCAGACTGTTTGATTCTCGCGAGGGCTGTAGTGTAGTGCGATAATATGTCGAGGGAAAATGCCTAACAATTGGTCAAACTGCTGCGGGCTCATTCGAAAATATTCTCTAAACTTTTAAGCCCGCAACGGACGGCGAGCGATATATTATATCTCATATATTACACCAATATCGCTCCTTATGAAAATGCACTAAGCCCCGCGGACGACGCTATAATATATATTCCGATATTACGATATTTTTCCATACTAAAATGACATATGTCAATGCAAAGCTATAATATACAGGGTGTTTGGTAATTCGACGTGAACCTTGGAAAGGGATACACTAGACGTCATTTGCAGTGAATTGCGTCGAGTAAAGCATGGTCCGAAAATGTATGGTTACGAAGATATGGCGATTTTTCAACTTTTTCGATATTTTCTGCTTCGTTATCAAAAATAATTAATATTGTGAAAACTACTCGACTCTAAATATTCAATGAATATTTTTTTCAAAGCTGAGGAGATGGTCCTCATTTCTTGCGAAAAAGTATTCACTAAAAATTCAGATAACCCGAGATATACAGGGTCATAAATGGCTGCAGCTGTTTTCCTCATAAAATCTTGATAAAACAATTGAGAATTACTCGAAAAAAGTATTATGAACTTGGTGTACAAATGTAAGGAAAAACTTCCCTGTATCATTAGCTTTCCAAAAAGATACATATGTCAATAATTCCTTCATGCAATCCAAAAATATGGCCGGAAAACCAAGCAGACAACAGACTTTTTCGAGTGATCGAAACATGGCCCGCTTACGGCTTACGAATCACGTCGAGTGAATTAAAGGATAATAGGATATCTGAATGACTCGAAAAAGTCTGTTGTCTGCTTGTTTTTCCGGCCATATTTTTAGATTGCATGAAGGAATTATTGACATATGTACCTTTTTGGAAAGCTGATGAAACAGGGAAGTTTTTCCTTATATTTGTACATCAAGTTCATGGTACTTCTTTCGAGTAATTCTCAATTGTTTTATCAAGATTTTATGCGGAAAACAGGTGCCGCCATTTATGACCCTGTATATCTCGGGTTATCTGAATTTTTAGTGAATACTTTTTCGCAAGAAATGAGGACCATCTCCTCAGCTTTGAAAAAAATATTCATTGAATATTTAGAGTCGAGTAGTTTTCACAAAATTAATTATTTTCGATAACGAAGCAGAAAATTTCAAAAAAGTTGAAAAATCGCGATATCTTCGTAACCATAGATTTTCGGACCATGCATCACTCGAAGCAATTCACTGCAAATGACGTCTAGTATATCCCTTTCAAAGGTTCACGTCGAATTACCAAACACCCTGTATATTATATTATCGCTCGCCGTCCGTTGCGGGCTTTATTCATCTTCTCGCAACTGTACTACGAGATGATGAAATTCATCGAAATCATTTCATATTTTGTTCACTTCGGGGACCCATTTTCTTCTACGTTTATTTTTGCACAACGATAACAATAGAAGCAACTCATCGTCATCGCTATCACTATCCCATGGCACCGTGCTTGGTAACATCGTGAAATACAACTGAATTTAATGATTGCGAAAACGCAAAAGATATACTCGAGTATGTAGCTTTCGGTGTGGCCGCTGAACTTAGCGAACATCGCATACGTAGCGTCCATAGCTTGTATAGCGTATCTAGCATAGCGCTTGGTGTGGACTCGACATAATGCCGAGGCCACACAGAGCGCTATGCTAGATAAGCTATAGATGCTATGGACGCTACGTATGCGATGTTCGCTAAGTTCAGCGGCCACACGGAAAGCTACATACTCGAATATATCTTTTGCGTTTTCGCTTTCAATAGGTAATAGGTTCTGTTGATTTCACGATTTTAACAAGCACGGTGCCATGGGATAGTGATAGCGATGACGATGAGTTGCTTCTATTGTTATCGTTGTGCAAAAATAAACGTAGAAGAAAATGGGTCCACGAAATGAACAAAATAAGAAATGACTTCGGGAATTTCACCATATCGTAGTACAGTTGAGAGAAGATGAATCAAAGTTTAGAGAATATTTTCGAATGAGCCCGCAGCAGTTCGACCAATTTTTAGGCATTATTGAAAAGGATATTGGAAAGCAGAAAACAAACTACCGAGAAAGGATTCCCGCTAGAGACTAGATAGGCATTTTCCCTCGACAGATCGCATACTACACCGCGGCTGCCCTCGAGATATGTTTTGAATATAGCCAGAGAATATAGCCGAGAATCAAACATTGGGCGACGTGGCTTAGATCGCGAACATAGCGTACCAGCTAGGAGCATAGAATAACTGGAGAGAAGGCTCCGCTACAGAAATGAACTGCCAAAAACGTCCGAACTTGTCAGTTCGCCGCAAGGTCGTTCGTTGCTACAACATGGCTATCCTTAATAAAATTATCTTCAATGGTTATTAGTTGTTATTACTTATTAGGTACCATTTGTTACTATATCATAATACTAGCTGGCCCGGCGAACTTTGTTCCGCCTAAATGATACTTACGGTGGATTTCACAAATCGTAATCACCGGTGATCGGAGATCAACAACTTGGTTCTCTGATTTTTGAACTGTCAAATGTTTCGATGGATATGAGCTGTCACACAGAACAGATACATAAAAATAATATGTCAATTACCAATTATAGCAATTTTGGATTTAGTGATTTCCGCAAATATATTTATTACCCAAACAGAAATTCAAAAACATTATAAAAATTATGAGAAAAGATGAGAATGGACATATCACGATCGAAACTGATCGCCAAAATCGTATATACTTGACATTTCGATAAAAATTCACTGTGATATTCACGCGCTTCTAGATCTGTTAATAGACCTTCATGGTACTATAAGTCCTATGCAAATTACACAGTAATTGATGTCATATGTTCTTTATTCGACCATTTCAAACAACGACGACCGAAATTCTCGAAAAAAAAACAGATGACATAAATTGATGGTCGCGAAAGCCTCAACAAATTCATCGCCATCTAATGATGCTGATGTCAAATATAGTACCTTCACGATAAGATGTCTAGAATAATGGTGTGGGCACCCATCAATTTTTGAATGGAATGACGTTCGACCAAATCAAAAATATTAAGGTGAATACAGACTATTCTGACGTCACGTGATTCCACGTCACGTCAGACGCGTACTGTGCTCGCATTGGCCTAATATGAACGTGAACGTCAAAATGTGAGTATTATAAAACTGCAACACATCGTTCTGTGCGTTCACGTTCATATCAGGCCAATGGGACCACAGTACGCGTCTGACGTGACGTGGAATCACGTCACGTCAAAATAGTCTGTATTCACCTTTAGCAACGTGGCGGCGCCGCAATATCATTTCAGTGTATTTTCCGTTGTCAATTTGATGGATGTATCAACAGCTGATTTGCTAAAGTCAATCATGACATGACAGCAGAATGGCATCTTTTTATAATGAAAGTTTTCTACTTTTCCAAAGAACTAATATACATCAGAATGTCAGGAATAGAAACACACATTATTGCTTGACAAAATTATCTACCATTAACACGCCACGTTCGCCAGAATAAATTCAAGTATTTGAAATAACTGATAAAAATCAGTCATAATTTGTGAATAGCGCCACCTGAAGTGGAAAGAACGAAACATTGCTAATATAATCAATTTGGTCACAACAAAATCTAATCAGTGCCTATACCATTATTCTAGACATCCTACTTCACGATAACGTTATTTTGAATAAATAAAACTATAAAAATAACTAATAATCAGTCATAATGTGTGAATAGCGCCATCTGAAGGGGTACGAAATCTAATCATTTTAGACATCTGTACTCCTGCGCTAAGATTTTTCGGTGTTGACCAACGGCGCAAAGTTGTAGGCAACTCAAATTACACACTATTACAGTGACTATATTGGTAATATAGTCACTGTACACCCCATCTAACGGAGAGAAGTACCTACGAATAAGCGGTAGCGTAACTGTAACTGTAGCGACACCTAGTGACCTCGCTCAAAAGGAGGAAAAGCATTTCCTGTATAAGTGAAATTTTCATCGATTTTTTCGAAGTTTTATTGCATTTTATAATAACCAGACCGTAGACGAATCCATGTATGAAGTTTCATAACAAACACTCCATCCGATCTCGAGTTATAAATGGTGTAACCAACATCTTTCTTTTATATATTCATAATATATATTTTTTTGGAAGAAAGCAATACATACTTTTTTCGTAAATCCGACAATATAATGCTACTTCAAGGAACAGATTGAATAAAGGAAGAAAAATATGTTTCCCGCTCCGAATCTAAGACGTGTTAGCACTGTTAGCAGAGGGAATGTAAACGGGGTATCATACAATTCTGCGTATGATACACGAGAACAGATAGTCTGTCTTCCCCTATAAGAATAATAATACTTATACTCCATTCACAATTATAAAATCACAACTCTGGCGTTGGAAATTTGATACATTCCACTCTGTATCGAAGTTATGACGTTTTTCAAAATATTTTTATGTTCCAAGTAAACACTATGTTGCCCTTTCTACATTCTTAGCGTATTTCTCAGAATGTGAATTTATTCGGAAAATGAATGAATTGGAAATGATGTGTTTTGGACGAAAATAATTAACGTTTATATGAATTGATAGAAAGGATTCCTTTTCTAGTTATTTGCATGAAAAATACAAAAGATCACTGTTGAAATATATTATTTTTCGCCATGGAAGAAAATTGCATTGCTTTCACATAATTTTGATATGCATGCTTGTTGATTTAATGTTTATTATTTTCTTGAACTAAAAGTTCAAGACTTGACGACATACATTGTTGAATCAAGAATAATGGAACATTATATCCCTCTATTGGAATCCAAATAGTTGAAGGAAGTTCTGATGCAAGAGGAACTTTTTCTTGGAACATTACCTTAATAGCTAACTTAATAAAAATAAGAGTAGAAGATATACATTTCATTTATTTGATCTTATGAACAAGGAGTAAAATATTCTGACTGTATAGTAATTTATTAGTTCAAAAAATATTCATACAATACAACCACAGTAGGTTTGTACAAATAAAACGGAATAGGTCAAACATATGCTTCACATGTATCATTCACCTGTTCTAAAATAAGACACAAACTCCTCCACATTATAGGGCCCTCACAGCATTAAAAGCTTGTGTCTCTTTTGAAAGAAGTAGCACTAGATATAATATATTCTTTCGATTAAGAGCAAATACCTACCGTTGAATGTTACATACACAAATTTCTTCAAAATGGGCTTATACGAAGTGGTTTTTTTTCTGAAACGTGAAAACGATCAACAATAATCATTTAGAGACCGATGATGGCCATCCAAAACACGTTTACTTACGAAAATCGTGCAATTTCATTCTGCAAGTTCTTTCCTCATAATTCCTCGAAAATCCTACCTGAACCATATTTTCTGGTCGCTTTCGTGCAAAGATCGTATAAGGAAGCCTTTTTTGTCCATTTACACATTCCAAATAAATTTTGAGCACCAAAAACGATACCGAAACTAAACAAACTTCTGGGGGACCGGAATTTCGTTAGAAATCTTTCCAAACGGCCAGATGCCTGAACAAGATATGTGACAGTCTTATAATAAACGATCACAGGGCTCATCTATCGGGCGAAACACGAAACTCTAACCTCTGTCGTCATTGGCAGTCCAAAATTTTCTGTCGAGCGTATGAAGCCTTCCCTACAGTTATTCTATGCTCCTAGGTACCAGTGTCGATGTGGCTGGGTACGTGTAAAATACCGATTACCGATGGCTAATTTTGAAATGCATCGCGAACATAGCGTACGTAGCGCTGAGTCTGGCCTCGGCATAACTCACGGCGACGCGAACAGAGGTCACAAATTCTTCGAACTATTCCAGTTCATGCGTTTTGTGCGTATAAGGATAAATTTAATTCAGCATTATTTCAACTTCTTCCTTTTGGAACTTTTATACAGAAGATTTTTCGTTTTGTTCAGTTCTACCTCCTATTTGAAAAAAACTCACCTTCAAAAACACCTGTATATCCATATCAAAGAGGATATTGAAACAATACAATACAATGCATGATTACCTGGGGTAGACTGCGATGAAGGTGGGTATCTTGATTGGTTTCCTGCTTGATTATGAAAATAATTTGGGCCATGGGACCAGAATGAAGATGGTTGTGGAAATAACATCTGAGCAGGGCTTTCCACGCCACCCATGTAGTAATTGGAATTCGTTTCTATCATTTGGGAAGTGTCCTATAAATTGAATTCGGTCAAATAATATAGAGACATTAATGAATACATATGTCATTAATTCAGATAGAGTGAAAAGTAATGCGCATAAAATACCATATAGCCAACTACATAAATTCATAGAGACCCTGGTGTAAACCTCCTAAATTAAAATCCGTCCAAAAATTATGTAGATCAAATGGGCACTCTAGATTGTAGAATTTGACCTATACTCCATTCACTTTCATAAAGTATTCCGGTTGGTAGTTTTGAAGAAGCAAAGTATCAGAAAGTGCTATGTAAAATTGAAATCTGCTTATTCTGATAGTTACCCTAATAATTTGGAATCAATAATTTATCACCAGCTATCCAACATTTTCGACGTATGTGAGTGAAAACCATGTTTATACACGTGAAATATTTCCAGTACTAACAGAGAAAAAAGTCTCTTCTTTGAAATTATTGAAGTCACATAATATTTTCTCAAAATCATTATTTTTCTGAAGTAAATCAATATTTTGATAAATACGTAATTACTTCGACCTCGATGTAAAGAGGACAACCTTGCCTATTCATCTGGCAGGAAAATGACTATTACCTAACATTTTCGAGATATACACGGTGAAATATGTCAGAATGTCATAGCCAACAGGGATACTTTATGAAAATGAACGAAGTATAGTTCCTGAATTGTCCCCAATACTCCACGATAGTGGCCCCAACTAGCAAAACCAATTTCATAAAGGCTGTGAGAAATACTATACAGCATATCTTATAGAAACGTGAAAATCTTATAATGTGTCTATAAGTCTATGAACCATTATAACATGTCTTTACAACCAAAAAGGGCCTCACTTTACACAACAGATCAGTTCTTTTAGGACAATTCTTCAGTAACCTATACAACCGTTATATGATAATCACTATAAAACTGTCCTATAAGTATGTCGTCAAAATTGCTTATACAATGGATTTACAAAACTATTTGGGAACTACTGATGAGAGTATTTAACGAACATTTATAGGTACAACTACTAAGAAAGTATTTTATAATGCAGAATGAATCGCTAATAAAATAATTTTGTTCTCTACTGTTGGAATTCGGAAGGGAAATGCCACAAGAAAATTTTATTATGTCAACGTTTGCGGTGTTTCATGACAGAGAGGTTTGAGGCATTCTAATATGGCAGTGGGTAATGGAATTGTTGTCGTATCTGTTGTTAATCATTTTGAACCTTAGACCATAGAAAGAGGAGACACACCTTTCAATAATAAATAGTGAAGCCAATTTTCAAAATCATCAGAACTAAACTGGGTGATTGTACTACTACGGAATCGAAATGTAGTAAAAATTTTTGCAACGTTGTGACGTTCTTTGAATTTTCTAATGAATAAACTCTCAATCAAACTGAAAATTACTTCAGATTGAAATGCATTTACTCTTTTGTGTGGATGTCAGAAACGAGTATTGGTTTATTCAAATATTGTGCATTCTTCACATTCCATAGACTAAAGTTTATGTAAATGTTCGCGAAACGGATCGATCTTTTTACCTAAGATTAATGTATGGAAACGTTTGGAAATAGGGTTTTTTGAATCTATGTCCAGTTCATTCATTAATTACGTGCCGCCATCTTTATTCTATGAAACTTCTGACATTTTGAACAGCGTTGTCAACGAAGAATCTGAGCTTCATTGCATGTTGAAAGCGTTATTTGGATTTATTTTTGAATATCTCCATCTAAATACGATAAAAAATGGTTCGTAAGTGTCTTGTGTGTGGTAAATTGGACTATTTGAATCATAACTTGAGTTTCCACAGGTATGTTCTAATCATTCCATACTTAGTATCAGAGGCGTAGATTTTTAGAATTTCACTTTTCAGATTCCCTTCTTATATTGAGAAGAGGTTCTCAATCCTGAATATGACTGACTCTGATGATCTTTCTCAAAAACTGTTTGCATGTTCCGAACACTTTGAGCTCAAAGATTTCGTTATTCGAGTGAATGGTACCAGATATCTCAAAAATGATGCCAATCTCCTTCTTGCCAAACCAATCTTTGAACTTTCGTCCTCAAGGTAAGTTTCTGGGAATTTCCAGAGAGAGAACCAAAATATTGAAATAAAATATTAGCATTTCACCAAGAAAAATAGTTATTGTGCCGGTACTCTGAAAACTCAGCAGAGGGATGGATCCGATAAAAGCATTTCACATATTATGAAGTATAATTAGATAAATTGATAAGTTATATTTTTCCACAGTTCAAGCTCAACTCTCAGTGAAACTTCTCCATTTGTGAAAAGGTGATTTATTCAACGAAGTATTCGTTGTGTGCAATTCAGTCTGTTCGAAGAATGAGACATAAAATAACATCCATGAAAACATTATAATAATAATAATATTTATTTCAGCATCAAAATATTTACATGCTTCGTCAACAATTACAGAAATAATCAATTTTTCAGAAATTCATCCAAACTATACATTGCATTTTTAACTAGAATTTTTTTTAAACATTTCTTGAATTTTTTCCCTTGGAATTGCTTGATGTTATCTGGTACTTTATTGTAGATTTTAGGACCCCAAAAGTCCACTCCTTGTTGTGAGTAATTGCGACTGTGGTATGGTATTGTTAGGTGGTTTCGGTTGCGGGTATTGAATTTGTGGAAAATAGCATTGGCTGGAAAGTCTCTTAAGTTTGTATGCACATGGGTTGCACACTCCAATACATATACTGCTGGTATGGTAAGTATTTTTAATTCAGCAAACACAGGTCTACAGCTGTCTGTCTGTTTCAGCCTCATTATTGCTCGTACTGCCCTCTTCTGGAGAATAAGAAGATCATGTGCATGAGTGGTTGCACCCCATAGGAGAATCCCATATGTCGCTATGGAGTGGAAATTAGCGAAATAGGCGATCAAAGCTGCATTTTTGGTTGAAAATCTACTCACCGCAGAGATTGCGTAAATTGCTACTGTAAGTTTCTTTTTTGTTTCCTGAACATGAGGCTCCCATGAAAGTGCTCCATCAATTGTAATCCCAAGCAGTCTAATGGTTTCATTTTTATTACTTTTTAATTTAATTTGCTGCGTTTTTGTCTCATTGACAGCAAGGGAGTTACAGTTGAACCAGTGGTTTGATGTTGAGTGGACATAATGCTCTAACATTCCCAGACCGGTGATGTCCGAGGCCTTCATGAAAAAGGAAGTGTCATCGGCAAACAATAGAGTCATTAAGTAAATGTCCTTTTCATTTTTTTTCAAGTTCAGATCATTTATGTAGACTAGGAAAAGCAAGGGTCCCAGTTTCGATCCTTGAGGAACTCCAGATGTTATGTTCCTACAATTTGACCTTGAACCATTCCACTGGACTCGTTGTTGTCTGCTTGAAAGGAAGGAACAAATCATATTCAATGCAGCACCCTCCAATCCATAATAATTCATTTTTCTCTCAAGGATATCATGATCCACTGTATCAAATGCTTTCGATAAGTCCCTTGAAATAATCTTTGAGGGCCACCTCTCTTCCAAGGCTGTAATTATCTCCTTCATGACCTCCAGTAGCATAGTTGTTGTGGACTTGGAGTTCCTGAATCCATGTTGTTGTTTTCATGAAATGAAATTGATAGATCATCTAAAAGAAAAATCCCTTCTGTCAGAAGCTTCAGAAGCAACTTTACTTGTAGGTATGTTGCCTTTTTGTTTAACTTTCAGAAATGAAAGAACTAAGTCATGATCATATCAAAAAATCTTTTCTTATTTTCAGGCATTCATTAATTCAGGAGCTGCAAGAGATTTATTTGAAAGAATGTGGAAAGATCCAAGCAAGTAGAAGTACAACCCAACATTGAGAGCCTTTGTATTAACATTGGCCTTTTGTTCTTCCAAAGAATACAATTCTGTGGGGAAAACATTCATCATCAGCCATCCCCTTTTAGATACTATCTCAAAGTATAGATCTGTGGATGGAAGTCCAGGTTTCATAAAAGAAGCATTGACTGCTTTGGTCCAAAGACAAGAATTCAAATTCCTGGTACTGGTACAAGATTCTCAGGATATGTTGATACCAACTTGGATTCTGCCTTCGAAATAGAACTATGACTATCGAATGTATATAGGGCTTTGGGAGGAGCAGTTAACAATGAATGGACCTGTTTTCAATATCAATGTTAATTTTAATATCGCATTCAGTAGATTTACTTTGGTTTTACGTTATTATTATGTTCTTCTTCATGATGTTGGTTTATAAATGAGGTTCATTTCGTTCAAGGAATTATGCTCAATTTTGTGAATAAATAAAGAAGGCATGAATTATTGTTGCTTTTTTCATACTGAACACCGTTCATAGGTATACAGGATGGCCATTTGAAAACGAAACAGACGAGATTACAGACGAAATGAATTTTTTCGATAGAAATGCTCGGACAGGTCGATTTCTGTTTCGAGGGGGACAACTTAAGATGTAGGTTACGGACGCATAGCGCTTCAACCCTTGCTACTACATCCCTCACCCCCAATTTTTGAATAGGGAAGATGGGGTGAGTGATACCTTTTGTGAAAAATCGACATTTTGAGCTTCAAAACAACCATGACTGTGGCTTCCTTCCTCCAATCCACTGACATAGAAATCTTTAATCAAGATGTCGATTTTTCACAAAAAAACACTACCATGTGCCATGAAAACACCACTTCATTTTCAAATACTTAGTTAAGAATATTTCGAGAACTAATGCATAAAATGAAAAAACCATTACTGTGCTGAAATCAGTATAAAAATACCTTTGAATTGAGGTATCACTCACCCCATCTTCCCTATTCAAAAATTGGGGGTGGGGGTTGTAGCAGCAAGGGTTGAAGCGCTATGCATCCGTAACCTACATCTTAAGTTTTCCCCCTCGAAACAGAAATCGACCTGTCCGAGCATTTCTATCGAAAAAAATTATTTCGTCTGTAATCTCGTCTGTTTCGTTTTCAAATGGCCACCCTGTATAATGTATACTCGGCAATTCGCCGCCCCGTAGATTTTCATCCCAAATATTGATGACTCGTTTTGATGCTTTCCGCAGCATTTGTAATAACGTGATAAGACACCTCAATTGATATGATATGATATATTTTTTATCCTGATTACTCCTAGGTCTCCTGAGGAGACCCCTCTGAAACTACAAGCTTCGAAGCTTGTTACTTGTGCCGAGTTCGGAGTATGCAGTTGTGTTTTGTGTAGGCTTTGTTACTGTGCCCTTACGCCACCTTAGGCACAGCACTGTTAATTTTTGAGAATGGTGGCCCCTACCGAGACTAGAAAATTTCTTTCCTAGCTCGGGATTGAACTTCGGACTTGCAGGGTCCTAATGACTCTATCACTGAGCCAAGGGCACTCATTCATTATAGAAACTCGTGAAGAGGAAATTCTGATTACTTCACATGAATTTACACATTTTTGTTGTCAGTTTCAGCATTGAATGAACCGTATTGTTCAATACAGCGCCATACCATTGCTTTTGATAGTCTCAAGAGTCATTGCTAGGTTTTGATTCTTGACCACCTTTGAATGTTGCCAGATTTCATACTACACACCACTAGTAGGTATAAGTAGTATAAATGGTGGGTGGTTCAACACATTGCGTGTGAAAGATACACGTCGCTGTTTTGCATAAAGTGCACGCGACATAAAATTTATTGCAATAATTTTTCAGTTATTGTTGAAAAAATTGTTGTCCTGGTGAAGAAATGTTGTAGTAAGCACTCTGACGTGAGGTCAGGTTGTTTCGGCGCTCTTGTCAAACTTTTTGCGAGGTTATTCAAACTTCAAGAAAAAAGATCTCCAGACTATTTGTTTTTCAGAGATGAGAATGATATGAATAATAGTCTGATGACGTATAATAAAAAAAATTGATGACTTTTTTAATTGATTTGCAAAACATTTTGAACTTTGAGATGTATCATAATAAAATAAAGAGTCTACTACCTATTTATTGCACCCAATATTATGAATGTTGGTATAATACTTAGACTTTCTTTGTCTGAGGTATAATATAACCATTGTTCAAACAATGATATGACAGACTAATTGCCCAAGCTAACAACACTGTAAGTTAGATAACCGCGTTATCCTATAGCGCATTGGTAAACTACATAATAGAACAGAATTATCGCTTAACGTGCTTGTGGTACGACAGTTAACAATCATTTATTTATATTGTGTTTCGAATAACTTTCGTATACAGATTTTTTTCCAGCGTGAACTTTATAGACCGGTATTTATACAATAAACCATAAAATTTGTTCAAAATAATGGGAAATAATAGAAAGGGGTTGACAATTGGGCCTACAAACTCGGAAAAAAATCGCAAGTTATCCTTTCCAAGAAGATTTGCCCCTAAATTACAACGTGAAAGTGATTCGGTGACCGAAACAAATTGGATTGGCATAAATATTATGAAGGAGGAGAAAATATTGTCTCCGAAACGTTGGCTCTGTAGATTTAATTAGAGAAATAAACTGTCCACGTTTCTGATAAGTACTTTAATTTAAACAAATAGTATGGATGAAAACCAAACTGATAAATATTATGTTTAGCATTAAAATTCGCTACTCCTGAAAATAACAGTCCCTTTTAATGAAAGCTCGCGCTGGATAGTTTCCAAAAAACATCGAATTTTTCCTTGAATTTTCTTGGCGCTCAACAAAAATTTTCATTTCAAGCACTTGCTTTTCCTCGCTCACAAAATTCCGCAGATAGGTTTTTATTCCTATTAGAAGGTTTCCCAGTGCCACTATAGATTCCGATAACATGCGGTTTAACAAATTTTTAAGTTGAATACTAGATCATTCGGCCAATAAGTTCCATTCTCAAGTGTTACCAATTTAACTTGTTGGGAAGTATTTAAGAATTTCCTTGGAGCTGTAGGTTTCATATAACGAAAAGCTCTCTTAATGCAGAATTATTGATATAAAAAGACGTTGCCCACATCTTGAGTTGTTCTCTTATTTTAATCTTTTTTCAATATAGATAGATAGATATCAATAGATAATGCATCTAATTTACGTCGTATGTAACAGCACTATTAATGTCGACGCTTTCTTCCAACGTATCAGGTTGGCCTTCATTTCTTTCGGATTCTGCTTCAGTATTTTCACTGCTGCCTGGAAGCTAAAATTGTCGTTTCTTCTAGATTAGCCTTTTCGTTATATGCCGCTTCAGCTTCTGTGTCTGAAGTATCCCATTGTACTTCTTACTGATTTTTTTTATTCGTTTCCACTCACTATGGTGAGAAAATGACAGAATTACATTGCAAACTATGTTCAATGAATATGGGCTGTTTCATTAATTAGATATTGCCGAATTCATTTTCTTAACGGAACCTGCTAAAAAATCCGCGCGATTTTTCTAGTAGGTGCTACAGTATGTGATGTTCATATATCGCACGGTGAGAGCAATACTGGGACAAATCCAAAAAGGTGTTTTCGAGAAAATTGACTATTAAATTTTGCAGTTCTTCTTCGTAAAACATTGAACCTTCCGAACGATTTCTTACCGAAAAATTCAACTTTTATTTCAGCTGAAAGCTTTATTTATATAGCTATGTATCTATTTTCCCAAAATTTACTATCTAACATGACTTTTCAAAAACAAAAACAAAAATATTTGAGTTGTCACAGTTTTGACTGAAAATATTGTTGAAATTCCATTATCAGTTTCGAAATTTGCACAACGTTTTCAGCATTGTACACTTGCTTGAAATTAATGAATGAAAAAAGTTTATGAGAAATTTATGAACAATAGAAAAAAATGATAAACATGTAATTCTCAAACTTTTAATAAAGGTAAGTCAATATAAAATTGAGAGAACGTAAGAAAATAAAAACTAAAAGTAACATAGCAACTCAGTCAGTTGTCAATTTTGATAAATAATCGCTTTTGTCTCTTGATATCCCTTCAACATTTAAATTTAAAACTGTAACTTTGCTCTTTGACCAGGAGGATCTCTTGGACCAGGTCTGGTCTTCCAAGCGATGATTCTTCGATTCCTCCGGTATTGGAGGAATACTACAGGACCCTAGTATCGGGGAATCATCTCCTATACAACCCTGCGATAGTTTTACCACCTTCTATATATTCCCTGCTTGTTGGCTTTCGTAGGTAGTGGCTCTCGATCCTAGGAATTGAATTTAGATGAGCTTTTATCCCTTCTTTTATATCAGCTGGTGATTATTGTGTTTGCCCCTTAGATCTCCTCTTATTACTCCATCGACTTCTTTTTTGAATGCAGTGGCAATCGTACGCCGAGTGATGTCTAATGTTGACATGAAAAATGTTTTGCAGACCCGTTTTTTATTTTCACCTTGATAAAAATGGAAAGCGTGATTTAACTGACGTGTTTTTTTGTGAGCGTATCGATACTGAGGATTAATAACTGTCAAATGCCTAGTGATATATTCTCTTTGTTGCGTAACGTCTCCTAGTTCCCAAAATCTGTCGAATAAAGTTTTCCGCTTTTCTTCAGTAAATTTTTCCTTACATTTATGAACGCATTTCTCGGGGCAGGAAGATTTAATTTCTCTAGCTTTAACTGGTGTTCTGCCTTTTAGAAGAACATATTCTTTGCCTTCGTTTCGTAGTTTTTTCGCTATAGATCTTTTCCAAGTGGAGGGGTCAGTTTTCTTTTTCTTGCCTTTTCTAGTTCCAGGCTGAACAGCTTCTGAATCCGGTAGATCCTTCAGGGTAATTTCATTGATTCTTGAAGGATATTGATCGTCGGACACTTGTATTTTGGTGAGGCGAGATTTTGTCTTAAAATTACATTGTTTTTTACAGTAATTCTCTTCATCACTGCTTGAGATATCTCCACATTTATTCAGGTCAAAATTGGGATCTTTTTCAGAGTCGTCGCTATCTAAAATGTAATCGAGATCAGCTTTCGAGAATAATTGGAAGTTACTGCTCTAACATTTCTACGTGCAATAACGAGCCAACTTGAAAAACCCAAATTTTTCAGTACTGATCATCATACAATAACGTAACTGTCTGACTTGTTACGTTTAAGACTTATGATATTTCGTATATTAAATTCTCTTGAGAGTGATAAATCAAAATGTAACAAATTATACTCACTTTTTCTTGTGCAATAATGTGATTTTTCGAGTTAGCACACCGTGCGTAACACACTTCTCTTGGAGACTGAGACAACACTGAAGATCACGGTATTGCATATGGGTCATACCCCCTCTCAATCCTGTGCAGTAACGAAACCAACGCCACCTAGCGGCTTTTATTGTAACAGGAAAGTCCCGGTTTTCGCCAAATGTAGATCTTGAAATTCTCTATTTGAATATAGTGCTAACCCAAAAATGGACTATTTTGATTTGTCCCAGTATTGCTCTCAGCGTGCGATATGTTTGATGTTTGTAGGTGAAGATTTTAAAGTGATTTTATAATGCATGACTTGAGATATATTTACTCCTGGGAACCACATTTTTATTCTATAAGATCTTCATAAGAGAGAATTCTGTAGTAGTTATAAGATGATTATAAAATCCATTAATATTTATTTTGTAATGTTTTACTTCTGCGTAAAGCAACAATCTTATTATTTTTGTTAGGGAACTCTAATGCAACTTTTATACAGATTCTTTTACAACCAATATTTAACGCCGCTATTATAAGTAACACAATAGCTATGCAACCGTATTATAATCTGTATTAGATTGTTTTGAAATTATTCTATAAGAATTTTTTAGTACGTTATGCAACTGTTATAAAATTCCATCACTTAGACTATTTCTTTATATCGTATGATATGAGTTGCGAGAACATCTATACAACCGCATTATAGAAATCTCTATATTTTATGATTGTTTATGAATTGTTTTGAGAATAAAAATAATGTTGTTGTTTCTATCTGCGCAATACGATGATTATAAAATAATTTCGTTCTTTTAGGGGACTGTTTTGATATAGTTGGGGCGCTATTGCGGTAATGGAAAAATAACGTGACCCCTTTCGAAAAATGATAAGTAGAATTTATTAAACAACATTTTATCAGTGCCGACATCAGGATTTCTATGCATCGATCAACCTACTTGCTGCATTTTGTATGAACAAGTATTGACGATTTTGAAACAATAGGGATGTTGACTATTTTTTGGAAATGGTTTTAATTTGTTGAGAAGCCCTATACAAACACGAAAAGCATATTTTCATGGAAAAAATAAAGCAAATACCAAAAAAAATGCGTAGATGAAAAAAGTTTTCAAAATTCCCGCTGAAACGCTTCATACTAGCTGTCGTGTGAGTATGATTACGTCACCACATCGTAAACAGGCTTCGCCTTCTGTCAAAGCGAACTGATCTTGTCTCTATTATATATTCAAAATTGTAGAATATCGTTTTCATAATAACAAATAATCGTAAAATAGTTCGCTGGTGATACTGTTCTTCGTACGTTCGTATTCGTAATGACACATATAGGCTACAGTTAGGTTAGCTTGTTTACGAAACAGTGAAGTCACGTATTCTGATCGGCGTTTGCAGTCACGTGATAATCGGTACCTAATAGATAACACGATTTAAATCAATCACTGAAATATTTTTTTAGTATTCCAAAAACTATCTTCAATGTGGAAAACCTCAATTTATATCATTTTGTAACATGTGTCAACATCCCTATTGTATAAGCATGGCTTCTCTTGTAATAGTATATTGTTTCTCTTGTTGTTCAGAATTCATACTTTATATTTTATATACCACAAAGTTTATATATAGGATGGGCTTACTCGGTTAAGAATAAGACCGAGATCTTCTGTGCTCTGTGCGATTCTATGGCTGTTTCAAAAATCTCACAAGCATATACCTGCTCAGTCCGCCAACAGACCTGCCTTTTAGTCGCATTGTTTTACACGGCTTAGCTCGAAGCCCATAGTAAATACTTTCCACGTCGTCGGCCTTCAGTTCGCCAGTTATCGCCCCCCTTTATACAAAGTGAATTCGTATATGATAAGAACTTTTACCCTGCACAACACCACTTGAAACCAGATAGAAGCAGATACGTAACTTTTCGTCTAAACAACTGTAAGTACCATTCCTTCAGTATTTACTTTGTGGTATTCATTCTATCAAACACCCATTTTTTTCTTTAATTTCTCGAGGCAATAAGAATTGGTACAATAGTCCATTTCTTCTCTCCAAGAGAGCTCGTGTATATTATTTACTTGTTTATATCTCGATGAATTATTTGTAGGATAATATTGAATTTAATTGACAAATTTGAAATGAATGATCAGTGAATACTTATCTCAAATACTTACAACTGGTATTCTTCCATCGTACATAGGCGGAACAGGAACTCCATAGTTAGGTCCCGGAATAAAATAAGGTTGATTATATACTGAGAATGCTGGATCTCCTACGATAGGTGGTGGTGGAAAGGAAATGTTAAAAGGCGGATATGTCAAAGTTTGATTAGTTTCCGCCTGCAAAGGCGGAAATGAAAAAGACTTATTCATATTCACAGGAGGAGTATACGGTAAAGTCGGACTAGTAGAGCTATTGGTTGTGGTGAACCTTCTGATCGGAGAACATTTCGATGACTTCTTCTTCGGCGATGTTGATGGCGAAAGTTTTGGTGGTCTTCGTGGGGATGAAGGGCTCTTCCTAGGTGAAACTGGCGATTTGGCTGTAGGAACAATTACGGAAGGAATGTTGTTCGGGTCGTAATGGTATAGAGAACCATCTGGATTCTTAATTGGTTGCCCGGTCTACAGAAAATCAAACACAATTATTAATATAATGAAGTAACAAACCCAATGTTTAGAGACATGTATCAGATCTTCGTGTTGTAACACTATTCCGCAATATTTTTCTGTTATACCACGATGAAGATAGAGTTTTTGAAAGGCGCACTTATTATATTTTAGTCTTCTAGAATTCGGCGTACAAATTCTAGATGATTTTTATCCATTTTCCTGTGCCGATTATTTTCTCCCCTTGGGAAAGCGCAGAGAAAGGGGAACCAGGGGAAATATTATTATTTAATTCCTGAACGATTGGACCACGGCTATAAAGCCTGGAAAACTCCAAGCATGTAGTTTAATCGGGCCGTGATAGCATGCATAAATATACAGGGTGAAACTTTGACTTGTACACATATTTTGAATGTAGATTCTTCTCATCAAACGAAACACTTTTTTCCTTTAACATTGTTCAAAATTCGGTGTCGTCTGAAAGATAAAGGGTGTCGAAAATCGGAACAATATTTTCAAATGAACTGAATTTGATTGAGTGTTCACCCTATTCGTTGTGCATATTCCTCAATCCACACTTATTCAATATTTCCCCGGTATAAAAGCTACAGCGTTGCCGACTCATAAACCTACGCAAAAAAACTATAAAACTACTTGAAGATGCACGGTTCAAATTTTCGAATTACCCATGTTTTTTTTTTTGAATAAAATGCGTCGTTGAGTTATTCCTAATTTTATCCAAACCATATGAACAGGCGTATTCCACTTCCCACGGTGAACTGCATGGGACTCATGACAGAATTAAAGTAATGACTATTTTTACAAATGAAAATTAAACAGTTAAAAATGAACACACCCGGTAGTGTCATGATTTTGTAAGCTGTACAAAGATCTCTGCACCATTCTCCGTACTTTAGTCGAAATATTGATCTTAATGCCAACTAACTTCTTCGTAGCAAATATCTTTTTGGCATGTCTATACTAAAACCCAAAAAAATCAGACCAACTTAAGAACACCAGAATCCAATTGGTGGTTGATTATAATTAACAATTAATAACAGAACACAATGTTCTATTTAAAATAGAAATGCGCTAATATACCATTAAAAAAAGCAGTCAATTTGTATCCCCAAAAATTATTCCTCTCAAATATTCAGGTACATCTAGGTTTGACGTCTCTGTACGGAAAATTAAACAGTTTTTTGTTTATTCATGACGAGACCATTTTCCCTGCGCCGAGTTTCAATGATCTGTAACACAATGTAAGATTTCTTAATTACTGTGTTGAATTGTTTTCCGAACACCAACATATTAGAATCATCTGCATAGAATGTTTTCCTTCAGAGTCTCAGGTAGGTAATCAGTATAGATGAATTTGCTACCAACTAGTAAAAAACTTCTGCACAAAAAATATGCCAATTTATACACGTGAATATTATAAACTCGACACTGCACGGTTGATATAACATTAATTCACTGAGAGTCTTCACTATAGAAAAGATTTCCTCCATCTTTGTTTACAACCGGCAGCGCCTCCAACGGTAGTTGAAATCACCATTATCCACCACCGCTTGTCGCTTTACGCATGCGTCGCGAAGTTTTGCGGCTTAGATTTTTGATAATGATATAATTCATAGATATTGATATTATGTTTTCCGAAAGATTTTTGTTGTGATTACTTTGAATACTAAATGAGTTGATATAGCTTGATTAATCAAAAGTTTGATGAAAAACCTTTCTTCCTACGAAATTTACGGGATATCTAGGAAAGTATAAACAAGTTATTAGTGTTTAAAAACTAATCTTCAAGAAAATCGAGGAAGGAACTTATTTTGATGGAAGAAATATGGCTTTTTAATTGCAGATATAAACGGACAAGAAAGTGTTATTGGTTAAGAAATATCGTGCTTGTAACATTTTTATTTCAATAAGGTACTCGAGTAATCCCTAAATCTGTTATCTCATTTTCAATCGAGAAATATGAACTTTGTATTAATTTCGGAGAATGGTATCAGGCACGTATTTGGCCCAATTTTTTTAAATGGCTCTTTTTTAACAGAGCCGAATTCGAAAAAATGGAAAATGATAAAAAGTTCACTTAGAATATATGTAGAAGTCACACTCACCCTGTATAGTATCAATGTTTGAGGAATGATAGTAGTGTACCTACACTCATATATTCTCACATTTTTAGAATCACCAATGAGTTCGAAGTGGGCTTTATAAAAACTACCCAATAGCTTTCCAATAATTCTTCAGATATTATCGATTTTCCTGCAAAACTGTGTTTTAAGACAGCCGCTTACGTACAGAATTGAATAGGACCACGGATACGTGATCAGTCCGGGATACGTTTTGTATATTTCGAGAGACAACCAGAAAATAGACATCGAGGATGAAAAAATGCCATTCTCAGTTTGGTTCCATAATATGCGATATGCTTTTCTTTTTCAGGATTCTCAAGTTCAAGACACCACCTTATCTTTACAACAAGATTAAATTCAGAACGGATGTACATAGTTTGAATCTTAGGAGGAGGGGTATGTTGTCAATTACTAGGCACAGAAAGGAAATTTTTAAGAGATTCTTTTCTTATAACATATCAAACACTATTAATGCTTTTAACGATCTTGATATGTCCTGGTCGATACAATCTTTCAAGAACAGGTGTGAGCGAGATCTCTCAAACGTAAGCAATGAATAATTGCCATTTTTCACTGGTTATCTCCTACGCCTCCTCATCCCTTAGTTTTTCCCTCCACTATCTCATTATCTCAACTCCAAGTGAATTTTTGTTGTTTTTCTTTCAGCGGAATTTTAAAATTTTTTTGTTTTTCGTTCGATATTTTCAAATTGTTGATCTCTGTTCACGACTGCTTCTGGAATTTGCAAATTTTATTTTTTTATTGTATGATGAGAATGTTGATATTTTTTGTTATTGGTTGCTCTTGACTTTTAATTTTGTTATTTAATTTGAGGCCCTAGCAGAGTCCGGGTTACTGGAACTCTGATAATGAGACCTTTTGTTGTCCCATATTGTGAAACTTTACAAGTTTACAATAAATGGATTTATTATATTATTATTATAATATGATTGGATATTGAGAACGATATGCAATACTATAAGAAAACGCAACAATGTATCAGAGTGAGATCGAATGAATATGTAATATTTATTCTTCTTATTTTTGCACATGCGCATATCTCGTTGGCTGATTATCTAGTCGATGCGAGGTCTGCCATCAAACGTTGGTGTGCCAAGTACCTCTTTGTAAAACCATCTGGTAGTAGCTTATTAAGGGGTTCCAGACCTCGCTATCCAAAAACGTCTCGACTTTATGTTGGTATTATTAGATATATGATCTTTTGCGAAATAGAAATGAATGATCAATGATATTCATATAGAATTTCAGAATTCTAGTCAACTTGAAAAACATAATACTTAGGAAAAGGGAATTCTGAAGGAAGAAACCCAATTTTTTCTTTCTGTATCCAATACAGGAATGAGAAAAATTGTGGTTCCAATTCGGAAATCCTGACTTCTGATCGATAATTTCAATACTGTTTGATAAATATTTGCCATTTTGTAATTCCCTCCGTCACTCAGTCTTCCAGAATAATAGATTGTTAATCCAAACTACTCGATATTTATAGATATTGGGTAGATTATATAAAGCCCACCTCAAATTCTTTGGGATTCTAAAAATGTGAAATCTTCTAGCTCCGGAATTATACAGAATATTTCATGGTCGTGGCTTTATTTTTTCTTCTAGAATAGGTTATTCTAGGAAATACAAAACGGAGAAACTTGAAACGTGTACTCGACCAAGAAGCTCTTTTGTTATTGACAAATTAATGTCTGATATGAATAAAACGATATTCAGTGAACTGCTATTATAATTCTGCTCTCCATCAAAATGTTGAACAGAAGATTCCACTCAGATACTAATATCCAAATCAGCAGATATTGCAAAAAACTCGAAGTCGGAAGAAACGAGAAGTGATACATGATCTCAGATTTCGTTCGACACGAAAATCTAATCAGCGCCACCAATAGGGTTTTTTTAGATCTTTTAAGGTCTGTATCACTGAATCACTGCCAAACCAGCGATGTTCGTGCTACGACACGAAGTTCTGTATTCACCTTGATAACAGTAATGAGCCAAAGGTATTCGTGAGTGAGTGATGCTTTTGTTTTGCGTTATTGAAATGTTGCATATTTTAGTGCGCTTTGAAATTTTTCGTCACCTGAGGATTTATGATGAGGCTTCCTTTAGGTACACTCTCCATATCCGTCACTGCCCAAACGATAGGATTCTCATGTTTATCATTAGAGTATACGCTATTCATGGAATCCTGTCTTTTGGAGTCTCTCAACATGAGTGGCGTAGAAGTGGGGGAAGGGGTCACAGATTCAGACATTTGTGATTGTGATTTATAGCCTGAACTAGAAGGACTCAACCTCCAACTGACTGAACTAGCTGCTGAATCTGAAATGAATAATATTTGAACTAGGAATTTGTGTTAACAAAGTCATATACAGGGACATATAGATATAATAATGGCCATTGACATTATATTTTCGATTTTCGTTGTTTACGCGTCTATACTTTCTGTAAACTTTCTACCGGTCACCATGATGTTACAATAATACATAAAGACCTCGTATCCTCGTAAGATTGTTTTGTAGATTACTACTATGATTAAAAATGATGAAGTGAAATTTTTATCCTATTATATGTCATGTTGTATCATGCCATGTCCATATCGTATCATAAATCACTGCGTGAAACTATTTTCAAGATATCGTATGAACTAAGCTTCACACCGACTGCCGAGTTTTCAGTCAAATCGCTGCCAAAAATACCGCATGAAATCTCATAAAAGATATAGACAATTCATGCGATTTCATAAGTGAAGCTGTATCCTATACGTTATCCATGACATGTGAACTTTTCGGAAGTTTTTATGAGGATTTATAAGCATTTGCAATTTATGAGCATACCCGAATACAAGGTGTACGAATTTCTATCAGGTAGTGTTTTAGGAGGCTATGAGATTCAATTTTGAATCAGAATAACATTGTGCTCATTCACTAGCCTGAAAACTGTGTGGAATTCCTTATCTAATTTTGTACGGATCTTATGACTTTCAATGTGGCTCAAATTAACTGAGAATTCACAAAGGACTAACGTGGAAACAGCACATCAAGTATGCAGTGTATAAAACGAATGTAGCGATGAAAAGGTTATACCCGATTATAGGCAGAAGAAGCCAAATGAAAAGAAACACAAGTTGAGGATCATAAAAGCAGTCGCCAGACCGCAGCTAATATATGGATCAACAGCATGGGGCTATGCAGCGAGAACCCATATAAAGAGGATACAAAGTACAGAAAACAAATTTATGAGATGGGCATTAGACGCCCCCTGGTTTGTTAGGAATGAACAAATCCGAAAAGACATAAAATGGGAGCCCATTACTACATTTATCAAACAAAAAGCTGCAAAAGCCTATGAAAGAGCTAGTGAACATCTAAATGACGACCTTAGAAGGTTAGTTAACAAGTTGACTATGACCCCGCTGAATATGAAAAACAGCGAGAATTTACCGCAAAGTCCGCAAAAGATCCAGAGATCAATCGCTTAAGAGGGAAAACGGCGAATACGGCCGTTAGAGAGAGATTTTCAATTGGAGGATGAACACAAACACTCAGCATGAAAGTGCGAAAGGGGAAATAACAGATAAGAAGATGAGAGGTTTATAGGCTTATGCCCGGAACCAACAGAGCAGGAGAGGTGTTCAGTCGGTAAGAATCCGACACTACCCAGAAAGACTGGGTGTCTGATGTAAGATTCACCCCTTCTATAAAAAAACGACAATGGAAAATAGAGCGACCCCTTTCGGGAGAAACTAAAAGTAGGACACCATCACAGATTTCAGATGGACAAAAAAGTCTTAGGCAAAATCTAATTCGTACAACACCAGGTATTCTATGCATCTATGGTATTACAATATCAATAACATTGAGATTTCATGCTCATTTAACAGCCTGAGATCTTATGAGAAATCTGAGGAAATTCACAAGTTCAATTTTATTAAGAATCTTGTGTAGAGAGTGGTTTCAGGATTCGATGGTCTGTATCAGGAATTGATTATCTAATATAGGTAATACAGGGTTATCATAATAATCCGTGCATTAGAAGTTTCTCGGCTTTTATGAGGAAAAGATTTCTGAAATTTGGCACACGGCCGTTTTTCAAAGGGGAAAATCATGCTGAAATATTTTCATCGAAATCGCACTTCCGGTTATACCGGAAGTGACCATCAGCTTTGGTGTTTCAAATGGAACTACCTATTTTCCTAACCAGAAATGGATTCCTTTTGAATTTTACCCATTTTTTATCTGAAACATTTTTACGTTGTTGTTATGGTTACGATGATATGAGGACTTCCATGAGAAAATGGCCAGTTTCAGAGGTCCGCGAAACGTATCATAGCATGCATGCTATCCATAATAAAGAAACAAATGGAGGATTTTTCGAAAATTCAATAATTTTGCCTCGTATTGCATGGCTATCGAATCATGTTGTTCTATTGGAACTGTCACACTAAATTCATATTTCTGAGAAATTCCAAACTGCAATAACTTCATTTTTTCAAATGGCATGCCCATATTTTTTGTACAGAAAATTTAATTTCAAAAATTTTTCCAAGGGTTCCTTATGTCCATCTTCAATCGTTTTCTGTATAAAAAATATAGACATGCCATTTGAAAAAATGAAGTTATTGCAGTTTGAAATTTCTCAGAAATATGAATTTATTGTGACAGTTCCAATAGAACAACATTATTCGATAGCCGTGCAATACGAAGCGAAATTATTGAATTTTCGACAAAACCTTCATTTGTTTTTTTTATTATGGATAGCATACATGCTATGATACGTTGCGCGGACCTCTGAAACTGGCCATTTTCTCATAGGAGTTCTTATATCTTTGTAACCATGACAACAACGTAAAAATGTTTCAGATAAAAAATGTGTAAAATTCAAAAAGGAATCCATTTTTGGTTAGAAAAATAGGTAGTTCCATTTGAAATACCAAAGCTGATGGTCACTTTCGGTACAACCGGAAGTGCAATTTCGATAAAAACATTTTAGCATGTTTTCCCCCTTTGAAAAACGGCCGTGTGCCAAATTTCAGAAATCTTTTCCTCATAGAAGCCGAGAAACGTCTAATGCACAGATTATTATGATAATCCTGTATATGGATTATACTTAAAAGTGAAAAAAACAAAATTCATGATCATATCCAAAAATGAACATCTGACTGGTCGATTAACTCTTCATAATGAAACCATCCAAAGGGTACATAGCTTCGCTTACTTGGGAACAATCATTAACGACGAATGGGATCACTCGATCGAAATAAAATGCAGAATCGAAAAGTCCCGTGCGGCATTCCTTAAGATGGGAAAACTGTTCAGGGGCGGTGATTTGGCGCTTCCTACTAAGGTGAGACTGCTTAGGTGCTACGTGTTCTCGGTGCTTCTGTATGGTGTAGAATCGTGGACCTTGTCTGAGGCTTCATGCAGGAAGTCGAAAGCATTCGAGATGTGGGCGTATCGTCGAATCTTGAAGATATCATGGGTGGATCTCATCACTAACGAGGAAGTCTTGCGGAGAATGTACCAACAAAAAGAAATATTGTACCAAGTGAAGAAGCGGAAACTTGAATATTTACGCCACATTATGAGAAATCCTGAGAGATGTCGTATTTTGCAGCTCATTTTCCAGGGTTAAATACAAGGTAGAAGAAGTGTTGGCCTGAAGAACCTGAGAGTATGGTTCAATTCATCGACAGTGAGTTTGTTTCGAGCAGCTATCGATAAGGTCCGTATAGCCATCATGTTGGCCAGCATCCGAAGCGGATAGGCACCAGAAGAAGAAGAAGAATACGGATCTTATTAGTTTTAATGTGGCTCGAATTAACTGAGAATTCACAAGTACCAATGAGGAAACTCGACTGTCGAGTATAAGAGTCTGTATCAAGCAGTAGTAGTTTCCGGCGGCTTAAGGTATTCCAGTATCACGCAGAATGGTATTCTATGTTCATTCACTAGCCTTAGATCATATGAGAAATTTGTGAATCGCTTATAGAAACGGATATGATTCACGTTAGGGAATGCTATTAGAAACTAAAGCAATGTGTATCTGTAATCTCCAGTAAATACTGATGAATATTGTACAAGCTCTTGAACACATCACCTAAGGAGGTGTCCCCCGAGGCATATAACCTCCAGAAATTTAAGAAGAACACCAATTTCTATTTTCTTAGAGAGGTAATACGCAATATGCCTTTTCAAACAGGCACTGCAATAAGCAAGAGTACCTTGTTTTGTTAACAGTCTTGGACCATTACTATGTGATGAAATGACACTATCCCCTCTGCATAAGGTACCACCGTAACCACCAAAACTGTAGCTTTTTGCAACATGTGGTCTCATAGTTTCGCTTATTTCTTCTGAATGTACTTTCAGAAGTTTACCCTGTCTTCTGGAATGGATATCTGGCAGTTGTAATTTGTATCTTGTGGACAATTCGCTGTCTGTACTTGACCATGGTGCCACTTCTGACCAATGTAGTAAGTCATCCATGGAATTCACATCTTTTCTCTGAAGAAAAATTCAAACATTATTCATTTTCATCTATGGTTTAGTGAATTGTGTCGGTTTTAACGTTATAATACCGAAAAGAACAATTAATTCGAATTCATTAAAAAAATTATGAGACCAAGCAACCTGTGCTTCTCCTCCCTCCAGTAATGAATTTATTGAATTGGCATGGCTTAACCGGTTAAAGTTATCCAAGTCCCTCGAGAGAACTGAAGAAGGTTTTCTCTTGCCGAGATAAAATTGCAATTATTTTCAAGGTTTACATATCATTTTGTTCTAGAACTTTTGTATAAAGAGCGAAAATATCGATTCATGAACCCGAACATTTTAATATGCTTCGAGACTTGACACGCAATTGCTCACCATTTTCAGAGCTACCTGAAATTTCGGACTAGATCGTGTCCTTGGCAGAAATTTTTTTTGGAGTATTCTCTATTTACGTTATTATTTCCGATATCTTTCATAACTTACCTGTCCTTTGAATATTCTCTTTCTAACTTTTTCATATTCCTCCTCTCTCTCTTCGTAGCTTTTACTTCGCCTATTCTCCATGCCGTAACTTCTATCCGGACTTTTGAAATTATAGTCATCGCTGCTATTTGATTCTCTCTTCAAGATAGATCTTCTCGGTTCCTCACAGAAGATATACTCGTCTTTTATATGATTCCTGAATGGAAGTTCCGGTATCCTGGTGTTTCGCGTTGTATTCACAACCACACATTTGCCTGACGCTTCTATATTGTGATCCATACCGAAGTATGCGGCGCATCTATGAACGAGCATGCGCTGGTAACTCGACATGGGGGGGAATTTCAGGTAATCTCTCCTGAAAAAAAAAATCTGTACAAGGGCAGGGTGCCGTATGGGGAGCCAAATTGTGAAAGGTCCATGCCCATGACCGAGGTGATTATTTGGATGCTTCGTATTCGTGATATACCTACAGTTTATTTAAGTTTGAATTTTTTCGAAGGTCTTTCCTCATATAAGTAACAAAACTATTATAAACAAATATAAAAATATGAGAAAAATCAAAAGTTATTTTGTGAAACTCAGCAAAGAGAATAGAATAGAATATATATTTAATTCAGAAATTATTGTACAACACAATAAAATTGAAATTCGTCAAAATCAAACTATTTAACTTCTACACAATTCAAAAAATTCTGACAATGTATAGGGTTCACCTTCAACAATAAATTTATACAACCTCCTCTTGAAAATCTTTACATTGCCCAACGTTCTTAATTCATAAGGAAAAGCATTCAATAATTTTATCCCAAAATACAGAGGAGAACACTCGGTCAACGCTAAGGAATGATAAGGATAAAAAATGGTTCCTTTCTTCTGGTTTGACTAACATTTTTGTATCTTTCAAAATACTGTGGATGAAGTTTCATGAAAATTAATACCTTATTAGACCACACAGTGTTGAAATATTTTGTTCCCTGAAATGTCCCCTACATGACTCCCTAAATTCTAGTCCTAATACAGTTCTCAACATCGATTTTTGCCTTCAAAACAGTTGTTCAGATAGTGAGCTTCCCGCCCAAAAAATTATGCCGTAAGATAACAACGATTGAAAATTAGAGAAATATACAGTCTTCAATGTATGATGATACTCTACTCTTGAGTACAAATGTTGAATATATATGACTGAGTTCAGTTTCTTTGTTAGTTTGTCAACATGACAGTTCCATTTTAGCAGGTGATACTGTACTGAGCACTAAGCGATTGTTTTGGACCAATTGTTTATCTCATCTAAGATTTTCTGTACCATTTCTACAGTTAGTCCAAAATTAGGAGATCTCAAGATAATATTAGTATCATCTGCAAATGATATAAGTTCTATAATAATTGTCTCGATAATTTTATTGTACAGGAATGATGGAAGATCATTAATGTAAACTAGGAATAGCAATGGACCTAGAATACTACCCTGAGGCACACCAGTGTTGCTTACTTCCTGTGTAGACTGATATTCACAGTTATTAATCACCATTTTGACAGTTTGAGGTCTATTACTCAGATAGCTTCTTATGAGTTTCAGTTGATTGTCTCTAATTCCATATTTCCATAATTTTTCGAGCAATTATCAATTATCAACACAATCAAATGCTTTGGATGAATCCAAAAATAACCCAATTGGTAATTCCTTCCCTTCCAGTGCTGCTAAAAGAGAGTTATATAATTCGAATGTAGCCGTCTCAGTTCCCTTCCCTTGAACATATCCATGCTGACTCGGAGAAAGAATTCTGAATTTTTTGAAGAAATTCATAAGTCTTCCGTTCAGAACCTTTTCGAAGATTTTTGCGAAGCTAGATAAAATACTTATCGGGCGATAGCTTCCTGGTTCTTTAATATCACCTTTTTTAAATATTGGCTTTATTACGGCCATTTTTAAGGCTTCTGCAGAAACACCATCTTTAAAAGATCTATTCATTATTTTAGCCAAGGGCTCAGCAATGAGTTGTATAGTTGCCTTTAATATATCTCGAGGAACGTCGTCCCATCCTTTTGATCTGGAATTTTTCATCTTTTTTACTGTATGAATGATTTCCTCTTCAGTGATGTCAAAAAGGAAAAAGGATTTCTCATTACATGGTATTGAACTACAATCACCCCTGTGAGACCCATCATCTACGTTGAATGCTGAATGAATATTAACAAAAAACTGTTAAATTTGTCAACCAATTTTTGCGGTTCCTTTTCATCCTCAACTGGGCTAGAATGCTTACACTTTTTCCCCAATGATTCAACAATTTTCCACACTGCTCTTGATTTATTACTTGAGTTTTCGATTGTGTTTCGGTTAAGTTTTATTCTTTCACTTTTTATTAAATAACCATATCTATATTTCATTTCTTTATATGCTGATAAATATTGGTCGGATGACCTAGTAATTACGTATTTATCAAAATGTTTATTGACTTTAGAGAAATAATGAATTTAAGAGAATATTATGTGAATTCAATCATTCCAAAGACCTGGCGAATGCTGAAGAAACTTTGTTTCCTGTTAGTGCTGGAGATATTTCACGTATATAACCATGGTTGGAATATCCAGTTATGTTATTTTCTTGTACGGAAATCAAGAATCGAATCGTTGAAATTTTACTGAAAAATAATGGACAAAATAGTCCGTTACTTTGTGATAGTTCATCCGGAAAAAGAATGAAAGTACTCAAATAACCCAACAGAAAAACTTCTAAACGAACAGACGAACCTATGGAATTCCCTACTTTTTAAAATTCTCAAGGAATAAACCTACATAAGACATTTGGATACCTTTTTGTACAACTTCAGTATGAAAATGTAGTAATACTACGAAACCTGTATCACAGTTAACCCTTAAAAGAGGTAACTCCATTTACAAAGTTGAAAATTAGTTAATAGAAATTAGCATTGGCAACGTCTCTGAGCATTATTTGCCATTTAGAGAGTGCCAACCTGCGTCAGTTTTGAGTAAAAAACTTGATAAACCTAAATCTTGAAATACTTCATAAAAGTGAATGGAGTATACGTCCACATTAGATTTATGAAAATGATACCTTGATAACTATTATATTCACCGGATGAAGATGCCGAGAATAAGGTTCCCTACCTACATCTACCCCAAACACTACTCTCTAACGATGTATGACAGAGGCACGTTCTATATAGGAATGAAATACTACAATGCCCCAACGATGGAATTCCAAAAAATCACAAATATAAAGAACTTCTAGAGAAAACTTTTCAGTTATCTGGATGATAGTGAACCCTACTCACATGAAATAAATTTAATTGTTTGTTAACTTACTCTCCTTTTATTTTACCAAGTGGAATCAATGTGAGAATGAATAAATATTATTATTATTCAATCAAAAAGATTTCATCCATAAGGATACAAATTAATATAAATCGATTAATCAGATACACCGCGTTCATTGATATAAATATCAACAACCGCCATGAATCTGACTCGAACTTGCCACAAATCATCATACAGGGAACCAACGAAAGTTCCATCCTCATCGAAAGCGGGTAGAAGTCGACCTATACTCTGTTCAAATATAAGAGACATCAAAATAAACAAAGTCGCGCAGAGGTAGGATGGGCTTCCTTCAGGTAGAGACTTTATTTCAGGGCTCCAGGGTCGGATCGAGGATAGTTCACACAATCATATAAACTCAAATTCATTTATTCAACATATTCAAATTACAAATGTCATAAGTTTGAAAAAAATAATGCAGCGTCCAAAATAATATAATATGTATTACCCTATTAAAAATTATTCAGAATTTTGTTGGTCTTCTTCTGTGTCACTTTCATCCAGATTCACCAGCACTCGCTCTATTGTTGACTCCATGATATTATCGAGCTGACACATTTTTTCTTCGACATCAGTTACAACATGATGTATGCATTTCTTCCATTTCTCAGCACCAATCGAGCCTATAGCTCCCAGAAACAAATTACGAACCTCAGCAATTTTAAATGAGGAGTTCTGAGCAGCTACTTTTCCTTTTACTTGAGCCCAAATGAGCTCGATTGGATTCAGCTCGCAATGATATGGTGGGAGTCTCAATACTGTTCTTCCCGTCTCATTGGCCATTTCATCTATAATTAATTTTTCATACCTCCCTCTATTTGCCTTGACCAGGGCAAGAAGTTCCGCCTTCAAAAGATCATTTTCGAAGGAAATATTTTTACTGAGCAACCAATTTTTGACATCTTCCTTGCGGGTTGAAGACGGAATCGATTCCATTTTTCTCGAATGATAACTGGCGTTGTCCATTACGATGACAGCGTTATGATCCAGAGTTGGCAAAATTGTTGAGAACCACTTTTCGAACGATTCCCCGTTCATTTCCTGATGGTAATCTCCGGATTTTTTCGATTCGAAAAACCATAGGCCGTTCTCTACAAATCCGTCTTCTCCCCCTATATGACATATAATCAGTCCTTTTCCTTTTCCACTTGGGTTTTTGAGACCAGTTGACAGACCTTCTCGAAAAGCCTGTCTGTTGGACCCAATCGATTCATCGACCCATATTGAATTTTTTGTACATCCCGCATTTATCCATGTCTCGTCAAGGTAATAAATTTTTCGGCCTTGCTCCCTAAATTCTCGAATTTTCTTCAAATAATTTCTCCTCCAAACAACTATTTCGTCTCTATCAATCAATAAACTATTACGACCACGTTTTTTGAATTTGAATTTCATTTTTTTCAATAATTTATAAAATGTTGTTTTTTTAAAATTCGGCAGGCTGTCATCGTTATTAACAACTTCCAAAACCTTCGAAATTGTAGGAATTTCATCAAGAAAAAAAACCGTGAACTATTCTCCTAATTAAGTTCATGTCGAAATCGTCTATTGAATCGATGCTTTTTAGCGACTGGGATTTCTGCTTAGGTGGAATCAATAGATGATTTCGTTTATATTATTTTTCAGAAATCTCGTCGGAAACCGACAAAGGGTTAAGTACAATTCAAACAAATATTTATAACCGGGACAAATTGAGGTACCTACTTCAGATATATCAGGTTATAACCGTTGCGAATTTTAGAGGACCTAATTACAAGGGTTACAAGGGTGTAACTGAGTGTAACAAAGAAATCCAAAACATTCACTTGTATTCAAATTTTATAACTCTCTTGTACCTACTATCGACATTCCGTTCTAAGCTTTAAGTACGATCCTGGGAGTCTTTTGGGGCGTGACAAGAATTGTAGAAAAGATCCTTTGACCAATAAGCTGTTAGTATGCGCAAAACAAACCGATTTGGTTTGTTTGTTTACATTCTCTTATATTTGAACAGACTATAGGTTGTGGTTGTTGAAACAACAGTAGGAATATTTACATTTCATATTTTGCACTTTCATTGTTCACAAATATCGAAAGTTTCAATGTCATACAAAATTCTTCATATATTACATAAATCCAATCGTTAAGTTTTGTTTCTGTTTCGACTCTCGATATATATTACAATTTTCCCATTCCATTCAGTTTGCAGGTATGTGATAATAGGAAACATTTTCATGTTCAGATTGCCGTACTTTGAAAAAATACCATTTAATTTTCAGGTTATTTCTATATTTTTTATTGCTATGATGAAAGCACAGAAAATTTTTAGTTGCTTTTTTGTAACTAGAAATAAAGCTGCGACTGGACTTCCAAGGCTTGCTCTGATGTCAATAATTCTTGGATGGACTATATCTAAACATAAAGCTCAAGATCGAGTCAAATGTCAAACAGCACGACACTCAAATGTACGCCATGTTTGTACAAAAACGTGTTCTATGACCCTATATTGTCGCCACTGTCTTGTATAAAGCCACTGTACTGAAAACGAGGTGAATGGTTGATTTTCTTCAATTCAGACAGATGAGCATAGCTGGTTCATTGATTCCGGTGCCACATTGCAAACAATAGAGAGTTTTCTGTGGAAACTGGACATCCCCATCAAAGTAGATGTTTTCACATCGTTATTTGTTCATATGTAATACCTCTAGAGATGGAATTTTACCTGCTTAAATTTCATCTCGAGTGATGTTTGGCATGACTATTCCACGAGAAAATGTCTCGCATTATAAGTATTATGGTCACATCTGACACGGATTCCGCTATTTGGCAAATAAGAATTCATAGATTAACTAAACGTTGTTTGTTTTCTCTATGATATTCATTTCAGAAGCTATCTATGAATTGGAGAAACCTCAATAATTTTATCGCTGAAAAACCAACATGTTGGTTTTGCCCATATATCTAATAATTCCATATATCTAATAACATCAATATGGATTATATCCCTGCTTTTTACAGTCTCAAAGTGAAGCCAAATCTTTGGTAACGATTGAGTTGTACGCTTGCGTCAACTGGAAATGCAAAAATTGCGAAAAATTTAGAGGTTATGTTCATTCTGAAAGACAACAAGAAAAAAGATATCGAGAATGAAAATATGTCACTTAAATACTTTCAGTTCAATTTTAGAATATAAATAGGAGTTAACAATGATATTTAGGACTTGGAGGAAACGGAATAAAGCGATTGAAACATTTCACATGAAGTTGTGAGGTTATGATCGAAACTATTCACATGAAGTTAAGAATGACATACGTTTCACCACATAATTCTATACCTATAATTTGATCCTTGAAATTAAAAGTGAAACATCTAGAAGGCTCTGACTAGGGTCAGTGAGACTATTGAGCATGTGCTATAGCGGAGAGTGGGAAAATAGGGACATCGTGGCGATCAGCGGGTGCAGTTTTGTTATTTGTCTCTGTTTGTATTGAGTCACATACGGTATCCATGGATACAGAATTAAATGTCCCTTCTCTTCTCCCTATATAGGCATGCGTTTTTGCGATGACTGCCCTGGATTTAAGGGGAACGATTGCCACACTTTTATATACTTATTAGCCACTTCGCTCAAATTATAGGTATAGAATTATGTGCGTTTCACGACATAATACGATGTGTCTGAGAGAGACAGAATCGAAAAAATATTTGTCCACGACTTCCCTATAATCCTTACATTTCGAATGATCTTTGAGAAACGTAATGATAGTCATCTTTCACCGGTGAATAATGGCAGTGAATAATGATTCATTAATCACTGCTGAATCTGAAAATTTTTAATCCGTCAGGATTCGAACCCGAGACGCACGATGGAAAATTTACCACCAAGCCATCAGAGCGATGACAATTTAGAGAAAAAATAACCACTTAATGTTTTCTTCTATGATTCCCATTCAGTTTGACAAGCTGAAAAATATTCGAAACGTCTATTTTCATTGTGCCTCCCATAAATTGTAATTCTTCTCGATTATACCTGCATTACAGAGTCATGAAGAAATGTTGTGTACTCAACCAGAAATGAGACAGGCTGCAAGAAATACTGCATTACATCTATTGCCGGAAAAATCAAGGAATCTCAGCCTAAAAGCGTTTAATAATTTCATGGACTGAGAGCGGCTAATAAAATCCACTCATTTTCGGAGTCAGTTTTATAGGCTTATTTTTCGAAAACATCAGCTACCTATAAACAAACAACCCTATGGAGCCATTATTCCATGCTTAAAAATACTCTCAACATAAATGAAGGCAACGATATTGGAAATTTTAAAAAACTGCGTTCACTTTTGGAAAGGAAATCAGAAGGAAGATAGCTAAAGTATTTTCTAGCGAAGAAATTATTTCTGAAGCAGGCGATCAAAAATATCTTGTGATGAAGGTGAAACACTAGCTTGTATACATTTTTATTTCATTTTCATCCGAGCGAAAGTATGAAAATGAATCGATGTCAACTGAACTTTTTGACGTTTATCGAGATTTTGCATTATTCAGTGCGAACACAGAAAATGTTATGTCGACGCTTTTGATAACTATTTTCGTGGACAAAGTATAGTATTCTATTCGCACATAATGACTATTATGTGCTCATCGAATAATATACTATTTTATTCTCAATCTTGCCGCACAAGCGCAGATCTGGATCGTTACCAAAGCCCATCTTCAGTTTTGATGGAATTATTAGATATATGAATAATCCCTATATGGGCCATGAGCCAATCAAAACTGAAGCTGGGCCTTGGTAACAATCCAGATCTGCGCTTGTGCGGCAATATTGAGATTAAAAATATTTTTTTTATTCTATCTCTCTCCGACACATCGTATTATGTGGTGAAACGTATGTCACTCTTAACTTCATGTGAATAGTTTCATTAGTTTCGATCGTAACCTCACAATTTCATGTGAAATATTTCTATCGCTTTATTCCGTTTTCTTCAAGTCCTTAATATCATTGTTAACTCCTATTCATATTCTAAAATTGAACTGAAAGTATTTAAGAAACTTATTTTCATTCCTGATATCTATTTTCTTGTTGTCTTTCAGAATAAACATAACCTCTAAATTTCTCGCAATTTTTGCATTTCCAGTTGACGCAAGCGTACAACTCAATCGTTACCGAAGATTTGGCTTCACTTTGAGACTGTGAAAAGCAGGGGTATAATCCATATTCATGTTAGATATATGGTTTTGCCGGTTTGAAAGTTTTTTCGAGATGAAACGATCGTTGCTACGGAAACTTCCTCACTAAAAATGAAAAGAGTGGAATAGTCATTGATATAAATATTAACATAAGAAATAATTTTTAATCGGTAATCAGACAGATTTTTGAATTTCGAAAAAAATTTTCACTTCGGGCGGGAGTCGAACCACGCAAAGCAAATTTCATCAACTTCCTAAATTATATAAAGGTGTTCCATTTGAAACAAACAACTTTCAGTCATTTTCTCAAGCAAACAAAACAACTGTATTTTTCATCACCCTGTATTGAAGTAACGTAGATCAGGCTGATGTGTTGGAAGAATTTATGTCCGAACCAAAATTCAATGCCATAGTGTTTCTCAACCCAAAGTTATCAGCATTTTTAGAGGTCATGATTTCGGGTGAAAAAAATTGAAATTAATTTATATTTCGAAAACGGCAACAGATAGGTATAGGGAAATGTTAAGGAGAGTTATCGGGAAGTTGTTGGAGATTCCAAAAATAATAAAATATACAAGGTGTTCCATTTGAAAAAGCAAAGTTGCTACTACTTTCTAATATAAGTGCCAACACAGCGTTGACGAAAATATTTTGGTAGGGTAGAGAAGTCCGATAATGCACTCCATAAAATTTTCAAACCGATCAGATTTCTGGTCCACCAGAAACGTCTAATGTGTGAATCGCCCTGTAGAAAACATGTCTAAACTGCCTTCTCCACAAAAATCGGATCTTGTTTCTCGTGAAGTTTTGGAAACTCCAAGAGGACGAAAATACTCTGAGACATTTATTGATGAATACAGCAGATTCGCGTTTGTTACTCTTTGCTTTATGCAGGATGAGACAAAATTGAAAAATTGAGAGAATATACAATACAACTACCGCCCAATAAGTTTCGTGTCCAGTGTTTCCATAGAATGATTACTGGCCACATTCTTGATTTTGCTAAATCCAACAAATTGATACCCGATGATCAGCACGGTTTTCTGTCGGGTCGCTCAACTATGACCAACCTCCTCATGGCAGTGAATGACTGGTCTGGGTGCTTGGACGATGGTACTCCGATCAAGGTCGTGTATTTGGATTTCGAAAAGGCGTTCGACAGAGTTCCCCACTGTCGTCTTTTTCATAAACTGGAGCATATTGGAATCCGGAGTGGGTTGCTCTCGTGGATAAAGTCCTTCCTCAGTGACAGAACGTTTAGGGTGAGGGTTGGTGGTGTTTTTTCTACACGCGATACTAGGGTTACAAGTGGTGTACCCCAGGGTTCTGTTCTTGGTCCTATCCCCTTCCTGCTGTACATTGCAGATCTCCCTCAATGATTGATTTCAGAGCGTCTTCTGTTCGCTGACGATGCCAAATTATAAAGTGTTCCGTCCCTTGCCTTCAACCAGCTGCAGGCCGACCTGCATGGTATTGATCACTGTTTGAAAAGTGGTTGTTGCCTCTCAACATCAGTAGGTGCTGTGTTCTACTATTCGACAGAAAAAACGCTGAAGTTCCATATACGCTGGCTGGACAGCCTCTCGCTGAAGTCCGGAGCCATCGTAATCTGGGGTGATCTTGACTGGTCGGAAGATATTACTGAGACTTGCAATAGAGCAAAGAAAGCCGCCTACCTCATTCAGCGATCATTTAGAGGTTGTAGTATCCAGACTGCAAAGTTGCTGTACACAACATACGTGAGACTAGTGTTGGAGTACGCTGGGCCAGTTTGGTCGGCCACCCGGAAATCAGACTCGCAACTTCTTGAGTCTATTCAGAGATGGTGCACAAGGATCCTTTTTTCATATTACTATCAATGGGTTCAAGAACATATACTACTGATTGAGAGGAATGTGGGTTTTGGCGATTGGATATTGCTCCCTCTAAGTAATCCCATACGTGCTGAATTGGATTCATGTCCGGTGAGTTTGCTGGCCAGTTCATTCCCTGGATAGTGTTCTCTTGAAGAATGGTCTGAACCCTCCGTGTGCGGTGTGGTGGGGCCTTATCATTCTGATAAATGGAATTATCTTCGAATTCGTTGCGCAGAGGAACAATGATTGGTTCTCTTCGAGATGGCACCAGTCATTGTTCGTTCAACGATTAGAGAGGGCTACGGCGACCGAACATTATACCCTTCAGCACATTATTGATCCGGCTTGAAAAGCCACAACTTCCCGAGAGGGACTTAGTTGCTCTGATCTGCCTGAACATCTCCGAATCCTTTCTCGTCAACTATCACCGAATCGTGACTCGTCTGAAGAAAGAACGTTGCACCATTGTGGTAAAAGCCAGTCTTGGTGGTGTTCTGCCCACTGCCGACGGGTAGCTCTATGTCCAAATAATAGCCGTGGAATTATCTCCTGAGCTAATGAAATGAATTTCGTCTGTGCCAACAACTATTTTCAAGATCTAGGGCATTTGTTGTCAGCTCCAAGCTATTAACAAAGTTTTGTTACGTCAGAACATCATCTGGTACAGATTGCCGTTTTATCTCACCTGCTATTTCGCACTTCGAGATATTATTATTATTCATCATCATCGGTCTCCCGTTCTCAGCATGAGCTGGTAACACTTCTATGAACCAGTGAAAAAACATTTCAGTTCCTCCCACTAGTTCAGGAATTTCCGCACGATGTGACAGGTTTGCAAAGCTACAGCCTGCTGTGCATATCCCGCAATCCTCTGGGATATCTCGATCTTTTGAAGATTTCTCTTGAATGATTTTGACATAACTCCCTCAGCCGAAATCACCAACGGCACAATAGTGACCTTCGACAATTGCCACATATTCTTCAGCTCTATTGCCAAGTTCTCGTACTTTGTTATTTTTTCGGACTCCGTTCTTCCGATGTTATGAGTCAATGGTACTGCCACATCAATTATCACCCCATACTTCTGATCCTTCTCGATGAATACAAGGTCCGGTCTATTGTAGTCCACTGTTCTATCTGTTGTTATGGGTCTGTCCCAATAGAGAACCGCTGCGTCCGTTTCCAACAGTGCTGCAGGCTGATACTTATAATATGGCGGACAAGTATCCAAAAAACCATGCCTAAGAGCTAACTGCTGGTGAACAATTTTTGCCACTTGGTTGTGTCGGCCCAGATATGCGTTATCGGCAAGAACTCGACAACCGGCGATTATATGTTCAATAGACTCGCCAACTGCGCCGCACTTCCTGCATTTGTCCTCCACGTTCAGCTTCAAACAGTGCTTCTCGTAGTTGCGAGTTCTTATAACTCGATCTTGGATTGCCGTCAGAAATCCCTCAGTTTCAGGGTACAATTGTCCGGCATTCAACCACGACAAGGAAGCTGACTTATCGACATTTTCCCCGTCAAGGTGTTTGGGGAATCTACCGTGCAGAGCTTGTTCCCGCCACATACTTTTATCTTCGCTTCTGGTGGTGATATCGAATGTCAGTTCTCTGTGTTGTAGGTTCAGAGGTGTGTATCCCTTATCCTCTGTTGTCACCAATTTCATCAGGCTATCTTCAGACTCGAGCAGTCGCTGCCTCAAGTTTTTCTCCTGGGTTCTGCAGAGTTTATAGATGTTCAACAGACCTCGTCCGCCTTCTCTTCTGGGTAGATAGAGCCTTTTCACCGATGCATTGGTGTGCAGACATCGGAACTTTGTCATTAGTCGACGGGTGAGTCGGTCCAACTCATTCAGATCAGCATCTGACCACTTCAAGACTCCGAAAGTGTAGGTCAGAGCAGGCGCAGCCCATGAGTTCAAGGCATCGATCTGGTTTTTGGCAGACAGCTTGGTGTTGAGCACTTTGGTTACCCTGTTTTTATATTTCACAGTGAACTCAGCCTTCAAACGGGTGTGGTCAATCCGTTGATTTTGAGGAATACCCAGATACTTGTAGGTCTCTTCGGGCAACATACTGTGGATGTCCTGAAATTGTTCCTGAGTGTTCTCCATTTTACCCTTCCTGATGTTGACTATGGCGCATTTATCGAGGCCAAAAGACATGTCAATGTCTTTGCTGAAGGAACTAACTATATCTATCAGCGAGTGAAGTTGTTTCTGGTTCTCGCCGAATAGTTTCAGGTCATCTATATACAATAAATGGGACAGTTTTCGCGGATTCCTCATTGCTGGTCTATACCCTATGTTAGTGTTTTTCAAAAGAGTAGACAGAGGATTCAGTGCAATACAAAACCACATCGGCGACAGGGCATCTCCCTGAAATATCCCCCTCGATATACTTACGGTTCCAGCATTGATGTTATTTATCATAATATTCGTTCTCCATGTACTCATAAGATGTTGGAGCACGGCTTTTATTTTCGGGCAGATCTTATAAATCTCCAGTACTTTCACAAGCCAATCGTGGGGCACCGTATCGAAGGCCTTCTGATAGTCGATATAGCAAATGCTTAAATTCCTCCTTCTCGCTTGGGCTTGCTTTAGCACTACGGCGTCTATGGTGAGTTGATGTTTGCATCCTGCAGATCCTCGAGAGCAGCCCTTCTGTTCTTTTTCCAGAATATTATTGGCTTCACAATGACGATATATCGCATTATTTACAAGCGATGTGAACAGCTTGTACAGCACTGACAAACACGTTATTGGTCTGTAGTTTTCTGGATTGTTGCGGTCTCCTTTTTTGTGAAGCATATAGGTATTGCCTTGAGTGAGGAAAGCTGGTATTTTGAAGGGGTCTTCTAGCGCCTCCGAAAAACATCTAGCCAAACTTGGGAAACATGCTGGAAACTGTTTAACCCAGAAGTTCTGAAGTCGATCGGGTCCTGGCGCTTTCCAGTTACTAGTGTTTTTGATAATGCTGGAAATTTCCTCTGCTGTGAACATATCAGTCCTCATTTCAACGATTTCGGATGCATGGTGTTCAATGTTCCTCAGCCAGCTAGTATTCCTCTGAAATTTACCACTCTCCGACCATAAAGAACTCCAAAATTGCCGAAATTCGTCATTGCTGATGTCAGTATGCTGATTGGACGTGATTTCGGATGGCTTTTCAAGACTTCTGAAGTGTGACGTACCCAGCTAGGGTAGGTTCGGCCAATCGTTATGCAGTTAAGGATGGTGAAGAATAATACCAGGCAAACTCATCAGAGGGGTTTATTTCTTAACCATACTGGCACAGATGATAATTCACATTCAATGTAACTGTTTACTACCGACAATAACTGTTGACTAACAAACATTCAATACGTACACGCTTCTGAATGAATCACACTATGAATCTCCCTAGCCAATTGTTATATATATTTTACAAATGTTTACTTGTTTCAATAACATTATATTTGATAAACATAACTGGCAATGATGAGACCTAGCGCTCTGGCTTTACGTGCCGCTGTAGGTCTAAAGGGAGGTCGCACTAATCTTATTATATCACGTACGAAATATACAGGGTGTTCAACATACTACACCTTCCCTCTTTGAGAGAAAAAAAAAATTTTATACAAATGTAAAAAATATTTTTTTTTTTGACTTATCTATAGCTAAATATCTACAATATCAGTCTCAATGGATCTTACCTGTACAAGTTAAATGCGATATTTACCTAAATTAATTTTTACATTGGTCTCTTAATTCTAATCATTTGTTATGAGAAATACGGTTTCACTCTGTTCTTGTGCACTTCTTTTAGTTTGTTCTTATCCGTTTTCACCATAATGTTCGGGTTTTTCACTTTCACTATTTCGTAGGGACCGTTGAATAAGGGATCCAGTTTATTGTCAATGTTCTTATTATTCAAGAGCACCTTATCTCCTACTTTATAGTTAATTTCATTACATGTTTTATCAAAAATTTCTTTCCTTTTCGATTTTACCTTCACCAAGTTTTCTCTAGCATCTTTCCATGCCGTTTGTAACCTATATTTTAATTCAATAGGATAGTTGTCAAAATTGTAGATTGGATCTACTTGGCTTTTTAAATTTTGAGGAAATCTACTAGGTTTTCCGAACACTAATTCGTGAGGAGTATAGCGAGTTGAAGAGTTCACGGTATTGTTATATGAAAAGCACCAATACGGAACCCAATTACTCCAGTTGTTACTTTCCTTAGCTGCGTGCATACGAAGGAAAGCTCCTAAGTGTTTATGCGAATTTTCAAGAGCACCCAGTGTTTCGTGGTGATAAGCTGTTGAATTGAATTGCTTAATTTTGAGCAAATCACACGATTCACTAAATATTCTTGATAAGAATTCTGTGCCTTGGTCTGTAACAACTTCAGAAGGTATACCATACCTTAAAACAAAGTTTTGAATAAAAGACTTTGAAACTGTTTCTGCTTCTTTGTTTGGTAGTGGGTAACACTCTACGAATTTGGTTAGATCGCACTGAATTGTTAGTATATATTTGTTATTTTGAATATCAATAGGTAATGGACCTACGAGATCTAGGAAAATTTTTTGGAAAGCAGACGAAGCTGTGGTTGTGATTGTCAAAGGTTCTTTCCTAGGTAAGGAATGTTTATGACGTTGACAATCATCACACTTCTTTACAAATTTTTCAACATCAGATTTTAAACCATTCCAACAATACTCTCTTTTTATATTGTTAAACATGCGTTCGATGCCTGCATGTCCACCGGTTGGAAGCATGTGAAAATCGTTCAGAATAATTTGCCTTAACTCTGTGTCTTGAATACGCGTTACATCTCGTATTATATTAATCTTAAGGGATGTTCCTAGAATTTCATTCTTATAATTTGACAACATATTCAAAAATTTTATATTGCTAGCTAGCTTTATGAGGTACAACTCTGATATATTATTTTCTGCGCATAAATTTTCCAGTTTCCTCAACGATGTACCTAAGTCGTACGCTGATCGGATGTCCTGGTTAATGAAAATAATTTGTGAATTCACATTATATATTAAATTCTCGTTGTAATCCTCTGAATGTTGATTTTTCAAATTATAAAATTGTTTTTCTGAAAGTGGTCTTAACTCGATACTTTTTTCTGGACGTTTTAAAACTTCGACAACAACAGGGTGATCAATCCTTTTGCCATCGGAGGCATTCGTCTCGTGTTGTTTAGAACCTACTTCATTTTTAGCTCGAGATCTCGTCATGATGCTTATGTTTCCAACTACACAGTTTGTCATTTCCTTGAGTTCTTCTGAATTTATTTCAATACGCGATAAGGCATCTGCTGTAACATTTTCTGAACCTTTTACATAATGAACCGTGGAGTCATATTCTTCTAAAATCAAACGGAATTTTGTTAATCTACTAGACGGATTAGTCATATTGAACAAATAAATCAGTGGGCGGTGATCTGTTAAGATTTTAAATTTCCGACCATATAAATAGGGTCTGAAATGTTTGACTGACCAAACTATTGCTAAGAGTTCTTTCTCAATTGTACAATAGTTCTTTTCTGCTGGATTCAAACTTCGCGATGCAAAGGCTATTGGATGGTCGTTAGAATTAGATAAAACTGAACCTAATGCAAATCCACTAGCATCCGTTCTGAGAATAAACTCGTTATTCTCTGAAAAATCTGGATATTGAAGAATAGGGGCTGTCTGAAGGACTTGCCTTAAGGTTTGAAACGCTTTTTCACAATCTTCCGTCCATTGAAAAACTTTTCCTTTGCGTGACAAGTTGTTCAAAGGTTGGGCGATTGCTGCAAAATTTTGAATGAATTTTCTATAATAATTAGCCAATGCAACAAAACGTTTTACTTCTTCAGCGCTTGTAGGTAAAGGATATCGTGAAATAGCGTGAATTTTTTCTGGATCTGGCAAAATGCCTTTATCCGAAATGATATGACCCAGGTACAACATTTCCTTCTTCAAAAATTTACATTTACTAGGATTTAATTTCAAATTAACCTCTCTCAGGCGTTGTAATACTTTCACTAAATTTTGATTATGACTTTGCAAAGAATTTCCAAAGACTATTAAATCATCTAAATAAATGAAACATGAATCATAATTTAAACCTGACATAGCTATTGTCATAAGCCTCGAGAATGAGCTGGGGCTTGTTTTCAATCCCATTCCTAGTCTTTTCATTTGATATTGACCTCTTTCAGTTGTAAATGCTGTATATGGTCTGCTATCGGGATGTAATTCTAACTGGTAATATCCTTGCGCTAAATCTAAATGAGAAAAGTAAATTGCTCCTGACAATGAATCTAGTATTTCAGTAATGTTTGGCAATGGAAATTTATCACCTTTAATTTGCTTGTTCAATAATCGGTAATCTAATACTACTCGAAATTTCTTTACTCCGTTTTGATCCGGTTTCTTTGGTACAATCAGTAATGGTGAGGACCATTCAGATTTGGCTTCCTCTATAATTCCATCTTTTAGCATTTTGTCTACTTGCTTATGAATTTCATTTTTCTGTGAATGTGGCAGTCTATACGGTTTTACATAAACCGGTTGAGCTTCTGGTTTGAGTAGAATTTTCTGTCGGTATAAATTAGTAACCGTTAAAGGATCCCCGTCAACATGAAAGATATCTGCATACTTGGCACAATTTTTTTGTACGGAAGCTATTTCTTCCTTGTTCAATGATTTCATATCAATTGAATCTAATATTTCATCTACTCTTTGTACGGATATTTCATTTTTACCATAATTTATAACATCGAAATTAGAAAGACTGTCGAGTTTTGGAAGAAAATTTTTCAACTTTATTTCTCTATCATTCACATTTAACAATCTAATTGGAATTCTATTATTTTCGGGTTTCGCGATCATTCCCGCGATGATAACTCCTTCGCATATTTGTTCGTTTAGACTGACACATTCTTCAGTTTTCTCAGTATGACAATAATGAATTATTTCGCATCTAGGTGGTATAATAGTATACTGTTCAACTTTGGATTCCAACGGTATGTCCATTTCTCCATTATTACTTTTTAGTTTTAAAATGAAATTTTCGTAATCAATTACTGCTTTGTGTTTTTTGAAAAAATCTGATCCTAGTACACCTTGTATACTTGAATCAAAGGACTTTATCACAGAAAATTTGTGAGTGAATTTTGCATTTTTGAAAATAATTGAAATGTTTGCGGAGCCCATGGAAGATGTGGATCCTGCTATACCTTTAATTTTTATTTTTTCTTTAGCGTCTAAATATTCTCCTTTAGTTAAATATTCAGGATATATACAACTTATACTCGCACCTGTATCAATTAGCAAATTCAATTCATCCCCGTCATGTTTCACTGAAACGAAATTCAAAGCATTCAAATTGTAACTAACATGACTGTTGGTCACGAAAAAACTTATCTGCTACGGGATTTTGTTCTGTGGAAGAGTTTGTGTCACTATCGACAAAATATGCTCTTTGTTGGGTTGAGTACCCTTTGTTATTGTTTTTATACTGGTTCGAGAATTGACGGTCGCGACCTTGACCAAAACTCTTTTTCGCTGAATGGAAATTTCGCTTGGTTTGGTATTCCTTGCGGTCACGACCTCGATTTGACTCGTACGAATTTTCTTTTTGATTAAAATCATTACGATTTCGATTGAAATTCCTCATGTGGAATACTTTCTGGCTAGGTGTTTGAGCTGAAATTTTGACAAGCTCCTCTTCCTTAGCTGCTGCTACAGCATCTTTGAGGTTGTCAAAATTTCTGGCCTTAATGATAGTTCTAATTTCCGTATTCCGTAACCCATTAGAAAATGCACCTAGAGCAATTTTTTCGTTCACCTTGGCTAAAACAGGTAGTGCTTCTGGTACATTATCTGCTTGGGCGATCGTTAAATCGAGAGATAATTGTTCAACCAGTTTCGCGAAATCTTCTATAGTCTTACTATCTTGTTTTAAGCTATGGAGTTGAGTTGATAAAGCTGCTGGTGACTTTTTAGTTATTAGGGTTCCTTTCATATCCAGTACCAAATCTTCAACCTTTTTATACTCTTTCCTCAATCGTAATTTCGCATTAGCAGTCAATTTAATTTTCAGAACATAATTAATTAGAAAAATTTTTCCTGCATCGTCGAGCATCTCATTGTATAATTCTATGGCATCAATTAATTGCACTACAGAATCTTCCGAGTTTGTCATAGATGGCAATAAAGAGGATGCTGTCTTTAAATCAAATTTCTCAGCCATTGTGAATTTTTCTGCTTGACGTTTATCTTTAATTAATTTAATTCTTTCGTTAAGCAATTTTTTAGCTTCTGCAAGTGAATTTTCAATAATTTTTTGGTGAGGATTCAATGCTTCGAGAGAATTTGGTTCCGACTTGACAATTTCATTCAATTTGTTAAATTTAAATTCTAACTTGTCCAATTCATTAAAAAATTTTTCGACTCTATCGGTCCGTTCCCTACGTTCTCGCGGTTCCTTCTTGATATTCTCAAGAAATTTAATTGACACACCACTTAATTCAACAAATAGTTCCTCACTTTCCATGGATAAGCAGACATAACAAGGGAAAAGAAATAGTTCTTACGGTTTACACTAAATCCTGGTGGCTTCTCCTAATTTCGAGTTGTATCCTCGGCTCAATCGGCTCCATGGCTTTTTTGACCATTGGGCAATAATGATCTCGTCTGGCTTGGGCTGGCCTGATCCCATCTTGGCTTGTTGGTTGAACTACGAATATTTGATGAAGTCACATACCCATATCCAAATCCTGATGAAAACCTTCTGGACCCTGGACCTTTAACTGCATAGATCCTGGCATGATCGCCATGTGACGTACCCAGCTAGGGTAGGTTCGGCCAATCGTTATGCAGTTAAGGATGGTGAAGAATAATACCAGGCAAACTCATCAGAGGGGTTTATTTCTTAACCATACTGGCACAGATGATAATTCACATTCAATGTAACTGTTTACTACCGACAATAACTGTTGACTAACAAACATTCAATACGTACACGCTTCTGAATGAATCACACTATGAATCTCCCTAGCCAATTGTTATATATATTTTACAAATGTTTACTTGTTTCAATAACATTATATTTGATAAACATAACTGGCAATGATGAGACCTAGCGCTCTGGCTTTACGTGCCGCTGTAGGTCTAAAGGGAGGTCGCACTAATCTTATTATATCACGTACGAAATATACAGGGTGTTCAACATACTACAGAAGAACTTCTTCCTGTCTCTCACATATTCAGCGTTTTGTTGTTTTCGCTTTGATAACTCGTTGTATCTTCGTAGGCGTGCACCTTTCGCTTTAGCTTGTTGTCTCAAGCGATCTTTCAGATCAACTATCAACTCCCTATGTTGTGGAGATTCCAGGTCCAGCCCTGCGGATGTGGCTATTTTTCGCACTTTTTTTAAAACTTTACGCGATTTATTATTTTTCAGGAACTCATCCAAGACATCAACTTTTCCTCGAAGGTTATCGACGTCCTGCATTAATCTTTTTTTCCAGGCCGGAGTTTCATTTTTAACGTTCTGTTCACTGGTTCTGGGAATGTAGATCTTTTGCCCATTTCGTCCGATTACTGTGATGGCGGCACAGTACAGGGATAAGTGGACTTGTTCCAGTGTCCATTGAGTGCTGAGGTGTTCTGACAATATTTCGTTGAGCCACTCGATGTTATTTTTGGCCGTAGAGTTGAACTTCAATTTTGGAAGGATGGGGCGGTTGAGCGGATCAGTAGCTTCGTATTGCGCCAGGTTACTAACGAAGGTGTCATACAGTTGGCGATATTGTGGGCAGTCTTGGTGGGCAGTCTTGGTGAGCAGTTCGGGTGACAGGCAGTTCTCTTGTCGTCTCTGCTGGTCTCTCTAGCGGCTGGCTAGGTTCTTCATTATGATTTCCGACAATCTGATCTTGATTGATTGTAAAGCCCATTTCTCTTTTGATCTCATTCAGTTCCTGTCCTGTCAAGTAGTTTTTTCGTATGATAACATTTTTACGATCCGCAATGTTCCCTTCTGTTAACTGAAGTTCTGGATGCCTCTTGGTGAACTCGGTGTAGAGGGAGTATCTCCATCCAGGAAGTGGTTTGTCATCGCAATTGTTCACGTAATAGAAAGCTCGCATTACTTCAATATTCATTTCGCGGCTCCACTTGATACGTGCGTTGCGAGCTCCCCTGCGGGCAGTCCTCCTCACGGTGGTCGAGCCAGCAGGTGGAGTGGCATTTTGATCTTCTGCCATGCTTTGGGATTCCACTTCCCGATGTTCTGGTGGAGCTGTATTTTGTTGAATGACAGGGGCCCGCTTCCTCAGCACCCTGCCACCGACGGATCGCATGCTGTCATGTCCAGCGTCGGCTCCGGACATGCCCTGGCGCTCCCCAGGCAGCGACTCCTTTCTGAGGCTCAATATGTTCTCCACTTTCATGAATTTGCCACCATTTACCCTTGGTGGCCCAGGTAACTCGGGCCGTGGGGACGTCACCCCCCATGTGGCATGGCAGAAACCAAACCACACCCGTGCGTATTTATTATTATTATTATTGTTATTATAAAAGGGTACAGAGTTGAGGCTTTGCCTATAAACTCAAACAAAGAGAAAAAAAAAAAAACATGTCAAGCCAGAAATGCTGCCGCAGAGAAGAAAATTAACAAATAAAAAATTATACAAAAAAAAAATAATAATACAAAAATATCAAAAATATGCACTTTCACAACCCCACAGTACTCTGCGAGGCCCATAAGTCAAACCTGTTTTTGAAACTATTTACACTGGGTGCACAAGCAATCTCGGACGGTAATCGATTCCAAACTTCGAAAATCCTGTTCGATAGGAAATACTGCCTAGTGGTGGTGAAAAATCTCTCGCGAGCGAGCTTAAAATCGTGCCCTCTCAGGTTATTCCTGTTGAGCACGAAAAGGTGACTCAGGTCACAACCGATGAGACCATGCAGCAGCCTGTAGGTTATTATGAGATCGCCTCTCAACCTCCTCAAAGAAAAACCAGTGATACCCATGAGAGCCATTCTATTTTCATAGTCCGGACGTACAAGACCATATGGTATTCTGGTTGCCCTCCGCTGCACACTCTCTAAGAGATTTTTATCTCTGACGAGCCAGGGATACCAGACAGGGCCGGCGAACTCCAGGACCGGACGAATGTACGTCCTGTAAATTTGCGCCGCAGTCATAGGATCGCAACCAGCGAAGGACCTCCCGAAGAGATATAGAAGCTTTCTTGCCTTCCCAGTGCAGTGTGCCACATGCTGACCCCACGAAAGATCCTCCGCCATAATTACACCCAGATCATTGTGGTTAGATACTTCGTCAATCCGCTGCCCCTCGATGAAGTAAGAAAGTCTCGGATTCTTCCTGCCCAAATGCAACACTTTGCACTTTCCAATATTTAACGGGAGCAGCCAGTCACTGCACCACCTCGCGAGACAGTTGAGATCCTCCTGTAGAACGGAATGAAAAGCAGTGGGGAAGTTGAATAGCTTCGTATCATCCGCGTATGAACAACACTGGGAACGTACAGACGTCGGCAAATCAGAGATATAAACAAGAAATAATATGGGTCCCAGCACGGAGCCCTGAGGCACACCACTCAAAACATCCCTCATGGAGGATCTACCCGAGCCCACCCTGACCGAGAACTTCCGGTTCGAGAGGAAGCCCTCAATCCAAGCCACCACGTCACCCCGTACACCCACATGTTGCAGCTTATGCAACAATCTCCTCAGAGGAACACGGTCGAAGGCACGGGCGAAATCGAGGTAGATGACATCCACCGATTCACCAGCATCAACAGCTCTCGTCCACACGTTGAGACACTCCAGCAAATTAGTGATGATAGACCTACCCGGAATGAATCCATGCTGCCCCTGAGGTAAAATATTATTAGATAGCAAAAAGGAAAGCAAGGCATTAGAGATTATCTTCTCCATTATTTTAACAGCTATCGATGTTAACGAGATAGGTCTATAATTTTCAGAAGACAATCGATCCCCCCTCTTGAATATAGGTGTTACAGACGCCACAGTCCAACAACTCGGTAAACGGTGAGTTCTGAGAGAGGTCCTCATAATCTCAGAAAGTGGAAAAGCAAGGGATCTCACGCAGCTCTTAAACAATTTCATAGATAAGCCATCCATACCAGGTGCGGTGCCAGTCTTAAAGGATCCAATGACTTGTTTGACGGCCTCTTGAGTTATATCAGACAACTCAAAAGATTGCTGGACACTAGGTGTTAAAATTCGAGGAAGAGGGCCGTCAGGCTCCACCGAAAAAGCACCAGCAAAAGTATCAGCAAAGGTGTTAGCCGCACTCTCAGAATCGTCACAAAGAACCCCAGTGCCATCACGAATGACCGGAACAGAAACAGTGGTATTGAAGGTTTGACGGATATACTTGAAAAATTTTTTCTTGTCATTACTGGAAACTAACTTCGACTCGTAACCCTTTTTAGCCAATTTTATGTTGAGAGAAAGCTGATTGGAATATCTCCTGTGTAGAGCGAAGTCAGCCTCACGCCTACTTCTATTATAGCGTTGCCACAAGGATTTTTTGAATCTTATTTGACGTATGATTTCCTCGTCGATCCAAGGTTTAACCGAGTTCTGTCGCACCGTCATCGAGCGTGTGCACCTGTCAACAATCTCACCAACAACATTCTGTAACTTGTTCCACATATGTACTACATCATCGGCATCCCAGAGGCAGTCCCAGTCAACCAGCATAAGTTCCCCATCAACCCGCTCGAAATCAGTAAATTTCATCTCCTTCCGAAATATTGACGACTTACCCCTAACAGAGAATTGCAATCTCGAGCACAGAACAATGTGATCGGACTTACCCACAGGTGGTTCATATTCCAAGGAGGAAACCAAGTCTCTGTCATTCACAAGAATCAAATCCAAGGTTGACGGATTCTGGCCCATGCGAAACCTTGTGGGCTGGGACACAAGCTGTTGGAGATTACAGTTATTGATCATTTCGAGGAATTTAGCTGAAGGTGAAGCACTCGATTGAGAGGTCATGGTCGGCCACCTTAAATCACTTAAATTGAAATCACCCGCAATAAAAAAATTTTTCTTTGTGTTCGATAAATCCTCAATCGCGTCGAACAAAAAAGTATCATATGGACATGGTCTAGGGCGATAAACACAGCCAAGCGTAATGGAGAAAGTTGATCTAGTCAAATCGAGGAAAATATTGTCTATACCTGGTGACGGAAAAGAATGAGAAATTATGGAGTAATTTAATAATTTAATTTTTAATAACATTAACACAAACATAGATGCAGCAACCCCCATGACCTGGCGTCGTAACACTGTCGCATCTGTAAATGGCATACCCCGGGATATTACACGAGGCATCAGAGATGTCCGGCTTCAGCCATGTTTCCGTGATCATAATGAATTCGGGTTTAGTAACATCGACAAGTGTCATCAACTCATTCTTCTTCGCCGATAGAGATGCTAGGTTTGTATACATTATCATCCAGTCTTCAGGTAGGGTTAGTTTTTTGGAGGAGAACTGTCGGGAACAACAGTTGAAACAATCGCTGGCTCACCCCTTACATACTTGATGGTTATATTCTTTTCACCTCCGGCTATCCTCCCTTTAAGTTCCTCTCGCATGCGATTGAGACGTTCAAGCTGTTCAGGAGATTTATCGTCCGATATATGAAAACGCTTTAGTGCAGGGTTGGAGGCGATCACCTTTTTATTCCTCAAGATATCGAGAGGGGTATTCAAATTGTTGAAGCAAACCTTAACCGGGCGGAGAACTCCAGGTTTCTTCACCTTACCGACCCTAATTATAGCAGTGACATTATTAAAAGCAGAGCTATCAATCGCATTCACGACCCCTTCAATAGTCGCAGCATCCTCAGCGTCATTTACCTCCGGTATGTTTCTTACAATAATATTGTGTGACCTCTTCATCCTCTCCAGAATCTCCTGTGTTCTACATGGTTCGGGGCCATCAGCGACCACGTTGCCACCATCCATAGCGACAGCAGCAACCTGACTTCCAATGTCAGAGACTTTCGAGCGAAGCTCCATTAAATCACCCACAACAGATTCATTGGCAGTCTTCAGATCAGCTATGTTGCTTCGACACTCGGTAATCGCAACTCCCTGCTCACGGAGCAATCCCGCATGATGTTCGATTTTTTCAGAGCACTTTTTCAGCTGCTCACATAAATCGGACTGGGTATTCTTGATCGATTCTACATCCTGAGCAATTTTGTCGAGTTTAGACAATTTCTCCATAATGAGGGCCAAAGGGCCAGGCGTTCTATCCACCACCATAGATTGAGAGCTACCATCACTACATGAGTTGCTGCGTAACTTTCTTATGTTGGACATGAGGGACAAGAGAACTTATCATTCAGCTCCGACATGAATTCTACATCTCCAGGTCTCAGGTTGACACAAAGTCCGTGATATGTTCGGGAACAGACAGTACATGTTATCTTATTATCCTTGGCTCCCAAAATTTTTGAGCACACAGTGCAATAGGTAGGCATCTCTGGACAGTGAATCAAATTCGATATAAAATAAGGGAAATCAGGACAAAGGATCAACTCTCTTCACTTCCTGAGGCCGACCAGGAAGACTTAAATGAACATACACGGGTAGGCCTAGGAAAAAGTTAAGGATACCCCACAGAGGACAGTAACAGAGGATGAAATATATTTATATATCTTGAGGAACCTCCAAAAACTGAATATCAACGTGTATGCTACCCTTTATGAAATATGAATTCAGTATGCTTATCAGAACATGCGATATCAACGTATGTTTTTATTGATATCAATTTTATGCGAAAGTGATTCTTATATTCAGTGGTAAATTAATTCATAAAGTCGAAAAATCAGTTATTCAAAATCAATTTAGCCAAATTTTTACCCTGACTTACGTGGAGCCACTTATCTAAAACCTTTCACAACGTGAGAAAAAAAAAAAACCTCTATGTTTCACTTCAAAAACTAACTGTTTAGTACAAGAGCTGAAGTCAGCCGATCATCAAGATCATCAAGAACGTCATCAAGAGGCCGTTGTCAAGTCTGCTTAGCGTCATCTGATTCGATTTATCGGTGAGAAGAAAAACCTCTCTATGATGAGTTTCTCATCGATTGCACACAAGCTGAAGCACAACTATCGGCCTCTTCACCTCTCATCATCTGATCGTTCTGATTTGAAAGCCCTTACCTCTGTGATTTTCTAATCTTTTGGCCTTTCACTTTTTTAGGCTTGATGTCACTTCAACCTCTATCAATCGTCTGACATGGTGCAACTGAAATACTCATTAAACTTGAATGGCAATGAGAACCGAGTATCACACCATTTTGAAAGTTTTGCAAATAACGTGCTGACAAATTTTTGTTTGGCTTTCGTTTCCATGCCAAAAGTGAAGGGTGAAGTGTGGTCGCACATTGAAAACAAAAGCAATGATTCATACTTCGAAAAGATTGGTTTACCTACATATTGGGTCTAGTTAATATCAACGTCCGTAAATAGAGAAGAACAAATCGACTCTATCGGATATTATCAAAAATATGGTGTTGGCACCGATTAGATTTTGTTTAATATTTTCTTTTCGAACGGAAATTAGAGTTGCTTTTAGTTTCACATGACAGAGGTGGAACTTTTCCTCCATAACATCCTAGATTTTAATCACAATATCAATAGCTAAACCAACTAACTGGAATCAAAAGTATCAAGATCGACATACAAATGTATGATTTTGAATGGGCATTTTTGAGGGTTCCTATGCATCTCTGAGAAAACAAGTATTTTGTGAATTTCATTCATACTCACTTATCATCTCTGGCTAAACTAACCAGTTCTTTTTCAATGCGAAGCATAAATGCCCTGTCTTTGGGATTACGATTCAATGTTTCTGGAATGAATATGTCTAGATCTATGCCTGTAGTGTCTTTGTACTCTCCACTATGTTCTGAAACAATGAATTATTTTTCACTGCAATTGAAATATTAGCTTTCAAATGAAAGGAAAAACATTCGTTATCTTTTACTTGATTTTAATTTTCTGATCTATCTTTTTGATCATCTTTATGAAAATTACCTTCAAAACTTCCTTGCGACGATCCTTGATGTCTCAGTTTACCTTTTCCACTCGTCCTTGAAACATTCAACGTATTGGAATTTCCATTGTTATTGTTAGTATTCGATTTTTCCTTTCCTATTTCTATGTGATCTTGTGATGAATCGGTGCGAAATCTTCGGCGATTTTCATTATGACTAGATGACTCGTTTCTAAATTGTTCGTTTTCCCTGAAATATTCTGTATGAGAACATTCTATAAGCAATTGTATACAGAAAAACTTGCAAAATTGTTGGAGTAATGAATAATGAATAATCAGATTTTGATTTAATTCGAGAGAATAGATGATGAAACCATGTAGAAACGATTGAGTGTTCTGCCATGGTATCGAATATAGAGCATATCATTTAAGTAAGGCGGGAATGAATTACTATCCATTCGAGAATACGACCTCTGGATTCCCCATGCATTTCTTATGGGTCTAAAAATAATGTAATTATTTCGCCTATTTTCCGAAGCTTTGGCAGATTTCTTGAGATTTATTTCTGTGGGAACAGATACTGTGTGAAAATTTCTCACTAAGCTAGATTTAAAATCTCACAACAAAATTGTATATCATCAATGTTTAATGCAATATATCTTTCAAGTCGTGCTGCATTCTATTTACATGTAAAATTACTTCTTGAATTCTAAATCGAAATCCTCATTTGGTTCATCAATATTTTCACACATATTCTCTATATTTTCATTTTCTGTTGCTTGTAAAGTAATTTTCCATGATCATAATATTAACTGATAATAAGAATTTCTTACCTACTATCTATATTCAAATTCCTCATCTTTTGATCGAGATCATCTTCTATGGGAGAAAGGCATCGGGGTGAACACTTTTTATTTGGAGATATACTTAACTGAAGGATAGAGGGGGATCTACAAGGAGAATTTCCTCTACTAATTGAAGGACTAAGAACAACGACTGGATTAGAAGGACTTACGGGAGAAGGCAGAGGTTGTGGTGATAGCTTGATGTGATGGGAGGGATTGTTCGTTGGTGACGGGGCGCGTGGTGGAGATTGTTCTTCGCGCATGGCATGGCTTCGAACCAATATTTTCGACTTTGGGATCCGCTGAAAAAAAAAAAAGAAAATACATGACAACTTTCTATACACATATCGTCAAAAGTCTTGCCCCCTAGGTTTCTCAAGAATTGAACAATCTATGTTCTGCAAATGAGATCAATATTTTTCTCAATTTCAACCGTTATATATATATTAGATAGAAAATCTTTGTTTGTTACCCTTTGCTTCATGCAGGATGGGAGAAAATAGAATAAATGAGAAAAAATGTAAATTTATCGATTATTTATTTTGTTTAATTATAGTTATTCCACAACTGAATCCAAATTCAATGGACCGTATTACCAACCCTCCTTTCAATCAACTGCCCAAAACGCCTGGGCATACCACGAATCAAGTGATTGATGTAATTTTCAGGCATATCGTTCAATGATGTTCAATGATGTTTTCTACGTATGTGGCACCATTCATTGTTCGTTCAACGATTATGAGAGGGGTTACGGCGACAGAAGAGTATACGGACATCTTTCGAGGAGAGAAGAGCTCGCGGGGACTTGGTATTTTCATTCCGAGCTGTCGGCGGACTCCTGGGTGACAGGGTCAGTTCACACTCAAAAGAAACGATCTCAGAGGTCATATTTATAATCTGGAGCGAAAGAATTTCAGAACAACTCTGCGTCAGAACTTCCTTCCTTACATACTTTTTATTGACTGGAACAGTTACCAAATCCGTTGTTCAGGCTCCTTCTGCCAACGCATTCCAAAACAGATGCGACGGATGGAGGTCAGCGGTCAGCCCAGTACCGACCAGGGGTATGAAACTCGAGTACAAATTTGAGGAGCAGTTTGTGATTGGTTGCCACCTAACATGGCCGCCAAGCATGCGCAGAACTTGTAGTGCTGGTGGCCGGTGCCAACTGTCAGTCAGTTTTTGTTTACTTTTGCCTGGTGATGAATGTGTGATTTGATTAAGTTTGATTTGAATATATCTAAAGTGAAATAATTATTTGTTCAAGAACCTGTATATAAGATTCGACGTAAGTTTCTTCTGATTGAATGATAAAGTTCATTTGAAAAAAAGCAATTAAACAAATTATGTATTTCAGATCTTTTGGGCCCCCTATTGTAATCGAAGATTGAAAACCTCCGAAATTTAATTCGAAGAATGTTTGCGATGTATGCAGGTAAGTAGCCAGGTAAGTATTTATCCATACATAGTTAATATTATTGGTAAAAGTATCGTTCCTACTTCCTACCCTAGTTGACTGTTTTCTTAATTTAATTTTATGCTTCTGATTCCTTAAATATGTCTGGAAGTACAGTGAAGTCGTCATCTGCTCTTAAGATTTCTTATTCTTGTAAATATCCGTCCTGCAATAGTGTCTTCAGAAGAAATTTACCTACCGCCTGGTGAAAAAAATAAAAATTTCTTTTATTTTCCCAGAGATCCCTCAAGTAGAGAAACTTGGATGAAAATGTGTGGCTTGGATTCCAGAGTCAAAGTTTCTAATTTCAGAATATGTCAGGATCATTTCAGATTTTCAGATTTCAATAATCCTAGGGAACCAAAGTATCTCAAACATCTCTCAATTCCTAAACCCCCTATAAACCCTCCTTATCATAAAATTCTCACTTCTAATTCTCCACATTCAAATGCCAATATTTCATTCAAAGGATCAGTAACATTCAAAATTCCAAATGAATCTTCTGTTGTGAATTTTTTATCCGACTCGCCAATCGATATAACGCACCAGGTGGACAAATATCATCACTTTTTATTCTCAGAAGGGTTGCCTACTAATCTCTGTGCATTCCCAACCACTAATACCAACCAACTGTCTTGTAATAGTATTCAGAAATCTCCACAAACCACTAAATTTCTATTAGTAGTGGCCTATCTTACAATGTTCGGGATCAGAAAATATTAGGATTTGAAGATTTGGGTTCCTTGGGTCGAACATCTAACCCTAGCAAATCATGCTCTGGTTTTTATGATAAGGGGCATCCAAAAAAATTTCAAAATTCCTGTTGCATATTATTTCTCCAAAGATAGTGTGAAATCCTGTAATTTAAAACTTCTAATAGAAGAAATAATTGAGGAATTACAAGCACTAGGATTGAAAATTATAGCAACAGTTTGTGACCAAGGCAGTACGAATAAAACTGCCTTGAATTCCTTAGTTTCAGATACCACTGATGAAAAACCTTCACCCTTCCACTTTGTGGTAAATGGACAGCGAGTTTTCACAATATTTGATGTTCCTCATCTTTTAAAGTGTACTCGTAACTCCATTATTAATGGAAAATTAGAGTTTGAGAAAGGAAAGTTTGCTTGTATGGACCATATAAAGCAAGCATTTCTTCTCGATAATTCTAATAGGTTGTATAGATGCTGCACTAAATTGACAGAAAATTATTTTAAATTTTCAGATTCCTAGATGAAGGTGAAAGTGGCTGCCGAACAACTAAGTCACTCTGTAGCAGCAGCAATAGAGACATTCTGTGCATCAGGATAAAGAAATTAAAGCTCCCCATTCTGGACACCTTAGAAAACGCCGAATAATACATGAGAGCAGGATAAATAATCAATGAATCAATTGTTTCTTGTATACTCATTGTTTGTATGTGTACATATTCTTTCCCATTAGTAGAGCCAAAGTGATATTGCTAACAGACTGTGATACCGTGTGATTTTCATACATTTATGATTATGTTTGTTTTCCTGTTACTGTTTGAAGTGTTCTTTGCTTGTGTACATAAATAGGAACTTCTTTTGAATGTTATATTTACAAAATAATATTTCTATTGGACACTGTGATATCTTGTAGCATAGCATAATTTCCTAATTCGAAGAATTTTTCTTATTTTGTTACTGTCTGCATGTTGCATGTTTATATGTTGCAAATATGAATGAATCGTTTCTTTCATAACTTGTTTTTTTCCATATTTTTCGACTCTGTGATATCTTGTGATATAGTTATCAATTTGATGATTTTATTGATATTTCTAGTTACCGTTTGCTTTTTTCTAGTGTATATAAGCATGAATTCCTTTTTTATTACCTCTAAAATGTTTTTTTTTGGCGACTGAGCTTTTGGACTGTGATATTATGTTAATGTTCATTTTGTGCAACATTGAAATGATATTTTTTTTTTCAATTCTATTTCCAAAGTGTCTCAGGTTGTCATTAATTCAAAAACTAATGTTATGTTGTATATTTGCAAATATTCATTATTGTAATAATAATTTTTATGTAGGTGTTTATTACTCATGTTGAAAATAACATTCATTTAATAAATTGATTGATCAACATTCTTGTTTTCATAATTTCCCGCTTTCATTCAAATGTAAACAAACAGAAGAGATTCAAATCATATTTGAATATTCCCGCCTTACCCCCTCTACTTAGCCACCTAACATGGCGGCCAATTTTGTTGCCATCGTTTAGTAGGGAGTTTGCATTTCTTATTTTTGGTGTTCTGTGGTACCGACCGAGACGCCGACCAGTGTAGACGTACAGAGAGTTTGAGGTGTGTGAGAACCAGTTCAGTGCTCTGAACGCAACGTTGATGTGCGCATCCAAGTTAGTGCTTATAAAATTTTTTTGTGTTTCCGTGCATAGAGTCCAGGTCCGAAAGGATCTTTGGTCCCGTGCGTGAATGATTTACGGACTTTTTAGTGGAGTTAAAAAAAAGGAGTGAAGTGATTATAACGAATTGAAACATGAGTGGAAATTCGGATAACGATGAATCCTTCATGAAAACGGGGGATAGATACTCGTCCTCTGAAGAAAAAAATGAAGGAACTCGTCAGGCTCCCAAAGGAGAATGAAGAGCTCAAGGCAAACTTAGCCGCTCTATCAATCTGCATGGCAAATTTGACAAGCGAGTTGAAACTCCTGAGAGAAGAACTCTCCATCAATAAAAAATCCTCAAATACCCAGGTGAGAAGTTATTCCCAGGTTGAGACTTCTGAACCAGGATCATCAGCAGAAACCAGTCCCAAAACTATGTCAGTTTTCCCTTCCAAAAAGACAGCCTCAATTATTGAGGACAGCAACACCCCCCCCCCCCCAACCCCTAGGAGCACCTCGGGCCAAGCGTGCCAAAAGAGAGTTCGTCCTCAATAAAGGACAACTTAAAAAGGTCAACAGTGACGTCTCAGTCACCAACTACAGAGAAAATTATCCCCGTGACAATGTCCAAAGCTCTGTACAGCAAGAAAATAAATTATAACCGGGCAACGGTTGTTAAAGACGGCATTAAAATTATTGCCTCGCCAAGAATGACTCAGGACTCCAAGGTATTGAAGATGCTGAAGTGACGAGAATGACGTCGAATAAAACAAAAAAGGGCCATCTCTCTCTACTTTGTGTAAACGCAACACAAGGAAATATTCCAAATCAAAAAGATCTTCAGCCTTTGTATCGAAATAGAGCCAAAAAAGAAGCCAGAAGACCCAGAATAGGTAGTTTCATCGATGTCAGAGATATGGACATACTCAAAATAAATGCACATTTCCGTGGAGAAGCGTAGAATGTTTTGGAGCACATTGCACAAAGGAGTGTGTATTGACCCAAAAAGAATGCATTTTATGTAACGAAAGTGGACATCTGGTCAGCTATAAAGTCTGCAGCGCTTAAAAAAATCTAACCAAAAAGAAAATACCTACGAAAAAAGAAACCCCTACAAAGAAAATTGAAGAAAAATTGAGACTGATGTCGCTGTTGAAAAACCGCAGGTACAAAAAACAAAGAACTCGTCCACAAAACCGAATCCAGCAAAAAGAGAAGATCCTAAAGATGAACTTGACAAACTCACTGAGAAAATATGCAGCAAAATAATACAAAGATTTGGAGAAAAATTCGAGAAGAAATTTCAAAATTTATTTGGAAACAAATAATTTATAAAGAAACAATCACAACTGGAAAATCTGAAGATAGTTTCTTGGAATGTAAACGGAATCAGTGCCCGTAAATCCGATGTTGAACAATTGTTAGAAGAAAAACAACCTGATATTATGGCGCTTCAGGAAACAAAATTGACAACAAATGATGAAATTTTCTTCGAAAACTACGAAATATACAGAAGAGACAGAAAGAATAGAAGATTAGTGGCAATGGAGCCTCTGATGTGCTAGACATAGTGATAATGAAAAATATAAAGCAAGATTTTGCCCTCGAAACGATAGAGGATGGTACATCTGATCACAACCTGATAGAGTTCATTTTAGGACAAGGACCTAGAAATTAATCGACTCAAACACGAGAACATACCGATTGGGACAAGTTTAAAACTGAACTCCAAGAAAATATCACGAGAATACCACAAATCAACACCCCTGATGAATTAGATGAATCAGTTATAGCGTTGGAAAGTGCGATTATGAAATCACATGAAGAGAGCACGGTCAGAAAGACTAAACCTACTCCCAAACATCTATAAGGCCAAAAGAGGTGAAAAAACTAATAAATGATAACAGAAGACTAAGAAAGAATTACAGGATGATCAAAACAGATAGTGATAAAATCAGACTGAAAAGACATAGTCAAATACTTAAAAAGGCACTAAGGGAGCTCAGAACGAATAGATGGAATAAGAAAATCAGCGACCTTCACACAGAAAACCACTATGCATGGAAAATGCAGAAAAATTTATGCAATGAAAAAAAGCAAATTCCACCACTGCATGGAATGCATGGGATGGCATATTCAAAAAGCGATAAATCTAACGCTCTTGTCGATACTACAGAAAGAAAGTCAAGAATAAATTATTGTGAAAAAGGCGATGAGGACCTAAAAGAATTAATTGAAGATAATGAATAAGAAATGAAAGAAGCACCACCAGATGGCAAAATCCCTCACCCAACATCTCTGGCTGAAATCAAAGACATAATCAACAATTTGAAAACAAGAAAGGCTCCTGGAAAAGATAGGATTACAAATAATCTCATGTTGAAGAAAATGTCAAAGAAAGGCGTGATGAGAACAAAGTACCATGGAAAACTGCCGAAGTGATTGTTTTCAATAAACCAGGTAAAGACAAAAAGTTTCCACAGAGACCACTTCCGGCAATATTGGAACTCCTTATGGTCGAAAAGTAAATAATTTCAGAAAAATTTTAGCTGGCTAAGAGATACTGAATACCACACATCACGACTGGTTGAAATGAGAACTGATCTTTTTACAATCTCCAATAGCATCAGAGCTACTAGTAATTGGAAATCGCCAGGACCCGACCGACGTCATAACTTCTGGATTATACAGTTCCCTGCATGTTTCCCAAGCCTGGCCAGATGTTTCTTGGAAGCACTAGAAGACCCCTTGAAGATTCCTCATTCAGCGCAATACGTTCATGCTTCACAAAAAAGGGGACCACAGCAAGCCAGATAACTACAGACCCATAAGAGTAGTGTACAAGCTGTTCACACAGCTTCTCAATAATGCGATATATCGGCTCGAGGATGCAAACATCCGCTTACCATAGACGCTGTAGTTTTAAAGAAGCCACGGCGAGAACGCGGAATTTAAGTGTGTGTTAAGTCGATTATCAGAAGGCCTTCGATACAGTGCCCCACGATTGGCTTATCAAAGTGCGCCATTATCAACATCAAAAAGGAAAAAGTAGAGACCTCTCACGAAAAATTTCAGGATATTTACAATATGTTACCAGAAGACACCTACAAATATCTAGACACAAAAAATCAAAGAATTGATCACACACGTTTGAAATCCGTGTTCATGGCGAAATATAGGAGCAGGGTTCAAAAGTGGTAAATATGTCTGCCAAACACAAGATCGATGCATTGAATTCTTGGGCTACGCCATTTCTGACCTACACATTCGGAGTGAAGTGGTCAGACGCTGATCTGAATGAGTCAGACCGACTCACCCGTCGCCTAATGACAAAATTCTGATGTTTACACACCAATGCATCGGTGAAAAGTTCTATCTAGCCTGATGAAATTGGCAACAACAGAGGATAAGGAATGTACACCTCTCAACCTGCAACGCCGACCCATGAGATCACTACCAGAAGCGAGGACAAGATTACATGGCGGGAACAAACCATGCACGGCAGATTTCCAAAACAAATTGAGTCTTGTCGACAAAATGACTTCTTTGTCGTGGCTCAATGCGGGCAAATTGTATCCTGAAACTGAATAATTTTTGACGGCTATTCAAGATCGAGTAGTAAGAACCCACAACTACGAGAAATAATGTTTGAAGATGGACGTGGAAGACGAATGCAGGAAATGCGGCGCAGTTGGCGAGTCTATTGAACATGTAATCGCCGGTTGTCGAAGTCTTGCCGACACAACCAGGTGGCAAAAATTATACACCAGCAATTGACACTTAAACATGGTTTGTTGAATACTGTCCGCCATACTACAAGTATCAACCCGCAGCAGTGTTGGAAACTGATACAGCGGTTCTCTAGTGGGACAGATCCATGACAAAAGACAGAGCTGTAGACCACAATAGACCGGATCTAGTACAAATTGAGAAGGATCGTAAGAGTGGAGTAATAATTGATGCGGCAGTACCATTGATTCATAACAAAGGAAGAACGGAATCCGAAAAAAAAGTAAATAGGGTACGAGAATTTGGCAATGGAACTGTGGCGACATATATCCACCGGCGTGCAGAAGTCTGCTAACCGCGCTTCACACGCCGCCCGCTTCACACGCCGCTCGCTTCAGCACGTGCTCGGCAGGGGGCACCTCCCTCTAGGCGAGCCGGTTTCTGCGGTACCATATTCTTTATAGAACGACCACGTCTACTACCCAGTACCCTCGCTCGTCTCGAGCAGGGCAGCTGTAACATCTACGTCATTGACAGGCCTCGCTTACATTAGCCAATCTGATGAGTCCATCGTAAGCGAGCCTGGGACGAAATGTAGCCCCATCTCGATTCACAATTGGTAGCAACTCGATAGAGAACTGAAAAATATGTGGCAACTATCGAAAGTCATTATCATACCATTGGTGATTTCTGCTGAGGGAGTCATGTCCAAATCATTCGAAATAAATCTTCAAAAGATCGAAATATCCCAGAAGGGAAATGCACAACAGGCTGTGGCTTTGCAAACCTGTCACATCGTGCGGAAATTTCTGACCTAGTGGGAGGAACTGAAATGTTTTTTCGCTACATACAAGCAATGCCAGCTCGTGCTGAAACCGGGAGACCGATGATGAATTATAATAATAAAATACCGTAAAGTACCGGAAAGTACGTACTTTCCGGACTAGGCCGGAAAAACTCACGTAGTTGTTGTAATTTTTATGATCATCACAATAGCAACGAAATAACGGATGACAGTTCTGTTCTGTTCAATTCGAATAAAAATCAAAATGTATAATATAGAGATGTGTTCTCTCATTGATTTGTAATTCGTCACGGTTGCCGCAAAAATATTGTACGTTTTTCGAGTCTTTGGCTTACGTTTGCTTCGTCCACTCATGAATCGTCCTTTGAGGACGAACTCTTCTTACAGGAACAGCAAGGGTTATACCTATTGCCTCCTTCGCGGTATCCTTGATACTATTCACCACGTTATCATAGACCTCTTCCAGCGGTTTCTGTTTCAACTCAGATATATCATACAGTGCTCGGACTTCAACGTTGTTTTCTAGTGTAAGTCCATAAGGGAACATTGTTTTTGCTTTCTTACGATCTTTTAGGTTTAATTAATTATAACTTGGTCAGTCGTGATAAGTTAAATCGGGGTCTATACAGTGAAGAAAGGCAACAGATTAGTAGTTGCAGATAATGAGGAATGATCGAACTAAATTCATAGTCAATTTTCTAAACCTTTCATTCTGTCAAATGTCTGCATCAATACAAACTGAATCACATTGGTTTCTGGAGTTTAGGTTCCATAGACTTCATAGGCTACGTGTCCCCACGACTAAATGATGGGTACTTCACACTAGGCAGTGGCGGCTCGTGAACTTTTATCTTGAGTCGGCAGATATACAGGGTGTCCCAAGTTCGAGTGCCTATCAGACGTTTGTGGACACCTGGACATATTTGAAATCTGAAAATTGGGATTATGATATTGTTCGAAATTCTCTACAGACCTAAGATATTTTTGGATCCGGAGCACTACCGGTTATCCAAGGAGTGAAAATAAATTTGTTCAAACATTTTTTTTTTAATTTCTCCGTTTTTGATATTTTGCGATATTTTCAAATCTACCTATTCGAATGAATACAATGGTTTTGACATCAATGTATTGAGCAATGATGACTCAAACATAGGTATAAAAAACGAAAAAATGGAAAAAAAAATTTAACAAATTTATTTTCACTCCTTGTATAATCGGAGTGCTCAGGCTTCAAACATATTTTAAGTCTGTAGGGTGTAGAGAATTTCGAACAATATCATAATCCCAATTTTCAGATTTCAAATAGTCTAGTTCTCCAGAAACGTCTAATAGGCACTCGAACTTGGGACACCCTGTTTATAATAAACAACTGAAGCCTGCAGCCGCATCCCGCAATACAAACGAAAACAGTCGAGGTACCCCCGATCCAATCCTTCCTCGTGTTTACGAATCGAGGCATTTCCAGAACGGCATAATCTCATTTGCCGTACCTGAGCCTGCAATAAGAGTTTAACGGCTACTGTTCAGCATTTTTTTCGGCTAAAAATGTCTGGAAATAGTGGAAATAGACAGAAATTCATTTAAGTACTATCATATTTAGCATTCACGTCTATAAAAGTAGTAAAAGTACGAAATACGACAAGAATTCGTTAAGCAACTTTTATCTCTTATAATTTGTGAGGATTGAACGAAAACATCGCATTTTCGATTATGAAAAAGCAATAACTAAAAGGCGAATATAATATTTATCATTATCTGAATAAAATTCCAACAGAAATCAGTCGTTTCGTCTCATTCGTATTCGCCTTTCATTGATCCAGTACGGCCGAGTACGGCATGCCGTACCTGCTTTAACGTCGGTCCCCAGAAAGCGTTCGATGCTTGGCGCTCTCGTCTTCCCGCAGTTACACACATTTCAATTCTCGGACTGATTTGGGTTGACGAAACGGCGCGGCGTTGAGATTGGAAGAGCGTATTTTCAAGAAGTTGAAATATTTCAGTTATATAATTTTTAGAATTTTATTCACATAGGTATTGGGAATATAATAATTATAATAAATTAAGGAAAGAAATAACGGCATGCAGACAATTGAATATTTTTTGAAATTCCGGAAAAAGTCACACACCGTGCAGGAATCGAACCTACGTCTCCCTACTTTCCGGGCATGGGGCCTTGACCACTGGGCTAACGATGCATATGATACTTTTCCCGGAATTCAATATCCTGAGGTTCACCTCATATGTTGGTGAGAGGGGGGGATCCTAGTTGGGGAGCAATGATTCACCATCATTGGTCAGGGGATTCCACTTATCCTTCACTCCACGTCATCGAATTTTTCGATTTCAGTTTTAAGATCGGATTTCGGATTCCGACCAATGATGTTATTTTAATAAGCCGAGAATAATACATGAGAATAGTTTAACGTCTGTAAATATAATTAAGGAAAGAAATAACGGCATGCAGACAATTGAATATTTTTTGAAATTCCGGAAAAAGTCACACACCGTGCAGGAATCGAACCTACGTCTCCCTACTTTCCGGGCATGGGGCCTTGACCACTGGGCTAACGATGCATATGATACTTTTCCCGGAATTCAATATCCTGAGGTTCACCTCATATGTTGGTGAGAGGGGGGATCCTAGTTGGGGAGCAATGATTCACCATCATTGGTCAGGGGATTCCACTTATCCTTCACTCCACGTCATCGAATTTTTCGATTTCAGTTTTAAGATCGGATTTCGGATTCCGACCAATGATGTTATTTTAATAAGCCGAGAATAATACATGAGAATAGTTTAACGTCTGTAAATATAATTAAGGAAAGAAATAACGGCATGCAGACAATTGAATATTTTTTGAAATTCCGGAAAAAGTCACACACCGTCAATTGTCTGCATGCCGTTATTTCTTTCCTTAATTATATTTACAGACGTTAAACTATTCTCATGTATTATTCTCGGCTTATTAAAATAACATCATTGGTCGGAATCCGAAATCCGATCTTAAAACTGAAATCGAAAAATTCGATGACGTGGAGTGAAGGATAAGTGGAATCCCCTGACCAATGATGGTGAATCATTGCTCCCCAACTAGGATCCCCCCTCTCACCAACATATGAGGTGAACCTCAGGATATTGAATTCCGGGAAAAGTATCATATGCATCGTTAGCCCAGTGGTCAAGGCCCCATGCCCGGAAAGTAGGGAGACGTAGGTTCGATTCCTGCACGGTGTGTGACTTTTTCCGGAATTTCAAAAAATATTCAATTGTCTGCATGCCGTTATTTCTTTCCTTAATTATATTTACAGACGTTAAACTATTCTCATGTATTATTCTCGGCTTATTAAAATAACATCATTGGTCGGAATCCGAAATCCGATCTTAAAACTGAAATCGAAAAATTCGATGACGTGGAGTGAAGGATAAGTGGAATCCCCTGACCAATGATGGTGAATCATTGCTCCCCAACTAGGATCCCCCCTCTCACCAACATATGAGGTGAACCTCAGGATATTGAATTCCGGGAAAAGTATCATATGCATCGTTAGCCCAGTGGTCAAGGCCCCATGCCCGGAAAGTAGGGAGACGTAGGTTCGATTCCTGCACGGTGTGTGACTTTTTCCGGAATTTCAAAAAATATTCAATTGTCTGCATGCCGTTATTTCTTTCCTTAATTATATTTACAGACGTTAAACTATTCTCATGTATTATTCTCGGCTTATTAAAATAACATCATTGGTCGGAATCCGAAATCCGATCTTAAAACTGAAATCGAAAAATTCGATGACGTGGAGTGAAGGATAAGTGGAATCCCCTGACCAATGATGGTGAATCATTGCTCCCCAACTAGGATCCCCCCTCTCACCAACATATGAGGTGAACCTCAGGATATTGAATTCCGGGAAAAGTATCATATGCATCGTTAGCCCAGTGGTCAAGGCCCCATGCCCGGAAAGTAGGGAGACGTAGGTTCGATTCCTGCACGGTGTGTGACTTTTTCCGGAATTTCAAAAAATATTCAATTGTCTGCATGCCGTTATTTCTTTCCTTAATTATATTTACAGACGTTAAACTATTCTCATGTATTATTCTCGGCTTATTAAAATAACATCATTGGTCGGAATCCGAAATCCGATCTTAAAACTGAAATCGAAAAATTCGATGACGTGGAGTGAAGGATAAGTGGAATCCCCTGACCAATGATGGTGAATCATTGCTCCCCAACTAGGATCCCCCCTCTCACCAACATATGAGGTGAACCTCAGGATATTGAATTCCGGGAAAAGTATCATATGCATCGTTAGCCCAGTGGTCAAGGCCCCATGCCCGGAAAGTAGGGAGACGTAGGTTCGATTCCTGCACGGTGTGTGACTTTTTCCGGAATTTCAAAAAATATTCAATTGTCTGCATGCCGTTATTTCTTTCCTTAATTATATTTACAGACGTTAAACTATTCTCATGAATTATAATAAATTTGGTAATTTAACAGAAGAAAGAGTAATTTAAATTTTGGCTGAACACAAAATATATAGGGTCGGCAGTGCCGACCCTGCCGTCCCTGACGAGCCGCCACTGACACTAGGTCAGAGTTCATTGCGAAATAAAGAAACATGGTTACTGAAGTGCTCAACGCCAAGCTGTCTGCCTAAACCAGATGGATGCCTTCATTTCTTGGGCAGAGCCAATTCTGATCTACACTTCCGGAGTCTTGAAGAGGTCAGATCAGTGCCGGTTTAAGGTGCTTTCGGGCCCTGAGGGTAGGACATTTGCGGCCCACTTGGCAGTGTCTGATGGATGCCTTGGATTCTCGCACAAATCAACAAAAGTTGAACAAAGTTTTAATGTTCAACTTTCAATATGGTAATGAATATGAAAGAAAAATATATAAATTAAATTTTTTCGCGATTTACAATCCAGTTTTCGAGTGCCTATTAGACGTTTCTGGAGAACTGGACATATTTGGAATCTGAAAATTGGGATAATGAGGTTGTTCGAAATTCTCTACAGACCTTGAATATTTTTGGAGCCTGCGCACTTCCGGTTATACAGGGAGTGAAAATAAATTTGTTGAACATTTTTTTTTCAATTTTTTCGTTTCTGATATGCCTTACAGCAGGTTTCTCCTCAGTATTATTGATCACTTAAAAAAAATTAAAATTTTAGTTTGCCTTGTAATTTTTATTGACTGTTTCAAATCGTACAGGCCATCAAGTTTGAATCAGTCGTTCTTCAGTTACAGCTTTGTAATGAGTTTCATATTTGAGGAAAAGCCGAAAAAAAAGTATAGATATTCTGCTGAACTGTTGTGAAATAGTCAGTTACCTCCAAACTGGACTTGTATGCGAAATTAACCACAAGATTCAGCGAATGATTTGAGCGTGACACAAAAATAGCTTTGGATGAAAATTACCGTATTCTTGCCTGCACTCCTGTGTAACAACTCGACATATTTGCCACATTATCATACGCTTGTCCTCGGCAATTTTCGATTTCCAATCTCAACTCATTGAATTTCTTTGAAACGACTGTTGTTAAATGTTCCGAGGTGTGCTACTCTAACCGAATTAATCCCAAAAATCTGCCAATAACAGTATCACCATTCACGTACCTGAGAATGAAAGTAAGTTGGTCTTGGTGACTTATATGTGGTGCAGAATCGACAATTATTGAATAGTATTTCGCTTCTCTGATTTCCTGAATTTTGGTTGAGCACAGCCTCTTTCGAAACCCGGGCCCCGGAGCGCCCACCCCAAGCGCCCAGTGGATAAATCGGCACTGGGTCAGATGCCGAGTGTGAACACCGAGAAATGGTACTTATTAGAAACTTAGATAGCACTAACATGAGCGAATATAAAAGTGAATACACCAATACAGCGTGCCAAAAAAGTAACGTAGCTCGTCAATAGTTCTTGTACGAAAAATTATTAAGGAAAATCTTCGCACCCGCACTAGGAAAAGAATTCGTTAAGCGATTTCTTTTGTTACAGAGCTAACGATTTGGGATTGGTGTCAGGTTCTTATTCTTGAAATCATAAATATTGAGAAATATTTTCCTACTCGCCGATTTCTATTTTCGAAGATTGAGAAATGCATGCAGTTTTGAAGTTGGGGGTTAATACCCTTAATCCTCAACAATTTTTTCTCTTGGAAAAATATTGCTTGTGATATATCGCATCAAACGTCATTCGATGGCCAATTCAGTTATGTGAATGAAAATAAAATTTTACCTTAGGAATACATACAGGGTGGCCATTTGAAAACGAAACAGACGAGATTACAGACGAAATAAATTTTTTCGATAGAAATGCTCGGACAGGTCGATTTCTGTTTCGAGGGGGACAACTTAAGATGTAGGTTACGGACGCATAGCGCTTCAACCCTTGCTACTACAACCATCACCCCCAATTTTTGAATAGGGAAGATGGGGTGAGTGATACCTCATTTGAAAGGTATTTTTATACTGATTTCAGCACAGTAATTGTTTTTTCATTTTATGCATTAGTTCTCGAAATATGCATGCGTTAGTTAATTGTATCACTCAAATTAATTTTTTGCGAATAATTGACATTTCGTGCTTCCGAAACACCAAAATTTCCGTACTTGTATTTGAAATTGCAAAACATCTACCACTGGGCAAATGAAGTCATACCGTACGTGTTGATGCTACTAGGGTCAGATGTTCGACTAGCTGTTTTATTCACTGAAATCATTCTCCAACTGTACGGTATCAGAACGATTTGAAGTATTGATCTAAGAAATAAGACTTTTCAAAGTAAAGTAAATAATTTATCAAAAACTCACATCAATTAATTAAATATTCAAATTGTTCACCATTAGCTTCCATACAATGAAATAAGTTTTGTTCGAAACGATGGCGCAAATTTTGCAGCATTTCTGGAGTGATTTGACGACATTCGTTCACTATACGTCTTCTTAAATCTTCTATGGAATCGGGCTGTGTAGAGTAAATTTTACTCTTCAAGTGGCCCCAAAGAAAGAAACCTAGTGGTGACAGATCTGGCGATCTGGCTGGCCATTCAGTGGGACCCCTTCTTCCAATCCACCGATTTGGAAATCTTTGATCCAGATATTCTCGAACTGGTAAGGCGTAGTGTGGAGGAGCTCCATCCTGCTGAAACACAATCTGATCTTCCACATAATTTCCAGCATTGTTTTCAATAATTTCCGTCAAAATTGGATCAATGTGATTTTCCAATAAGTCCAAATACATATCTCCAGTAAGATTACCAGGTAAAAAGAACGGGCCGACAATGTTGTCACCAAATATTCCAGCCCAAACATTGAGTTTTTGTGGTTGTTGAGTATAAACTTCGTGGAACAATCTCGGATTAGCATCGGCCCAATAACGGCAATTGTGTCGATTTACTGTGCCGTTTAGAAAGAACGAACACTCATCGGAGAAACAAACATTGTACAGATAATTGAGATTAGCAGTTACTCGTTCACTCATTGTATCACAAAATTCAACACGACGGTCAAAATCATCTTCGTTTAGTGAGTGTGAAAGATGGATTTTGTAAGGATGGAATTTATGATGCTTCAAAATATTTGCAATTCGAGTTCGTGTGAAACCAGATTCATGTGCTAGCTGCCTCGTACTCGGCATTGGAATCAGAGCAATCTGTCCAAGAACAGCTACTTCAGCTGCTTCATTTCTTTCCATGTTTCGTGTTTTATTAGCCACGGACCCGGTTTCTTGAAACTTTGACACTAATTCCAAAACATACTTCCTATTAACATGTTTATCTAAATGTCGTTGATTGAAGAATTCTGCGGTTCTATTCGCACATTGATTGTTTGCAAAAAAAAGTGAAATTATTTCCACCCGCTCTGCAATTGAATAAACCATGTCGAACAATGATTTAGAACAAGTCTCGATTCAAAACTAAGAATAATTCACATGTCAAAGAACCAGTGAGCCAACTTAATGATCTGTTCGTAATAAATAAAAAATTATCGATTCTCATTTTTTTGAAAAAGATATGAATTCAATAATCAACAAAATGAAAACATTATTGAAGCCAACTGAGAAAACACTTCATAATTAAGTCGGAAATCGTTTCACGAATTGGGACTGGAATATTTCTGTGGCATCATTAATGATTTGATTTTCTTACCTGGTAATCTGATTAGAGATATGTACGTATTTGGACTTTTTGGAGATTTCTATCGATCAAGTGTTACCGCATGTTATTGGAAATACTGCAAATTATATCGAAGATAATTCAGATTGAGTTTCAGCAAGATTGAGCTCCTTCGCAATACGCTTTGTTTGTTCGACATCTTGATTAAAGATTTCTATGTCAGTGGATTGGAGGAAGGAAGCCACAGTCATGGTTGTTTTGAAGCTCAAAATGTCGATTTTTCACAAAAAAAAACACTACAAGTGCCATGAAAACACCACTTCATTTTCAAATACTTGGTTAAGAATATTTCGAGAACTAATGAATAAAATGAAAAAACAATTACTGTGCTGAAATCAGTATAAAAATACCTTTCAAATGAGGTATCACTCACCCCATCTTCCCTATTCAAAAATTGGGGGTGAGGGTTGTAGTAGCAAGGGTTGAAGCGCTATGCGTCCGTAACCTACATCTTAAGTTGTCCCCCTCGAAACAGAAATCGATCTGTCCGAGCATTTCTATCGAAAAAAATTATTTTGTCTGTAATCTCGTCTGTTTCGTTTTCAAATGGCCACCCTGTATATAACGGAATCAAAATCTTCGGCCGCTTGCAAGAGCTAATTGCATGATAAGAATAATTCAGGTTCATAAAGCTATTAAACAGCTGATAACTAAAAATAGGCTTCAACAGCAAAGAAGAATATAGTTAACTGCTCATTGATTTCAATTTGTACTCTCGGTTTTTTCTCTTATCCTTAATTGTCCTATGCAAATGTAAATTTGTGTTGGAATGACTTACTGCAACTCTTGTCCGTGTCTCATGATTCTCTTCTTCCTGCTCTCCATCCATGCTTCCTCGGGTTCCCCCTTGTTTCATGGTGTTAACTAAGTTTGATTCGTCTGGAAAAATACATAAATGTTACAAATGATACATTGATCTGAAGATGCCATGGAAATGGCAACTATATGTACGAGTTCATGGCGAGATGTCAAGACAGTTGACGCAAAAAGGCCATGAGGAAGAAAGTCCACTAGGCCGGTAGAGCCTAGATATCACGAAAATTTCCTGGTGAATTTATTTCACTTTGGTAATTCATGGACCTTCTGAATTAAATGAAATCAAATTGAACTAGGTACCTAACAGTATCAACTGGTAAACTTTCACTGTTAATGAATGCGCTGTTGCCAAATTGGTTACTCTAGTTTGCCGAAAAATAAAATTTTGAAACGGATGAAAGTCAAACAAAGACTAATCATAGCCAATCGAATCCTGATATGATTATTTAACATTCAGGAAATGCGCTTATGATAGCAAATGAAAAAATGCACCTGTCGACTATGTAGTATGTTGAACACCCTGCACATTTCGTACGTGAGATAACAAGGACTATTCGACCTCCCTTTAGACCTGAAGCAGCACGTAAAGCCAGAGCTCTAGGTCTAGCCATTGTCATTTATGTTATCGATTACGATGTTATTAAAACAAGTAAACATTCCTAAGAATATATAACAATTGGCGAGGGAGATTCATTGATAGAAGCAGTGACGGCTCGTCCGGGTCGGCAGGGTCGGCCGGGCCGACCCAAGAATAATCTTGAGAATAGGAAATAAATATATAAACTTTATTTTTGAACCTTATTCAAGATGATCAATTCCGAAATTATAATCTCGATGATTGCCCTCAAAATCTTATATTTCCACAAAAAGTTCTTTCCCCATCACATATTTCTGAATACTATATACCTACTGCCAGTCAGTCAACGGAGTGCTTCCCACAAATAAAACAAACGCCGCAAAAGCCCTACTTCCATACAGGCCAGTGGCCACAGGGTCGGCCCGCCGCAAGAGAGCTAAAGCTCTCTGAAGAATATTGCACTATCTGACACCTACGTCGTACGCAGTTGCTACTAAGAAGAACGGTACAATACCTCAATATTAGGTCGCGGATACATACATACAGACTCGGCCTGCCTACCCTAGGGACTGAACCAACTCGACTATGGACTATGTTATGAACTACACAGCTTCTTACTGTTTATTCCTAATAATATTAGTAATATTACATGAATAGGTACTAGTTGATTATTAATTATTATGTCTCTATCAGAAAACAAAGGTTTTCGTACCCTTTAATAGCTATTTATGTAACAAGTACATAAATTAGGTCTTTATGGACGAGTCCAAAATTTATGGCAGAGCGAGCAAAGCGAGCGAGGCCAATAATTTGGGCAAGTCCATAAGCCTAATTATGTACGAGTTTGCATACAAAGCTTTATGTTTGACTGCAATGCAGACATTTTATTTTCTGAAATGGCAATTAATATATTCGTCGCTTTATTTCAAGAAATACTTTGAGTGTGCTTTTGCTTATCTTACCTTAGTAACCATCGGCGACCTTAGCAACCTCACTGAACAAAGTTGTTTACTTCGTTAATTCTGTGACAAACGTCATAATAATCCCAAAAATGGATAGTTCGGAAGAGAAAAGCGTGAATAATTTAGCCGCAAGTGCCAAAGAATCTCTCCTACCCACTAAAAGTGCTTATGAAAATTTGTATGCGGCCTATAACAAGTGGTGTGATACGAAGAAAATTGCAAAATCGAGAGAAGACTGTGACAGTTGAGTCCAATAAAGTGGTGTCCAATAAAGTGGTGTCCAATAAAGTAGTCAATTCTGGACGCTAAACGAATTCATGAATCAAGTGTTTATGAAGCAGTCGAACATAAAAGTAGTTTACTGATTTTCTCACCATGAAAATATAAAATATTCCTAATTCCTAGGTAATTCAATTCGTCGTGCAATACGCGCGCTTGTCAGATAAATTAGATCGGTGGGTCGGCGGGCCGGACCGAAGGGTGGGGGTTGCAGAATCACGCCAAGTCGACTTGCATGGTAGGAATTAGGAATATTGAATTAGGTCAGTGTCTTAAAATATTAGAGCCGTCCAACCGTCTTCGTGTTTTTTAGGTAAAAGTTCGAATCGTGAATTCTTATGGCAAATTTAAGGGAGGTAGTATCAAGTACCGGCGACTTGGTAAGTTTATTAACGGTGTATACCGGGTGGCCCATCACTGACGCGATTGTCATTTTGAGGGAGTGAATAAAGATATTCCGAAAATCTTTTTTTGTGGTGTGTGAAGGGTAATCAAGAGCACAATTTAAAATTATTTACGTATGTACAGGGTGTTCCAATACAAAGATATAGGCCAAAGTAACAATTTTTGAATGTAACACTCTATATATGACCTCAAAAATGGAAAGGCTAGCTAAAATTATGGAGTGTTCTTCAGATTACTTTGAACATTTGATGCACTATTTACGAGAAAATCGCGAAAAATTGAAAATATGGAGTTATTTTTAAATAGCAGTTCATGAATAAACCAGTTACGCCAGCGATACAGACAATGTTTTTTTTTAGTAGACATATTAGCTACTCCTCTAAAGAAAAAAAGAATTGAACTCTGGAATATACAGAGTGATCTTAATTAATTTTCAAACATCTACATACTACAAATAATGACCGAAAACTTTCTTATTTCAATGGCACACCCGGTATTCAAGTGGCAAATCAAGCTAAACCTGTAAGCTAGAAATATAAAATTCGTACCGTACTGGTGAATCGTAAAATAGTACCAACTCGAGATGGTATTTTTTACTATTTTTCAGTTGAGCGCCCTTTCATTCTGGATGTGCGATTCATCTGATATGGTCACAATTATTCAGAAATCAATGTGTTGTGAATTGTATATCGAAAATTGCTGAGGAACTAAATATCAGGTTTACGTATAGGAACACCTTATGAAAAAAGTTTCGAAATTGATTTTTGCGTTCAACGAGATGAAGAAATACCGGGTGTGCCATTTGAAATAAGAAAGTATTTGGCCATTATTTGTAGTAGATGTTAGCAAATTAATTAAGATCACTCTGTATATTCCAGAGTTCAATTCTTTTTTCCTTTAGAGGAGTATCTAATATCTCTACTCAAAAAAACATTGTCTGTATGGCCGGCCTAACTGGTTTCTTCATGAATTGCTATCTAAAAAACTCCATATTTTCAATTTTTCGTGATTTTCTCGTAAATGGTGCATCAAATGTGCAAAGAATTCTGAAGAAACACATCATAATTTGAGCTTACCTCTCCATTTTTGAGGCCATATATAGGGTGTTACATTAAAAAAACTGTAACTATCTTTTTATTGGGCCACCCTGTATATATGTAAATAACATTAAATGGTGCTTTTGATTACCCTACATACACCACAAGAAAATATTTCCGAAATATCTTCATTTACTCCCTCAAAATGAGCATCGCGTCAGTGGTGTATGGTATATGTAAATACATATTGGGTCTGGCCGACCCACTCCTGAAGGGTACGAGCCGTCACTGGATAGAAGCTAGTGTATTCAGAGAAGCGTTTACGTATTGATTGTTTGTTAGTCAACAGTTATTGTCGTAGTAAATAACATCATATGTGAATTATCATCTGTGTCAGTGTGTCTACGAACTAAACCCCTTTGATGAGTCTGCATCGTATTATTCACGTATGTATCATCGTTCGTGTTCGGACGTATCTATTCGTAGCTCCGTTTATAGGGCGAAATTCAGTGAAAATATTCTTGTGATTCATTTTTCATTTTCTGTTAAGTTGCTGTATAAACTCGTCTTTAGTCGAAAACCAAACAGAGATGAAGGGTCAATGCGTTTCCTGTCAAAAAAACAATAAATGATGGAAAGTATCCGGGCCTGCAATGTAGTTCCTGCAGTAAATGTTATCATGCGAACAACATATGTTCGGATGTAAATAAACAACAGCTATCAATCATCGACGCACTGCCTGGTACCCTCTGGTTGTGCCGCGGATGCCGTGAGTCACCGGAGTCTCCCCCGCGAAATTACAACACTCGGTCCCGGGCTGGAGCGGACCCGGTTCCCCGGGACGCTGGATACTCCGAGAACCAAGATCGTTCCTCTGCCACACCGGGGACGGATCTGCTTTCATTACGGGATGAAATCCGTGACATGAAGAGGAGCGTGGACTTCTGCTCCGATAAAATATCGGACTTTGAGGTTGTGGTAGGCAAATTGAATAACTTGCTGAAATTAACTGAAGAGTTGAAGGCCGAAAACGCCGATCTTAGAGTGCAGGTATCATCCTTAAACCATAGGTTGAACTCCATGGAACACACGAAATTGAACAATATCGAGATACAGGATGTCCCTGAGAAAACCGGCGAAAATTTATTCCAAATTATTGATGAAATTGGTAACTTTATCGGTGAACCAGTCAAAAAGGAAAACGTTGATTCTGTTACGAGGGTTAACACGAAAATAGCGTCCAAACCAAAACACATTGTTGTGCGATTTACATCAAAATTTCTAAGAGATGAATTCTTGGCAAAGGCTAAAATTAAGCGCAGTCAATGTGAAAATCGAAGTTTGATGCTAGATGGTATATCTAATAAATTTTTCATCAACGAACACCTTACAGTTGCAAACAAAATTTTGCTCAAAAAAGTCCGTGATGTGGCCGGGGAGCGTAATTTCAAGTTTGTCTGGGTTCGCGACGGAAATATACTGGCACGAAAAGACGAGAGAAGTAAAGTAGTCCAGATATCCAGTGAATCCGATATTGCAAAGATCATGTAGGTTTGTCTACCTGTACCGTACCCACCTGACTAATGGCAGTTCATTTTTTCTATCAAAATGTTAGAGGACTGAGGAGCAAAATTCATGAATTCAAGAGGAACTGTTTGATCCCTCAGTTCCAGAGTGAGGCGGAGGATCTGTGGGTCTCCCTGAGGATTGGATCTTTGAATGTGTTCTTGTGCTGTGTTTATCTCCCTCCTGGGGATGATGTTGCTAGTGCAAATTTTGCAACAAAGTTATGTGACATCAAGCGTGAAATCGAAAATGATTTGGTCATTCTGTGCGGTGATTTCAATTGTGCCAGTGTTCAGTGGGTGGCAGATTTGGACTCCGATGGCGCCTTTCTCCAACCAAGTAATGTTGAAACCAAATATTCTGAGTTGATTGATGCTCTTACTCTATGCGAACTAATGCAGTTTAATGATATTCTTAATCCTAATCAGAGAACTTTGGATTTAATTCTATGCAATCAATTTGTTTTATCTCATTTGAGCCCTTGCTGCAGCCCTTTAGTTAGAGAGGATAGCCATCACCCTCCTTTGGAGTTTTGGGCCAACGTCAATTCCAGTTTTCTTTCAAAAATAATAAAACCCATTTATGACTTCAGAAGAGTTGACTATGATAGTATAAATGAGGAGATATTGGCGATTTCTTGGTCTGATGTTTTAAAGGGCATTGATGTTGACGATGATATCGACTCATTTTATAATTTGCTTCACGATATTGTAGATAAAAATATACCCAAAAGTCGCGTGAATCCTAGATTCCCAGCGTACTTTTCTAGTTGTACTATTAAATTAATAAAGCGAAAAAACAAAATCCATAAAAGATTAAAAAATTAAAATAATACAAGAGACCTGTTGGAGTTTAAGCGCCTTCGAACCTTGTCGAAATTAATGATTGAACAAGATCATTCTAATTACATAAGACACGTCGAAGACGAACTCCCCCATAACCCTATGATGCTGTTCAATTTAAGTCGTACAAAAAATAAAAACAAAGGCAACAGATTTCCGTCCTCAATGTCGTAAAAATTCGCAAAATTCTTTCAGAGTGCATTTGTACCATCGGTACGGAACTCTTATTCTACGGACGTTACTGTTGATGCACCACCTGCCTACATCACGAACATAGTGGTTACCCAGATGGAAATTGAGAAGTCGATAAGATACTTGGATCAGAGCAAGGGTGCTGGTACTGACGGAATTCCATCTTACTTCGTCCGCCGCTGTCCTGCTTTGTGTGAGCCTCTTCAACATATGTTTAACCTATCCTTGGGTACTGGTACATTTCCACGCCGTTGGAAGAATGCTACTGTTGTCCCGATTTTCAAGGGGGGCGATAAGCACTCTGTAGAGAACTATAGACCCATCAGTAAATTGAATATATTTGCTAAGCTGTTGGAGACTTTTGTTTACAGCCACCTGTTCCATGTTGTAAAAAATCAGATAATCCCTGAGCAGCATGGTTTCCTGAAGGGTAGGTCAATCGAAACTAACCTCCTTGATTTTGTCACCTTTTTGCACGGGGGCGATGGATGAGAATCTTCAAGTTGACGTCGTCTATACAGATTATAGTAAAGCTTTTGATAAAATATCCCATGAGGTACTTATTAGACGTCTCTCCGAAGTTGGTGTGGGTGGCAGTCTCCTTGACTGGTGCGGATCATATGTTTCCGAGAGGACGCAGTATGTATCAGTGGATGGATATAATTCTTCGGGATTTGTCTGCACTTCCGGTGTACCGCAGGGCTCTCATCTTGGGCCACTGTTCTTCTTAGTCTACATTAATGTTATCATCAATGTTTTCATACGGTGCAGGATACTCATATATGCAGACGATTTGAAGATCTTCCTTGTCATCAAGTCTGGTGATGACTGCGCTGCTCTTCAGGATGAGTTGAGGAGGTTCGAAGTATTCTGTAATAGTCACCAACTTTATCTTAATGTGTCGAAATGTCAGGTGCTCTCTTTTTATCGTGGGAAAACTCCTATATTTTTTCAATATCACCTTGGCGGTTCGGCTTTAGTCAGAGTCGATCAGGTCAGAGACTTGGGTATAATATTGGATCAGAAACTAACTTTCATTCCACATATCGATAGCATCGTCAACACTGCCAACAGAATGCTCGGATTTTTATTTAGACAATGTAGAATTTTCAAAAACTATAAATCGATCCTCAGTGTTTACTACGCGTATGTGTTCAGTAGAGTCAATTTTGCCTGTGTAATCTGGAGTCCTCATTATAATGTTCATATTAATAGAATTGAACGTATCCAAAACAAAATGCTAAGGTTTTTGAGTTTAAAATGTAATTTTAACGTTCGTGAGAATGAAGATTTTTATTGCTTGGCACGTAAACATTTCAATCTTTTATCCCTTCAGGACAGACTTAAAGTGAATGAACTCCTTGTAATGAAAAAAATTGTGAGTGGTGAGTTGCAGGTGCCGAGTCTGTTGCAGGCTGTTGGTCTAAATGTTCCAACATTCTATGTCAGAACTTTTTTCATTCCTTTGAGGCGAACCAATGCTTCGAAAAATCAACCTTTAATTCGAATGCTCCGCACCTGTAATGAACTACAAGAAGTTGTTGACATTTTTCATGGTAACATTTTGAATTCCAAATTGCTCCTCAAAAGACATTTTCTTCGAATGTAATTTTTTTGTTGTTGTTTTTTTTTCTCATTGTTGTTTTTTTTTTCTATATAAATTTGGTTAATTAGTTTGTCACTGGTTATTTCGCTTATTGGTGTAAACTGTGAATACTATTTATGGGTATATCCTGTTTGTATTCCTTGTAAATGAATAAATAAAATAAAATAAAATTCACCATTCCTCAACTGTATAACGATTGAGCGAACCCACCCTAGCTGGGTACATCGCATGGCGATCCTGCCAGTCCTATGCAGTTAGAGGTCCAGATGGTTTTTCATCAGTGTATGGGTATGCCCCAGGCAACACAGACTTCCCCGCGATATCTCTGAGAGGTTACAATGCGACTTTTATGGGAGCTCCTACCGCGAGGTCACAGAGATCTCTATGTGATGTTACTAAGCGAATTTCCCACTGATTTGCCAATGCGATATCTTGGAGACCTCGCCATGCGATATTCTTGGGAACTCTCCATGCGGTAACTTGGAGAGGAGAGCGCACCATGCGATTGACAAGGTCAATCTGTTCAAGCAGGCGCCAATACTACCAATATTATCAAATCGACTTGTATAAACAGCAAGTTTACCAAGACATCGAGAGGGGTTTTGTGGATAGATTAGTCAGTTGTGTTTATCGGTGTTACTGTGCTGTGCGAGGTTCGTTATTGTGTGAAATTTCGATGAGGATATTTGTGCTCCAAGTAAGTGTTATTTCTGGAATTTTCTCACCTATTAGGCTTTTAGTGTCGGTGTTCAATCTGACGCGTTATTTGCTGAAATGTCCAAATCCGAATCATGGCCAAGTGGAGTCATTTTAAGAGAGTTTAATTTCAACAATTTTTTTCACAAGAATCAAATCTCTGCTCCCCCAATAAAGTAGTATGCACTTTGAAGCACAAACCATCGATCCATTTGTTGAGTCAGAATATACAGTCAGTTGGAACTTCCTTCTTGAAATTGGAATTAGCGCTGTCGGCGCATTTAATTGATATCATATGCTTAACTGAACACTGGAAGTCCGAAGATGAGCTAATGTTTTACATTCCAAGTGGTTATACCCTTGCTTCTTCGTACTGCCGAGTTAAGGGCCATCATGGTGGATGCGCAATTTTTGTGAAGAGCGGTATGAAATGTGTTGATAGGGCTGACTTTAAAAATCTCAACGTGAATGGATCGTTTGAGTGCTGTGCAAGTCAGATATCGATAGGAGATGAAAAATATTTGATTCTTAGTGTATATCGTCCGAATACTGCTTGTATACTCGATGTTTTTTTCGAAAAGTTAATACTTCTTCTTGATAAGTGTTTATCAGAGAATGTGAAGTTTATCATTTCTGGGGATTTCAACATAGATATATTGTGTGTTTCAAATGAATCTAAGATGTTTCTCTCCATCCTAGAAACCTGCAATTTAAACGTTTCCACTAAACAACCCACCAGGAGAACTTCTAACAGCGCAACTTGCATAGACAATGTTATTTCTAATGTGAAGGGGGTTACTACAATAGTCGAGGAACATTTATCTGATCACTCTGGGCTAAAATTCAGCTTTCAAAGTGATACAACTTCAAAAAAATCGATAAATAAAAAATATATCAGACTCTACAACGATGGAAATCATCAAATTTTCAGTACACTACTTGCGGATTTAGATTGGTCTGAACTGTACAAGATTCCTCATCACGATATAAATGAGATGTGGAATTTCTTCTCTGTTTTATTTTTGTCTAATTTTCAGAGAGCATTCCCTCTCAAATTGGTGAATGTAGCAAAAAGGAAAAAACCCAAATTAACACCTGAAATTGAATCTATTAAAGAAACTCTAGATTTATTGTTCCTTGTATCCAGACATGAGCCTGGAGTTCTTCATACTTATAAAAAGTTTAAAAAGCATTACGATACGGCTCTAAGCTCCAATAAACAAAACTTTTATTCATCATTTATAAATAGTTCTCATAACAAATCGAAAGCAGTTTGGAATGTCATCAATCAGGTGGTAAGGAAAAATGGAACCGCGGAGAGCAGGCTACCTAGAGAACATTCCGGTAGTTCCGTTGAACTGTCACAGCTGGCAGAGAATTTCAATGATTATTTCATTCAAACACCTCTCAGCACACGCCAACTTTCCCATAATTCTTCAGGAACTCATTACAGAGGAGGCTCCATACAACGTGTTCCTAACTCATTTTATCTCTTCGAGGTGTTTGAGCGGGAAGTCCTTGAGGTGGTGAGGAGGATGGGTAACAAGAGTTCCTGCGGTCATGACGAGGTTCCGATGAATGTTATTAAGCGTCACATCTTATTGCTAAGTAAACCTTTCTGTTATTTAGTTAATTGTGTTTTCAAGACGGGCATATTTCCAGATTCCCTAAAAAAATCACTTGTGAAACCCATCCATAAGAAGGGTTCACTGGACGAGCTTGGCAACTATAGACCGATTAGCCTCATAACATCCTTTGCCAAAATATTTGAGAAAATCTTGTCTAATCGCTTACTTCACTTCTTGAAGAAATTTAACGTTCTTTCTAATAGTCAGCACGGTTTCACTAAATCAAAGGGAACTGAAACTGCCTTATTTGAGTTTCTTCTTGGTGTGAATCAATCCTTTGAAAGTGGTTGTATTCCTGCGGGTCTATTTGTGGATTTTTCGAGAGCTTTCGACACAGTTGATCACAGCATACTCCTCAGAAAGCTTGAAAGATATGGTATCAGAGGAATCGCCCTACAACTTTTCAAAAGTTACCTCAAAGATAGATCACAGGTAGTTGTTTTACAGCGGGGGAGATCTCGAGTTGACTCATCGGAAAGATTTATTCAAATGGGCGTCCCGCAAGGAACTATAATGGGACCTATATTATTCGACATTTATATCGACGACTTACCAAATATTTTTCCACCTTTTAACATCGTTGAGTCCTCTCGACCTCTTATGCCTGTGAATAACACTATACAAACATATCTATATGCTGACGACACGAATGTTTTAATGTCTTGTCGGAGTATTGAAGAGCTGCTTTGTCATTTAAAAGAATCTATGTCTAAGATCGATAAATGGTGTGTAGAAAATGCCCTAGTTCTCAATCATGAGAAAACCAATGTACTCATATTCTCTACTTCCCGCTCAAATACTATATGTCCATCCTCTATTGATTTTGATGGTGACAGAACTCAAATAGCTACACAAACCAAGTTGTTGGGTTTATATATCGAAGACCATCTCGGCTGGGGAACGCACTGTCATGCTCTTATGCAAAGGCTAAATTCGTCCATTTATATGTTGAGAGCTGTAAGAAACCAGGTTGACCCAAAAACCTTGAAGACTATCTACTATTCAAATTTTCAGTCCCTAATATCGTACGGAATCGTTTTCTGGGGAGGAAGTTCCCATATGGAACGTGTATTCATTACCCAGAAATTTGCCATCAGAACCATGTACTTCATGAAATTCAGGGAAACTTGTAGAGGAATTTTCAGAAAATATAATATTCTGACTCTGCCAGGTCTGTACATTTATAAGGTGTTATCATTTTTCTTTAGGAACAGATTTTATTTTAAAGACTGTAGAAATGTGAATGAAACCAGGCGAATTAATGAATATTTCTTTCCAGCCCACAAATTGTCGATCACTGAACGCAATGCGTATTATATGTCTATTAGACTTTTCAATTATTTGCCGAAAAGAATGAGGAGTATAACTTTGTTCAAAGAGTTCAAGAAGGAAATATTAACAGTAATAATTCAATGTGAACCATATTCGATCTTGGAATTTAGAGATTTTTTCCGAAAATGATTTGGCGATCTTATGATTATTGTAGTTCACAAAAGCGGTATGAGTTTGATTGTGAAGATTTTTTTAGGTTGGGTTAGGTTCTTAGGTTTAGTAAATATTTGATTTCTTAAACAATTTTGTACTGCATTACAGATTTTTTTGACTTGTTTCATCCTTTATATCGTATTGATGTAATTTTTTGAAACCAATAAATATTATTATTATTATTATTATTATTATCATATACCGCAACCATTTTTACCGCCATTTATGTTATCCGAGTAATTCAACCACCAATAACAGAATTGATCAATTTACATTAAACGATTTTCTACTTGGTATATTGGTGATCAGGATAATCATTTCTATTAAGAATATGGATGAGTGTGATAACTTCACAACAGATTTTACAAGAATGGTTAGTAGAGTCGAATATTCCACAAATTCAAGCTAATACATTATTGATAATTCTTAATAGGCATGGTTTACAAGTTCCTGTGGAAAACCATTATTGCAATTCCAATAGTAATAAAAGAAAACACTTCCATGAGGATTGTGATGATTCGACACTTTCACGGGAACTGTTTGGAATTTTATCTCATTTTGTTTCAAGCTGATATATGAATGGGCTATGAAATCTTGTTGTTGAAATCCTCTTTGTTCAATTTGTGTTCCACAAGAACTTGACACAATGTCTATTCACGTTTTGATTAATGTATAAACCACTGACCTTACAAAAGTGTTACCGATTTTCTTCGCAATCTACCGATCTAACGAAAAAGCACATAAATCTACCGAAATTTGATGGAGTGAATGTATATGTTCTGATATTCTAGGAAATCATGACTCTTGCGATATTATTTTGAAGATTTCCTAAGCATACCATAATTTGATACATTAGTTGAGTTATACGTTGACAAATCTATATTTTTTTCAAGCAATTTGATGTACATGCGTTTGATTTCAGCATATTTGCTGTTTTCAATGGGTGTTAATTTTTTGAATACCTATTTATTTTGTCAGAATACTCATTTTTTGTTCGAAAGATTAGTTTTTCGAACATTAATTCTGTGAATAAATGAAATCCATTTTCAATTTTGCTTCATTCGTAAATTTCAACTTGAATAACACAAAAAATATGTGAAAAGGTATTTTTTTCCAAAAATCTACCGATTTTTCCAAAATTCTACCGAAATATACCGATTTTTTCCGAACTTGTAGGTACGGAGGGTGGCAACACTGCATACTTGGAGGACAACAGAGGAGTCTTTTCTCAAGATTGGCTGAGAAATTGTACCCAGAGGAAGAAAGAAATGTAATGTTTTGAATAATTTTTTTTTTAAATTTTGTTGTTGCAATTTGTTGATAATAAAGATAAGGATTTATTCGCTTGTTTTAGTTTACCTTCTGTTGCAGCCGAAAATAATGAATAACTTTTAACACTGTTTGTTGTGTAGATCAATTCAATAATATAGCTAATATACAAATTCTCATCATAGCAATAGGACAAATCAAATTTAGTTTTTGATGTTCTATTAACATTTCGCAATGCGACCTGTATATACCTGTGCAAAGCGGCCTGTGTAGAAACTACTTATACATCTCGCAATGCGACCTGTTTGAGAATATCTTATACTTCTCGCAATGCGGAGGTTAATAAGAAGTTCTCAAAGTCCTCGCCGCGGGAGCCTGGGAGGTGTATGCGAACTCTCAGTGTGGCTTGTCTGAGAATATCCACGTAGGATATAGTCAAGAGTTTTCTAGGAACTCTTTTGTGGCGGACATTTGGAGGAGATATAGATCTCCCTGCGACCTCCCAAAGAAGTCACAAAAGGCGTCACAACTTCCTAAAAAGAAGTCGCAGGGATTTCTCTGGGATATCTTTGTGTTGCCTGGGTATGCTTCCAACCGGTGGACATCCAGACATGTTTAGTTAAGTTTTCAGAAACCTAGTAGATTTTCACAAAATTTAAAGAGCCGAGTAGATCTAATTTACAATTTTGACAACTCTTGGATGAATAAAAAGATGCTAGAGAAAACTTGGTGAAGGTAAAATCTGAAAGAAAAGGAATTTTCGACAAAAAATGTAATAATGAATATAATATTGGTTAGGTAAATACCTATTGTATTAAACCTTGTAGATTTAAGATCCATTAAGACTGATATCTATTATAGATACAGATATTGAGCTATAGATAAGTAAAAACAAAATTTTTTTACATTTGTGTTAAATTTTTTTTTCTCTCAAAGAGGGAAGATGTAGTATGTTGAACACCCTGTATATTTCGTACGTGAGATAACAAGGACTATTCGACCTCCCTTTAGACCTGAAGCAGCACGTAAAGCCAGAGCTCTAGGTCTAGCCATTGTCATTTATGTTATCGATTACGATGTTATTAAAACAAGTAAACATTCATAAGAATATATAACAATTGGCGAGGGAGATTCCAGGCTCGGATCTACGATTTTTTCTGGCCGGGGCAAAAATTCATGATGGCGCCCCCTTCCATTTGTGTAATATATGAATTCATAAAAAATAAAAAAATAAAAATATCACAAGGAAAGAAATTAGATTTTTTTCTTCACAGCTTCACGTGGCGTGATTTTCTTTCCTCGAACGCATCTATCAGCTCCTCGAAATCTGTTTCGGAAGCAGCTGTGTTTTCTATAGCTAAGGTCGAGAAACCATAGAGACGTTCCTGACTCATTGAGGAACGAAAATAATTTTTTATTATTTTCAATTTGCTGAAGCTGCATTCACATCTTGCAGACGTGGCAGGTAATGTGCAGTAGGTATATTCTTGAAGCTATACTGACATTAGGGAAAGCTTCTTGCAGACCTTGCCTGTGAAGAATTGGTAGCAGTTCTAATGAAGTCGATCTTTTACTAATTTCAGGAACCAGCCCTTTGAATACCGCTAGTTCCTAACAAAAATCAACTAAATTTAAATCTCTTCAATATTTTTGCGCTAATAGGGTCCCATTTTTCTGCTGATCCTCTTTCTGTTCGTATCGTATGCAAACTCTTTGCGCTTTCTAAGCTTTTTTCTGATTTCTGATGACAATCTGTCGAAAACAACCTTAATTTTCTTCGAGAATAAACCAACTAGATCTAGTGTTCCTGACTCATCCTCGCAAATTTCATCGACCTACTTTTTCTTCTTGGATACACGTTCATTTCTATAAGAATTTGCTCCACATCCAAATCTTCTGAAAGAAGTGTAGCTTCCGAAATCCAGTTTTCAATAGGGTTTTCTCTCATTCCTTGCAAGAGCTTCACATGACCTTGCATCAACGATAATGAACTTGAAATATGTAATTATATACCCTGTTTGAATTTCCACGTTGACCACATTGATCTCTCGCAGAATATTATCCCAACTTGTTAGGTTCGGGATGAATCTGAAATCCATCACAGCATGAAGCAAATGACCAGCTTCATACTTGGATTCTGCGACTAGTGAGGATTCTTTGATTTCTTCCACATCCTTTACAACTCCCGGTAAATAAATTATTGAGCAATGCATTAACAGATTGATGTTTAGTCCATCTTGTTTGGCTATTTCCTTTCAAATTTGTTTTCGTACACTTTTTCATAATTGTCCATCGTGTGGTTGAGCTAACAAAAAAAAGAATACAGTTTTTGTGCAACACCAAATAAATTTACTGCTTCTGAACATGATGAAGCCAAATGGAAACCCACAAGATTCAAGGAGTGTGCTAGGCATGGAACAAATACTGTCAGCTCGTTCATCTGTAGAACTATGGATTGTATTTATATATGCCAGCCATAATAGATCCGTTGTCGTAGGAATGCCCACGAAATTTTTTTACATCTAAATCATCAGCTTGTAGAATTCGCTATGATATTATTCTCCTGTTTTTCCGTCAACTTCTAAGAATTCAATAAAACTTTCCTTCATCTCATATCCAGACTCTCTTCAAATATCGTATAACCTGGTTCATTTGTTCTGTGAGGTACATCTGGGGTGCAGTCGAACAAAATAGTGAAAAAGTTGGCCTCCTTGATCTCATTAATAATGTAATTCCGAACTTTGGTGGCCATTAAATCGATAATCTCATTTTGTATAGATTTGCACAAATAGGACGTTTGTCCTCTTCTGAGTGGTCAAGATGGCACTTCCAGAGTCGGATGATATTCAATAATAATACTTTCTTAGGATAAAATCAAAAAAAAAAAAAAATTAACCTCTGGTTGTTTTTGGCGCCCCCTTAAGCAGGCGCCCAGGGCAAGCTAGATCCGGGCCTGGGAGATTCATTGATAGAAGCTAGTGTATTCAGAGAAGCGTTTACGTATTGATTGTTTGTTAGTCAACAGTTATTGTCGTAGTAAATAACATCATATGTGAATAATCATCTGTGTCAGTGTGTCTACGAAATACACCCCTTTGATGAGTCTGCATGGTATTATTCACCATCCCTCAACTGCATAACGATTGAGCGAACCTACCCTAGCTGGGTTGCTGGGTACATCACAACTAGTAATACCATTCCTTCACGATGTCTATATTTTTCGAATTGGGAATGATCTGAAATGTTTTGGTTATATAGACCCACTGTTCACATTCAATTATGTCCGTCTGTGCATTCGACATTTTTCAATTGAAATTTCGATAAATGTGAAAGATTCGATTAAAATAATAAAATTCACCATATCATATTCATTATTCAGTTATCTGTGATAACTGTCTTTGTAACAAAGCATTTTCGTAAAATATAAATTATCTAGATGATTGTAATGCAGATTTGGATTGAAATTTTCCACCCGGTAGTTTCATGAATTTCCTCTCAAACATTTTCAGTTCCGCGAAGTTCAATTATTATCATGACGAATTTAAGTTCAATGACTTAATATAATTTCGAACCATCGCGATAGTATGAGATTTCTGAAGTGACCATCTTGGAAATGAGGCATTACCGCAAAACAAAAGTAATACAGGTGTATCTGAATAACACCGAGAAAAGAAAGGGGTGATTCTCTGAGGAAAGTTAAAGTGGGTATTTGGTATAATTTTTTTTAGAAAACCTCCCCTTGGAAAGAGTGACACCCCTCCGAAGTTGTTTTACTTTTTATTTTCCCTGTATATTAAGCTAAGGACACGAAGCTTGGTAATTATTATTTGTGAATGAAATTACACAAGTTGGAATTTTTTCAACCCTGAAGTATGCTCAGGAAGGGTTGAAATAGTAACCTTCTCACGCCTGTTTTTTGTTGAAAATTTTCCTTTAAAAAAATTATGGCTGAAAAGCCCAACTAATACATTAACTTTTTTATTTCTACAAGTTTTTTCGAAATCTCGAGGATTTGCGAATAAAACCATGAGCAAATTATAATAATATAATAATGGTTGTCAGACCGGGTTAGAAATGAATCCTTATTTTGAGGAAGAATAGAAAAAACTTCGAAGTGAATTCGTTCCGTGAGAGGCCACCAGAATTATCTCTCCAATCCAGAATCAACCGTGAGTAAAATTCTCTCAGTGTTTATTTTGAGGTGCATTATTCAGTCTCATATTTTACATTTATTTCTTTAATTTTCGTTTTGATAAGAATTGGCGAATTCTTCTCTCCAAGAGAGCTCTACGTATAATGAACACCCACCTAACCTACATCATTAAAACCTATATGTGAGCGTCCCATATGGGTTACAATAATTTTCGTTTGGGAAGAGCCTATCTTAATTGGGTTTCGGCTCAACGTTGAGTGCTTTAAGATACAGTGAAACTTCTCTTGGGGGACACTATTGGGACCGTCAAAAAAAATTTCAAATGGAAACCATAATGGAAAATGATATTTCCAAATTGATCTTTATTCAAGGATTTCAAAAATATAGATCATGATCTACTTCCGAGTTCACCATAATAAACCGAAAATTTCGAAAAAACACTTTACGTTCAACAAAATCCACGCAGGCTTAGATTCACTTCCCTCAAAACTGGGGCGGTCATAGAATCTCATGTCTTATTCATTTTCATTTCAAATTCAATTCAGTTTCAGCATCATTGTATCGTCTGGCGCTTATAAAATTCTTATAAGCTCATAGAATTCGATATCTCGCGATTATTGTAAGCTACCAAATTGATTCAGGAAATATTAACTTCATTATTATTCAAACCAATAAAGGGGCTTCCCGAAACTTGTTGATTTCGGTATGATTTTTTGTCAAATTGAAAAATGAAAATCATTTGAATACTCGGATGATTTGATGATGACAATAACAAAAAGTTTTATGTAACCCGTTGAAAACAGTAATGAATGTTTCCATGAGGGGCAAAAAAAGCTCCTTCAAGAAAAAATGTAGGTTTATTTGAAAAAATAATATTCACAACAAATGTTCAAATCGTTGTCCATTCGAGAAAAACATGAATTGCATCTTTTAATGATGTGATATAAATAAGAACTTCAGAAAATAAATAAGACATGAAATTCTATGACCGCCTCAGTTTTGAAGGAAGTGATTTTGTTGTGGGACACCCTGTATAAGCAAGGATAATGGGACAGCCAGTGAAACACAACGTTTCCTCCATATATTTAGACGTCTTCACAACCAGAAAACAATTGACCATTACAGAATCTGTGAAAATCTCAGTTAATTGTTGTAGGCTAACGATGTGATGAATAAAACATTGAACAGACAGTGTATAAATAAAATCTTAGTCAAATATTTACAATTAAAATAATAAATTAGGGCGGACATGACATTTGGACATTAAAATATATTTGAATAGGTATACCTACTATGGTTTTCATCCGAAAAAAACATTTTTTGTTATAGCTGCGCAATTTGAGCAGACACAAAAAATCCAATAGCACTGATGAGAAGCAGTAAAAAAAGTGCCCGAAAGATGTGTTCATTTCGAGAGCGTAGATCCTATAATACGGAAGTAACAAGTCACTTTAAAGATGGAGCAAATATCAAAATCACCCTGTAGCTCGGAAACTAGATGTTGTAGCCACTTGGGGTTTTCAGCAATTTATGTTTCTCGAAAAAAGAGGACACGACATGTGTTTTGGGTTATTTTTCACTTAACGGTTTCAAAGAAATAACACGTTCGTGAACTAAAAACTACTTTTATTTGTTAGTGGACTGTCCAAAAGTTTGGTTCAGATTTTTTAGATTATCGATGACGAAGCGTCTTCTTCTTCTGCATCTGTACAGCGAATGCGACAAATCGCAAAATGGTTCCTTCGCATAGACCACAGCAAGGGTTGTTGTGTTTATCGTTACCCTTAGCATCATAGGCGGAACATTCACTTGGCGTCGGAGGAAAGTTAATTAACATGTATATTATTTTTTCTCTATCTCTTATAGTTTAAGAGATGTAGTACTAAACCATCGAAATCTGGCCACCCTGTACTCGCCCATTGTTTTAAGCCCTTTCTATAAACTTATAAAATCTAAAAAAAACACATTCTCCAAGGAATTCAATTGTTTTATCATTCTTACAAACAAAAGAATTAAATCTGCGTTTATAAATCAAAGGTTCAAATTGTCCTCCATTGACTTCCAAACAATGATACAGTCTTGAGTGAAAACCGTCTCTGACATGGTTCAGCATAATTGAAGTTATTTGAAGACACTCATTTGCAATTCGTTGGCGTAGTTCGTCCATACTATCAGGCTAAGTCACAAAAATCTTGGACTAAGGTGTCCCCAAGAGACGAAGTCCAGAGGGTTTTTGGTATGGAAACAGTTCATCACAATTAAGTTTTTCATACACCGTTGTAAAGAGGTTTCTTAAACCTTCCGAATGAAGCGTCACTCAGCCCCTTTTCCCTATTCAATTTTAGGGGGTTGAAGCGCCCCATCTAAGGAGGTTGCTCGTTGAAGCGTCAAATATACGTCAAAAGATGTTCCCCAAACCAAATCAATCGAATAAAAAATACACGGGTGGGCTAGTCTGAGATGGAACATCCCGTATATTCACTACATTAATTTTCTCTTCGAGAGGCAATACTCGACGTTTTGCAGATATTACTGCTTTCTTAGCGAAATTGGCGTTCTCACGGAAGATCAAACTAATACTGAACTAGACCAAACGCATTGGAAACCCAGGAATCCCAGGATGATCAATTTGATCATCATCTGCATCCGGGTAATCACAGTCTGTGAACCACGTGAACACAGTACGCAGTGAAATATCTACGTTGCCATAATCGATTTCAAGCAGATAACCAGTAATAACCGCAGTTATCTCTGGTCTTTTCCTGAGTTATAGCCCTTCAGCAGGACTACGTATAACCAACTTGCGGTTGAATGCAGTTATCTGAATCGCGCGAAAATCAAGCCTATTTAACCTCACTTCTTATAACCACAATCTTAACCCCAGCTCTCAAGTACGGTTATCTGCGGTCCAAACGATGACGTTGAAGGGCTATTCATGACGTAACATAATACTAACCAACAAGGACCAAAAGCGCTTGAATGAAGTTGGTTATTGATGGTAGGTAATTATCAATGATGCCAGGTTATCCGCTTGAAATCGATTTATGTTTCGGTTGTCCGCTCAAGGGAGAGACAGGAGAGTTCCGAAACCTAGTATGTAGAGGGTGCTTTTTTATAGAAGAGATGAATCTTACATCAGACACCCAGTCTTTCTTGGTATGGTCGGATTCTTACCGACTAAACACCTCTCCTGCTGTTGGTTCCGTTCCGGGCATAAGTCTATAAACCTTCCATCTTCTTATCTCTCATTTCCTCTTCCGCATTCTTCAAGCGGCCTAAAGACGAACAACTTAGTTGACAACTATGTTGTCGACAATGTTGTATACCATACGAGGGTGAAGATAGCGGTTGTCGACCAGGTTGTAAACATCATTTCTGTGAAGGTTTCCGTCGAGTGAACTATAGTCGTTTCAGCCGGAGGAATTATTTGAAAATGGACGACGATCTTCTATTATATACTAGCTGACCCGCGAACTTTGTTTCGCCTAAATTGTTGATTGAAATAATGGGTAATAATCTCAGTTGGTTCAGCAGCGAGATTTTCATGTTTACATGGATGTAAGTTGTATCACAGAACAGATACATGAATTTATTTAGCGTATGGCATACATGGATTTAGTTATAATCAGTTAAAATTATTGCACACATTCACATTTCGCCATAAAACACACAAGTGTATATCCAAAAGTAAAAAAATTAGAAATGAAGCATAAACACAAATACAAATATAAATATAAACACAAATATAGCACGGTTTGAAGTTAAATTCTAAAATCGAGACCATTAATCCAGTCCAGCACAGAGTCAGTGGCCTCATAGAAGTCGCTCATTTCTCCTCCGTATGCAGTAAGAGGGCACTCCATTGCAATATGGTGGATGGAGATACATGAAAATCAGATACATGAGAATAATATATTAATTACTGGTTATGGGCCATTTTGGATTCAGTTATTTCCGCAAATATATTTATTACCCAAATAAAAATTCAAAAACATTTCAAAAATAAAGAGAAATAATGAAAATTGAAACTGATCGTCCAAATCCGATTTACTTGACATTTCGGTAAAAATTCACTGTTCCAACAACTTGAGATATTTACCCGCTTTTTGATCTGGTAAAAGCTTTTCTTGTTCTATGCAAATGACACAGTAATTGTACACATCGCCATCAAATGGCAATAATATCAAATATAGTACCTTCACGAATACGTCATCAATCGTAGCGACACCTAATGGTCTTATTCAAAAGAATGGAAAGCATTTCCTACATGAACTAATTTTTCATAAAAATTTTTAAAGTTCTAATGTATTTTATAATAACCAGGACGTAGACGAATCCATAAATGAAGTTTCATAACAAACAGTGCATCCGATCTTGAGTTATAAATGGTGAAACCAACAAATTTGTTATATATGTATATTATACAGGGTGAGTCTTTGACTTGTACATATATTTTGACTATAGATTCCTCTCATCAAACGAAACACTTTTTTCCCATACCATTTTGAAAAATTAGGTTTCGTTTGGAAGATACAGGGTGTCAAAAATCCATGAAATTAACACTATACAGAATAATCTGAATGCTGTCCTGAGTTAAATCTCATCGAAAATTATTTTTCTCTGGTCTCTCAACAAGTTACCAACGTTGTCAGAATGTTTTTCAACTTTGTCAAGACTAAAATCTCTATGATGAAATATACATTTTATATGCAGTTTCTATTTGAAATTCATTGTTACCGGTCCTTCAGCAAAATATCTATCGAAACAATATAACTCGACACCAGAACGAGACTACTATTACATCAATTCACTGAAAGTCATTTACATAATCATCACCTGTTTGCTTCATTCTCTGTAAATAAATGAAGCGTGAAATTTGTTTATGCCGTGCTGACTAACGTTTTAGGTTGGACTGGTTGGAGCACAGAGCATCGCGGGTACATCTACGGCCTTCTGAAGGGAAGAGTGGCCTACTCTTCCCTTCAGAAGGCCGTGGATGGCAACTGAAATTAGGAACGTAGCGCTATATTGGCGAGAATCAGAACTACTCTTTTGGCATTTTCAAAGAGCAACGCCTAGACGCCTTTAGCGATTATGATAGTTCATCCGCTAACGATAGGGGACGTACTGCTTTCTTGAGTTCGCATTGTTTGAAGAGAAAATCGGCAATCTGGCATCGTCTTCTCTATAGTTCTGTGCTTTATCACATAGAATGTGGTAAGCTTAGGTCATTGACCCTGAATCATATGACTTTGGTTAATGGAGTTAGGATAGGTTAGTGAAAAACCATTTTTTATGCGATCGTTTTAGAATATCGAGGAAAATATGAACAAATTATTAGTGTCTATAAACTAAACTTCAGGACAATCGAAGAAGGAACTTATTTTGGTGGGAGAAATATAGCTTTTCAATTGCCGAAATGATCGGACAAAACTAAGTGTTTTGTTAGGAAATATCGTGTTTGTAACATTCCTATTCAAATAAGGTTAGTGCTTGAGTATTTTCTAATTGTATCAACCAGAACACCTAATAATCACCTCAATTTCAATCGAAAAGTATGAACTTTGAGGTGTTTGCAGAGAATTGATCCGGGCACGCATTAGGCTCAACTTTTTTTTTCAAATGGCTATATCTCTTTCACAGAGCCGAATTCGGAAAAATGGAAAATGAAAAAAAGGTTTCCTTTAGCATCAAGAATCTACAGTTAAAATATATGTACAAGTCAAAGACTCACCCTGTATATATATATAGATAATAATAAACGAGTTATGCGACGATATTGAGGCAGTACACTTCTAAAAAGAGGAGAATATGGACGAAGGAATGGTACCAGAATCAGTCTCAGTTTTCTCATTCCAGTTTAATGCTGAGTGTTTGTGTTCATCCTTCAATTGGATATCTCTCTCTAGGTTCAGATTTCTATATCTTCATTTTCGCAATTGGTATTTGGGTCTTTTGCGGTAAATTCTCGCTGTTTCCTCATCTTCAACGGGGTCGTAGTCAACTAACCTTCTAAGGTCGTCATTTGGATGATCACTAGCTCTTTCATAGGCATTTGCAGATTTTCGTTTGATGAATGTAGTAATGGACTCCCATTTTATGTCTTTTCGGATTTGTTCATTCCCAACAAACCAAGGGGCGTCTGATGCCCATCTCAGAAATTTGTTTTCTGTACTTTGTATCCTCTTTTTATGGGTTCTCGCTGCATAGCCCCATGCTTTTGATCCATATGCTAGCTGCGGTCTGGCGACTACTTTTATGATTCTCAATTTCGTGTTTCTATTCATTCGGCTTCTTCTGCCTATAATCGGGTATAACCTGCTACATTAGTTTCATCCACTGCATACTTAATGTGCTGTTTCCTCTGTCTAGTATTACTCCTAGGTATTTAGCTTCATTCTGCAATTCAATTTCATTATCGACTATGAATATTTTCGATTCCATCTTAGGTCTTCTCTTCTGAAGGAATATTACTTGACTCTTTTCTCCATTCATTTTTATTTTCCATCTGTTACACCATTGACTGATATAATGTGCAGCTTCTTGAAGTCTTTCATGAACTATTTTTGTATTTCTGTGCCTAATTGCTATGCCCGTATCTTTCATTTCTTCTTCATTATCTTCAATTGTAATTCTTCTAGGTCCTCATCGTCCTCTTCACAATAATTTATTCTTGGCTCCCTTGCTATAGTATCGGCAAGAGCGTTAGCTTTATCGCTCTTTGAATATGCTTTCCCATGCATTCATGCAATGGTGGAATTTGCGTTTTTTCATTGCGTAAATTTTTCTGCATTTTCAATGCGGAGAGTTTCGAAACCTAGTATACGAAAAAAGGGTGACCGCGTCCGCCTAAGAGAGGGTACGATATGAAGAATTCGCATTTATATACCGAATTCCGGACTATAAAAATGCGTCCGTACAAAAAGAGGTGTCCGCTCAAAGGAGGTGTCCGTAAGTAGAGGTTTCACATGACCTATTATGATTCTGAAGTAAAGTTATCTGTCTTGTTTTAAGAAATTTTATTATATTTTTCGATTTTCATATTGCTGAATATGCGTGGCATCCAAAAATAGATTGTAATATTCATCTGTTGCGCTGCTCTCCGTGTTGTTATTGACGATATACGAAATTTTAACATGAGAATTTTTTGAATCTGGTTCTGACTCAAAATACTGCGAGTTTTGCTAGGAAATAAAAATTGAGTTCAAATATCAATATTCATAATAAAATGAAAATATCGCGAAGAATGAAGATTTCTATTGACCTAAAACATTTTTTACAACCAGAAAACATCTGAAATGAATACATGACAGTGGACTATGAAAATATTTTATAAAATGAAGGAAAGGAAAATAATGACTGATTTGAAGTGTGGCCTGATAAAAATACAAAAATGGTTGATAGAAAAAAATGAGTTTTTTGCGTTTAGATTTCGAGCCCGATTAGACTTGAAATAGTACGAATGGAAGAGGATCTGATTCGTTTTCAACTCATCAAGCTCATACTAAAATCTGAATGCGATATATTGATTTCAGATAGTGTTACCATTTTTTGTCTTGCCTGTCCAGATGGAACGAAAGCACCGCGATTAGATGCCATGTTTACGCGCGTTTGGTGCGTCCAAAGGGTATCCACAATCACGCGATTACCGCGAGAAAATATATGGACATCAGTTACTACTAAAAACCTTAAATCATACGATTGCGATACCTCATAAGACATCTAAATTTCTACTTTGGACATCAACTGCCTTGCCACTCTGTATGAAATGTTTTCTGCGGAATTGACCACACTACCTTTTCTGGTTGATCGATATAGTACTTACTTACCTATTTTGTGCACTGTCCATTAGAAGTATACTATTAATCAGAACATCAGATTCGAATTATCTGAAACAAACGAAATTCGATGATTAAACTTCAAGGAAAAAACGAAAATCGATAATGGTTTGTAATAAGAGGATACGAATTAATGAAAATCGTCTGGAGTACTCGTATATCAGAAATTATTGTATACTAGCAATAATGTCTCGGTTGATTTTTGGCAATATTTATTATTTCCCTATATCAAAGTACTCTTGGGTTATAGCCAGTAAGAAAAATAATCTTTTTTTTTTCAAACTACTACTTTTCGCCACTGACTTGCAGCATCTACAGACCTGGATGTACAAGGTGTCTCATTATGAATTACTCGATGGCTATCTCCGTTATTTTTGATCACCCTGTATAGTTCAAATTAGCGAATCTGATGACAAAATTGACATATGTCAATCGCTTGTCAGATTTTTCACATATGTATTGCTTATTTTGAATGGGACACCCTGTATAATTTGAAGTTTATCGATTCTCCTTAAAAATATACTTAATTCGATGTATCACAGGCGAACTCACGTTTTTAAGATATTAACAATTGAAAATCGAAGTTTTATTTATATTGATATACATATTGATATACTATCAACAAAAATAGATTATTGCAAGAACATATTCAACTTCTGCATAAAAAAATGAAGTGGATGGAATTCAAAAACCAACGAACAAAGTATGTGAGAGAAAAAAAACTTCGGCATAATAGTGATGGACAACGTCAACAAAGGATGAAAAATAATCAACATAACCAACAAGCAAGTAAAATCGCAATCATGCGATCAAACGGATCAAGGCAACTCTGTGATACCATATGAACTACCATCCACAGAAAACGTACCATCCCAACGGAAAGAAGAAGAAAATGGAACTAACCTTACAGTAACCCCAACTTCTCAATCCCAGTCCCAGATGTCATGGAAAACAGCGATTTCAAAAACACGCAAACAACATCAAGAGAAAACTACAAATGATTTGGAATGCAAAGTCATAAATGAAAACACCAACCAGCGGAAATTCGGCAGGCACTATCTTCCAAGAAAACAAAGAAGTTCTGATATAGGAACAGGCGACTGTGACAAAAACACCACTTTTCGATCAATCAAAAATTAGCACGACGAAAAAAAACTCTGGCTTTTCATTTCCCGAGTAAAGAAAACAGTCCAAGAAACAGAAGAAATAAAATAGAAGAATACATACACAACAGGTGCAAAATAGATAAACAGCAAGTATCAGTTGAAGAATTGAAAACAAAAACAGAAGAATACAAAAGCTTCATTAAAGGAGTTCCGATAGGTCAGAAAGAAAGAATTTACTTCAAGGATTTCTGGCCTTGCGGGGTGGCATTTTACCGCTTCAGTTTCTCAAGAGATCATCATTTTTGAAAGAAGACACAACAATCAATACAAAAGTAGAAATACCTTATTGCCAAAAGCTGAGCATTTTAAACCAAAATGTACAATGATAGGATAAATGTATTCCTATAACTATTGCATGACAAAAAACCTCATATAATTTTACTGTAACATATCTGAATTTCCTACCCAGCAATAAAATAAAATGCACCGTTGCCAGACTCCATGGCTTCCAACTTTGCAACGTCTATTGTCGAAACGTGGAACTACGTTGAATGAACTTATTTGATATTATTTTATAATTCTATGAATGATGAATATTAGTACGACTTCAAGCAATACTTTAGGCAATTCGCATCTTTATAAATAGGAGATTTTAATCATATCGAAGATCCACCAAGAAGTAAACTCGTTCTTCTGTGACCATCGAAGAAACACGATTCTGTGGAAGAAAAACTAACCTCCGAAACGTAAACGAATGAAAGGGCTCTCTTTTACTGCACTTTCACTGGGCTGCTGTGTGTTTTCACTTTCATGCTGGTTCACAATAGTGTTCCTTTGAAATGGAGTTCCTCTTCTAGGAATCCACCATTTTTAGTATACTTTAAAGACGCTTCTTAGTTCTTTGTTATCTGGTATGTACAATGTCCCCATTTAAATAACTGTTTCATTTCACAGGATTTAATCTCATGTAAGCTTGTTCTATTTTATTATTGCATTTCTATTGAATATTGTGGAACTCTGTTCTGCTACCAACCCATTTGGAATATTCTTATACTGTTCGTAAGGTCTACTGCACATTTAACTATTCACTTGACACTATGGTATAGGCATTTGGAGTTGTTGCTTTCAGTATAATATTTTACGTACAATAATCAATGGTTTGGAGGCCTAGGGTAAACTGTTTATATCGTCTGTGCCAAGGAAAACATCCCCCACAACAGCGGCAGTGAGAATTCCTCTGGGAGTTCTATAACAAACGTCCCCAGTAAACATAGCCTCGTCTTCGGGCCATGGCGAGCCAGGCAAGTGAAGGATTGCTTCGATCTGGTTCCACCGTTCATCAGTTAACAGGAAATATAAAGAGTTTATCGTCACTTCCAAACCAACGCGACTGCTAGGATCTCACACATAACACTTGGAAGGAAAGATTCTCACACTAGGAACTACAAGGATACTGCTTATGAATTTCATTAATAATCAGGTGACACACTCTATATGCCTATAACCTTTGGATAACATTGGATGTATTGGATTCTGCTTTTTATCACAATTGTGCCAGTAATAACCTTACCGGAGTATAGGAAGTTCCATATTGTACATATCACCAGTGCTCGTCTTATTAATAATTGTTCTATGGATTGTAAACATATCATCTGTAATGCTAGAAGGTTTTTTGCTTTGAGTTTCAATTGATTCTTGTTCGTTTTTCCTTCATATGGCTATGGTTCCCCGAACTATGGTGCTGGACGAATAAAGGCTCTTGTTCCATCTTTATGTCCAATCTAGTGTATTATTTATCTATTTCACCTCATTATTTTCCATCCTATATTTCACTAATCTGAGTTATCACGAATCTGAATTACTACGACATAACATAGAGTTCTACCACTATAGACGATCACATCACAAGCCAAAAATATAAGTATAGAACCCCCTTTAACGTAATTCTACCCTCAGCTCTTTCGAGCAGGGTTGCCCCTTTTCTCTTTTTCATAATGTTCCTAGGATTTACAAACCTGGAATGTTACAATACTAACCGATACTTGGATGAAAAAGAAGGAACTAGAAGACATTAACGAACCTAATGGGGTACAACATTACAGCAGACTTTTCAAGCACGGGCGGATACAGGGGGGGGCCATGGGGGCCATGGCCCCCCCTTGGACCCCGAAATTGACGATAATCCCTTTAAAAGTAGTCCTATAACGTTGATGCCTCCCCCCTGAAAGACTCCATGCCCCCCCCCCCCGAAAGACTTCATGGCCCCCCCTGAAAAACTGGCTGGATCCGCCAGTGTTTTCAAGAGTCAACAGAAAACATGGAGGCGTAGCAATTATAACTGACAAAACTATAGAATCAATGGTACTAACAATCACCACGAGCTTAGCTGAAGAAATCAACTTTGAATGTTGTGCAATTGAAATAAATGAACTAAAAACAGTTTTAATGGGTATCTACAAGGCGCCCTCGGCAAACCAAGGTATATTCTGTGAAAAGATGGATAACCTTCTGAATTTTATTACTAGAAGATATCGACAAAAACATTTTTATTTTTAAGGTGACTTCAACATAAATATAAGCCAATCCACCAAGTTAAGTCAAGAACTTTTGAATATGGAACCTTCAAGAATAACAGATTACTGCTCAACATGTATAGATAATATATTTTCTAATATCAAAAATTACCATTCTGAGACCTACGAGCCGCACATCCCAGATCACAAAGCACAAGTTCTAACAGAACATCCAACGAGGAGTTAACTGATGAGACACCAGATAAAGCTTTTGACCAGTTTATGAACAAACTGAACAGAGAATTCGAAGATTCATCAGAAAGAAAAAAAAATCAAGAAAAAAGTTGATGAAAGGAAGGTTACATGGTACACAACAGAGTTGAGGGAACTTGAAATTATGCTTGACGTTGTTGAAGTCATTACAAGAACAACAAGTACAAATGGAAACATGTACAGGAAGCTAAAGAAAGAATATAAGGAGAAAATAAAGATGGCTGAAAAGCAAGCAAATCATCAGTGCATACACCAAGCAGATAATACTCAAAGGGCACTGTGGACAGTAATTAAAGGAACCATAACGAATAAAAAACAACCCTGCTCAGACTCAAAACACCATTTTCGGTGGACAGAAAATTGTTCAAGAAGAAAGTTATCGGACTGTTGCTGGACAGTCAATTTCTTTGACGACTTTTACATTTTTCGTAATGTTTTTGGAAATAAACTTATTGTATTGTATCATATTATTATACAGGGTGTCTCATTTAAAAGTGTCCATCCTCAATAACTAAACAACGAATCAGAATTTGTGAAAACACTCAGAAAGGTCGATTTTTGATGACAGAGTCTGGGTCTGGGATAAAAAGCTTAGTCCCAATAATTTGAATAGGGAAAGTGGGTAGTATTGTAGAACAAATGTATGCATGGATTCAAATTCGTATGAACCTGCAGTTTGTGTTCTTATAAGTGAAAATTCACAAAGGTAATTACAAAGTGTTAAATGCCTTTTTTCCCTTCACGATTATCAAAATCTGCACTGCCAGGCCATACGCGAAGAGTTTCAATAATTTGTATTGCAGAATTATTAGAGGTGCGTTTATCAGTTCTAAATACAAATTACAAAATGGTTTACACGTTGAAGGAGAGGAAGGAAATGTTGAAATTTATTTCCAGAACAATGACTGTCCTAGGGCTTCTGCGAGGTTTTTTCTTCTTCATATTTTAAGCCTGTGGCTTGTATTTTCCAGGTTTTTTAATAAACAATATTCATATAAAACGACATATTCTTTCGTACCCTTCTAATTCTATAGACGAAAATGTTAGTGGTTTGTAGGGCTGGGTGACAGTAAAACAATCCTTTTCGATTGGCCGACGTTTCGAGTAAATTTTACTCTTTTTCAAGGCTTAAATGAAATAAAATCACAGTTAAAACAATATCACAAATACAAATGACAACGATGGTCAATAAACGATACAACAAGAAATGATGAAGGCGAACACATCAAACTGAAAACAAAAACTCACCGAATTGATGAGATTGAAATACACCCTTCACAGGGAGGTAGGTGAGTCATATAATTTCCTCTTCTCTATATTAGTCATTTAAAATCATAATCTTTCTGAAAATGGTTGTCTACTATTTAGACCAGAACATATGAAAATATGTCAGCTGATCGATTCGAAACGAATACTCGTCAATCACGCATCTGTAGGACTCGATGTTGTCATATTTATCCTTCTTCGACTATTTTTAACTCTCTCCAACAAATTATGATATATTACGCTAAGGTTCTGAGTGTCTGTCCTCAAATTAACGGTGTTATGTAATTTGATTTGTATCATCTCACTGATACTTCTTCTAATATAATTACTTTCCCTGTCTAATAATTTGAAATTGGGAAAGTCGAAAATATGACCGGTATTGAAATGGTGTTGGGCTAAGGCAGTTTTCTCTTTTTTTGCTCTATTTGTTGGCTTACAGTCATTAGAATGCTGGTTTATTCTAGAGCCTATATATTGCTTAGTCATCCCAACATAGCTTTTATCGCAGCCTTCACACTTTACCTCGTATACTACGTTAGACGTTTCTACTTTCTTGGTTTCATCTTTTACTTTGGTGTAAATTTGGCCCATTTTATTGATCGGATAAAAAGCAAGAGTGCAATCTAATGTTGACCTTTCTACGATTCTTTTGATTGCTTCAGACAATCCCTTTGTATAAGGAAATCTGAAATGTTTAAATGTAGTCTGTTTCTCTATTGGTTTATTTATATTTGATGTTTTATATTTATATTCATTTATGATTTTTCGCACTAACGATCTAGGATAATTGTTGAGTGCCAACATCTCAACCACTCTCCTCTCATTTTCTTGATGATATTGTTCATGACTCAGATGGTAAGATCTATACAAAAAAATTTTTATTGTTCCAATTTTCTGAGACATGGGGTGATGCGAGTTGTAGTTAAGAAGTCTACCAGAAGAGGAAGGTTTAGTAAACCAATTAGTCACCAGCCTACCACCATCACCTCTCATGACCATCATGTCCAAAAACGCAATTTTACCGTCGGTTTCTTCCTCAATGGTGAACTGCAACCTAGGATTGAAGCCATTAAAGACTTCCATTAACTGATCTTTACAATTCATAGGAATCGTGAGGAAAGTATCATCCACGTATAGTTTCAAAATAGGAACAAAAAATGTGAGCCTTCTCAGACATTGACATATTAACTCGATCATGTAGACAACCATTTTCAGAAAGATTATGATTTTAAATGACTAATATAGAGAAGAGGAAATTATATGACTCACCTACCTCCCTGTGAAGGGTGTATTTCAATCTCATCAATTCGGTGAGTTTTTGTTTTCAGTTTGATGTGTTCGCCTTCATCATTTCTTGTTGTATCGTTTATTGACCATCGTTGTCATTTGTATTTGTGATATTGTTTTAACTGTGATTTTATTTTATTTAAGCCTTGAAAAAGAGTAAAATTTACTCGAAACGTCGGCCAATCGAAAAGGATTGTTTTACTGTCACCCAGCCCTACAAACCACTAACATTTTCGTCTATAGAATTAGAAGGGTACGAAAGAATATGTCGATTAATCAACCTGGTTTCTTCCAACACATAGGGGAGGAATATGGTATTGAGGCAATGAATTCACTTAAATCATGGTCGAACATCAGTAAAAAGTTAGCAGCAGTAAGGAACAGGAGAATTTTTCTGTTACAGTGTAGACAGAGACAGGTAACACCGAACCATATAACCAATAACTTCAGATGTCTATATGAGTTAAACGCTGGAGAACACCCTTTTTGTAAAGAACTTGACAATATGGTGTCAAGATTCAAAAAGTCTATCCTTAATGTCGAAATCAAAATCACGTTGTGGAAGTTGAAGAAACATAACGTCACATTTGACAACCTTGTGAAGAAGTCCAAACAGTTGTTACCGGAAATAATTTTTAAGAATTTTAGAAATAAGACACAAATATCATATGATAAACTCTTTGATTCCATTAGAGAGAAAAATATTAGGAAGTTGTTGAAATTGTGTGAGGGGGCGACCACATTCAGACTAGCAGAGAACAATAAGTTAATTTATAACTACACCGACATCAACTTACCTATTCGAGTCAAGAATGTCCTTTCCATGGGACCAAAATTCTCAATAAATGTTGATTTTAAGAACTCTAATATACCGTTAATCATAAAAGACATTGAATACTTCATGTCGTGTCGTGAACAAACACCAGATGATGAAAGAAATGAACTTAGATTAAGATTGGTCAATACAATCACGAATCATTTTAATAGAATAAATAATATTCATCAGCACATAGACGTAATTGAAAGAGATTATTTTTACACCAAAAAATATTTAATTGAACACCCTGAATGCATAGTATGTCGTTCTGATAAAGGTAACTCTACAGTGATAATGTATCGTCATGAATATATGACACATATACATCTTATGTTGAGAGATAGTAATACTTATAGAATTTCAAACTCAGACCCAACTAAGAAATTTCAAAAAACAAGTAATGCTATAGTAAATGAATTAAAAGCCTTAAATGTAATAGATGAAACTCAGTCAAAGAAGTTAAAACGTCATAACGCTGTAATACCAAAATTATATGGTTTACGTAAGACACATAAGAATGCGATCAGTTTCAGACCAGTAGTTAGTTGCATTGACTCTCCCTCCTATAATTTATCACATTTAATACATCAAATATTATCACCTATTGTCTCCACTTCTGAATATAATGTAAACAATTCCCTGCAGTTTGCTGAGTTTATCAACACATGCCAAATACCAGAAAATTATGTATTAGTGTCTCTTGATGTAGTCTCCTTGTACACCAACATCCCTAAACAATTGGTTCTTGACATTATAAAGAGGAAGTGGCATTTCATATCCGCATACACTGACATACCTCAAGAAACGTTTATTAACATAATAAATTTTATTTTTGACACGAGCTACTTCTCTTTTGATGGAATCATCTTTCAACAACTTGACGGTTCTGCCATGGGAAACCCCGCTAGTCCATCTATAGCTAATTTGGTCATGATCGAGTTAATATGTCAATGTCTGAGAAGGCTCACATTTTTTGTTCCTATTTTGAAACTATACGTGGATGATACTTTCCTCACGATTCCTATGAATTGTAAAGATCAGTTAATGGAAGTCTTTAATGGCTTCAATCCTAGGTTGCAGTTCACCATTGAGGAAGAAACCGACGGTAAAATTGCGTTTTTGGACATGATGGTCATGAGAGGTGATGGTGGTAGGCTGGTGACTAATTGGTTTACTAAACCTTCCTCTTCTGGTAGACTTCTTAACTACAACTCGCATCACCCCATGTCTCAGAAAATTGGAACAATAAAAAAAATTTGTTGTATAGATCTTACCATCTGAGTCATGAACAATATCATCAAGAAAATGAGAGGAGAGTGGTTGAGATGTTGGCACTCAACAATTATCCTAGATCGTTAGTGCGAAAAATCATAAATGAATATAAATATAAAACATCAAATATAAATAAACCAATAGAGAAACAGACTACATTTAAACATTTCAGATTTCCTTATATAAAGGGATTGTCTGAAGCAATCAAAAGAATCGTAGAAAGGTCAACATTAGATTGCACTCTTGCTTTTTATCCGATCAATAAAATGGGCCAAATTTACACCAAAGTAAAAGATGAAACCAAGAAAGTAGAAACGTCTAACGTAGTATACGAGGTAAAGTGTGAAGGCTGCGATAAAAGCTATATTGGGATGACTAAGCAATATATAGGCTCTAGAATAAACCAGCATTCTAATGACTGTAAGCCAACAAATAGAGCAAAAAAAGAGAAAACTGCCTTAGCCCAACACCATTTCAATACCGGTCATATTTTCGACTTTCCCAATTTCAAATTATTAGACAGGGAAAGTAATTATATTAGAAGAAGTATCAGTGAGATGATACAAATCAAATTACATAACACCGTTTATTTAAGGACAGACACTCAGAACCTTAGCGTAATATATCATAATTTGTTGGAGAGAGTTAAAAATAGTCGAAGAAGGATAAATATGACAACATCGAGTCCTACAGATGCGTGATTGACGAGTATTCGTTTCGAATCGATCAGCTGACATATTTTCATATGTTCTGGTCTAAATAGTAGACAACCATTTTCAGAAAGATTATGATTTTAAATGACTAATATAGAGAAGAGGAAATTATATGACTCACCTACCTCCCTGTGAAGGGTGTATTTCAATCTCATCAATTCGGTGAGTTTTTGTTTTCAGTTTGATGTGTTCGCCTTCATCATTTCTTGTTGTATCGTTTATTGACCATCGTTGTCATTTGTATTTGTGATATTGTTTTAACTGTGATTTTATTTTATTTAAGCCTTGAAAAAGAGTAAAATTTACTCGAAACGTCGGCCAATCGAAAAGGATTGTTTTACTGTCACCCAGCCCTACAAACCACTAACATTTTCGTCTTCTTATTATTTAATTCAATAAGGAACACAGAACGGGGTAAAGTTTTGTGGAGGCTCTAAAAAGGCGATCGGCGAAGCCGATCGCGGGGGTCGCTCGCGACCCCCGGCGAGAGGGCGACGGGGGCTCCGGAAAGGGGAAGGACGGGGGCTCCCGCGAGTGTCTTTGGATTTTTTTTCCGAGTTCGGGAAGTATTTTAAAAAAATTCGCGAAAAAGGTCGAAATCGACCGATAGACCCGGGAACTCAGGCATAAGGCTTTTTTCCGGGGGCCCCCCGACGTCGCGGCTATTTTTCCGACGACGGCCCGTATCCTCTCCTAATCCTTGACGCAAAGCGTTTTTCGACGAGGTCCTCCGGGTGTCCGCAAGAAATTCCCGAAATTTTGACGTTTCTCGAAAACGGTAAAAATTTCCGATCCGGCCAAAAATTATCGACAGAACCAGAGAGTTTCAGTTATTCCGATGACTTTTCACGTTGAATGTAGGTTAGGGTTCGTGACAACGGCTTTCAAAGTTTGACGGGACGCACAGATGTCCGTTTTTAGGTTGGGTTTTTTCGACGTTTCGAGACGTCACAGTTGACGAGTGCCGTGAATTCAGTAGGTTCTGTGGATATCGTCCATAAAATCGGATAACTTTGACGTGCATTCTATGCATCTATGCTTTGAACAAATGAGCACGTCATATGACGCCATATTGGCTTTGCGGAATGTTTTCGTAAAGAATTTTCGAGAGCGGTAATTTATGGAAAAAACGGAACTGAAACGTAGCAGTAAGTATGCAAATATGGGATTGTCGTACAAAATGCGATGTTTGAATTTTTTCAGGATGTCTTTGTGGAACTCTTCATGCTTTTATGGGAATCGATATCTTGGATATTTTCGACCGAATGATACCTAGCCTTATTCCGAGTGTATCGAAAAATGACACGTTACAATTAGGACGTTTTAGCATTGATTTCAAATGAAATGGAATCAAGGTGAGGATTTTCCTACGGGGTTTTTTGATAACGCCTCTTGAAAACTGTTTGCCGTGGGGAACTGAAAATCGAGTTTTTCGAATAAAATGAAGCAGCTGGGGGCCAAATATGATCGGATATCATGTTTCACGTTGCTTTTCAAAGGTTCGTAATGAAATTTCCCGATTTTCCTAGGGTTTTGTGAAATTTTGAATGAATTTCGAATTTTCTTTTTCCAGCCAAACGACAAGGTGAAAATCGAGTATTTGGAATGAAATAAAGCTCCGATCTGCTCGGATCTCATGTTTTACGTCGTTTTCCGAATGGTTTGTGATGGAATTTCCCGATTTTCCCAGGTTTTTGTGAAATTTTGGATGAAATTTTTGATTTGAGCTTTCAGGTCGAATAGGTGGGTGGAAAACAATGTAAGTAGTAGAGATTAACTTTATTATACCTTCTTTTATTGAAATTGACCTTTTTTTCAGTTGATTTGCGTATAATTTCAACGATTCGCTGAGAATACACGGCCAGCATTTTCCTAATGCTTATAATAGATGGCGCAGCAGTAAAAACTTTACTGTTACCATTGAGTTTAAATATTTAAACTCAATGCTGTTACATAATTTTTTTCGCAGATGGCTGAAATAAAAGCGATATTTTCGTATCCGAGGTAACGAAGAAAAAATGCACGTTTAAAAGTCGCCATTTCAGATTTTCAGACCGTTTTTGTAGAAATGTGGCGATATTGAGGAAAAACGATGCCGAAACCTCGATTTTTGAACGAATAGGTATGTAATTATGGAAATGTCGTGCGAAACGTGATATTAATTTTAGATTTTCTTTCAGAATGCCTGTGGAAATCTTTGTTTTCATGGGAATGGATATCCCGGATGTTTTGGAATGAAAAAGACCTCATGCAAAGAAGAAGACGATGAAATATGAAATCCCGCATCATTTTTGAGGAAAATCGAGGATAATTGAAACATATTCAGGTGAGCATGAATGAAAAACGTTTGGGGGCCCAATTTCATTTTTTCCGAAGATTTCTAATGTAATTTCCCGGTTTTCCAAGGATTGTGTGAAACATTTAACGAATTTCGAATTTTCTTTCTTTCAGGCTGTTTTCTTTTGAGATGATCGTTTGAAACTGGAAGAATATGACTGAATTTGGACGGAGGAATTGCTATGCTGAGGGATTTCTTGGAGGATTTTCGTGGGAATGCAGAAATGATGCAGATTTGTGGAAGAAAAATTGGAAAATTCCAGAGTAATTCCGTGAACAGTGCAATCCAAAAATACAGAAGAGGACCCCCTGGCTGATTTCTCGCAGTTGAAGAGGATAGATGGAAATGAAAGAATTTAAAGTGTACCAAAGTGATATGTTAATAATTGCATTTTGTAACTATTCCATTGTATACATTGTAGCCTTTGAATAAACAATAAATAATCGTTATAATCTTGAATTTTTTGAATTTTAATTCAACAATTCCCAAAGTTTTTAATTCTCGAAGTATCAATTACATTTACATTCGAAAGAGAACTTGAATGAAAGAGAATCGAATCGAGGTAAGCATAATTACTGTATCTGCATATTCCATTCTTGAATATAACGAGATGTTAAAAATTCCCAAAATGTTAATTTTCTATTTCATTCGTTGTTTCACCGATGTCAATAAAGAAGTCAGCTGTTCGTTGTCGGTCACGATGCCATTTCATTGGTAAGGATTAGGAAGTTCGAGGGAAACGTAGAGGTTACGTATATTTCGAGGGACGATAAGAAATTAGATGACGACGATGGAAATATTACACTGAAATATTATCAGTTCGGTTCCGAGATACGATTGAGAATTATCAATGACATTCGGGATTCGAAGAAGACGGAATAAAGCGATCGAAAGATTTCACGTAAGAGTGTGAGGTTATGGTCGAAGATATTCACATGAATGAGCGAAAGACACACGTTCCACGACATAGTGCAATGTGTCAGAGTGAGATACAATAACGAAATAGACATGTCTATTGTATCCCTGCACGAAATAGACATGTCTATTGTATCCCTGCACGAAATAGACATGTCTTTTGTATCCCTGCACGAATGATATCTATGTTCCTTCACAGCCGTGGAACATACAAGTGTAACGTTGTAACATTCTATGGTGGTCGATGTCCGTCATAGAGTTTGACACCTGTATTCTATGGTTGTCGATGTCCGTCATAGAGTGACACGAGTGTCAAGTTGTGACATTCTATGGTTGTCAATGTCCGTCATAGAGTGAACCGAGTGTCAAGTTGTGACATTCTATGGTTGTCCATGTCCGTCATAGAGTTTGACACCTGTATTCTATGGTTGTCGATGTCCGACATAGAGTGACACGAGTGTCAAGTTGTGATATTCTATGGTTGTCAATGTCCGTCATAGAGTTTGACACCTGTATTGTATGGTTGTCGATGTCCGTCATAGAGTTTGACACCTGTATTCTATGGTTGTCGATGTCCGTCATAGAGTGACACGAGTGTCAAGTTTTGATATTCTATGGTTGTCGATGTCCGTCATAGAGTTCGACACCTGTATTCTATGGTTGTCGATGTCCGTCATAGAGTGACACGAGTGTCACATTCTATGGTTGACAATGTCCGTCATAGAGTTTGATACCTGTCCTTTGCAGAATGTTTTCGTTGAAAATTTCTAGAAGAAACGATAAATCGTAGATCTTTGAACGAATGTTGAGGAAAGTGTGTAAATATGGGATTGTCGTACAAAATTTAATGTTAAACTCTAACTTTCTTCAGGATGTCTTTGTGGAAATCTTAATGTTTTTTTTTGAGAATTGGTATCTTGGATATTATCGACTGAATGATAGCCTATGGAACAGATCATGATGAAATACGATATCTGATATCATTTTCGGGATATTCCAAGTGAATTGGAAAATGTAACTTGCAATCACGACGACATATCAAGAGTTTATCAGATACATCGCGTTCATTGATATAAATATCAACAACCGCCATGGATCCGACACGAACTTGCCAAAACGACGACATATGTTGGCAATTCAGTTTCAGAATGTTCTTTTATGTTGTCTTTCGAATAAATGGAAAGGAAAGCGATTGCCTAAGATTTGGTTGAATTTGGATAATTTGACGTGAAAAAATCTGCCAAATTATATATCATCTTATATTTTATAGCAAAGACCCTCGGGCGTAATGGCTCAGGTCGATGCAATCTATGTACGAGTTATTTGGAGCGAAGCAGCGCCGGCGCGGTTAGCACTTGGATGGGTGACCGCCAGTCAGAGAAATGCAAGATTTTGAATAAATTTCGTTTTTGGGGCGAATTGTGTATATATTATCCTCGATTCAATAAAGTTTACTCATTTTAGCAGAAATTTAAAACTATTTGGATGGAAATGGGGTCAATTTTTAACATGACATTAGATATCTTGGCCGCAGGGCCCGCAAGACACATTTCATTATAAGCTGTGTGTTGGAAGCTTTTATGAGAATGGATGTTTTGATTATTTCTGACCGAATAATAGACTGTGGAAAAGAAATGTGGAAATACAATATCTGATATCATTTTCAAGATATTACAACTTTATCGAAAATTTAGAGAGTTACAATTAGGACGTTTGAGCAGTTATTACAAATGAAATGAATGAAGGTGAGGATTTTCATACAGGGTTTTTCGTCATAGTCATTCTTTTACTTTCGCAGGTTCCCATGTTTAACGAAAATCAATACAGGGATGTCGATGATATTGGGAGTGTTTTGTGGAAATATTCGAGTTGAAGAAGCATTTGAGTTTTTGGGGTGAGTGAATATTGGGCCGGGGGTTTTTTGGGGTTCTTTTCGCATAGAGTGCATATAATATTTTGACATTTTCGCTTTCAATGGAAAGCGAATGCGTGAATATTGGGCGAGGGTTTTTTTTGGGGTTCTTTTTGCATAGAGTGTTCGAGGCGGATCACAGAATATGCGTGCACAGAACATTTCGACGTTTTCATCGAAAAGAATTTTGGTTCTTCGAGACCATACTTTTTTTGGATTATGGTTGTCAAGGTTACTTCATACAGTTTGACATTTGTCAATACCTAACTATTGGTTTCTTTTACAGATGAATGCGAATCTAACTTTGAAGGTGGATCTACCGACAAGGCGAATCTACCAAAAAAGGCGAATCTATCAAAAAAGGCGAATCTATCGAAAATATTGATCGCCGGGCCCAAACTAGTCTTATTATTTAATTCATTAAGGAACACAGAACGGGGTAAAGTTTTGTGGAGGCTCTAAAAAGGCGATCGGCGAAGCCGATCGCGGGGGTCGCTCGCGACCCCCGGCGAGAGGGCGACGGGGGCTCCGGAAAGGGGAAGGACGGGGGCTCCCGCGAAAGTCTTTGGATTTTTTTTCCGAGTTCGGGAAGTATTTTAAAAAAATTCGCGAAAAAGGTCGAAATCGACCGATAGACCCGGGAACTCAGGCATAAGGCTTTTTTCCGGGGGCCCCCCGACGTCGCGGCTATTTTTCCGACGACGACCCGTATCCTCTCCTAATCCTTGACGCAAAGCGTTTTTCGACGAGGTCCTCCAGGTGTCCTGAATAAATTCTCGAAATTTTGACGTTTCTCGAAAATGGTAAAAATTTCCGATCCTGCCAGAAATTATCGATAAAACCAGAGAGTTTCAGTTATTCCGATGACTTTTCACGTTAAATGTAGGTTAGGGTTCGTGACAACGGCCTTCAAAGTTTGACGGGACGCACAGATGTCCGTTTTTAGGTTGGGTTTTTCCGACGTTTCGAGACGTCACAGCTCACGAGTGCCGTGAATTTAGTAGGTTCTGTGGATATCTTCCATAAAATCGGAGAGCTTTGACGTGCATTCTATGCATCTACGCTTCGAACAAATGAGCACGTCATATGCCGCCATATTGGCTTCGCGGAACGTTTTCGTGAAGAATTTTCGAGAGCGGTAATTTATGGAAAAAACGGAACTGAAACGTAGCAGTAAGTATGCAAATATGAGATTGTCGTACAAAATGTGATGTTTGAATTTTTTCAGGATGTCTTTGTGGAACTCTTCATGCTTTTATGGGAATCGATATCTTGGATATTTTTGACCGAATGATACCTAGCCTTATTCCGAGTGTATCGAAAAATGACACGGATGGAATCAAGGTGAGGATTTTCCTACGGGGTTTTTTGATAACGCCTGTGGAAATCGTTTGCCGTGGGGAACTGAAAATCGAGTTTTTCGAATAAAATGAAGCAGCTGGGGGCCCAATATGATCGGATGTCATGTTTCACGTTGCTTTTCAAAGGTTCGTAATGAAATTTCCCGATTTTCTCAGGGTTTTGTGAAATTTTGAATGAATTTCGAATTTTTTTTTTCCAGCCAAACGAAAAGGTGAAAATCGAGTATTTGGAATTAAATAAAGCTCCGATCTGCTCGAATCTCATGTTTTACGTCGTTTTCCGAGTGGTTTGTAATGGAATTTCCCGATTTTCCCAGGTTTTTGTGAAATTTTGGATGAAATTTTTGATTTGAGCTTTCAGGTCGAATAGGTGGGTGGAAAACAATGTGAGTAGTCGAGATTAACTTTATTATACCTTCTTTTATTGAAATTGACCTTTTTTTCAGTTGATTTGCGTATAATTTCAACGATTCGCTGAGAATACACGGCCAGCATGTTCCTAATGCTTATAATAGATGGCACAGCAGTAGAAACTTTACTGTTACATAAATTTTTTCGCAGATGGCTGAAATAAAAGCGATATTTTCGTATCCGAGGTAACGAAGAAAAAATGCACATTTAAAAGTCGCCATTTCGGATTTTCAGACCGTTTTTGTAGAAATGTGACGATATTGAGGAAAAATGATGCCGAAACCTTGATTTTTGAACGAATAGGTATGTAATTATGGAAATGTCGTGCGAAATATGATATTGAATTTAGATTTTCTTTCAGACTGCCTGTGAAATCTCTGTTTTCATGGGAATGGATATCCCTGATGTTTTCGAATGAAATAGACCTCCTGCGAAGAAGAAGACGATGAAATATGAAATCCACATCGTTTTTGAGGAAATCGAGGATAATTGAAACATATTCAGGTGAGCATGAATGAAAAACGTTTGGGGGCCCAATTTCATGTTTTCCAAAGATTTCTAATGTAATTTCCCGGTTTTCCAAGGATTGTGTGAAACATTTAACGAATTTCGAATTTTCTTTCTTTCAGGCTGTTTTCTTTTGAGATGATCGTTTGAAACTGAAAGAATATGACTGAATTTGGACGGAGGAATTGCTATGCTGAGGGATTTCTTGGAGGATTTTCGTGGGAATGCAGAAATGATGCAGATTTGTGGAAGAAAAATTGGAAAATTCCAGAGTAATTCCGTGAACAGTGCAATCCACCACCTGACAGTGTTTGAAGGAACTTGGGCTGCATTTTCAACGTGACATTGGAAGTGAAATTGATGGAAAACTCTTTTGAAACGTGGATAAATGAACAAAATTCAAGGTGAGTGCAGGAGTTGAATGTTATTCGCAAGATTCTCATTCTGCATTTATAGGTTTCTGGTAAATTAAAGAGAAATAGAGTATTTTGAAAAGAATGAGAATTTTACATTATTTCAACTATTTTTCGGGCAGCTCCCGAAGGGAGCTGCCAATTCAGCTGTGGCCGAAGGTCACATGTATCAATAAAACTTTGTGTTGAATGAGCCCCGCAGGGGCTCTCCTCAAGACAGCCTTGACAGTTGCTGCTTCTTTCCTTAGGGCCACAAGTCACGAAATTTTTTCTGTATGACGGTTTCTCAAAATAACGGTTTTTTTTCAGCAATGGCCAATTGTTCCCCGCCCCTCGCAGAGTAATTCCGTGAACAGTGCAATCCAAAAATACAGAAGAGGACCCCTTGGCTGATTTTTCGCAGTTGAAGAGGATAGATGGAAATGAAAGAATTTAAAGTGTACAAAAGTGATATATTATTAATTGCATTTTGTAACTATTCCATTGCCTCTGAATAAACAATAAATAATCGTTATAATCTTGAATTTTTTGAATTTTAATTCAACAATTCCCAAAGTTTTTAATTCTCGAAGTATCACTTACATTTACTTTCGAAAGAGAATCGAATCGAGGTGCGTAGTGGCTCTCGAGATGTTAAAAATTCCCAAAATGTTAATTTTCTATTTCATTCGTTGTTTCACCGATGTCAATAAAGAAGTCAGCTGTTTCGTTGTCGGTCACGAAGCCATTTCATCGGTTAGGATTAGAAAGTTCGAGGGAAACGAAGAGGTTACGTATATTTCGAGGGACGATAAGAAATTAGATGACGACGATGGAAATATTACACTGAAATATTCTCAGTTCGGTTCCGAGATACGATCGAGAGTTATCAATGACATTCGGGATTCGAAGAAGACGGAATAAAGCGATCGAAAGATTTCACGTGAGAGTGTGAGGTTATGGTCGAAGATATTCACATGAATTAGAGAAAGACACACGTTCCACGACATAGTGCAATATGTCAGAGTGAGATACAATAACGAAATAGACATGTCTATTGTATCCCTGCACGAAATAGACATGTCTATTTTATCCCTGCACGAAATAGACATGTCTATTGTATCCCTGCAAGAATGATATCTATGTTCCTTCACAGCCGTGGAACATACAAGTGTAACGTTGTAACATTCTATGGTGGTCGATGTCCGTCATAGCGTTTGACACCTGTATTCTATGGTTGTCGATGTCCGTCATAGAGTGACACGAGTGTCAAGTTGTGACATTCTATGGTTGTCAATGACCGTCATAGAGTGAACCGAGTGTCAAGTTGTGACATTCTATGGTTGTCCATGTCCGTCATAGAGTTTGACACCTGTATTCTATGGTTGTCGATGTCCGACATAGAGTGACACGAGTGTCAAGTTGTGATATTCTATGGTTGTCGATGTCCGTCATAGAGTTTGACACCTGTATTGTATGGTTGTCGATGTCCGTCATAGAGTGTCAAGTTGTGACATTCTATGGTTGTCGATGTCCGTCATAGAGTTCGACACCTGTATTCTATGGTTGTCGATGTCCGTCATAGAGTGACACGAGTGTCACATTCTATGGTTGACAATGTCCGTCATAGAGTTTGATACCTGTCCTTTGCATAATGTTTTCGTAGAAAATTTCTAGAAGAAACGATAAATCGTAGATCTTTGAACGAATGTTGCAGAAAGTGTGTAAATATGGGATTGTCGTACAAATTTAATGTTAAACTCTAACTTTCTTCAGGATGTCTTTGTGGAAATCTTAATGTTTTTTTTTGAGAATTGGTATCTTGGATATTATCGGCTGACTGATAGCCTATGGAACAGATCATGATGAAATACGATATCTGATATCATTTTCGGGATATTCCAAGTGAATTGGAAAATGTAACTTGCAATCACGACGACATATCAAGAGTTTATCAGATACATCGCGTTCATTGATATAAATATCAACAACCGCCTTGGATCCGACATATGTTGGCAATTCAGTTTCAGAATGTTCTTTTATGTTGTCTTTCGAATAAATGGAAAGGAAAGCGATTGCCTAAGATTTGGTTGAATTTGGATAATTTGACGTGAAAAAATCTGCCAAATTATATATCATCTTATATTTTATAGCAAAAACACTCGGGCGTAATGGCTCAGGTCGATGCAATCTATGAACGAGTTATTTGGAGCGAAGCAGCGCCGGCGCGGTTAGCACTTGGATGGGTGACCGCCAGTCAGAGAAATGCAAGATTTTGAATAAATTTCGTTTTTGGGGCGAATTGTGTATATATTATCCTCGATTCAATAAAGTTTTCTCATTTAAGCAGAAATTTAAAACTATTTGGATGGAAATGGGGTCAATTTTTAACATGATATTAGATATCTTGGCCGCAGGGCCCGCAAGCCACATTTCATTATAAGCTGTGTGTTGGAAGCTTTTATGAGAATGGATGTTTTGATTATTTCTGACCGAATAATAGACTGTGGACAAGAAATGTGGAAATACAATATCTGATATCATTTTCAAGATATTACAACTTTATCGAAAATTTAGAGAGTTACAATTAGGACGTTTGAGCAGTTATTACAAATGAAATGAATGAAGGTGAGGATTTTCATACAGGGTTTTTCGTCATAGTCATTCTTTTACTTTCGCAGGTTCCCATGTTTAACGAAAATCAATACAGGGATGTCGATGATATTGGGAGTGCTTTGTGAAAATATTCGAATTGAAGAAGCATTTGAGTTTTTGGGGTGAGTGAATATTGGGCCGGGGGTTTTTTGGGGTTCTTCTCGCATAGAGTGCATAGAATATTTTGACATTTCCGCTTTCAATGGAAAGCGAATGCGTGAATATTGGGCGAGGGTTTTTTTGGGGTTCTTTTTGCATAGAGTGTTCGAGGCGGATCACAGAATATGCGTGCACAGAACATTTCGACGTTTTCATCGAATAGAATTTTGGTTCTTCGAGACCATACTTTTTTTGGATTATGGTTGTCAAGGTTATTTCATACAGTTTGACATTTGTCAATGCCTAACTATTGGTTTCTTTTACAGATGAATGCGAATCTAACTTTGAAGGTGGATCTACCGACAAGGCGAATCTACCAAAAAAGGCGAATCTATCAAAAAAGGCGAATCTATCGAAAATATTGATCGCCGGGCCCAAACTAGTCTATTCATATAAAAGTTTTATCATTCATTTATCATTCAGTTGGTGCATAAATTTGAGGTAACAGAATCAGTTGCAAACAAAAAACATAATAGCACTCTTACGGTTTCGGGTTAAAATGATCAAGTCGTTGTAATTGGTCAACTAATGGCTGAACGGGAACAATATGGAAGTGTTAGAAAGTTATCACAGGAAACTGGATATTCAAGAGCACGTGTCCACAGAATATGTATTGGAGCTGGCTAAGTTCCATCCTTATGAAATGAAACTTGTTCATGAAGTGAACGAAGATGATGGTGATCTGAGAAAGGAATTTTGCCAAATAATTTCGCAAGAAATTATTGCAAATCCTGTATTTTTATATAGCTTGTGCTTTTCGGTAAATGCACCTTTTTCCTCAACGAAAACGACCACAAACATTATTGCAGGTTTTGGTTCGATGAAAATCGTCACCTCTTCAGGGAGCAACATTCTCAACACCCACAGAAACGTCTGGATGGGTATTTTGGGACATCACTTGATTGGTGCTGTGTTAATTCTTGGAAATCTCACTAGCGATGTGTAGGTATATGGATTTGCTCGAAAACGTGACTGATCTTTTAATCAGCGAAGCTTTGGAGGCATGTTAAAACCTTTTAGAAGAGGAGTGACGCTTTCAGCAGGACGAAGCTCCGCCGCACTTCGCAGCTCAGGTGAGACAGTACGTGAATGGTAGGCTTCCTAGACGTTGGTTAGGCCGAAGGGGCCTAGTGGAGTGGCTTGCGCGATCGCCGGATCTAACACCGCTTGATTTTTTCTGTGGGGCCACTTGAAATCACAAGTTTATAAAACCATAGTTGCAGATTTAGACGACGTTATAGCGGCCACTCACGAAGACTCAGTTTCCGGCATTTTATGGGACTTTCGGCAGCCGGCATCGTATGAATGCTCGAAAAGAGTCTCAGTGAATGGTCATCCGGACTTCCCTTCGGCGTTCGAAGCGTTCGGGATCGCAGGAAGTAGAGTTTTGCTTGGAAACTCGATCCTGGAGATGCTTGGTGAGTGGGCAAAACCGGCAGAGGATCAAAGCGTTTCGAGAGTATCAACTGAATGCCATTGAATGCTAGACTGAAAGCTGGCTTCCGAGGCGGACTCAGAAGCTTGCATCGGTGGTGAATTTTTGGACGCTCGGAGTCCGGGTTGGGTGAAGTCGATCGTCCAACTCAGGTCATAAAATGCCTGAAACTGAGTCTTCGTAGGTGAACCGCATTAGAGCACGAATTGTGACATTACTCCTGAGTTTTATCGGTACCATAATTCCATAAAAAACCTTTAACTGTGTGAATATTCAATTATAAGAACAAAAACTGCAGGTTCATACAATTTTGAATCCATGCATACATTAATTTGTGCTACGAAACTATCCACTTTCCCTATTCAAATTCCTGATGGGGTTGCAACCCTTTCCAAAGGGTTGTTAGTTGAACCAAGCTTTGTATCCCAGATCATGTCCCCCTGTCCTCAAAAATCGACCTGTCTGAGCGTTTTCACAAATTCTGATTCGTTGTCGAGGGTGCACACATTTAAACGAGACACCCTGTAGGATGGTGTCGATTGGCTATAGAAGAACCTTTCAGAACTAATATTTTGTTCCCATACTCTACTGAATCAATTCCCAAGGAGATCATTTACTATACTCATAAATCTCCCTAGGAGCTTTCGCAATCATATCGTGAGATTCATGGGCCATTTTGCCCAGATATAAGTTCCTAAGGCAGGCAAGATTCGGGCACTTGTAGTACTTGCACACCATGTTTTCGGCAATTTCTTCCTCCGATTCGCATGCCCTGCGAAGTTCGTCCGCCAACTAGACCATTGGATGGACAGATAGTGTAGTGTCAGCAGTGAGCCGTGCCACAATACACTGTAACGCTCCCTTGTGTGAGACGGCAAGTACATATCGAACCTAAGGCTTAACGGCAGCTGGTAGAGTGTCGAATCCCTGTGGAAACCATGTCGCATTCCCTTATAATCAGACCTTACCTCAATATCGAAACCCTGCTGGGGATGACGGATATTTCCGTGAGAACAACAGTGCGAAAAAAAATCCTAAAAGCACAGAGAAAAACGTTCATTGACTTCAAGGACACCTTTAGAGTAAGACCTCATGGTGAAAACAATATATGTATAGATGAAATAGACTCCTGGAGGAAAACCTACAAAAGCTGACGGAGCTGCACAGTTCGGAAACCAATCATCTTCACCAAACAAAATGATGTCGAAACCTTAGAGATGCCGCTGAGTTAAGGCACGGCAGCCTAAGTCGTTCTACCGACTGGAAAGACTGCAGTCGGAACTTCATCCTACTCATCGGTAGGTGCTTTCAAAAAAAGTGCCCCCGTATCGAATACTCCAAACTCATTTGAGAGGCTCTCGAAAAAGTCTAATGGGCCTACCACACGCTCAAGCTTCACCACAGTTTGGCTTGCGAAAACCCTCCAGCGTTTGCATTTTATCTATCAATTAGTCACTCAATTAGCCACAAACTGGACGTGTTCAAATTTCTCAGAGCTGCCCAGCAAAGCATTCTATAAAAAGTCGAGCTATGTTTCAACAGTCCCCCACCCCGGAGTCAGTTGTAACAGTTGACAGGGTCATAAGTACCTCAACGTTCTTCATCTAAATTGGTGTTTCTTGAACTCTCATGAAATATGAATCACACTTGAGGAAAGATAGTCGAGAAAACTGCATTTTAAACACTAATTATAATTGAAAAAGAAAGGTACATATTATGCTGAAAGAATTTGATGACAGGAATTTGGACTAAACAATCTTTATAAGTGTAAAATTTTCTGAAAATTTTTGTCGACGTTTTGGAGTAACAATAACAAAGAACAGATAAATGTTAAATACGCCTTCAAGACACACGACAACTTACTCTCACCTTTTCTGAAAATTATCTTGAAAATTAATTTCCGCAATTGTTTGTTGTTTTATCGAATTTGATGAAGAAAGAAAACTGACCGTTGTGATTTAATTTCTTCATATTTGTCAGATAGACATCAAGTCGTGTTCAGTAGGAATGTCTGGTCCGAGCGTGGTAAGTTGGAACTGGGAGTACCACAAGGATCTGTCCTTGGACCTCTTCTTTTTTTAATCTTTATTGATGATTTACCATCATATCTTGACAGGTAAAATTTCTCTTTTTGCTGACGACACAACTGTCTCTCTGGCATCCGGTGACCTTGGTGGACTTCTGCGGGACGCCGTGGCTGCGCAGTCGAGAGCTCTCGACTGGTTCGCTTCAAATAGACTCATGGTCAATGAAGACAAAACTGTCAGATTGCTTTTCACGTTGCGTCATGTGGACGAGGGGGATCTTCTGGGTGATGCTAAGTTCCTGGGTGTCATTTTGGATTCGGCTCTTCGCTGGGATGGTCATGCTGATCGGCTCGCATCGAAGCTGTGTGGGAACATCTTAACCTGAGAAACATGTCCAATCGTTTGTCACCCGCTGTTCTGAGAATAGCTTACTTTGCTCTGACGAAAGAGAATTTTTGCGCTGCAGCGGAGGGCTCTCAGGATAGTGGTTGGTCTTAGGTACAGGGATGATTGCAGACCGGCATTTATTTACAATAAAATTTTAACTCTACCATCTTTATATATGCTGGAAGTTCTGATGTTTGCTCCCAAAAATATGGCTAACTACAATGTTAATGGCTCGTATCACGATTACTCCACGCGTGGAAGGCAGTTAATGAGATATGAACGATGTCGTCTTTCCAAAACACAATCATTTCCATCTTATATCGGGAATTCTCAATAAAATTCCCAATCACATCAGGGCGCAGCCTCCAGATAGGTTCAAGCTAACTTTAAAGGGAATGTTGTGTAATTGCGCCTTCTATGATGTTGATGAATTCCTGAATTTCGATACAGGTACGGTTTGGTCCAGCGTGTAGCACTGGATATGGTGAATTGTTCACCTTGGGCTACTTTCTGATGGTGAATATGTTTCTTTATGTATTTTGTTTTATATCAGTTTTGTACGATCTGGATACTTGTAATATTACTTTTTGTTGTAACTTTGAAAGTTGCTTGGCAAGTGCAAACATACATGTAATGTAATAGCATGATTAAATTATTATTATTGTAATTTGGTGGTCATGGTTAGTCCTATCCACTTGATTCGTCATCTGTTTGCGAGTGAAATGTGGACATTTCACTCTCAAGACGTATTTTACATTTATGTGTTCTTTGTAGCCTTGATAAAGGAGTGAATTACTCCGAAACGTCGGCAAAAATTTTGTAGAAAATTTCACACCGATTATAGTATATTATAATTCATCAAGTGTGTTATGACCATTACCGAGAATTGAACACTATACTTTATCTTTGACTTCTTCAGTAAAATTCGTATTAATCTGCATTTTCAATATTGACAACAGTTGTCAAAAGCGATCTCTGTGGTCGAGATTCGAATCGCGATCAAATTCCTATCATCAAAAATTGATGACAGGAATTTTTTCATTCATATTCATGGATTCAAATCGAAGTCAAACCTCCGGTAATTCGAAATATCCTCAATTCAGATTATTTCAAATGTAACTGGAAGAATTTACACATAAAAATTTATTCTGATTTACAATTTCGACAAATAAGGAATAAGAACTTTGAGAAATAGGTAATCCACTTGACGTATGTCCAGAATTTGCAATAACCAAAAAATAATTCTCCTTTTCATCTTCGCTCGTCTCTGCAGAATTGTTTCTTAATCTTTTTTCGCAATAGCTTTCTTTTTTCCTTCAACTTTCACATCGGTTATATTTTATATTGGTGCTCCTGTTTTATTATCTCTCGCTTCCGATTCTGCTCTTATATCTTCTTCGTCAGGAGTATCTGTATAAACTTCCTTGATCTTGCTTTTGGAAAGGGTCTCACATATTCAGGAGAAACGATATTTTTTTTTATTGAACGGGGTGAGTTGTTGTTACTATTAACCCCAGTGAGAATGTTATGATATACCCCGATGTGTATTCAGATCTTTGGAAGCAAAATATTATATCCTTAAACTAGTTGCAGAATGGGCTCCTATTCCAAAACGCTAGTTTTCGAACGCATGGGTATTGGAATTGCATTCTGCAATGAGTATCAGACGATATTTTCTCTGTTTCACCCAAATTTTGTAAAATTCAATGAAAAAATTCAAATTATAGGTCCTAGAGACTTTCATATTGTATCTTGGCAGTTGGTGTTGAAGTTGCTTCATTTTAGGAACTCTTCGCGATGTTACAGTCGACTCCTGTTACAACTGACTCCGCTCTAACCAAAACATGGACGAGCGGACTCGTACCTATATTATACAGGGTCCTGCAATAGGGCACGGGCATATCTGACAGACGACAGTAAATTACAGTTGTCAAATCAGCCTGCTGGACAAACAAACGGATCTACAAATACTTATTGTGTGTTTTTTTCTCGATAATACCTCAATTTTGCGCGATTTTGAAATGTGGAAGTAGAAGCGGAAGAGATAAGGTTTCATTCCACCGATTCCCTTCTATTTTCGACAATAGAAAACATTAATCCTCTTGTTGAAAAGAGACGTAAATTGTGGATTAAGGCAACTAGAAGAGCAGATTTAACTACTGAGAAGTTGAATTGTTTAAATGTTCAAAACATTTTGTAGGAGGTATGTTCAAAGAATCAAGGAAACAGGCATATAAAAAATTTTTTCATTTTAGGCAAGCCAAGTGCCTACAAGTGCATTGTAAGATGTTGACACTATACCTAGACTGGGTACCAAATCAATCACTTGGCTACAAAAAAAATATCAATGCAGTTCAAAGCATCCAGAGATTGAATCGTAGGAAGGAGCGAGATAAAAATAAGATCTCAAACCCAAATATTCCAGTTTATATAGATAGAATTATGGATCGTATTGACAATGACCCTTTGTATGAAGCCTTGAATAATCCAGCTGTTCAAAGCTTGGATATTATTGATGAAGAAGATAAAAGTCAAAAAGTGAACCTGTTGAAGAAGTGGAACATGGACAAAACTCTGGTGAACACCAATTTCCTGATATCAATTTCGAGTTACAGAATTGTTATAGTGAAATCCATCATCTCCGGGAAACTTTGCAGAGTTATACATTCACAATGGAAGAAGTAGAAGAAACTAGAAGACTTGCAAATGTTAGAATACATGTTGAGCGTGTTATTGGTTCCATAAGAAACAAATATAAAATAACATCTTCAACCTTACCCATGCATATGATCAAGTTCAAGCAGAATAATGTTCCTGTGATCGATAAAATTTTTCAGTTTTCTGTGCATTCATAAATTCATGTCCACTATAGTACCTTATTGATATGAGAGTTGATATATTTATACAGTGTTAGATATATATCTTCATCAAAAATCAAATTGAATCATTTGTTTTACTGATTTTATTGATTTATCATTTATATAATTTCCTTTATGCATTATTTAATTTTTCAGTCAATATGTAGGTACTAATGAACTTGTATACAAAATATTCAATTAAATTATCGAAATGGTGAAATAAAACAGTTTATTAATACTTACAGTTACGTTCCCCTCTTTCAGGATAAACCATAGAACTTATAGTTATCATAAGTTTTATGGGATAAACCCTATATAGTCTACGGATAAACCCATAATCTTCTCAGAATTGCAATTTTAATCCCATTAAATTTTAAATTACCATTGTTGTTTATTGAAATACGGTTTGTTTGTCCAGCAGGCTGAATGACAGTTGGCGTGTGACGTCACATGCCCGCGCCCCATAGTGCGAAAATCTTCAATAGCTGCCGACCCAGACACGTCAGAGAATTCGTTGGTAGGTAGACACCTTTGTACCTTCATTTCTGCATCTCAGAAAATTATTTTCTGATATACAGGGTGTCCCCAATAAATGTTATTCAACAAAAAGATGATTTTTTTAATAGATCACCCCATATATTTTCACATATTTTCAATGACTTTCATCACCTCTTTCATGGCGCAAAATATTTGAGACATTTTTTCAACAGTACAGATCTTATTCGAAGAAAACTGCGAAAAGGTGAGGGAAAAGCAGTCTTCTGTCGATTTCCAGGAGCGATAGTAAAAGTTTTTAAATCGGAGGATTAGCCTTGTCACCGTTCCTAAATGATCAACCTGTCATATACAGGGTGTCCGTTATTGAGGTTCGAATATGACGAACTTCAAATTATTATTTCTCGATTTTTTCAAATGTAACACCCTGTATTTTTTTCCACAGTTATGTAGACAATTGAATACCTTACATTTTCTCAGAAGTTACCTCAGGATTATTTTCACTCCCTCATCCAGGAGACACGAAAAATGATTTCGTAACTGAAAATTTCATTCAAATAATAATAAGAAATAACGGAAGATAAAATGAAACTTTGGAGGTATTATTCAACACAGCATTACTCATCTTGGGAATCTTCGATAGACAAGCTATTCAAAATCGATAACTGAATTATCATGTTCAAAAGTAACCTTGAGCTCTAAATATCAATAACTTAATCAATAATCGATGTACTTGACATCTCCTGTCCCTACAAGCTTTTTGAAAAACCCCCGAAAACTCTATTCTTTCGAATGTTTCCAATCGTGATATTGGCAGTGTCGTAACATGAAAATCATATCAACCATCTCATTTTTTCCAAAAATTAATACGGATTCACTGTATTCGAAAGTATCTTTGAGCTCTAAGTAGCAATAACTCTTTTGGAAATCCGATAAAAACTGATATAATTGGTTGAATACGAGATAGATATGTCCTATTGCTTGTACCGGAAAAAATATCTTTATGTTGATGCTCAGGAAGTATAATTCTGGGAAGGTTTTGAAGTTGATCAATAATTATTCATTTAGTTTTATTTCATTGTTTGACCTCTTTTGAATGTCCACTAGTTTTTATGTTATTACTTATTTTAATGAAATTTTCAGTTGCGATATCATTTTTCATGCCTGTTGGATGTGGGAGTGCAAATAATTGTGAGGTAATTGCTGAAAAAATGTAAGGTATTTAATTGTCTACATCAATGTGAAAAAAAATACAGAGTATTACCTACATTTGAAAAAATCGAGAAAAAATAATTTGAAATTCTTCATATTTGGACCTTTATAACGGACACCTTGTATATGACAGGTTGATCATTCAGGAACGGTGACAAGGCAGAACCTTCAAACAAAAAACTTTTAGATCAAATTCATGTTACTATCGCTTCTGGAAATCGTCAGAAGACTTTTAATGAACTGCTTTTCCCTCACCTTTTTGCTGTTTTCTTCGAATAAGATGTGTACCGTTGAAAACATTTCTCTAATATTTTGCAACATGAAAGAGGTAATGGAGGTCCTTGAAAATATGTGAAATATATGGGGTGATTCATTAAAAAAAAACATCCTTTTGTTGAATAATATATATCGGGGACACCCTGCACATCAGAAAATAATTTCCTGAGATGCAGTAATGGCGGTACAAGAGGCCCACCTTCCAACGAAATCTCTGAGATGTCTGGATCGGCAGCTATGGAAGATTTTCGCACTATTGCAGGACCCTGTAGACTACAGCATTTTTAGACAGAAAACAAAAATCGTAACACAAGATGTCCGAGTGTCTAGGCCCTTGGGGACCATAGTGCGGCAGAGATCATCATTTGTTGAAAATGAAGACAATACTTCCACATAGATACGAGAAAAAAACATGAAAGCTTCAAGTAGAATGAGAAAAATATCATTTCGATATAACTTTCATAGCTTGCTCCATGAAAGCATATGATACAACATCACTGAAAAACACTACGCTCATAATAAAAATGCTATGAGTATTCATGAAGCAGCAGCCGAAGAACTTCGAAAATTTGAAACGAAACTAGAAAGATCAAAACCATACTGTTGGGACAAGCAGGTGGAAAAGAGACAGAACTATCACACATTCTTGACAACTAAAGAAGAAAACGATAAAATAAATCACAACACATCACAAGATATTCTCAAATGGCGAAATCTTTGTAATACATATTACAATTCAACGACAATTTTTCCTATCTAAAACTTTTTTATCGAGAGTGAAGCTGCGATGCCTAAATTCATGACAATTCATTCTATTTCATCTGACTTGGTACATTGGCCCTCTGGCCCCTCTGTCAATGATATGCCCAATAAAAAGGCATTCGAAAACCATGATAGCCCAATGCAATTTGGAGAAAGTGCAGGAAGATATTTTTTTCATTGGTTTTTGCAAAATTCATGATAAGGGTTATAAGTTTAGGAGCACATTAAATTTCTAGGTTTATTCTCACGAGTGTATTCCAGAATCACTGAGTCTGTAGAATGACCAAATTGAACAAACATTAATCACCTCCAAAAGCAAGATAAAGATGCCGAAGCCCCAATTTTTCAAGATTAGACGTAACGTCGCGCGTCGGGCCGATAATTATACTATCGAGATTAGATCTGTTATTAACCGCTTCCACACAAAAATCACAATCTCAACAAATTACCTTGATTGAAGTGAAATCTAACAGAAGAACAAATTTTAAACGTCCACAAATATACCTTATCATTCATCAACACTGCCTGAACACTGACATAGGTTGCGTGGTACCTAAATTTAGAACCGATTTACGACATGGACTTTCATGCCGTTTGATATTTCTATTTTTACTTCATAGAATTGCGGGTCGAGAAAACCCCTCTGGGTTCGCAAGCTTTCTTATTTGATCACTTCTCGGAAAATTACCACTATTATTTCGAATTCAATCGAGAATTCGCAGAGGCATATTAATTGTCATGCGCTGACCACCACAACTTCTAGACGCATTAATCTTCTTCTTCGATATAATCAATCTTCATATGGTATATCGAGAGAAAACGGATTTAAGAATTGGTGTTGGCTTAATCTACACACATCCCTGAAAATATTGCATAATTATGAAAAATATTAAGTAGAAATATATCCTATAAAATATGCATGCATGGTCTCCATATCTGTATTTCATTGTCACTATTTGTAGAAAGTGAATTCGAGATAATAAATAAATCATTCAAGAAATATAAAAAACTCGACTGCAAACAACAGAATTCAACAGAAAGAAAAAACAGAGTTTGTACTCAATCAGTATAATTTTGTGAGTTTAACCAATCTAAAGGCTGCACCATGCACTGTTTTTTCCGCTACCTACCTGGGCAGTTAATAATACCTACTTATACGGAGTGTATATGAATAGCTTCAAACAAAATTAGGGGATGATTTCTTGTCTTGTAAATAGGTAAAAAATACACGCCGAAGGGCCAAATGTTCAAAGAGACTACCTTCGGCCGTTACTCAAGAGTCCAGCAGTCGGCGCAAAGATTGGGTTACCCGGCAATATTTTGAATAACGATTGATTTAATTTACAGGTTGAACTATTGCCGACATGTTTCGATTTCATTCAAAAAAATTTTATTATTTTATAACTTATAAGCTAGAGTAAATGAAGTAAAAAACGATAATACACTGCGCAAAAAAATTAACGCACATTCTGAAAATCTCAATTTTAATGAAAGTTAACTCTACATCGACTTTATAACTTATTTTTTATGTTCTCTCGGGAAGGTTTTGAACGAAACAAGACACATTAAATGGAAGAAAAATTCAGGATTTCACCGAATCTTATGTGAAAGAAGAGAAATGAACAATTTTCAAAATGCTGAAATGCTGATAAGTGATTTAAAACTTAATTACAGCTCGACAACGACGGTTCATACTCAAAATGAGTGATCTTAAAATGTTCTGATCTAATCCTTCCCAGATTTCTCCGAGTTGGATTTCTAAGTCATTAAGAGTAGCTGGATGATTTTCTGAACTTCTCAGCCTTCTATTGAGGTTGTCCCAAACCTGCTCAATCGGATTGAGATCTGGACTTCTTGCTGGCCATTCCATTCGAGAGACTTCAACCTCTTCAAGGTACTGCTGAACGATGCGCGCACGATGGGGTCTGGCATTATCGTCCAAAAAATGAAATTTTCACCAATGTATGGGGCAAATGGCACTAAATGCTCTTCAAGAATGTTCCTTATATACCTATCAGCATTCAAAGCTCCATTATCAACGACCACTAGGTCTGTGCGAGCAGTCAAAGATATTCCACCCCATACCATAATCGATTCTCCCCCGAAACCAGTAGTATTCAGGAAATTGCACTGAGCATATCTTTCATGTGGACGTCTGTATACAAGGGAACGTCGATCACAATAGTAGAGGCAGAATCTAGACTCATCTGTGAAGAGAACTCTTTCCAATCGGCCTCTGCCTAATGGATATGCTCTCTCGCAAAATCCAAACGCGCCCTTCGATGGGCTGGGGTAAGAGCTGGGCCTCTTGCCGCGACACGAGGCCTTAAATCATATTCTCTGAGGCGATTTCTTATTGTCTGAGTTCTAATTTGCACCTCATGAGTTTGCTCAAGCTGATTTTGAAGGAGGCGAGCGGTTGCAAACTGTTGTCTCAACGAAGAAACTCTCAAGTAACGTTCTTGAATGGCAGTTGTTACCCGTGGTCTACCCTGTCCTGGTCTTCGGACATTCATACCTGTCTCCCTGAATCGCTGCAACATTCTGGACACACTTGTATGGGAAACTCCAAACCTTTCTGCAATTCTTGTGTATGTCCACCCTTCTTCTCGCAAAACTACCGCTTGGGCACATTCCTCTTGGGTCAAATTGCGTGTTTCGCGTTGCATAGCGATCGAGTGTAGAAAATCAAACGAAAGAAAAACTATTGATCACTAGAATTGATCGAGAACAACTGATTTTAGAATGGAGCCAATACATTCAAAATCTGATAATATCATCTTTTTTTATTCCTGCTGGGAGAAAACATCTGTATTGAAGAAAAACGTTGAAAGTGGATAACATATGCATGCATAATTCTGATAAAAATAATTATCATTGAGAACACCTTCAGTTGTAAAATAAATTTGAGATTTCCATAATGTGCGTTATTTTTTTGCGCAGTGTATACTGAACAATTACATATAAAAAGCTGAACACAACAATTCACATAACATAGTTAAAATCGGGAAATGAGAGAAAAACGGACAAAATTCGATCAGGTATACTACAAGTACTTGGCTATAAATATTTAATGAGGGAAACACAGTTACTTACAGTTTTATCGTAGTTTCAATGTCAGAAACATGAAAAATTTGAAATAAAACTTCGGACACCATCAAATAAGAAACGATCAGGAGAGCAGACAAGTGAAGTTCAACAACTCATTACTGGTGGATACATGGGGGCCATGGCCCCCCTCTTGAACTCAAAATTGACAATAATCCCTTATAAGTACTCCTAAGACGTAGGTACAAACCCCCTTAAAAAATTCATGCCCCCTCCCCCTGAAAAACTGTCTGGACCCGCCAGTACAACTCATGTGATAAATATGTTGCAGGTACTAATGAATACTGCCTTGATCTACACACAAATGACATCCACGTTAGATCCGAATAATTTGTGTGTAGATCAAATAAGTATTTATTAGTAACTGCAACATATTTATTACATGAGTTGTTCAACTTCACTTGTCTGTTCTCCTGATCGTTTCTTATTTGAAGGTGTGCGAGGAGTATTTATTTAAAATTTTTCATGTTTCTGACATTGAAACTACGATAAAACTGTAAGTAACTGTGTTTCCATCATTAGATACATATTTAGCCAAGTGTAAAGAGTTATTGGGGGTATCAGCCGTTATTTAGAAAAAATCTTTGTCCGCGACTTCCCTATAATCCTTACATTTCGAATGATCATTGAGAAACTCAATAGCTTTGTTTTGGTTCGGAAATTCGGAACTGTCCTGGTATTGTTCCGAATCTGTGTCGAACTGATGCGCATTGAAATGTCGATTCAGAACGATTCTAGAACAGTTCGAAAAATGATAAAACCAAAACACTATTCTATGTTTCGGATAGTGCAAGGTCGGCGTCGGCGGTAAGATTTGAAACAATTGAAACGGAATGAAATCAATTAAAATTATTTCAACAAAAACCCTAATCCTTTCTGAATTCACCCACAAAATTTCAGTTCTCAAAGTTAAACCGTTTCCGAAATCAACTTGAAATAAAAACACACTACATTGAACGCCCACCTTTATCTCGATGCGAGGAACAGATTCAAATCAAATCAAAAATCAAATAATTTATTGAACAACTCTTACATAAAAACAGCAAATACATGACTAAAATAACTGGTTGATTTTGCACCTAACTCCTGAGGAGTTGTGTTGTGCATAAATTGAAAAAAAAAATTCATTGTATAGATAGGTATTTTCATGGTACACATAGATACACATTCTCAAAAGTAACATAACATCAATTCATTATTTCCTCCCCCCATCTATTTCCCCCCCTCCCTGAACCCTTTCCCCCTTTTTGGATTACAACAGGGCGAGTAGCCTCCCTCAACCGATATACCGAAAACTGCTTTTATTCTTTATGATGAACTGCTTCAACCTCTTAGAAAACAGCTTGAAATTTCTGATATCTCTCAAATCCTGTGGAATACAATTAAATATCTTCGGTCCAGTGGTGCAGGTGAACCTCTGGAACATCGTAGTCTTTGCTTGAGGTACTTTCAAATTCTGCTTTTTTCTTGTTTCATACATGTGACAACCTATGTTCTTTATAATTTTGTTTTTATACATGAACTTAGAAACATTGAATATATATAATTGTTGTAAGTCCATCATCCAATCATTTGCAAACAGTTCCTTCGTAGAAAACATCCTGGGCTTCGAAATTATCACCTTAAGTATCCACCTTTGGGTCAAAATTAGAGTTTTTATTTGGCTCTCATATGTACCACCCCATATAATATTCCCATAAGAAAGAATGGACTCGACCAAAGATCTATAAACCATCCTCAAAATATTTATAGGTAAAAATTTCCTCAACTCATAAAAAGTATACACTAACTTTCTCAATCTATTTGTTAGGTGATTTGAGTGGTTGTCCCATTTCAGTGTATTGTTCACTATAATACCCAAGTATTTGATGTTACTAATTCACTAATATATTATTATTTTTCGAAAGTAACTGTTTCATCACAGTAATTTTTTGCATACACAAATTAAGAAAGCAAAGAAACATTAATCATAACCAATGGTTTGTTAAAAGTGTTTTCAAGTATTTATATACAATGTACTAGCAACATAATTCCTAAAATTAAATCCTACAATGTTTCCTTCATTTTCTTCATTCATCTCCACATTTCCTTGTGCTTGTGATATAACACCAACATTTTCTTCATCTAGGAACTCACTGTCACCTTCTCCTAATGTTAAATTATGCAATATACAACAGGTCCTAATGAAATGGCAAATCGAAGGAACACTCCTCAGTTTGAGGTGATACAATTGCCGAAACTTTTGTTTTAATATGCCAAAGGTATGTTCGATAAGTATTCGACAATGACTTAATTTAATATTATAATTTGTCTCCACTTCCATAAGGTGGCCATTATTTCTGTATGGTGTGAGGAGATTTCTTAAGCATGGATATGCACTATCTCCTAATATGTATTTATCTCTACACCATAACGAAAGATTTGTGTATAGGGGAGAATTGTGAAACACTCTAGCATCATGCACTGATCCTGGAAATCCTATAAAGATATCCCTTATCCTTCTCTTTGAATCACAAACTGCTTGAAACTGAAAATATGAAAATCACATTAGATGATTATCACTAAGAGAAACATTGTACTACTCACCTGTATCGAGTAATATTTTTTTTCTGTTGAGGTAGGATTCAGGATCATCTTTGGGTTTGTCAATTCTCACATGACTTCCATCCACACATCCTATAACATTTGGGAATCCCATATTAGAAAAATCCTCAGCGATTGAAAATTGTCCTTCCTCTGATGGCCATTTTATAATGTCTTTAGATTTATTGCTGATAAAAACACTCACATTTTCAATTATCACATACAGCGTGCTGAGTGAAATATTGAACCTATCAGCAACATCACGAAATGATGCAGCTTCATGTGTTGCATACCAGCAAAATACCCACATGCATTTAATGGGGGTTATTCTTGCAAATCCTGTATCCTTTTTCGGATAAAATTCACTTGATTCAAATTCTTCAGCTAACTTCTCTGTTACTGGCCTAGGAACTTTGAAATGTTCTAGGAATTCCTTATCTGTATATTTAGGAATCACATTTTCTGCATACCATTCATTTTTTTGGTGATGTTCCAATAATTCAGGTAGGACTGTGGCTAAAAATTCATCTTCATCACTAGAAGATGATGAACTTGAGCTGGATTCCAACATTTCTAACAGGAAATTCTGAAAAAAAAGTTAATATTAGAAATTATAAATGATAAAGTTATTGTACTCATTACCTCCATTACGCAATATATTTCCTTTATATTATATGAGACAAAATACAAGAAAACACCAAATTCTTATAACAAGCACTACGCTACCTCGCATAATCCGAACTCTGAATTCTGAACCAGTTCGTTATCAGAGGTTCGAACTGTTTTCACCGTCCTAGGATAGTTCAGAATCGTTCCGTAATCTAACCAAAACACCGGACAATATAGTTCCGAACCAGTTCAGAGTGAACCAAAACAGGTTATTAAGGATTTTGACATCTGCGCTTGTGCGAACGGTCCAGAACTGTGAACCAAAACAAAGCTAATGATAGTCATAATTCACCGGTGAATAATGGCAGTGAATAATGATTCATTAATCACTGCTGAATTGCACTTCTGAAAATTTTTAATTCGTCAGGATTCGAACCCGAGACGCCCTTTTTCCACGACGGAAAAATGACTGCCAACCACCAAGCCATCAGCGCAATGACAATTAAGAGAAAAAATAACCACTTAATGTTTTCTTCTATGATTCCCATTCAGTTTGACAAGCTGAAAAATATTCAAACCGTCTGTTTTCATTGAGCCCATAAATTGTAATTCTTCTCGAAGATACCTGCATTACAGAGTCATGAAGAAATGTTGTGTACTTTCCAGAAATAAGACAGGCTGCAAGAAATACTGCATTACATATTTACATACAGGGTCTTTCCCGTATAAATATGGGTGAGGTTCCTCGTGAAAGACCCTGTATATTGCCGGAAAAATCAAGGAATCTCAGCCTAAAATCGTTTAATAATTTCATGGACTGAGAGCAGCTAATATTAGGGTAGTAAAATCTAAAACATGGTTTAAGTAACAGTTCCTGAAAATTTCATCTTTTTGGCGTGAAGGGAAAAGAAATTCAAGACGAAAAACAGTTTTTTGTGAATAACTCAGAAAATATCCACTTTAGGGCAAGGGTGTGATGCATACACTCACCTTATTTTTTAACGTAGATTCAATATCTGCCATAAAAAAATGGGGTTCTAATTTGAAAAAATTGATTTTTCACGATTTTGTCATCCCTAACTTTGAAAGCGATTTTTTCACCCCCTGTATCATGAATCGCGATTTCGATTTTTAAAGTGGATACATCAATCTTACATCTTGGAAAATCCCAAAAATGAAAATTTTTCATCCAAAAACCTCGAAGTTATTCTTGTTTCAGCGGAGCTCTATTTTCGATTTTTTTTTCGAATTTTCCCGCTCAGAGAGAATTTTCCAACCGAAACTGAAAAATGTTATATCAAAATAACTTGAAATTTTCTAAGGAATCTATTTCTGCAATAAAAAAATGGTGTTCTAATTTGAAAAACGGAAGTTGACCTCATTTCCGGAAAAACCGGAGGTGCTCATGCCTTGAAAATATTTTAGATTTCATCAGCATCGTGAAATACTTTATAAGTGCTGAATTTCATGAAAATACGTTCAGTAGTTTCCCGTATAAATATGGGTGAGGTTCCTCGTGAAAGACCCTGTATATTGCCGGAAAAATCAAGGAATCTCAGCCTAAAAGCGTTTAATAATTTCATGGACTGAGAGCAGCTAATGAAATCCACTCATTTTCGGAGTCAGTTTTACTGGCTTATTTTTCGAAAATATCAGCTACCTATATTATAAACAAACAACCCTATGGGGCCATTATTCCATGCTCAAGAATACTCTCAACATAAATGAAGGCAACGATATTGGAAATTATGAAAAACTGCGTTCACTTTTGAAAAGGAAATCAGAAGGAAGAAAGCTAGAGTTTCATTCCTGAAGCATGCGATCAAAAATATCTTGTGATGAAGGTGAAACACTAGCTTGCATACATTTGTATTTCATTTTCATCAGAGCGAAAGTATGGAAATGAATCGATGTCAACTGAACTTTTTGACGTTTATCGAGATTTTGCATTATACAGTGCGAACACAGAAAATGTTATGTCAACGCTTTTAATAACTATTTTCGTTGTTGAAAATGCAGATTAAATCGAATTTTACCGAGGAAGTCGTGGACAAAGTATAGTATTCTATTCGCACATAATTACTATTATTCACGAGGGGGAAGATTTATTATTTATCTCTTCATCAGGAGCACTAAAATACAAAAAAAAACATTAAGAAGAACGATAAAATGAAGTGAATTCAGAATAATTGAGGCTAGAAACTCACAGGAATTGAGGTTGTTAACATAAAAGAAATTTTTTCCTCTATCATGGAGAGACTCAGTACCTACTTATATACCTGATGGAATTGTGTCCGTTTTTCTCTCATTCCCCGATTTTAAATATGTTAGTTGAATTGTTTTTGTACAGCTATTTATGTAATTGTTTATTGTATTTTCGTATTTTACTTTATTTACTCTAGCTTTCATGTTAGTTATACAATTTCAATATAGTATATTCTAAAACTAGTTTCGGATTGGGCTCCTATTCCAATACGAATGAGAAATGCGAAAACCGAGCGACGAAGGAGTGAGTTTTCGAACGCATGAGTATTGGAATTGTATTCTGCAACGGGTATTGGACGATATTTTCTCTATTTCAGTCAAATTTTGTAAAATTCAATGAACAATTCAAATTATAGGTCCTAGTGACTTTCATATTGTATCTTGGCAGTTGGTGTGAATGTTAGGAAATACGAAAATTGACATTTCCAAATTGACGTCTGCTGGAATTTGATAGAATCAGAAGTCATTGTTGACAACCACAAAACGAAAAATGTAACTGAAAACAATGCTGTAATGAATTCATTACAGCACTGTCTTTAATACTGTAATGAACTCATTACTTTACTGAAATAGAGAAAGTATTGTAACGTTTTCTTCGTTATTGAAACGTTCGGGATAAAGAAACTATTTTTCTACACTAATTATAACAATTAACAAGTAATAATCTTATTCTAGCAGAAGTCTGTGCAATTTATTTCCACTGATTTATTTGCACTTCTATTCATTTTCACTCGTCGCTCTTCTCTGAATCTATCCATCTCCGCCAATGTGCCCCGTATATATATCGCACCTATTCCTCTCTCGTAAACCCTGGATGAGTCTAGAAATGGAAAACTTCAAGAACGAAAGAACTATCACACCTCGGGAGTTTAGAGGACCGTGGCGAACTCTGTAGTCGGTTCCCATTCTACAGTAGCCCCTTTGTAGAAGAAGCATTCGATGGTTTTGCCGGGGAATTCAATTCGATTCCGGTAGAAACAGCATACTAGGATCTGTATACCTGCCCCCTGGAAAGCTACTTCAAGCATGCTTCGCACTACCCGCCAATTCAGTAGATCCAGTCCACAACCAAGCTTGGGACCTGCTAGTTTCCTAACGCCGGAGCGTTGAAGGTCTTCTTTCAAGCCATGTAGCGAGGTCCATAAGTTCTAGTAGGTGGTCTTCTGGGATGAGTGCTGATTGGTAACCACATAGTAAATGAACCGACCCTCGGACTTCAATCTTAAACATTTCCCGATTCTGAGCTGCTGTCCCATTAGTTCCTCTTGCCGACCAAATTTGTTCTTAAATACTCTTGCTATACTCGTACCCCTACTCATACGTAGATCAGCTGCTACACAATGAGCAATCGAGTATTCCTCGGGGACTGTCAACATGTCCTGATGAACTTCCTGTGATACGCCAAATCGTGCAATGCGTGTTCCCCCATAGGTGTTCATGAATTCCTAGAATTCACAACTTTTCTTTACCGTAACCTCGGCGAGACGTACTTCTTCTTCATCCTGCGTAGATGCATACAGAGCCAATCGGTTAAAATGGACGACTTTCGGTTTTCCTGTGGGAAGGTTCCGTAGTCGGTAATCATTTATTCTTTTCATATTCCTTCCCAATGTCTATGGAGCTTCGGTGAAAAACCTCTTCTTCTTTGTGGGTTATACAACCACACCATATCTCCTTCTGTAAACCCTCCTTCAATCGCCTTGATGTCATAGCGCATTTTTATCCGGTCACTTTCTTGCTGCATTTGATTACCCACCTTGTCATGGATGTAGTCTAGCTTGCTATTAAGATTACTAACGTAGTCCTTCCCAGCTACATCTTCTCCAGGCTACACTTAAACTCGAGGTTGCAAAGTAGTCTTATTTCTCGGCCAAACATTATATTGGATGGAGTCTCCTTAGTAGATTCTTGAACCGAAGATCTATAGGCCATCGTGACTAGATGCAAATATTCGTCCCAGTCTCTCTGATGGTCAGAGACTACTTTGGCCAAATGTTTTCCGCCAGCCCGGTTCATTCGTTTCACCATGCCGTCTGACTGAGGATGCAGAAGTGTAGTTCTGGTCTTATGTACTTATCCCCAAAGTTTTGCAAACTCCTTGGAATCCGCCCATTTGGTAAAGTAGTCCATCGCTACCAAAATGTACTTGTTTCCATTGTCTGTTTCTGGAAAAGGACCTGCGATGTCTATAACTACTCGTTCCATGGGAGATCCGACGTTATATTGTGTTGAAACTGATTGTTTCTTCAATATAGAGTTCCCTAACTATCAAATATGGGTGATGGCCAAAATCTACTTCAACTCAAACAACTTTTATTTTCCGATCTATCCTGACAACAACATGACAAGTTCTATTTATTCCCTCTTATGACATGAACAACTATGATATATCAAAATGAACACAGAGAAATATTCAACATATTGCTTCATGGGAGCCTTTCCTTTGCCATAGAGTCCATTGGCCGCAGCACAAACTTTACATTTTCTATACCAACCTTCAATGTCTTTCTTACAGTTGACCCAATGAAATCGCTGCCTGACCTTTTCCAGCGTCTTAGTAATCCCGAAATGGCCACCAGAAGTTCCATTATGTGGTCTTGTCAAAATTTGCGTTACCTCCTCTTCGGCACAATTAACTGAAGCCTCTGCTGAGATCCATCTTCGTTTTCCCAACAACGTTTCAGAAGACCTTCATCCAACTTTAACGTTTCCTATTGGGCCCAATATGACTTCACGTTTTGGCTCAGTCTGGATACTTCTTCCCAAGTAGGTCGTCCGCCACTCTTCTTCCAACTTAGGATTAATCTCAAATCTTGATCTTCCTCCTGTGCTCGTCGAATTTCAGGGGGTAGCCAGTCATCTTCGATTACTGTAGTCCGCCTCAAATCGGCCTTGTCTTCCACACGAGAGCAGCGGCTGCAATTTTGAGGGCAAGGTCTTCTTGACATCCGCATTTCGATGTTGTAATGAAGCGCCCTTCATTTTAAGAATCGCGGTAAAATCATTTTTGAAATTTTCCGATAGGCAACCCGTAAATCTCATTCGTGTTGTTCGGGTTCAATTTAAAATCATGCGCCGATTGTTGGCGACCGGGTGCTGTTATCTCTCTTCGTCGTTTTTGTTGGTCGTTTGCTTTTCCATTTTTTAGAGTTTAAAATCTTGTACAATGGCGGCAATTTTTGCGTCGTAGTTACCTCTAGAACGTTCTAGAATGTTCACGAAAAGTGGGGACTCAGGTAGACCAATCAGAGCTCATCATGATCAATTTTCTCTTTAGAATTTGAGGAATTTTCGCGCGCGCGACTCCCGATGATGGGGGGGGGCTTTTTAGGAGGGGCTGGACGCGACGAAGAGGGATTCATTCGAGATTTGGAGGAAGTGCGAGGAGATTGTGAAGGATTTGTAGAGAAAGTACTTGAGGCTGAACGATCGTAGGAGCGAAAATTCAGAATTCGGAAGTTTTAATAGAAATTGTTAGTTTCGAGAGCATTTCGTACCGAATCCGTGAAGTTCTATTCCACCGTTAAGTGTCTTGTGAAAGCTAACGAAATCTCCATCAGGTAGGAAAATCTTGATCTGGGCTTTTCCGAATTTTTATTCCGTATTCCGGACCATTACTATTTATTTTGTGTAGAATCATTTTCCTGCTCGAACTACGTGTTATTTCCATTTTTTATTTGTAACGTTCTCGCGAGGGAAAACCGTACCTGCTTGAAGCTACGTCCGGACCAGCGGTACGCGGACAGGCGATCGAGTGTCTCGACTCAAGGTGGCTTGTTGGATGGTGTTGAGTTTCTTGTTTCTTCAGCACATTGGTTTGATCACACAGAGCGCGGTGCAACCCCGTTGTCGTGGCTAGCTATTTGCTGGGGGTATTTTGGGGCAACACGCGACCTGTGAGCTTCGCGACTCGTCACGACATTTTTGCGGATGTGCCGCGCTGTTTTTCGAGTCTCCGTAAATTTTGGCTTGTGTTGAGTCCCTTGTTTCTTCAGCACATTAGTTTGGTCACACAGCGCGCGGTGCAACCCCGTTGTTGTGGCTGGCTATTTGCTGGGGGTATTTTGGGGCAACACACGACCTGTGAGCTTCGTGACTCGTCACGACATTTTGACGGATGCGCCGCGCTGTTTTCCGGTTTCCCGTGAATTTTGACTTGTCCCGTCGCTTGTTGGACAGTGTTGGGTCCATTGTTTCTTCAGCACATTGGTTTGGTCACACATCGCGCGGTGCAACCCCGTTGTTGTGGCTGGCTATTTGCTGAAGGTATTTTGAAGTGAGGAGGGAGACCAACTCTTCGGTATTCTTCTGTGTCTGCGGTACTTCTGCAGTACGTATCCCACCGGAAATATGGTACACTGGTACCCCATGTCCAATCAAGGTCTAATCGGATGGGAATGCTGTCTCTTAACCTTACCAATGTCTTCCAATAGTCCGTTAGCTAGTATCCCATCGTCTGAGGGCTCGATCATTCTAATGCAGCCATTTCTTGTAATGTTACGACATTTACCAGTCACTATGCCCTCATTCCGCCCTGGCAACGTGATGTCCTTGGTCAGTCGGATCTGATATATCTTGTCATCCACATCATTGAACGGAATCTCTTCAATTCCTAGCCGAGGAACATCCTTCTTTATATCCAGTTGGCATTCAATTTTCTTTACAATGTACAATCCCAGAATAACTTATTCTATGATTTCGGCTACGAGAACTTCATGCTTGACTATCGTGTTTCCTAATCCAATGGTGGGGATGACTGGTCCATGAGTCGGTATCTCTTGTACAGACGCAGTTCGGAGTTTGATCATAGCTGGACGACTCTTCAATCCTTCAGCTATTTCCGGACGCACAATGGTTCTAGTCGATTTTGTGTGCACCATTATTTTCATATTTCGATCGTTAATCTTTCCGGGAACAAACCTCATTTTTTAAATTTCATCACGGCGTTGCCACACAATTCGTATTTTTAGGATCTATTAATTTTTTAAGGGGTTCATCAAAATTCTGATAGAAGCCGCTGTGTTCAATCTAGATAAACGAAATTTTTACAGTAGTTAGCTAGTTATATCATTGGATACTTCTTTACATATGTACTGAAGGCATTGCATGACTATCATATTACTGTATACTAGGAATCGTAGATAGAGTAAGGGAACCGTAGGTTACATGCTTAATTGTAAATCATATAATAATCATTATTGTACCGAATGTAGTGACTTTCACATTGTCCTCTTCGTCAATAGTCAAATAAAGCTTTTTATAAACAAGCTCTTCGTTTTAACAAACATAAGTAGCTTAAGATATCAACTTCATTATTCGGTAAACATCTCAAATTTTTTCATACTTAATGTCCCATATAAATTTACCGATTCACTCAAATTGAATATCCGATAACTATAGATGTTTTCAAATGGAACACCATGTATTTTTCTCTTTACAAAGTATGTCCTATACTCAAACCGCTCTTTTTTGAGATATTTCACATCAACTGAGCTATCAATGATTGGGCAGCGATAATTGGGAATTATGTTATTGGACCGCATTTTTTTCATGGACATCTCACAGATGAAATGTACTTGGAATTTCTACAAAATGGTTCAACTGAACTGTTGGAAACGTTCCGTGCACATTATGTTCAGAAGAGGATTTGGTTTCAACAAGATGGAGCTCCAGCTCATAACAATCAAGCTGTGAGGAACTATTCAGATCAACGATTTTCTAATAGATGGATTAGGTAGGGGTGGACCAGTACAATGGTTACCCGGGTCCCCGTATTTGACGAAGATGGACTTCTTTTTTGAAGATATGTAAAGGAGAAAGTATACCAAGTGACTCCGACCACAAAAGAACATAAGCATTCATGAATTCGAGAGGTTATCCGAACAATAACTCCCAACATGGTGAAAAAAGTGAGTGGTTCATTTTTGAAAAAGATTGATGCTTGCGCACGAAACTCAGGGAGCCATATCTATCTTCTATATAAGTATATAAAGGAAAGATGTTGGTTACACCATTTATAACTCGAGATCGGATGGACTGTTTGATATGAAACTTCAATTATGGATTCGTCTACGGTCTGGTTAATATAAAATAAAATAAAACTTCGAAAAACCGATGAAAATTTTAATTATGCAGGAAATGCTTTTCCTTCTTTTGAATAAGGCCACTAGGTGTCGCTACCGTTGATGCGTATAGTCTTACAGTGACTAGATAAGTCTCTGTACGTAGTCGTAGGTGCTTAGTTTGATATTACCGCTGTTAGATGGCGATGTGTGATTCGCATGGAACTCATGGTAACATGGAAGTTTATTACCAGATCAAAAAGCGGGTGAACATCTCAAGTTGGTGGAACCGTGAATTTTTACCGAAATATCAAGTAAATCGGATTTTGACGATAAGATTCAAACGTGAGTTGCCCATCTTCATCTTTTTCTTTATTTTTGAAATGTTTTTGAATATCTGTTTGCGTAATGAATATATTTGCGGAATTAACTGAATCCAAAATTGCCCATAATTAGTAATTGACATATTATTTTAGTGTTTCTGTTTGCACAGAGACAGTATTGTAAGCGTCAATAATTTTGAAACGTTTGCTCATCGGGGTTTCACTAATGATATACAATAATGTTTTATGGGTTGCCTAATCTGATCTGTTCGAATGACCATCAATAAATTTGAATGTGAGTTCAACACAACCGGCAGTGTTGATAATTTTTTTTCTTGCATTTTTCACTCTGCCGTGTCGATCGTGCTATCGACTTCATTTGAACATCTCGATTTGCCTTCCTACGAGCTTGATATCGTCAACTAAATTGAACAAATTGAAGAGAGATTGAACCCTGAAATTTTTGTTTATTTGCCGTACCTATTGTTCGAAAATAGGGAATTAACCTAATTTAGTCAACCTTCAAGTGCTGAAGCATTGTATGTGATGATGGAAAGTTTAAAAATACATGTTTCAACCTTTTAGAATTTTTCAATACAATAAAAAAACATCTACCGGAATTTTCCATTTACCCTTATTGGTAAACCCCGTCCCAGCCTCCCAGCACAATGTGTGACAATGACACCTCATATCCATGGAAACATGAAAATATTGCTGCTCCGCCAACTGAGATGTTAACCCACTATTTTGAGCTTAGCAGCATAGCTAAGATGTCTAAAATAATGTTGTGAGCACTGATTAGATTTTGAGAATTTATCATGACTGATTTTCAAAACATTAAAAACAAAAAGTTAAATGTTCAACAATTAGGTAACGCTTCAATAAAGAGAATTATCTTCATGTAAATTACAATAATATTAGAATTTTGTATATTTTGAACTTTATTTTGCCTAATTTATCTCTTATCTCCTGCTTGAAAGACAGCACTGGTAAGTTTATACAACTTTCGGTGGGTTTCACAAAGCGTAATCACCGGTGATCGGAGTTTGATTTAGAATCAACTCGATTTGACAGTTCAAAAATCTCCGATCACCGGTGATTACGCTTTGTGAAATCCACCGTAAGTATAAGTTGGGCGAAACAAAGTTCGCCGGGCCAGCTACTTGAAAATAGTTCGTAGTGCAGTTTTAATTTAGGTAATGTTAAGACATGTTTAAAGTTTTGTTAGTTAGTTTTAATACATAGTTCTTAGCATAAATACATGCATAGTTAGTACAGACTATTTGATTGGCATCGTTTTTTGTAGAATATCTCAAAAACAAAGCGAGTTAGGTATAGGGCATTCTGTGTAAGAAATGTAGACATTGAAAAAAATTCATGAAAGAAAAAATACATTTGAAAAAATCGAGTTATCGAATATTTACTTTCAGTGAATTGGTACATTTTTATTAGACACTAGGTATGTATAAAAACTTCAGACGTTCACCGAATGATGAAGCTGATACCTCAAGCTAAATACAGTAAAAATTTCGTTCATCTAGATTGAAAACAGCGTTTTCTATAAGAATTTTGATGAACCCCTCAAAACACTAAAAATACATATTCTGAACATAAGTATTCAGTGGCAACTCTGTGATGAAATTCAGAAATGAGGTATGAGTGTAGGTAAAGCTCTTTTGCCGTACGCCTGGCTGACGCACCCTGTATAGGCTGGACAATATAAAAAATGAAGTTATCTCACTTGAAGTCAAATCAAGGAAATAGATACCAAAGATTAAAAACTATATAATATGGAATACGGAATATTCGATGAGGCAAGCGACAAATACGAAGAAGTCCAAGCTGAAATCATTATAGCATTTCAAAAAGGAAAGACAGCGGAATCTCCAAGAATTAATTTGTCAGCAGTTACCATTCCCATATTTACTGGACATTATGACTCATGGCTCACTTAAGAGACCTATTGAAACAATAATTGGTAGAGAACAATAAATGCTCTGGAAACATCGAAAAAATTAAACTACTCAGGACAAATCTAGGGAAGGATCCAGCCAGAAGGATCCTGCATCCGGTGACAACATCTACGAACACCAAACTACCTGGAAACTAATAGAAAACAGATACAACAATCCAAGAATGTTGTTCAACAAGCACAAGGACAACCTTCACAAACCTCAATACAGAATCCGCAGGAGCGACTAAGAAGTTCACATGATCCGCATCCAAGTCTCAACCCTTGCGTCCTCAAGAATCCAACCTCTTAGAAAGTTAGAACAGAAGGTAACGTTGGGACACAAACCCAACATTTGTCTGACTGTTAAATTTTTGGGATTGAAAATGTTCCTAATTATCACATAAGATTACGATCCGGGTACCAGCTGTGTATTATTTTCAACCGGTATTGATAAATTTTTGAAATATAAAATGTTGAGGCATTCAGCCTGGAAATAAAGATTCGATAACGAAAAATACATATAGTGGAAGTCAAATATAGATCATTAAAATTCATGATCCTTTTCAAAATGATATGGTTTTCCGTTCAAAGGGGGTTTATGAAGAAGAAATTCTTTTTCTCCCAAATTAAGAATTACACTTATAGATAAATGAATACTTATTCCGCAGATTCGAATACTGAATAATATGAGTCGATTCAATGTTGTCAAGACAATATCATCATTAGAACTGTTCCTTGATCAGTATTCAAAAGAAACACGCGAGTTGGCTATTGCACTTTTCGCGAACAATTCCTGGAAGGCAATTCTAGGAATCGCCATGATGCCTTTTGTGCGGTTCCCCGAAATCGTGGATACGTAACATCTCCCCTCTTTGTTTAAACAACGTCCTCGGCGTTGTTAATTCGTTCATGAGGATCGATGTGGATTATCTTTCTGGAGTTATATAGGAACTCGGATATTCTTGCCTTATGTTTCATAATGATAATTATTCCTGCAACTATGAAACAACCAAATTCTGCTTGTCCATAAATGGGTTACTTCAGATGGTGGATGAATGTACAGAGACAGGTCTTGAAGTTTCCTGGAGAATTGAAGCTGGTTCTTCCAAGTGTTGTAATTGAATTACCACTTGATGATTGTAACTTAGATAGATGTTCTATGTTTTGGAATTTCAGATTTCAGCTTGCAATGAAGGGGCTTCGAATTGTTTGTGGATTTATGTGCAATTTTTATTTCCGTGATTTTGAATATGTGATTAATTTTTCCTGATAGATTTTTCACATATGGAATTGCTATATATTTTTGGTCTCTTTTTGTGGCTTAATTTTCAATGGAATTATAAGCTGAATGAATTCTGTTTTAAAAATCTTTCTGTATTCCTTTTGATGGATACTTGTTTCGTTTGAGGTTTCTTTCGCCTTTATCATTGTTTCGACACGATATTTTGGTAATATCAGTTTTATCGATATTTCTGCAATTCCCGAAACAACACTTTTCCTTTATTGAATTAGTGCTATTGATTCAAGTTAAGGTGTCTGCCAGGCCATGTTTGTTCTGTGTGTCAAATTGTTTCTATTTTTGTGTTATCTATACTTCTATACTAATATTATAGAGAGGAAAGATTTGTATTTCTGTGTGTTTGATACGAATAGGCTCAAACTACTGGACCGATTTCAGAAATTATTTCACCCTTAGAAAGCTACATTATCCCTGAGTGACATAGGCTATACTTTCCACCCGAAAAAAATAATAAGGATACCTACTATAACTTCAATAATAACAAAAAAAATAAGCCATGATCAGCTATTTTCCCGTGCGCTGCAAAAACCGTAAGTTTTACGTGGATACAATAGTTCTACAAAAAAGTCCGCGATAGCATATATCTATCTCTCAAGATCGACCTGCTATTACCTGTTTATGGTAATCAGATGCTTTTCAAAATTATGCACTATTTGGGAGTGTGTTTTTTTGAATTGGGTATTGATCCTCATCCAACCTAATACGTTATTTATCCCCAGCATTCAATTTCGAATGAAATTGCCCTTCACATCATACAATTACAACGAATACATCAAGAGATATGGCAGGTTGAAGTGTTGAAGATGAAACCGCCGCTTGAAACAAATTTCTACCCGGGCGAAGCTGGGACTGACGCTTGTTATGTATAAAAGTCATATCGAGAAAGTTTATTCTGTTTTTTTTCTATTTCTGCTGTAAACTTCAGTTTTTGATGATAGTTGTTCAGTTCATTTAACATTGGTGTTGTATGAATTTCGTGAACTGCAGTAAGGCAGTCACCCACATATTGAAAAAAGGAATTTTATATTCAATTTTTTCTATTACGGTTTTACAAGGTCTTCCATCACTAGTTGTGCTAATAGGGCTGATAGAGGGGCTTCCATGCTGCATCCGTCTATTTGACTGTGGAAAGAATCTTCGAATTGAAAATAGGAGTTTGTTATGCAGAAATCAGTGAATTCATAAATTCAACTTTTGTGTGATCTGCATGATCTTTTATTTTGTACCATCTTTCTGAAATTATGTTTTTGGCTTTTTCCATTGGGGTATATAAATTCACGCAAGCAATTGACACTAATACTTCATTTTCATTTGAGTCAACTGTATCGATGAATTGTTTGAACGTCCTATTTATAAATACACATAGTTGTCATATGTGCAAGTAAGCGGGTCCTCATGCACGTGCTGAGCAGCTGAGATATAAGACATAGAGTCCAACAGGCTTATTTGAAAATATGAGTTACCTAGTCTACAGTGTTACAAATTAAACAAGTTGTCAAGGGACCCGTAACAGACATAACATTCGGTTCGCTGAAACATGGGACATGTCCAATATCAAGAGTCCTAGAATGAATAATATGAAGGCTATCAGGGAAGTGGGAGAAAGTGAAAGGGGGCATGCAAAACGATCGAAAATTGTCACGTGAACAACGCCATCTTGGTTGGTACCATTTAATGCATTTTGAGCCATAGATTCCAAGCATTCCATTCTGTATTTTTTTTATAAATTGTAATCTGGTATTTGCGCTTTATTACGAGTTATTTGTTGTTCATTGTAGTGCACATATCGGATCTTTTTTGTACAGTGATTGAACTTCACATTGAATTAAAACACATTAAAATTATGATTGAAGACTATTTTTCTATTTGATAATCTCATGACATTTATGTTTCAAAAATAATTTCCGGCATATATCCACCACGGCTAACTCTCAGGAACCGCATTCAACCAAACCAATTTTGAACCTCTTTTTGATGTAATTCAGGCCTCATTTCTGCAATAACACGAGTTATGTTGGCTGCCAAAGCTTCTATTGTTTCTGGTTTATCAGAATACAGCAATGACTTGGCATAACCCCAAAGAAAACAATCCATAGGAGTCATGTCGCATGATCTTGGAGGCCATTTAATTGGACCATTTCTCGAAATAATGTTATTGCAAAATCTCTTTTTCAATGAATCAATTGTTATGGTATCAGCATGAGGTGTACCAACATCTTGCTGGAACCTAAACACTTCTGGGTCGATACCATTCAAATTTTGAAACTAATAATCATTGATCATCCATCTGTAACAAGCACCATTCACTGTAACATTATCACCAGCATCGTTTTTAAAGAAATAGCGACCGATGACACCTCCAGCATGTAAGGCACATCATACAGTGCCTCTTTCAGGATGCAATGGAACCTGCAGAACTTCTTGAGGATTGTTTTCACTCCATAAACGGCAACCTTGCTTGTTTACGTAGCCGTTCAACAAGAAATGAGCTTCATCACCAAACACATTTTTCCGATAAAAAAGTGTATCAACTTCAAGCTGTTCTAGGGCCCAATCAGCAAACAAACGACGCTTATTATGGTCAAGTGGCTTTAGTTCTTGAACCAGTTGGATCTTGTATCGGTGTAGACCAAGATCTTCACGCAAAATTTTCCATGTGGTGGATATGCACAGAGTCAAACTTGTTGTGAACGACGACGAATAGACAAATCTGGATCTTCTTTAACACTATAACTTACAGTAGCGATATTTTCTTCTGTAAGTACAGTTCCTTGTCTTCTTGTTGTTGTTGCATCGACTGGGGAAAATGTTGTCCGAAATCTATCAATCGTTCGACGACTATAAGCTCCTCTGACGGACGATTTGTATACCATAAATTTTACGAAGGGCACTGATTTATTAAAAATGAATTTCAACAATTTGTAAACGTAGTTGCAGCGTGAATCTTTCCATGACTATTCCACTCATTTCAAAAACTGTCCAATCACAGTATTATCGCGATAATACAAACTGTCTCTGAATTATGATTGGTCTGACAACTTCGATATTTTCAACGATTGAACTACAGAATCATCTGTGATTGAACTATGGATACGAACGGTTTGACAACTGATAAATATGAATTGTAGACGTCAACATGAGTTTTTCCTTGCCTTTCTCGAATATGGAGTTTCTGACCTTTTATTCTGTTTGTGAAATAGTCTCATAAAATTTCACTTGAGATTGAATTAACATCATAAGTCTATCTTTTATTTCCACTCGTACTCCGGACTCGTGATGTTTCCGAGCAACTCATTTTCGTTCGAAAATAAATCGATAGACTTATCACGGAAATTTAATCTCTTGTGATATTACTACTGACTATTTGTCAATGCTTACTGAACAGAAACAATATGGCTTCTACCTTCTGTCAGATCCCAGTTATCCCTATATATCGAAAATTCTATCAATCTAAAACAACACCCGATAATTTCGTTGAGAATATAATTCTTGGACAAAAATTCGAGCAATCTCTTTTTTAGACAATTTTCAAAGATTTTGGCGAAATTGTTGAGAAAACTTATTGGCTTATAATTTTCTAACATAATTTATATTACCGTTCTTATGAACTGGCGTGATAACTGAAATTTTGAGTTCTGACGGCACTATGCCTACCTCAAAACGAATGTTTATTATGTACAATAATGGTATCCATATATTATTCATTCATTACAGAATGAAGCTATCTCATCTTCTCATAAGTGTCAGTTGCCACCATCATTGAATTTAACACTGTTTTTTTTGTTGCGATTCATCAGTGAATTCTTCGACAATTATGTACAGATTTAACATGTTCTCTTTTTTATTTTTGGAGTTTCGAATTATCTCATTCAACATATTGCGTTCTGTTTAAATTTTTGATGTGGATTTTCCGAATTTTTTTCACCATTCTGAGTTTCATTTTATCTCTACTTTTGATTCCATTCATAATACCTTGTGTTATCCATTCTTTCCTTTTCTTCCTATGATTATTTGGAACTGTATATTGAGTTTTGCAGGACTTGTGTAGGGCAAAAACTGTGGTTATAAAGTTGTTTGTTGCCTGAATTGGTTCTCTGCAAATTATTACCAAACTTCAACACTCTCTATACTAGTCTATACAATAGGCTAATTAGGTTATTTAAATCAATTTTTGTTCTCATGGTCTCTATGTTGATGTTGTTATAGCCTGATGGTTGATATTATACTGATGTTGAGCATAATAGATAAATGATCCGTCATGTGATGGTCTATAACATTTAGTATGCATGAGAACTACTTTGACGGAAATATGGTCTAGCTAGACCTAGACAGTTCTTGTAGAGTACATAAATGATCTATAGCCATGCTGGACCAGGCTAGCTTAATAATCAAAATTCATCTATAGCAAACTGTGGTATAGGGTCAATAAAATGCTTATTGATTCTGCTAGCGTCCTTCTATTTTTCATGAAGTTCATGAGATTTTTCATTGATCATATTTAGAGGTTTGAGATTGGAGTTTTTGTCACCAAAAACTGAGTTGTAGGCTTTTTCAACATATTTAATAACCAAAGAAACCGAATTTGGAATTCGATCATGGATATTCTAGTTATTCCTTATTCCCATTCTTCAACATTCTGTAACGAGTTGATATCCTATCCCTTATGGGGAAGTATCACCTTTTGAATCTCCATTCACAAAGTGGTCTCTTTATTTCGCGAGTAACTACCCTAATTTACGACGTAGAGACTTGATTTTTTTTTAATTGAAGTTGAAGAACGTCCCGAAGGCAAATAGTTTATTTTTCGATTTAATTAGTTTTTCAATAAAAAAAGACAGGGTAATCGTTAGATCTATGCAATATTTGGGTTATTGCATATGTTTTTCGTTTTTCATGAGTACAAACTATATTTTTGAACTAATCATCATGAAAATTTTTGTAGTTTATAGAAGATGAAATCGAAAAAAAGAAAACAATTTGCCCTCGGGACGTTCTTCAACTTCAATTTAAAAAAAATCAAGTCTCTACGTCGTAAATTAGGGTAGCTACTCGTGAAATAAAGAGACCACTTTTCGAATGGAGATTTACCTCGATTCAAAAGGTGATCCTTCGCCTTAAATGCTTAAAATCATCAGCTCTCAGAGTTTGTGCCAATCAAGGTGCATTATATTTGGTTATTCTGATAGTTTGCATGTATGTTATAAGTGAGGATTCTCTGTGGAATAATAAAGGTGTACTCCATTCACTTATTCAAAGTATCCCGGTTGGCCATGAAATTCTGACACATTTCACTGTGTATATGTGTATAAAAATGTAAGGTTATAGTTATTTCCCTATCAGATACAATCGCAACGTTGTCCTTTCTTCATATTTGTCGTAGAAATTACGTAATAATCAAAATATTTACTTACTTTAGAAAATAATGAATTTGAGAAAATATAATGTGAATTCAATAATAATTCCAAAGACCTGGCGAATGTTGAAGAAACCTTTTTCTCTGTTAATACTGAAAATATTTTACGTATACATATATTCATGGTTGGAAGATTCAGTTATGCTATTTTCCTTTACGGATATCAAGAATCGAGTGTTGAAATTTTACTGATAAATAATGTACAGAATAGTTCGTTACTTTGTGATAGTTCATTCGAAAAAAAGAGTACTCGAATAACCAATCCAATGGGACTTGGTGCAAGTTAATAATCTCAAATATTCTGGGTGATGAATATTGGAAGAAAAGACATACCAGCCTGAATATTTCGAAAACCGTTGACATTTTCGAAATAGTGATATAATACAGGTAACTATTGAAAAAAAATAATTGGGTTCTGCCCAGAAAAAATTGAACACCCTGAGTACCGAAAAATATTTTCATTTAATCAGCTCGTGTAATGAGGTGATTTTATAGGAAAATAGATGCCTGTTTCCTATGGAACGCCAGCCACCGCGCAACTGTTGCTGGACCGAGGCATTGGAGAATTGCAGGATTCTTTATTGAGATCGAGCATATTGAAAGTCATCCAATAGATGGCGACAGTCTCGATAATCGTTATAATTTCAAGTCAATACACATTCATTTATTACCTATATCCCTTGAGAAATACGTTCAATACGTTAATATTTTCTAAATTCTTCCCAAACACCTTATTTTCTATGTTTACATTTCTAGGCTCAAATTTTATATACCAATAAAAACATCACATCTTTCTCTCTTGATCCCATCGACCTGACTAGTGCAGATATATCTGCGTTGACTAGTAAATTGTCGTTTCGGAATATAACCTAACTTCATGTCCATAATATTTATATTTTGAATAAACCAAATTCATGAGTCTGAACCAGTCGTTAATTGAATTAACAAGTGCAGGAATAAAATTATTACACTCCACTCAATAGAAGCAAATTCATGGATACTGAACATAATAATTCCTTCATAATTTCAGACATGAAGTTGTTTCTTCATTATTTTGTGATTTGAAGGTACTTATGAGCATGGTAACGAAACAGGTTTGTAGTAGGATACCATAAGATACCTCTCAAAAGTTTTGACTATCCACATCTCGTATGAATATGCTTTCGTTTAGGCATGTTCATACTCGTTTATGATTTGCATTCGAGAGTGATAATTTTCGTAATACATTTCTTCGAATCAAAATATGTATTTACATCCGGATGGTGAGGGTAAGGTGGAAAAACTGATTTTCAATCGTAGAAAAATGCTTTGCATGTGCAGCAGATCTGGACTTCCTCTGGATTGAAAACTTCATGCATCTTGCAACAAATAAACACTTCATGCACTAGGACTTGCTACACAAATTACTATTCTGCTCACATTTCGAATAACTTGGCAATTTCATGAACGGCATGAAAGATCAAATTATGAATGAAAATGAAACACGATATGTATTGAAACAGTCTGACGTCTGTGAACATTGTTTTTATTTTCACTTCTTATTGGTTAGTAGAACATATCATGGGATTAGTTGAGTGACAATTTTAACAGCTTCAATGTTATTTGAAACGTTGCGAATAACAAAAATTATTCAACAAATCCATTGTGTTGTCCTATAAAATTATAGAATCTCGTCCTCTTGGATGCACAAATGAATTTCCATTAACGGCATCAACCAAAGAACAAACGTAATTGAATTTTTCAAGCTTTAACCTCCTGGAAAATCGCCACGTGCATTACTCACCTCTCTTGTGACCCCCCTTCAGTGAACACTTTCCGACAACAGCACGGATGAAAACAGAATAGCGATCGTAGTCGCCCTTGTGGTCCGTGTGCTGCGCGATAAAACAAAACACAACTGCCGGGCAGAACGGAAACGGAGCGTGTGCTCCCGTAGCCCACTGAACTATTAGAACCGGCGAACTTGATTCCATGGACATGCGGATCATAGACTGATCGATCCATCGCATACCTGGAATTCTATGGTATCGATCGATTTTTGCGCGAGGTCGAACATGTGCCGACCGATTTCCCTTTCTCGAAATTTCGGGACGGTGAACCAGAAAAATTAATTGGTGCTCGACGGAATCTGATAAGGTTTTCGTATAAGGGGTGCCTTCATTCCACAATAATTTCGGTGGAATTCTGGAATTAAGGAAAAGGGGCGATTATGGAAGTCCAAGGCCGAACAAAGACTTGAAATTTCCTGACTGCTATCCGAGTAGGACACTTTATTGAAACTCACCATGATGAGTCTGGAATTTACTATAATTCAACTGACCAGCTGAAGTTACCGAATAAAAGATATGACCGGCAAAAAGAAATCTTACATGATGCATCGATAATAAACAAAACTGCTCCGAAATTTAAGTCTAAGGAAATACCCCAAAAGCAATAAATGGGTACAACAGAATGCGGGGCAGAAACTGTGGACTACCCAAACATGACCTTATATCTTAAACGGATTAGTGAAGGGGTAACCGCGGGAGCTATGGAGCTGTTTTATGGCATTCAAAGACATGTCATGGGTCAGTCTGACGAGAGTTCGGAAATAGCTCCTGCAGCTATAAAAAGAAGCGAAATTCGTTGTCTACTGAAGAGATCTCGAGAACTATAGCAGCTAAAAGAAAACTGATGAAACATTCTCGTATACTCTTTTTTCCTGAATAATACTTTTCATTTTCAATAATTTCAGTGATTTTGTGAAGCTTCCATAATTTTTCAGATTGTGAACTAAACGCTGGCAATATTTTCCACTCGGTTGCTGTCGTTCAGGATATTTTCAAAATAGATTTCCCTCGGCTATTTTGATTCGCTTGAATATATCATCCTAATCTATCGAATTTTCCGTAACTTTGAATATTTCGGGACATTAGGGAAACTAAACAGATTCTATATTTCTAAACCCATGAACAAACGTTGACAAATTAACTATATTTATTCAGCAATCGGTGATTTCAATTATAGAGGCTCAAGTTCACAAAATATGATAATGCATTTTCGCATTATTAGGCATCGACTTCACTCTTTCAATGTTGTTTCATCTGTGATATCGCGCCAACATATTCAGCGGTCGCATTGGTAACGCCAGCCTACTTTTAATTCAACAGTGAATGGAAAGGCAAGACAAAAGTATTAAATTTTCCTCGTGTTATATCTATGCGAATAGTGGAATATGAGAATCGAACTCTCCACTTTCGATTTACTAGCGTTGTTTTGGTAGCGAACATTTACGAAATCAGAATAAAGCAGATATAGCAAGGTTGGTAAGACTGGCCTATCCTACAGCATCGGATACCGTAGCTTCCTGGAACAGCTCGCTATCCAGACCTTTGTCGATGGTTTGCATTAGAGTTTGAAGCTGTCAAACAAGCTTCGCACAGGGGACACAGCAAAGTGAGGCGCACTGTGGATGAATCCTCGGTCAGCGATGAGACTATAGAAGAGTTGCTATGCCGAGTACGTCAAGAGTAACGGCATAGAGGAATTAGATGCTGGAATTGCTGCGGAGAAGGACATATATCTCTTCAAGTATTTATGTTGACGGTAAAGTTGATGGGCGGTCGGTTGAAATATTAGTCGACACCGGCGCAACCCGGACTATAATAAAACTGGGAATAGTTGAAAGGAGTGGAAAAATCCGACAAACGATGGTCCGTTTACGGACAGCTACTGGATAGGACGTATCAACACATGAAAAGGAAAGGATCGTGGTGAGCATTGGGGACATATCTCTAGAACATGAGGTGTTGGTGGCGGATATCTTGGGAATGTTTGGTTATGGTGGTAATGGCTTCCAGATGGATATGAGAAACGATGTCTCGAGAATTGGAAGTCTGGAAATTCCATTCTTGGGATGTGAAGGTGTATCAATTCGAGTTTTGCTCAGCGAAGATGTTGATCTAGGTGTATAGGCAGAAGCGATAGTGAAGGGGTACTTAGACAAAAACCTTCGAGATAGCGGTATAAGACTTATGCACAATAGATCTTTAGGTCAAGGTGCTTGCGAGTTCAGATGATCTTCCGCCCCTCCTCTAATCTATCACACCCGCTAGTGAGAATAACCTTGGAAAGGATTGCTAGTCGGAAAAAACCTTAGTAAGAGGCGGAAAGGAAGTTCCTGTAAGGATATTGAATAACAACATGTACCCGGTTACGTTGAAGAAGGACTTGATTCTGGGGGGAAAGCTGTTTCGTGCCGTGTGTGACAGAATGGCATTCGGGATGAACAGAACAATGTTACCAGAAGGGAAAAGTGCTCGCAAAAATTACTTGAGATACTGACTCCTTCCTACATAGATCTTGAACCAGAACACATAAGCGAGGTGAAGAAAGTGATAAGGCAAAACAACAAAGTGATAAGTGAATACAGCGATGTTTTTGCTACGGATGATACTCAAATGGGAAAAACGAATGTTGTGAGACATTCAATCAATACTGACAGGATCCATTCGCCAACACCCACGAAGACTTCCGATAGCAAAGAAGAAGCTGCAAATATCATCAAGGACATGCACCAACAAAGAATAATAGAGCCATCACATAGTCCTTGCTCATCACCTGTGGTTCTGGTGAAAAAGAAAGATGGCAGCATCAGATTTTGTGTCGATTACCGTCGTCAGAACGAAGTCAGTAAGAAGGATTGTTACCCCATTCCAAGGATTGACGACACTTTGAATACTCTTTCTGGCTCAAGATGGTTCTCCATCATGGACTTGAAGAACGGGTATTGGCAGGTGGAACTAGTGAAGTTCATATACGTATCTGTAGGGCGGCGAATTCCTTCTCAGGGCTGACCACGTCGCTCTAAAGTGGCTTCTATAATTCAAGAATCCAGTGGATCAGGTTGCCAGATGGATAGAAAGACTGCAGGCATATATAATTTCACTGTCGAATATCGTGCAGGGAAGGCTAATGGTAACGCTGACGCATTATCTAGGGGACCATGTTCGTCAGAATGCAATCACTGCAATAAGGTAGAAAAGAAAGAATTCTGCTTGATAACGACCATCGTGGAAGCGACTGGATGCCAGAATCCCTGAAGCGAGACCAAGAAAGTGACCCAAAATTGAAGATGTTGTTGTATTAGAAGATGAGAGGACAGAGACCAAGATGGGATGAAGTAAGTCATCTGAATCCTAGGGTCGAGTCCTACAGGGCACAGTGGGACTCTATCATTTCGGAGGATGAACTGCTGAAGAGGTCCATCGAAAATGACGAGGATACCGCAGCCAGAAATCAGCTGATAATAATAATAATAATAGATTATGAGCACGGGTGTGGTTTGGTTTCAGCCACGCCTCATAGGGGGTGACGTCCCCACGGCCCGAGTTACCTGGGCCACCAAGGGTAAATGGTGGCAAACCCATGAACGAGAAGTGGAAACCGATATCATGGCAGAAGATCGAGATGCCACTCCACCTGCTGGCACGACCACCGTGAGGAGGACTGCCCGCAGGGGAGCTCGCAACGCATGTATCCAGTGAAGCCGTGAAATGAATATTGAAGTAATGCGAGCTTTTCATTACGTGAACAATTGCGAGGACAAACCACTTCCTGGATGGAGAAAAGAAATCTTCAAGGGATCGAATTATCCCAGAAGATCGCGGGATGTGCACGGCAGGCTGTGGATTTGCACACCTATCACATCGTGCGGAAATTTCTGAACTTGTGGAAGGAACTGAAATGTTTTTTCACTGGTTCATAGAAGAATTACCAGCTCAAGCTGAGAACGGGAGACCGATGAAGAATAATAGTTTATTAATCCTGTTAGACATTTACATGTATAGGACAAGTCAATTATTCAACATTCACAATTTATCGGAAAAATATTCACTAACTGTGTAATAACATACAGTTTAACTTTAACTACTTTCTTAAATTCTATAAGACTAAGCAATAGACGAGTCCCTTCATGCTGGCCAACTGTTTAAAATTGCCTGAAAATCACTTCCCTTTTTTTCGCAATGATTCAACTCATACCTGAAAGCTTTAATCCTAATGAGTGTATCCTGAAAATATTAGATGTCACGAAGGTCTTCATCAAAAGCTATAAATTTTTGTTTTCTTAGGGTTTCATCAATGGAAAATAAATATCCCCAACAAAATGTTTGAATGGAGAATTTGAATTTTTCGAATCAAATGAGGATTTCGCTTGAGTTTGTTTTTTATAATAACTTTTCTGATGAATGAGATGTTTATATTAACAGTGTAAAAATGATTCAAGATACTGCAGAAATATCAAATCCAAATTTCATTAATTTCCGAAGAAGGAGCACTCGTATAAAGACCTGTTGCAAGATGTAAAACTGATTATTATAGGTGTTTTCTTTGGATTCGTAGAGATCATAGGAAGACTTTCAGTGAATTAATGTATTATTAACCCTGTATTGTGGAGTTTATTAAATATAGGTGCATAATTGGGTTTTCGCTTCTAATTGGATAGAAATTCTACAAGGAATTCAAAGGAAATTAGGGAAATAAATGATTGTTTTTAATGTTCTTTATTTGCATGGAAACTTACTACAGAATAACAACCCAAAAGTATTTACAACTGCCATAGACTATGATCTGGATGTGAATAAGTTCTGATGCCGCATGAGAAATTAGGATCATTGTACTGGAAAATCATTATAATGAAGTATCACTTTGAAATCATAGTATATTCTTAATATGTAAAGTGGTAAATTCATCAATTCAGCATCAGAACTTGGCCAGTGTATACCACATCTCAAAATAATAAATACAGACAATATATTTACTAAACATATTGTTCGCAGTTGATTGAGAAACTCCCTTAAAAATGGCTACTTCACAAACAGTTTCAGTTTTATTAATACTAGAACTAATCTCTCTGGAGCAATTTATTTATGGATTTTTCAATCTGGATATAAATCTGAAATTAACTTGACATAATCGTCCATGTGAAGGGAACAAACACATATATTCTTTGCAGCAAGGTTCCCATCCATAGTTTGTCTATCCATACTTTTCTCCAGTCCAATTTATGCAATATGCCAAAGGCATTAGTGATATTTGGTGTTGAGGCATCTTTCTCAGGAAATTTATCAAAACGAACAGACGTGTTTTTACTTTTCCTTGAAGAGCAATTGAGAACAGTTTTTCCAGTACTAGTACTTTGCTCACATTGTAATATAATCATCTACTGGCCTAAAATTCAAATATATCATGAGGATTGAAACATAAAAATCATTTCGTGCAGATACCTACTTCACCTTTTCTGCTTTCCATCTTACAGAAAGATGAAGTCACAGCTCAGTACCTCGAATTACGAGGATCATATTCCTCAAGAATACCTGAAACAGCCATTGATTTAGAATAGATATTCTAATTTCTAAGTCAATGAAAACAGCTTAGGAGCAAGTAAAAATATAAACGAGTCGTTTTCTAGGTTGGAAAGTCATAGATTTCCGTTAGTGAAAACATAAGAAAACAAAAATTTATAGCTTTTGATGAAGACCTTCGTGACATCTAATATTTTCAGGATACACTCATTGGGATTAAAGCTTTCAGGTAAGAGTTGAATCATTGCGAAAAAAAGGGAAGTGATTTTCAGGTATTTTTAAACAGTTGGCCAGCATGAAGGGACTCGTCTATTGCATTGCATTCTCCTTGGAAGATTACTAGTTCTGTGCTTCGGAATGAACACAAGCCGCGATCGGCATTGCGATCGGATTCGTCAGACACAATTTTATCGTTCGATAATTGCGTCTAGATGTAGGGGAGGTAAATCTGTTTCGTTCGACAATTATAATGAAGCGCCCTTCATTTAAAGAATCTCGGTAAAATCATTTCGAAGTTTTCCGATAGGCAACCCGTAAATCTCCTTCATGTTTTTCGGGTTCAATTTAGAATCAAGCGTCGATTGTTGGCGACCGGTTGTGGTTATCTCTCTTCGTCGTTTTTGCTCTTGATCCGGAAAGTGTGGGAATTATTGAGGAAAAATCAAGAGAATATTGCGAAACTAATTGAATTTAGGGAAGTCTCAAAAGTGTTTGAAATTCCTGAAAAGTTTTAAAACAAGTAACTTAGGTTGAATCTGTTTCATTTTTGGACCGTAAAGCCGTGTGAATTAAACGCTAAGTGACTTGTGGAAGTTAGCAAAGTATCTATCAGGTAGGAATATCTCGATCTGGGCTTTTCCGAATTTTTATTCCGTATTCCGGACCGTTATTGTGTTTATTTTGTGTAGAATTATTTTCCTGCTCGAACTACGTGTTATTTCCATTTTTTTTTATTTGTAACATTCCCGTGAAAGAAAACCGGTTCTGCTTGAAGCTGCACGTCCGGGGCAACGGTGCGTTGATGAGAGGTCGAGTGTCTCGATTCAAGGTCGCCCGGTTTTCGCCACCCGGGCTCTCGGTCCTTTGAAAATTTTCGTGAATTTTGGCTTGTCTATTCGCTTATTGGGAAGTGTTGTACCCCTTATTTCTTCGGCGCATTAGTTTGATCGTGCCCCTCGAGGTGCGACACCCAGTCGGCACGATTGGCTTAGCTGTTGGAGTCATTCTGGGGTGGATCACGGCCTGTGAGCTTGTGGCTGGTCACGACATTTTGGCGGATGCGCCAATCCCTCCGACCGATCGAATCCTCTGTGAGCCATTCGACCGCTGATCAATTGTTCGAGTAGGAAATATTGTGGTGTCGTCTTTTCCCACGGGAATTCAGACATACAGTTGTGGTTCGGAAACAGTAGCCCATTTCATTTTTCCATACTATTTTTTCGATTCACATACTCATTGCTTTGCTCCTTCACGGCTGCTTTGAATGCTCTCATTGTTCATTTGTTATAATCATACTGTCATTTTCTATCACCGCTTATTTTCCGTCTGTCTCACCTGCTCACCCCGTTAACCCGCAACCGTTTTCATCTCTTTTCGTAATATCAGTAAGGCTTTTGTAACTTTCATGCTTGCATTTCAATCGCTTAATAGTTGATCTTTGGAAACAGTTTAGTTGTTTAATACTTTGATTTTGGTTGTTGCATACATTATTTAGTTGAGTTTACATTGTATTACATTTTAGTTTCACATTATAGTTGTTTAAGGTTTTACTTGTTTTATTATCCGAGCAACAGCTAGAAATATTCAATGAAGAACATACTTATCAATCGCTAACACCTTAGATCGAGCCGAGCCCTTCTCCAACTGTCTAAAAGCTACCCAGGCAGGGGCTCGAAGTGAAACTTTTTATAAAGGAGTCACAACCTTTTAAAACCCATTGTAGCTGGCGCCCGAGCGATTATATTTTCGCCGCCAATATGTAAAGAAAGCCCGTTACAAATTGGCGCCCGAGCAGGGACTTGATTTCTTTTGAATTACAAAACACTTTCTTAGCTTTATTTTTTGGCGCGGTTTGTTGAGCAGGTATGGAGGTGTAGAGACTGAGAGCGGCAGAGTTGATTTGGGAGCTGGAAGCCCATGGCTGTAAGGCGGCCAGAACCGTCAATGAGAACCGTATGCAGCTGCGAAAGGTGGTAGCCAAGCAGATTCCTTTCTGTCACTTGACCAGAGATACCGGGGAGGAATTGGATAATGCCCACCGTATTCTGGGATGTCTGTTGGAGGACGTGCGAGAGTTTGACGAGGATAACGCAGCAAACGTGGAGACCGGTATCAGAAGCCGTTTGAGGCATGTACAGCACCGTCTGAGTCAAATCAAACCGACGTCGTTGGGAGAACACGACAGGCTGGATGAGCTGAGGGACGTTTTGGCCCAGGCATTCGAGATGTTGAAGGATGCCAAACTCCTAGCCGATGTCAGGAGGGCCGTAGAAGAAACGTTCGGCAGCCCACTGGAGGGCGACCGAAATGAACAGGGTCGAGAGCAGGAGTTGATTTCATTCGAGGATCCACCAGAACCTCGATCTCAGGTGCTTGTTCTCGATGATTTGCAAGATGGCGGAGGCAGGAGCCGGGAATCCCGAAACTCAGATCATGTGATGAGGGAAAGAAGAAGACCTGCCGACCCCTGCAGAAATGACATCTCCCAGCTGACCGGAATACCAAGTGATTTCCTTCAACGCTTGAGAGAGCGGGCTTGTAAAGCAGTCCGGAGACGATTGAATTTCACCAGCCCTCTTGGACCACGGAATGACGACACATTAGCGCGACCGATACGAAAGGATAGGCCGGACATAGCCGAATCTACTCGCCGGATTTCTTTCCCATTCCTCGATGCAACAGAGTCGGAATGCTCGGCTCGAATTGGACCGGACTCAGGCGAAGATAAACCTGAACCAGAACCGGAACGCGTCGAGCGAACGGTTGGCCTTAGGAGAACAGAACCCGACGAGGCCCGCCCGAACCTGAACATTGCTGATTTGGGACAAGCAAAATGACCTAGTTCAACGTGCAGTCAACCGTTCATTCCTGTTTATAAATGGAACGTCCATTTTGACGGCTCTACTAGCGTGAACACTTTCTTGGAAGAGGTCGAGCAGCTATCTGAAACCCGCAAGGTTACACGACAGCAACTTTTCGAATCCATTTTTGAACTTTTGGGGATGGACGCAAGAGATTGGTACATCCCCAGACGAGGTTCCTTCAGAAGTTGGGAGGATTTCAAGGAACAGCTTCGTGAAGCCTTCCTACCACTCGATTACGAGGAAAACCTCTTGGATGAGATCAGAAAACGCACGCAAGGAAATGGAGAGAAACTGCTGCTGTTCGTGACCCGGATGCAGAATCTGTTTTTAAAGTTGACAACCAAACGACCATCCGAGGAAGAGCAGGTGAACATTATCAAAAAGCGCTTGATACCGTCTCTCCAGGAAGCACTCGCCTTCCAGGAAACGAACAACTATGAACAGCTGCTGAAGAATGGAAAAGTTTTCGAGTTGGTGAAATGGCATGCCGACAATTATGTCTCGCCGCCGGATAGAAAGGGTTTGATAGATGAACCTCATCTAATCTACAGAAACCCCCGTTCGAAAGTAGCAGAGAGCCTAGCCGTGAATTCGTCGCAGCAAGAAACAGGGGAATATATATCCCCTCTACCATTCGCACCGGGATCCAAGGTCGCCGTCAAACCGGGAAATCAAAGGAGAGGCCGAAACCTCCACCAGCTGAACCGTCAGGCCCGCCGTCACAGGAAACACAAAAGAGGGTTCGTTTCATGGAGAACAGCCCTCAGTGCTGGCGATGCGGAAAGATGGGTCACATGAGAAGGGAATGCCGCTCACAACCAAGACTGTTTTGCTCACGATGTGGAAGACCCGGAATCCTATCACGTGATTGTCCATGTTCGGGAAACGAGAGCGGAACTGCCATGACGAGGGGAGGAGGCAGTTCCCGTCCGCAGCATCCCCAATAAAACCGTAGTCGCCTTCCAGAGGAGAGAACCGTCCGATTATCACTGTCCACATAGAAGGAAACCCCTTTAACGCCTTGTTAGATACGGGAGCCTCCCGATCTTTCGTGAGCCAGGGAACGGCGGAAACATGCCGGAAGTTAGGGGTTTTACCTGCCAAAGTCACAGGCATGCTGGCCACCGTAGCCGATGGAAACTCCGTAGCCGTTGAAGCAATGTTCAAGCCGTTGTGTAAGCTTGGTGACGAGGAGGTCGAGCCCCTACTGTATTTAGTACCCCATTTACCGGTGGATTTGATTTTTGGTATGGATATTCTGACCTCGCACGATTTCCACATCGACTTCCGTACATCCCGATGTTTTCTCAAGGGGAAACTGTTGATGAAAACGGAACCTGCGACACATAGACCACAGAACTCGATGATAGGTTCGTTGAATTCTGAAGAGAAGACGACGCTTCGAGAGTTCTCAGAGGTAAAGATGGGTAGCTTTCAGGAAGAACAAGGCCAGACTACCTTGACCACCCACGAGATCAAGATCAAACCTGGTACCGAGCCGGTTAAGCGTAGATACCGTCCGTATAACCCGAAAATGCAGGAGATCATTAATCAAGAAGTGGATAGAAAGTTGGAAGAGGGAATCATCGAACCGTCTAAGTCACCCTGGAGCTCCAGCGTGGTCATCGTGAGGAGGGCCAATGGAAAACGCCGTTTGGCGGTAAGTTACCCTGACCGTTATACTAAAGACCGTGAGTTTTGTTCCAGAAGGTCCCGCTCTTCAGCGCCGTTGAATCTCGACGAGATGGCGATCAGTGACTACGAAGACTTCCTGGAGAGAAGACGCGAGGAACAAGGTGCCCGACTCCCAAGCCGGAGGCCACCGAGCGTCCCGTAACGAAGGCCTCCGAGGTAGTACTGAATCGACCCATCGATCCCGTCAGGCCGTAAGCATGTCCAACGGAGAAGACAACAACGTCAAAGTAGAGCGTCCGAACGAACCATTGAGGGAGACAAACGACCTCAATATATACAGCTCTCTGAAGGGGCGTGTTGGCGCTGTGGGTTGATAGGGCATGCCAGGAAAAATTGCCACAACAAACCGAAGTTGTTTTGTTCGAGATGCGGCAAAATGGGAGTACTATCGAGAAATTGTCCTTGTCGATCGAAGGGACAGTCCCAGAAGGCATCGAGGATGGAGACGGGAAGACAACCAGCAACAGGGTCTCGAGAAGGACGTCGCCGCGGTGGACACCCGGCTGTCGTCGCTTCCTCTGCCCAGTCGACAGGACGTAACTCCAGAAGGTCAGTTGGAGTCCAATGTAAAATCTTGAGAACCCCATCATACATGAAGCCCATGGTGATGACGTGGCGACCCGACGTGTTCTTCGCCATATGCAACTAGAGGTAGACGCGGGAGCCAAGGTAAGAGCGGATGAGATGGGGGAGTTTGAAAAAACTTTCAGTTTTTTTTTTGTGGAAGAGAGGGGGGTGTAATGAAGCGCCCTTCATTTAAAGAATCTCGGTAAAATCATTTCGAAGTTTTCCGATAGGCAACCCGTAAATCTCCTTCATGTTTTTCGGGTTCAATTTAGAATCAAGCGTCGATTGTTGGCGACCGGTTGTGGTTATCTCTCTTCGTCGTTTTTGCTCTTGAAAATTTGAGGAATTTTCACGCGCACGACTCCCGATGATTGGGGGCCTTTTTAGGAGGGGATGCACGCGACGAAGAGAGCATTAGGATTGATTCAGATTTCAGGATCCGGAAAGTGAGGGAATTATTGGGGAAAAATCAAGAGAATATTGCGAAACTAATTGAATTTAGGGAAGTCTCAAAAGTGTTAGAAATTCCTGAAAAGTTTTAAAACAAGTAACTTAGGTTGAATCTGTTTCATTTTTGGACCGTAAAGCCGTGTGAATTAAACGCTAAGTGACTTGTGGAAGTTAGCAGAGTATCTATCAGGTAGGAATATCTCGATCTGGGCTTTTTCGAATTTTTATTCCGTATTCCGGACCGTTATTGTGTTTATTTTGTGTAGAATTATTTTCCTGCTCGAACTACGTGTTATTTCAATTTTTTTTTATTTGTAACATTCCCGTGAAAGAAAACCGGTTCTGCTTGAAGCTGCACGTCCGGGGCAACGGTTGATGAGCGGTCGAGTGTCTCGATTCAAGGTCGCCCGGTTTTCGCCACCCGGGCTCTCGGTCCTTTGGAAATTTTCGTGAATTTTGGCTTGTCTATTCGCTTATTGGGAAGTGTTGTACCCCTTATTTCTTCGGCGCATTAGTTTGATCGTGCCCCTCGAGGTGCGACACCCAATCGGCACGATTGGCTATTAGCTGTTGGAGTAATTCTGGGGTGGATCACGGCCTGTGAGCTTGTGGCTGGTCACGACATTTTGGCGGATGCGCCGCGCTGTTTTCCGGTGTCCCATGAATTTTGGCTTGTCTATTCGCTTATTGGGAAGTGTTGTACCCCTTATTTCTTCGGCGCATTAGTTTGATCGTGCCCCTCGAGGTGCGACACCCAGTCGGAGCGATTGGCTATTAGCTGTTGGAGTCATTCTGGGGTGGATCACGGCCTGTGAGCTTGTGGCTGGTCACGACATTTTGGCGGATGCGCCAATCCCTCCGACCGATCGAATCCTCTGTGAGCCATTCGACCGCTGATCAATTGTTCGAGTAGGAAATATTGTGGTGTCGTCTTTTCCAACGGGAATTCAGACATACAGTTGTGGTTCGGAAACAGTAGCCCATTTCATTTTTCCATACTATCTTTTCGATTTACATACTCATTGCTTTGCTCCTTCAAGGCTGCTTTGAATGATCTCATTGTTCATTTGTTATAATCATACTGTCATTTTCTATCACCGCTTATTTTCCGTCTGTCCCACCTGCTCACCCCGTTAACCCGCAACCGTTTTCATCTCTTTTCGTAATATCAGTAAGGCTTTTGTAACTTTCATGCTTGCATTTCAATCGCTTAATAGTTGATCTTTGGAAACAGTTTAGTTGTTTAATACTTTGATTTTGGTTGTTGCATACATTATTTAGTTGAGTTTACATTGTATTACATTTTAGTTTCACATTATAGTTTTTCCATAATTATCATGAGTTGATTGGCATTTCATGTTACTACACAACCAACATAGATTATTCAGATTGCACTTTGCCAAGTGAATCGCAGGAGTGATCCATAGCTTATCATGTTAAGCATGATTAGAACATACAATTGAAGGGCAAAATTTCAGGAACCCTTCCTCAATAAGAGACATGAATGCACCAAAGCATTCATCGACATCATGAGAACAATAAATGAATCGATAATCACAATTTTTTATGAAATGGTGAAAATTGTCAAGATTCTGCGGGCTCAAATCCCTGACCACTTTATGTGAATTAGTTTTCTCAGGAATGAACCTCACTGGAAACTTGAGTAAAAGAACTTTATGGTCCCCAATGTGAGCCTCATAAACCTCAACAACTGATTCGGTAAAATTTGCACTAGTCGAGATATAGTCTATTTTAGAAATGGATGTATGTCCATGACCCTTGTGGGATCATCTGATGATAATGATAATGATGGTAATTTGTAGCATTCAAGTAAGTTTAATAGTGCGAGAGATGACGACCAAGATTTTTGCCTCATAGCGGCTCGGCTAAAACCGCACGGAATCGATAGATTATATGACCCTGTACCATATTATATCTAATAACATCAATATGGATTATACCCCTGCTTTTCACAGTCTCAAAATGAAGCCAAATCTTTGGTAACGATTGAGTTGTACGCTTGCTTCAACTGGAAATGATAAAATTGCGAGAAATTTTGAGGTTATGTTTATTCTGAAAGACAACAAGAAAATAGATACTGAGAATGAAAATATGTCACTTAAACACTTTCAGTTTAATTTTAGAATATGAATAGGAGTTAACAATGATATTTAGGACTTGGAGAAAACGTAATAAAGCGATTGAAACATTTCATATGAAATTGAGAGGTTATGATCGAAACTATTCACATGAAGTTAAGAATGACATACGTTTCACGACATAATACGATGTGTCGGAGAAGAGACAAAATTAAAAAAATATTTTCATTCTCAATATTGCCGCACAAACGCAGATCTGGATTGTTACCAAAGCCCAGCTTCAGTTATGATTGGCTCATGGCCCATATAGGAATTATTAGATACCTATATGCCCTGTACCCAGAAATGCGATTTTCAGACATTTGTCAAAAAAATGACATAAGTGTGACTCATAGCAGCCCGTCTGATTTCCGGAAAGTAGTTAGATAATAGCCCTGAGATACCAATAACACAGTTTTCAGACAGCAAGATTGTAGCGCGTACCCAGGAGACCAATAAAAAAAATAAAAATGAAAAAAAAAAATAAAATTTCAGCAGACCATCTGAAAATGATTTTTGTAGGTTGTGTCGTGTCAATTGATGTGGAAAGATCAATTTTCAGACAAAAACATGTCGCCTTACATTTTTATAGCATTTCGAAAATGTCAACGAATCTGACCTAAGTGACTCATAGCAATCTGTCTGAAATTCGTCGTCAATTATTGAATACGCACCCCAGATGTGAAAAAAAAATGATATCAGACAAATTGAATGTAGCATGTAACTAATCAGACAACTTTTCAATTTGCAGTACTCTTAGCCCGGTTGCATAAACGTGAGGTAAATTTACCCCAGGGGTATTGTTCAAGTTTTTCATACACATATTTATCACACATTTATCTTATGTGTCAATGTGTATTGATAATACACTGAACATGAAATTGAGGTAGCTACCAAATTTACTAATTGAAAATTCGGAAGAATGAAATGATAATACGTACTTTTGTAGTTTGCAGAGTTGGGCGGCGACTCGTCGACTTTTATTGTCGACCTCGACGCGTCGACAATGTAAACAACGTCGATAATGTCAACGATGCCTGTCACAGAACCCACAACGTCAGAACTTGAAGGTTAGATTCAATTTACCCTAAAACTAACCTTAAATTTCATGAAAGATATTTCTTGGAATATTTTGTTCACGTTTTTTTGTCGCAGTGAACTTGGTTCCATATAAAACAACGCATACACTATGAGTGGCAGAAGGTGTAATGAAAATTTTTAAGAACTGAAGTATGAGTTTATCAAAATGAACGGCAGACCCGCTGCAAAGTGCAGGTTTTGTGGAAGTATTCTGAAGAATACCAGTGCACTAAGAAATAGGTTGTCATTCGAAGATTCAAAAATGCTGGTTCACTTATATTTTTTCTTCAGATTGACAATTGTGAGGAAAATTGGGACCATGATTCAGCCTTTGATTTATCCATCAGTGACAACATCGTAGAAGACCGAAAGTAGGAAGTAGAATATATTTTATATGTGCATAGTTTGAATAATAATTTTTTGTTTTTGTTGAAAGTTTGTACCCATGTTTCTCTGAAATATTAATAAATTTTATTTTAATAGAGCTATACATTTCGTACTGAAGCAGCTGTCTACTTTGTTGATTGATTTTGTCGACATTGTTGACATTAAATAAATAATAAATACATGTTTATTTGCGGACTTGCCATTTTTACAATAAGTCTCAAGCTAGATCACAGATTATTTCTAGGTATATTTACAGGTAAAAGAGCCCTTAACTGCTATCCTAAAACTATTTAGCGACATATGAAAACAGTCTAATTCGCACAGGTCCATATTTCTATACATTCTCTGCATGGATATATTTACTGCATAGTTTTGATAATGAAATTCCAAGTGAAACATAGATCTAAGTCTAGTAACTCTACTTGGAACATGATAGTTCAGTTTTTCTAACAAATTTGGAGATGATATTTGTCCATTAATTAATTTGTAAACAAATTAAAGATCAAGTAGTGTACGCCTTTCCTCCAAAGTTGGTAAATTAAGAAGAGATAATAGGCCATTATATTCAACATCACTTGAAGGAATATTTAATTTGTAAGCAATAAATCGAAGGAACTTCTTTTGAACCCGTTCCAACTGATCCTTATGACATTTGTAGTAGGGTGACCATATATTACTTCCATACTCCAACACTGACCTTATACTAGAGGAATACACAGCCTTGAAACAATATATGTTATAAAATTCCGAAAAACTACGCTTTAATAAACCAAGAAGCTTGATAGCCTTATTTGAGATAAAATCAAAGTGACCTCTAAAACTTAAGTGGCAGTCAAAATAAACACCCAAGTCTCCAAAAATCTCCACAACCTCCAAAGACTGGGATCCTATTTGGTATTCGAATGCGACCGGCCGCCTATACCTCGACAATATGTCATTGCTTTACATTTTTTTAAGTTCAAACTCAAACCATTATCAACACACCATTTTGAAAGATTGCTTGTCATCTTGTAACAGAGCACAATCCTGAGTGGAATTTATAAGTTTGTAAATTTTTAGATCATCTGCATAAAGAAGTTCATCACTATTCAAAAAACAGTTTCCTATATCATTAATAAAGCAGTTAAATAGCAAAGGTGACAGATGTCCACCTTGCGGGACATCGGACGTCACATCAATGGTCGATGACAAACACTGATTCAACTTTACGACCTGAGTTCTCTGTGTCAGGTAGGTGTCCAGCCAAGCCAACCATATCCAACTCCAAATCAGAAGTTCTCAGCTTGGGTTGTGTATAAAGGCCACGACCAGGTACACACGATGTCGAGCTCTGTCAGCTTCTGGAAAACTTATCCACTACCAAAAGGAATCTCTATGTGACTGGAGATTTCAACATGCCGGATGTTCACTGGCCACTCTCCAGTGATAGATCGTATGGCTCTCCCTCAGGCGTTTTCGTGGATAATATCCGAGACTCCAATTTGTACCAATAACTTGTTGAATTCCCAACTCGATATAGACATCAGCAGGTGCCGTCCCTCCTCGACTTGATCATCGTTAATGGCGAGAATCTTGTTTCCTTCATAACTCAAGAACCACCATTCGGTAAATCGGACCATATAGCGCTGGTCTCTCAGCTCCAATTGAGTATCACTAAGTATGCCACCAAAACTACTAAGAAGATGAAGCAAATTGACTTTCAGCGTTTGCGTGATGGTCTCGATGGGGTTGACTGGCGAGATATTCTACCACCTTCCATGGACGTCGAGACGATGTGGAGGGCCTTTTCTGATTGCCTGTTTGCCGAGATTGAGAGATGTTCGCACGAGACGTCGAGGATATGTATTCCTTCCAAGCCGTGGATTGACGACAGAGTTTACCGGATGATTCGCCATAAAAAAGCTTTGTGGCAGAGATATCTGCGTAGTGGAGGAGATGATGATTTTATGGTTCACCGCAACTACTCCAATGCTTTGGGCAAGGTAGTTTTGGACGCCAAGAGAAAATTCGAGAGCAATTCAGCCTCTTCCGGAAATTCCAAGCACTTCTTCAAATACGTCAGGTCTGCTATGAGTACTAAGGTCTCGGTGCCTCTAGTTCGAGGTAGTGGCGGCATGATTTGTAACTCATCGCAGGAGACGGCCGAAGAGTTCTCCAGGAGCTTTGCATCCTCATTTTCTGTCGAAGTCGAACCAGCATTTGTTCCAAGTGCACCGTTCTGGCAGTCCAGAAATGAGTTGAACTGAGTAAGTTTTCCACCCGAATTAATATCAAGGCATCTTTCTGAACTCAAAGCATCTACTTCGCCAGGTTGTGACGGCATTGCCGCATCTGTCCTTAAGAACTGCTCTCTCAGTCTCGACAATCCCTTGTATATTATTTTCGAAAAATCTTTTTCTTCAGGCACTCTTCAATCTTCATGGCTCGAAGCAATGGTGACACCTATTTTCAAGAAGGGTGAGAAGCTGGATCCTTCTAACTACCGCCCAATTAGTTTGACTTCCATCGTTGGCAAAGTCTGTGAGAGAATTATTCTCGACCAGAGAATTCACTTCGCTACGGAAAACAATCTCCTTCCAGCCAGTCAGCACGGTTTTCTGCCAGGTCGATCTATAATAACCAGCCCATGAACATCTGTTGACGATTGGTCGAGTATGTTGGATAGTGGTACTCCAGTCGATGTGGTGTATTTGGACTTTTCCAAGGCGTTCGACCGGGTACCACACAAACGACTGTTAGCGAAGCTTACAAAACTTGGTATACGCGGCCTCCTTCTTGCCTGGATCAGTTCTTTCCTCTCAAACAGGATGTTTCGTGTTTGTGTGGGTGATTCCCTATCGAGTGCCAGAGGCGTTACCAGAGGTATACCCCAGGGATCGGTACTTGGACCTATCCTACTCATCCTAAATACCTCGGACCTGCCAGGCCTGTTGAAGTCCAAGTGCTCACTGTCCGCCGATGATACGAAGATATACTGAAATGCCATCTTTGATGCTAATCTGATCCAAGATGACCTTCGAGCCCTGCATGAGTGGTCAAGGAAGTCGCTCCTTCCACTGAATCTTGAAAAATGCAGAGTGATTCACATGGGCAAGAACAATCCGAGGACCGCTTATCATATATCAGGCAACGTGGTCGAGTCCACCAAGACGCATTCTGACCTTGGTGTTATTATCTCTGAAAATCTATCCTGGTCAGAGCATATTCTGCACATCACCAACAGAGCCAAAAAAGTGTTCTATATGATTCAGAAAGCCTTTCCTCGAAGCGACATACAGGTTTGTAAGACACTATACACATCTTACGTGCGCCCAATCTTGGAGTTCGCTGGTCTGGTCTCCAACACTAGTCCGTGATACCACGCTTCTAGAGTCAATTCAGCGACGAGCTACGCGTCTTCCTTACGGTCGGTCCCGCCCATCCTACGAGGAGAGACTAACTATCTTTGACCTCCCATCATTTGCCAGCCGCAGTACACGTGAGGATTTGATCACCAGTCACCACATACCGAGTTCTTAATGGTATGTTCGGTGTAGACGTTTGTCATCTGTACCAACTAAATGCTGACCAGCGACTTCGAGGACATCGTTTCAAGTTACGGAAGGAAAAGTTCAGGCTGCCTTGCAGAGAGTATTTTCTTTGCAATCGTGTTTTCAACCTATGGAATCGCCTTCTAGAGAGTATTGCTGGCTCGCCATCCGTGAATGCCTTCAAAAACAGTTTCGATTGATGGGCCAGTGCTTGAGTGTTCATACTGTGTTATTATCCTTTTTTTCTTTTTTTTTGTACTGTGGAATTCATATTTTCATTTCTTTTATTGAGTTTATAGGTTTCTACCTCTACTCATACCTTTATATAATAATAATAATAATTATTGGCACAGAGGCTAAAATGGAGTAAAGAAAATAATATAGATATTTTTTCAAAGCCTTCTTCAGAGCTACACACTACGGAACACAAACACTTGGACATAGAAAGAATTTTTATGAAGAAAAAACCCACAATCTCATTCCATTGAACAAAACATCTGTGACAGAAAAAGGACAATCGAAAAAAAAGGGTACTTAACACAAATAGAAATCGAATCTATAAAAGTTCAAATTAGGTTGGAAATCCAGGGAAGCAATAGACAAAGCGAGACGGAGGAAGAGCAGAACGAGGGAAACAACGGAAACAACTCAACAGCAGAAACAAGCTCTGAAACAGAAACAGGCTCACAAATTAACCAAATGAACACACAAAAAGACTCTGAAACAGTCGCAGGAAACGTGCAAATAACTTACAACGGAACAGAAGACCTGGGAATGGTAGAAGAAATAGAACAATTATTCAACAAGAACAAGACCCTATTCGAGGGAACTACCTACAACTGTAGAGAAAACCTACCAAAACTCAAGTTTTGTTGGAGAACTAAAAGCACAGTTCAACTATATAACAACTATATAAAAAAATATACAAGCGATATTAAAACAATAGAAGACCTAAGGGAGATAACATACATTACAGCCATATCAATCGCGGAAACATTGGGGACCGAGAACACCGGAAGAAGCAGAATGAATGATAGTAAATACAAAGCGAACACAAATGAAAAACCTGGGTGGCAAAAACGACTGGAAGATAAAATAGGTAAGATACGCAGTGGCCTAACACAAATGAACAACTCATTAGTAGCTCCTAAACAAAAGCATAATAGACTATACAAAAAATATAATATAAAAACCAAACTTGGTACTAGAACAACAGAAATAATAGACATAATTGACACACTCAAACAAAAGTTAATGGCGTCGAGTAAAAGGCTGAGGAGATATATTACATCCCACCGAAGAAAACAGGACAACGTGAACTTTACAAGAGACGAGAAGAAATTCTTTCAAAAACTAGAACACACAGGGGAGGAGACAAGAAAAACGAAACCACCGACGAAAATAGAAATTTAAAAGTATTGGAAGTCTTTATGGTCGACCCCAATAGAACATAAAATAAGTAAATGGATAGTAGAAGAAGAGAAAAGAACAGAAGCAATGGTGCCCATGATCCCATACGAAATAACAACGGAAGAATTAAAAGAAATATTGAAACAACTACCGAACTGGAAGGCACCGGGACCAGACAAGATCTACAACTACTTTTGGAAACACCTAACAACATTACACGAGAAAATGGCACAGCTAATTCAACACCTAATAACACACCCAGCAGATGTCCCACCATCACTATCACATGGCATAACCTATCTCAAACAGAAAAACGAAAACACACAGGAGCCAAAGGACTATAGACCGATTACATGTCTCAATACACTTTATAAGATAATTACAAAGACAATAGCCGAAAAGATCACAAAACATATCACAGAACAGAACATCGAGCATGAAGAACAGAAGGGATGCACAAAAGGAGCCAAGGGTTGTAAAGAACAGCTTATAATAGACAGAGTGATAACTAAACAAGCACAAAGAGATAAAAGAAACATAGCAGTAGCATGGATTGAGTGGATTGACTACCAGAAAGGCTACGACTCAATCCCTCATTCATGGCTGCTTCACATTTTAAAAATTTACAAAATAGATCCAATCATCATACAGTTCCTCGAACAAACAATGAAGAATTGGGAAACAAAACTAACACTCAGCCTGCCTACCACGAAAATCGAAACTGATAACATACAGATGAAAAGAGGCACTCAATCCATTGAGCACTCAAATAAAATCGGCCAAAATTGGATACAAGATCACCCACTCGGGCTTGAGACACCCTGTATATCTAACACGCCACAAAGATTCCAGCAAGACAGAGAATCCCATCATCAATCCACCACGCTTTTTATGAACACCTCATCTTCGCGCACCAGCCTCTGAGCTAGGGGGGGGGGCGAAAAAAATCAGAATAGAAATATTGAACTGGAGGTAGAGTAGGATGATGAAAAAAATATTTTATGTTTCATCCGCTTACAGGACTATACAGGGTGTTCCTAAAAAGGTGTATCAACGGTCACTGTAGATTTTTCATGAAAAACGAATTTCTTCTGTCTCTTCCAATTTGTCAATTTCCATGGTGTCAAAACTTCATATTTTTTTCCGTTTTTCGCTAATTTGTCAGGAACCGTTTGAATTTCGTACAGAATTGGGTTTTTGTACAAACATTCTCACTAATAATAGCTAGTTTCTTGCACTTTACTCGGATTTATTAGACATTCCAGACAGAGGTTTTACCCCCAAACTTTTACTCCACAAAACAAATATGCATTTGCACAGCAAATTCTGATGCGCCAATGTGTTTTACATAAAAAAAAGGATCTCCTGGTTCATTACTCTGCAGTCTACAGTGTTTTACATAAGAAATCTACTCTTGGTTCGTTTCCCTAAAGTGAACCGTTTTCGAGAAAACTGGCATTTTATGATAAACAAAAATTTGCTAGCGCATTGAAAATTTCTTGGGATTCGAAAAATGAGTATGTACCAAGTACCTAATAATTAACAAGTTTATTAATTTCAACAAAATTTGACAACCAGGTTTTTGAGTTTAAATATAGCAAAGTTAGTTTCCATTAATTTCAGCAACCATAGTTAATTATCACTACCCACTTTTTCCATTACAAGAAATTGGCAATGCGTTAGCAAAATTGTTTTCGATCCTAAAATGTCAGTTTTCTCGTAACGGTTCACTTAAGAGCACCGAACCAAGAGTACCTTCCTTGTGTGAAATACATTGCCGCATCAGAATTTGCTGTGCAAATGCAAATTTGTCCACTGGTGTAAACGTTCGGGGGTGAAACTTTCGTTCAAATTCAAAATCACCGACAATGGCAAGAAAGTAGCTACTATGAGTAACAATATGTCTACAAAAACTTATGTAATTGAAACAGTTCATGAGATATTAGCAAAAAACTGAAAACTTTTGACACTCAGTATCTGTGAAACGAAGACATGGAGAAAAATTGGAAGAGAAAAAATAATGTTATTTGTTAGCGCCGATTCCATCAGAATCGGTTATCATTGAAATTATTTCTGATTTATGTGTATGGGTTTATATTGGTTCAAAAAAGAAAATATGCTTGCCACCTGCAAAAGTGTCAATAAAGTTAGTTAGAGTTAGATCGTCGCGCAGTTCGCATAATTGTCAGTAGAAAAATCGAGAATTTAGTTGATTCATTCGTCGGAGTTTTCCGAAATAATTAATTCACTAAATTGTGGAAAAACTTGGATTTGTGGAAAGAATAGTGTGCAGTGCCTGAATCCCGGCTTCCTAACCTTGCAAGGCAGGATTATCTTCGCCGGCTCAGCGCTTCATCCACACAGTCTACCGATCGCAGCGTAAGTTATCCTACAGTCCACAGCTTATTGAATTTATAGATATACTCCATTCACTGTTATAAAGTAGCCCGGTTGGCGCTGGAATTCTGACCCATTTCACCGCGTATATTTTGAAAATGTTAGGTTATTCTCATTCTTCTGTCAGATATGGACGCAACGTTGCCGTTTCTACATATAAATCGTAGAAATTACGTATTTATCAAAATGTTTATTTACTTTGGGAAAACAATGAATTTGAGGAAATATTATGTGAATTCAATAATTCCAAAGATCTGACGAATATTGAAGAAACTTTTTTTCTGTTAATACTGGAAATATTTCACGTGTACGAGTATAAATATGATTGGAAGATTCAGTTATGCTATTTTCTTGTACGGAAATCAAGAACCGAGTGTTGAAATTTTACTGAAAAATAATGGACAGAATAGTCCGTTACTTTGTGATAGTTCATTAACCCGATAGAAAAACTTTTAGACGAACAAAACAGACCGACGTATGGAAATCCCCACTTTTCAAAATTCTCAAGAAATAAGCCTACAGAGGACAATTAAATACCTCTTTGCGCAACTTGAAATACTCCAGTACGAAAAAGTAGTGGCACTACGAATCTTGTGTCACAGTTAAATGAGTTAAAGCTTAAAAGAACTAACTCCATTCACAAAGTTAAAAAAGAGTAATTAGAAAGTAGACTTGGCAATGTCGCTTGATTTTCACGAGTGCCAACATGCGTCCGTTTTAAGTAAAAGAACTTGATAAACCTAAACCATGGCCCACCAAGATACTTTATAAAAGTGAATGGAGTATATATATTGTGTCTGAGTTCTCCGAAATTTTCTATCTAAGAAAAATATGTAATTGAGGGCTCAGACATAAGTTTGGTTCAATCGCGCCGGATATTCGGTAGTTTCGCGGATTAGAATAGATATAGTCAGGCCCGGATCTAGGGGGGGGGGGGCCAAGCGGGTCGCTTGCCCCGGGCGCCAGCTTAAGGGGGCGCCAAAATCGAGCAGAGGTTAAAAAAATTATTTTGGATTTTCTCGGAAAGAATTAATACCCTAGTGCTAAAATCGGAACTGTAGCATGGAAACATGATAAACCATCACTATGCCAAAAATCTTTGAAATCAATGAGGGATGCGTTCGCGGAAAAAAATACGCGCCGCGTTAAGATGTGAAGAACAAAATACAATTTCTTTCCTTGTGATTTTTTCTTATTATTAGAATTTATTTTTATTATTTATTATGAATTAATTATTACACGAATAAAAAATTTTCTATATACAGGAATTTTGATACAAATTCAAGATTCTGTATTTTTGTTTCAGAGTAGGTACATGAACTTGAATTGTTAAATATTTTCAAGCGGAATCTAGTTCCTGTTCTACCGGAAACGAATGTAAACTTCTTTATTTCAAATGTAACACCCTGTGTATTTTTAAATATTTGAATTCTTCGTTCAATTCTGCACTGATTTGATGTATGATATGCGTAACCACTTCAAGCGATTGTTGAGTTATAGCCTGATTGTCAAATTTGTTGACAGAAAGGGTGTCACAAATTAGAGTTAATATCTCCAAAATCCCTCATTGTAAGACATTTTTGCCACAGTGGAACAAGAGAAAGTACGCTGAGGAAATATTATACAGGGTGTCTGAAACAGGGCTTCAAAGTGATCCTCAATTAAACTCTATGAAATCTCATTTTTTTCAAATGCATGGGAACCATATAATTTTGTAATTCCGATCGAGTGTTTCGAACATTTCACGTATTCAAAATCAGTAGTTTTGCCGTTATTGAATAAAATTCGAATTTCACGGCTAAATAAAGCCATGTTGTCTAAACATCCCGTTATCAAGATAATTTTCAAGTAGGCTATGTCAATAGTAAGAATATGTCAGTTTTAAACTAAGTTTTTTTTCATTTAGTCATCATTCATTATCAGCTTTGTTTATTTGTCACATTCGCCGCAAAAAGAACAGACTTTTGATATATCAATCTAGTGTAACTTTTCATAATTCATTGTTTTGCATAGTGCTCGATCAATAAAAATGAGTGAGAGTGACAATTCCTAATATTCCTACTTTGAAATAGACTAGCATACCACTGATTTTGACAGAATTTCGCGACTGAAGCCAGGTTTGGCTCAGTCAAATTCAGTGGTATGCTCGTCTATTTCAAAGTAGGCTATGTAAGGAATTGTCATTATTACTCATTTTTATTGATCGAGCACTATGCAAAACAAGCAATAACAAAAAGGTACACTAGAATGATATATCAAAAGTCTGTTCTTTATATGCGGCGAATGTGACGAATAAACAAAGCAGATAATGAATGATGATGAAAAAATCTTAGTTTGAAACTGACATATTCTTACTATTGACGTAGCCTATTCAAAAATTATCTGAATAAATTTGATTTTCAGACAAAGAGACCTGGCTTTAGTCGTGAAATTCGAATTTTATTCAATAACGGCAAAATTACTGATTTCAAATGCATGAAATGATTGGCACACTCTAACTAGTTTTTGACAAGCAATCGATCGGAATTACAAAATTATGTGGTTACCATTTAAAAAAAAATGAGATTTCCTTTTTATTGAGGCTCACTTTGAAGCCCTGTTTCAGACACCCTGTATAATATTTCCTCATAATTTATACAAGAAGCAGTATCAGCGTATTTTCTCTTGTTCTACTGTGGCGAAAAAAATTTCTTACAATGAGGAATTTTGGAGATATAAACATTAATTTGTGACACTCTTTGTAGTTTCTGTCAACAAATTTGAAAAATACAGAATCTTGAAGTCGTATCAAAATTCCTTCCTGGAATACTTCTGATGAAACACTCAAAAAAATTACACTGTATATTAATTTTCAAAGCATTCAGTTCTCATATCCAACCTTGGGGGAGGGGGGCGCCATCATGAATTTTTGCCCCGGTCAGAAAAAATCGTAGATCCGGGCCTGGATATAGTTTGGTTTTTAATAGATTTTTACATTGAAATCGCATATTTGCAGGTATCACGCAGTGTTTTCCACTAGTTGGATTTTTAGTATACTTTTTATAGTGGCCGTAACAGATAGTTTGTTGCGCATAAGCCATAGAATAAAATTCGTCATTGACAAGTTCGGCTATATTCTATGCTCCGATTTGTCAGTCAGCATAACCTCAAACCTTACCTGGAAAAGTCTCTGTTTCCTAACCCCAAAGACTTATAAACTAAATGGACAAGCCCCTCGGAAAACGGCTATGTCCTCGGATATAAAAAAAGAGATGCACTGCTGGTATCCTCATCCTTGTCACCTATGTTGCCGCTCTTTCTGATAAATCGAACCCAACTTTCCGAGACGGGTTATTTTATGAATATATTCCATATTCAGAGTTCTGAGACCATTCTGAGACGACACAACTTTCTTCAAGAGGACTATACTGATTTTCCAATTGATATTGCTGTGCTTACTTGACCATTAATTTTTCTAAACTCTATATCCCAAATGTAACATTCCTTTAAATATTATGAAAATTGGATGAAAGAAACATAGATACAAACATAAATTTTCAATTTGAACATTTATTTAAAAAATTAAAAAAGAGTTAGTTATTTCATCAAAAAGGCTCGAAAGCAACAATCATAATGAAAAAAATTATACCGTCAACTAGTAGAAAACAATTCGGCAAATTTAACGATAATCCTGTTGTAACGGCAACACTGATGCCTTCCAATTGCTTCGTGCCTAATGGATTAAACGATTTAATGCGAGTTTATTCTGCACAATTGACAATAACAATATGACATAAACATTCGTAGTGACAGACTCACTTTGTCACAGAGCAAAAACGTAATCATCAAAATAAATTAATATTTCAACATCCTCCCTATTTGATGATTTTCTTCACTCCCTGTAGACTTATGCAACGATGAAATTTTTCGCCGTCCAGAGCCTTTGTCAGAGAGTCGGCAACCATGTCTTTAGTGGGTACATACTTGAAAGTAAATTTGTTTAGTTGGACTTTCTCACGCAGAAAGTGGTGACGAATATCGATGTGTTTGGTTCGAGCTTGATAAGCACCATTTAATGCTAGATGTAGAGCTCCTTGGTTGTCCATGTAGATCGTCGTCGGGCCATTGGCATCTGATGGCTGCATTTCTTCAGCAAGTCCCCTGAGCCATAATGCCTCTTGAGTGGCAGCTGATGCAGACATGTATTCTGCCTCTGTGGTCGACAATGCAACAGTTGGTTGCTTCTTCGTTGCCCAAGATATTGGTCCACATTTCATGAAGATGTATCCTGTAGTGGACCTCCTGTCTTCAAGATCATTTGCCCAGTCAGCATCACAGTAGCCAATAATTGGAGAAGGTTTTTTCCATCATATTCCAATTTTGCAGATGTGGTTCCTTTGATGTAACGCAAAATTCTCTTGACGGCAGTCCAATGTTCTGGAGCTGGGTTTGAATTGAACCGGCTCACATTGCTAACGGCATGAGCAATATCTGGACGTGAAACTTGAGAAGCAAATAGCAAGCTTCCCACAGCTTCTTGGTAAGGCCAATTTCTTGCAGTTTCTTCATTTCCTGGTGGCGATTTCTTCAGTTTTTCTCCTGGGGTTGAAGGAGTCGCAGCTGGGCAGCAGGTTGTCATATTGAATTTTTCCAAAATTTGGCTCAGATATGATTCCTGAGAAATCCACAATTTTTTATCCTCCCTGTTTCTGGTGATTTGGAAGCCAAGCACATTTTTTGCTTCACCTAAATCGACCATTTTGAATTTCTTGGACAGCTGACCCTTCAGATGGCATTTATCTCTGACTTTATCAGAAAATATCAGAATGTCATCCACCCATATGGCCACAATCAATGTACTGCTTTTACTTATTTTGTGATAAACGCAAGGGTCAAAACTAGATTGTTTCAATCCAAAGCTCTTCAGACTTTCATCCAATTTTTGATTCCAGATTCTACTTGCTTGTTTCAGACCATAAAGGCTTTTCATCAATTTGCAAACTTTATTGCCAGAATTGTATCCTTCAGGTTGAAGCATATACACTTCATCTTTCAAATCTCCTTGGAGGAATGCGCTGACTGCATCCATTTGATCTATTTCAAGATCAAGCTCAGCTGCTAGAGCTAAAAGGTATCTTATTGAACTGTAACGAACGACAGGTGAGAAGGTTTCATCATAATTCACACCTTTTCTTTGAGCGCAACCTTTGACAACAAGGCGTGCCTTCTTCTTCACTATTTCTCCTGAAGCATTTCTTTTGGTTCGAAAAACCCATTTGCAGTTCAATGGCTTCTTTCCAGGAGGTAAGTCGGTCAGAATCCAAGTGTGATTCTCCATTTGGCTCTGATACTCCTGGTCCATGGCTTTCTTCCACTGAGTCCAGTCTGCACGTTCCATTGCTTCATAAACAGTGGTTGGGTCACCAGGTTCTCCACTGATACAACTGTAGGTTTCAAAGTCCTTCAGGTATGTTGGGGGATTTCGATTCCTTTGCGGTCGAGAAGAATCATCAGAAGCTGGATTCTCTAAATGGGTTGACGGCACAAAATTTGCGTCATCCACTTGCTCCCTGCTTGGTGAATCATTCACGATGGAATCACTATTGCCAACCAATATGCTCTCTGGAGTAGACGGGATATCAACAGGTGGCGGCACAGGATCATCATGAACTGGGTCTTCAATTTCTGCCAGTTCATCACACTGATAAAAAGATCCTTCTTGCGGCTCACGGCGTTTCTTCAACAATGAGCATCCCTTTTCATTCTCTGCAAATGTGACATCTCTTGAAATTAAAATGGTCTTCTTACATGGGTCATAAAATCTGTATGCCTTAGATTCAAGGCTATACCCCATGAAGATACATGGAAGGGCTCGACGGTCAAGCTTTTTGCGCTTTTCGGCAGGAACGTGGACAAACGCTTTACATCCAAAAATTCGTAAATGCGCAACAGTAGGCTTGATTCCACTCCATACTTCTTCAGGTGTCTTTTCCTGCGATTTTACCGGAGAACGATTCATTATGTAAACAGCTGTATACACAGCTTCTGCCCAAAAACTGTTTGGGAGCTCAGCCTGAAAAAGTAGGCAACGAGCATGGTCCATTATGGTTCGCCCCAAACGTTCTGCACGTCCGTTTTGCTGAGGGGTGTACGGACAACTTGTTTGGTGATTGATTCCGTTTCTTTTGCAGAAATTGTCGAATCTTCTATTACAAAATTCTTTTCCATTGTCAGTACGGACGATTTTGAGTTTCTTTCCAGTCTGAGTTTCAGCAAATTGTTTGAAGCACTCAAACGTTTCAGCTGCTTCACTTTTTGATTTTAGAAAATAAACAAAACATTTTCGGCTAAAATCGTCCAGAAAAGTGAGAACATATCGTGATCCAGCCATTGAGTCATGTTCTACCGGACCAATTAAATCGGAATGTACTAAGTCCAAAATATTGTTTGAAATAGATGAACTCAGTTCAAATGGTAAACGGTGGCTTTTTCCAACAACACATACTTCACAGACGTTGGGTTGTCTAGATGGCGAGAATTTAATCCCATGAACAAGTCCATTATTTAATTCAGACAAGCTGTTGTAGTTCAAGTGTGCCATTCGATTATGCCAGATATCTTGATCAATGCATTTTGCTGAAAATACGGAGCCATTTCGACGAGATACATCTAGCTTGAACAAATTGTTTACATGACTGGCAGAAGCAATAACATTCCCATTTTCATTGATGATTTTTCCACCATCGTTAGTAAATATCACTGTATTGCCTTTACGAACTATTTGACTGACAGACAATAAGTTCACTTTCAAATTCGGAACAAAATAAACGTTTTGAACTTCAATATCGGACTGACGACCATCCATGGTAATCGAAAGGTCAACGGAGCCCACAGTCGTCGTATTCATCTTTCCGTCGTTAGCTGTAGAAATGGTGATCGGCGACGATTTTTGAATATTGTTCATCACTTCACAATTTGTTAAATGTTCCGATGCGCCCGAATCAAGAAACCATTCCGCGGTATTTTGTGCGGAATACGCGGCGAAAAGCATTTGTTTGTTTTTACTTTGATTCGACGTCTTATCATGTTTTCCTTGGTTACGGTTCTTTTTCTTGGTACAGTTTTTCGAAATATGACCGTAGCCGTTACACTCGTAACAACGCACTTTTTCAAAGTTCTTGTTATTGGAACGTCGAGATGAACTGCTACCGGAACCTGTTCCATACATCGCTAAGTTTTCGATCGATTTTGAAGATTCGGCGATCGAAATGTCCTGCAGTAGCTTTGTTTTGATGGAGTCTGCGGTAACTTTTATGCCAGAGCTCTCTATTCCCATAATCATAGGTTCATATTTGACCGGTAAACCAGCTAGGAGAATAGTTCCAATCCATTCATCACTTACGATGAGACCGATTCCATTTAATTTATGTGCAGTTGTGACGATGGTGTTCACATAATTTTCAACTGAACCACTTTTTTCAAGGGTTGTCGAAATTAGAACTCGGAGAAGTCCTACACGACGCGTCAATCCGGAATCCTCAAATGCTGCCCTGAGGTTGTTCCATGCTTCCATGGCTGACTTTGCAGACTGTACATGGACGTAGTTGAGTGGTTCGATTGACAGAATTATTTTCGATTTACACTTTATGTCCTTCTTGGTGTCCTGTTCGGTTCCCAGTACACAATCCCACAAATCAAGATCTTCTAAAAGAGCCTTCATACCAAACTGCCATGAGTCAAAATTTTCTCGACCTTTCAACCGTTCCACCGGCAAACTCTGAACGGACATGGCGGACGGGTTTGGTTAGACTTGCGATCACAAAAAACTCGCGTTCACTACAGAGGTGATAGCATGGAGCCCATAACCTAATGGATTAAACGATTTAATGCGAGTTTATTCTGCACAATTAACAATAACAATATGACATAAACATTCGTAGTGACAGACTCACTTTGTCACAGAGCAAAAACGTAATCATCAAAATAAATTAATATTTCAACAGTGCCCACCAACTTTGGCGGGCAAACTATGTCAGTCTCTGTTTAGTTAGAGCCTGCAGATTACCCATCTCTTTCTATATGCTGGGACCTCGGCCTTGAATAGAGAAAGATCGGGTGCCAGGGCACTGCGTAACCCCTAAACATAAACATAAACAATCGTTTAGTTCAACGGTTTTTTTAGTTTTTAGTCAAGTCTGAAATTTGAATATTGGAAATGTCTAAAAATAAGGAAGAAACATTGCAAACCGGAACCATTGAACGAAAATTGAAGGTTCTTGAAGCGAAAAAAGAAATGTACTTTCAAAGATTCCAAGAATCGTACAATTATATAAAAGATCTTAGTAATCCGGGTGTTTGGAAATATTTCAGGATTGGACTTAATAATTTAGAATCTACCAAAACACAGCTTTTGGATTTGGTTGAAGAAATAAATTTGATCAATTTGGAATTAAATGTAGAATTCGTACCAAATTATCAAGTTGTCGAAGCTGTTGAAAATATGCATTGTCATATTTTAGACGCAGCACAGAAGTTGGATAATAACCAATCTTAGAATAGCAGTTGCCTCAATCAATCTGGAATTAATGTCAGCCCAAATTACCCAAAATAGATTTGATAGAATTTTCAGGGGATATTAGAACATGGCCAGTGTTTTATAAAAATTTCAAGTGTTGTATACATAAGAATTTAGAAATTTAGATGATTCATGTGAAATCCAATACCCATTGGGGAAATTGAGAGGAATAGCGTTGACTTTGTGTTCTGGTATAGCACCAATAGCTGCAAATTATAGTACTATTTGGAAAATTCTGGTAGATACATATCAGGATGAGCGTTTACTTGCAACAACCTATTCGAGGTCCATAGTAGAATTTAAACAGCTCACTTCAGAATCTCTTTCCAATTTAAATTCCTTTCTGGAGAAATTTGATGTTTCGGTAAGTGTGTTGAAACAATAAGCAATTCCAAATTTGGCTGATTTTATTCTGGTACAATTATCCTTGAGCAAACTTGATATCACAGAAAAGGCCTTTAAATCGACTTTGAATTGTAACGAAATGCCAAGTTATGAAAAGGTCATATCGTTTGTTAGACAACAAGTGAAAATTTTAGCTCAACCACTTCTCATTCCAGTTCTTTTGGTCACTCTAATAGAGGAAATGCTTCCAAAACTTCCTCCAAACCTAAAATTACTTATGCATATCATAGCCATGCGACATCTGAAAATAGATCATCGTTTCTCAGTCCTCTTTGCAATCTCAATAATCATAGTATTAACAGATGCACCAAATTTTTGAAGTTTACCCCTAAGGTAAGGTATAATACTGCGCGTGGAAACTGTGTCTGAACTGTCTCAGTTCGAAACATCGTGTAGCCTCATGTGGTTCTCAATATTTATGTAATGCGGCGTTGTTAGAGAGAGAGCGTAGAGAGGGATCATCGAAAGCCATCGCTTCAGATCACAGAGTGTTTGTACATTAGGCCTACGCTATGGCCTCAGCATATTACATCAATTTATAGGGGGCACAGAATTCAGATTGCTTACACGGCCATACTGACACTTGAAACGACCTCGTTTCATTAACATAGCAAACAATTATACTTTTCAGGTTACATAAAGCATTGTTTAACTAACATTTGATACAATTGAGTTTTTGTGAGGCATGGCTATGTTCAAGGCGCTGGCTCGCGCTGCGGCTTTGTATTTCAGGTGGGAAAAAGAGCCAGGCCAAATAAAAAAACCTCCACCGCTTACATGTTCACTAATCACGATTTAGAACTAATTTGCCAAGAACTTAAAGTCAGCTTCAGCTGATTACCACAAAATTGATGATCTGCTATATAATTGTTCAGGTTATGCAATGGACCAATTATAATATGCTCTTTCGCAACTCCTTGCATGAATGAGCTCCAATCCTCGCTTCGTTAGACAATTTTACAGCCATGATCAACAATAAATTAAATTACAATATTTCGAGGCTATAAAGTCCTAATTTTCTTGAAAAATAACTCATTTCAGAATTTCAGAATGATTATCTGGTCGCACAGAAATAGGTCAGGCCAAAATGAAGCCAAAAGAACCAAAAAAACCTATCACATACAAAAGTGATTAGATCCAAACATGATAATCAGCAAAAAATTTAATTTCTTAACACTTCACTAAAAATTTTGACTATCCAGTCGTTACATAATATGACTATCCAGTCTTCACGTATGACTATCCAGTCTTCACGTACGGCTATCCAGTCTTCACGTATGACTATCCAGTCTTCACGTATGACTATCCAGTCATCACATTACAGTGCTCAAGAATTCACTGGCACATTAGGATTCTTTCATGTCACCAACACTAACACTGATTTTCTGTATCCACAGGCCATATTCTCAGCTGTTCTTGTCCTGTTGTAGTCATTCTGTTCTGACCTCCTATTCGCTTCAGGGCATAGCGATCATTCGGCAATACAGCCTTCATTTCAAATGAACTTTGGTTTCAATTCACCACCATTTGACAGTTGTGTAACTTCCATTACTACTTTCTGATTTACCTCGAACGGGTAACCTGGTTTTCGAGTCAAAAAAACTTCCTCTTTGTTTTCTCTGCCGAAACATCCAGTTTCTCAATGGGGGCATCGTTATCAAAATTAATATGCTTTATTGGTATATCACCGAGCAAGTTAATGGTTGACGAAAGTCTCTTTTTAGAGTTTTCCATTAAAACCACAGGAGCATATCCTGTCGACTTATTCACAGTCGAGTTCATATCATTTTCAATTTTCGGTAAAGCCTCAATTCATAATGTCTCATCTTTCTCGTTCAAAATTGATCGCATTGTATTGAAAATGCATAACTCTTTCAACCTTTCCGTTGCCTGTAAACCAAGTCATCCTGGACTGCAAAACCTTCCTCATGTAGATTTCTACTTAAGATCTCTATGCAAAATGGGTCGACTTTTTGCCATTCACCAATTGATTGAGGAGTACCTGTAACAGAGCTGAGCGCCAGTAGGTATTTGTTCTTGCAAGGCGAATTCCTACTCAAATAATCGACATGCTTCATCTTATCACCTGGGCGATATTCTATTTCAAAATCGTAGTCTTGTAAGCGAATCCACCAACGGGCTACTCTTGGGAGCAATTCCTTTTTTAACGCTGTTGCCCTTACAGAATTACCATCCTTAAAAATTTTAAATTTAATGCCGTAGAGATAGTTTCTGAAATGACTAGTAGCATCTACAATGGATAAAGTTTCAGGATCGTATGAATGATACTTTGATTCTGTTGCAGTTGTTTTTCTGCTAAAGTACGCTACCGGGTGAATTTGTTTATTTTCATTTTTCTGCATCTATATTCCCCCAATTCCCACACTACTTGCATCTGTATGTAGTTCAGTATCCCAGTCAGGATTAAAAATTCTAAGGACTGGTTCTTGTGTGAACTTTTGAATACTTTCTAAACGAGTTGATTCACATTGCTCAGTCCATTTAAATTCAATATTCTTTCGCAATGAACAAGAAATTGGAGCAGATAAAGTGGCAAAGTTTTCAATGAACCTTCTAAAATAACTAGCAAGACCTAAAAATTGTCGAACTCCCTTGACATCATTTGGAGGAGGTGTATTCTTTAATGCTTCTATTTTTCGTGGACTAGGTATTACCATACCGCATTCAATTATCACTCCTAAAAATTCTATTGACGTTTTGAAGAATTCGCATTTTTGATAATTAAGTGCGAAGCCACACTTTGACAGCCTATCAATAATTCTATTCAAATTAACAAGTCCTTCTTCGATATTTTCATATGGACAAAGAATATCATCAACATAAACTAGCGCAATTTTCTCTTTATAATCTCCAAGAGCCTTATCAATTGCTGACTGATAACATGGAGGAGAATTTATTCAATTTCTATAGCTAATTCACACTTGAAAAATAGGATCTTTGCTTTTCCTAATGTTTTAAATTCAACGTTTCCTATTCCCATAATCTTTTTAGTTTGATGTATTACTTCGCATTTCAACATTCTAGCAATACTTTCTTTAATTAAGCAAATATCTGAACCTGTGTCAATTAAATATGATATTTGAGCAAAATTGTTTTTATGTTTGAGTTCTCCTTCTGGGCAACTAATTTTGGATGAGCTTTTAGCGATAAGAGTAATATTACTGGACGGTCTAATATTGGATGGTCCAGATTGTTTGTTTTTATACCAACAAAAATGTTCAGAATGTCATCTTTTTTACAAAAATTACAGTATGGTCTTTCTGTTAACCTGCAGTCAATGGCTTTGTGTCCAGCTTTATTACAGTTTCTGCATTTAGGTAAAATAAATTTTTCATTCTTTACTTGGTGTGGTCTTTTTCTGTTAATATCTGATAGGGGTGTTCATGGTGCTGATGAGTCACCATCGAATGATGATAATAATTTAAGAAGCTCTTATTCGTCTTTTGGATATTGTATCTCAACTCTATTTTTGACTTCAGCATTGACAATATCATGTGAAACTAGACTTAAAATAATGTCCCTAGGAAGTCCGTTATAGAATTTCTTAAGTGAATTTAGTTTAGCTTGACCATACTCTACTGAAAGTGTTTCCAATTCACATAGAATTTCGAAGCACGCCCTTTCAAACTTTGACCAGCTTTTAATACAACCAGTGTATCACACATACCTATTTCACATTTAATACGGTTCACTTCTTCAAGCCATTCTTTCGTTGTGTACGGTGAATCGTCGGGATCGTACCGCAAGAAATTCACGTGGTTGTTTTGAACCTCGTTGTTGGTTGAACTCGATCTTCCATTTGCCATGTTCGCCATGAATTCCATCATTTTCATCTGCAGTTGAGCTTGAATTTCCATCATTTGAATCATCGTCATAGGTTCGACTTGGGCAGCATTATCTTGATTTTGTTGATCTATTTTGGATAAATTCGTTTGCACAAAGAACTCGTTGAAACTCGTAGAATTTAGGTTCTAATTCTTTCTTTGTAATGAAAGAACCAATGTTGAATAATAAAACACTTCAGGGTGGTTCACGTGTTGTTTATTCACAATTTATCAGTGGGCTTAAATGGTACACAATGTACACTCAGGTTATGTTATGTTTTTTACTAACTTAACCTTGTCTCTTAGGATGCGGCTATGTTAGAGAGAGAGCGTAGAGAGGGATCATCGAAAGCCATCGTTTCAGATCACAGACACATTAGGCCTACAATATGGCCTCAGCACATTACAATTCATAGGGGGCACAGAATTCAGATTGCTTACATGTATGTAATAAGAAACATCATTTATTACTTCATTTCACAGAGGTAAAGAGCATCTTGAGGAGGTAAAGCCAGTAGAACATTATTTGGAGGAATCCTCTCAGAATTTAACTTTGAACTATTTTGTGAACCCCTCAATCGGAGGAGAGCGCTTCTTATACGACATTGTTGCCTACGGCTGAGGTGGTGATTTTATTACCACAGGGAAAATCTCAAATCATTCGCATCCTTCTTGATAGTGGTAGTCAGGATAACTTCATCAGCTTGAGATGTTGTAATAAGTTAAAACTTTATAATCATAAAAAAGATACTAGGGTTGTGGTCTGTGGAAATTGGAACATGCTCTAGACCCATACAGGGTGTTGTTCGCAATGTAGTCATTTGTTCACGATTCAATCCAGAAAGAAACCAAATATACTCTCGATGCATTGGTAATGGATCTTGCATTACATTTGCCTGCAAAGGATATTACAACAAATAATTTTGAATTTCTTGATGCGTCTGTTAATTTAAGAGTTCACTACAGTGAAGTGATTGAAGATTATTTGAGGCAAGGGCATCTACGAAAAGTTCGAGAATTGAAGGGCAACCCCGTAGAATTGAGAGACGAATTGCCTTATTATTTTATTCCCCACATGCCATTTTCAAAACCTCTAGTGTTACCACACCATTCCGCATAGTGTTTGACGCCAGCATGGAAACGTTTCCTTCTATGCTGTCGTTGAATGCATGCTTATACACTGGTCCGAAGTTGCAAGTTGATATCGTGAAAATTTTTTTGAACTTTCCTCTATTCCAAGTCGCTCTGATAGCAGATATCTGTCAAATGTACAGACAAATCAATCTACACCTTTCACAGTTGTAATTCAGAAATTCAAAGTTGAATTTCAGAAAAGGGAACATGTATTTCAGAATAGCAATATGTAATTCAGAAAACAGAAATTGAATTTCAGAATAGTTAATTCAATTTCAGAAAAACGAAATTGAAATTCAGATTAGGAAGTTGTAATTCAGAAAAACAAAGTCGTAATTCAGAATAGTGAATTGAAATTCAGAAATGGCAAATTCAATTTCAGAAAAGGAAAATTGTATTTCAGAAGTTATCAATTCAATTTCAGAAAATGTAATATGTAATTCAGAAAAGTATCGTGCACGGTACAAGGGATTCAACATAGGAATCTATGACAATGTGGCATCGAACTTGTCTTAAGTATTTGGTATTTTCAATTTTTTTTCCTGTTTTTGTTTTTGACTGTAGGTATATACCTTTATGTTATTCTTGATAACAAAGTTATTTTTATTATATTTCTTCCTTCTATGAAAGTATCTACGTACTTTGAGAGTCGATAATGACCTCAAGAATCGTTATTGATATTTTTCGCCACCCATTTTAAATGAAATCATGTCTCCATTTGAATTACATACATAATATAAGAGAAGGTGGTTTGGGTACCAAGAAATTGAATTACAATTTCTTTCTTCTGAATTAAAATTTCCCATTTCTGAATTTCAATTCACCAATTCTGAATTACAATTTATATTTTCTGAAATTCAAATTACCGTTTCTGAATCACATATCACTATTCTGAAATTCAAATTACCCTTTCTGAATTACATATCACTATTCTGAAATTCAAATTACCGTTTCTGAATATCAACTTACTATTCTGAATTACAATTTCCATTTTCTGAAATGCACTTTGCTTTTCTGAATTACAATTGAAAAAGGTGTAGTAGAAGAACATCACAAATATCAAAGAATTCTATGACGTTGTTCTCCAGAACAAGTATTAAGTATTTATGAACTGACCACTTTCGCTTTTGGAGTTAAAAGTTCACCTCTTTTAGCGTTAAGGGTTGTTCAACAGTTGGCTAGAGATGAGGCTTCAAATTATCCACTAGCGTCTGAAACTATTCTTCGCGACATGTATGTAGATGACTTAACTAGCAGTGTATAGAATGTTGCAAAAGCCAAATTGTTATTTGCAGAAATAGTAGCACTTTTCCGCTCAGGTGGATTTGAAATAACCAAATGGCACACAAATTCGTTAGTTTTTTTACTTTCCATACCGCCAGAAAAACGTTCGCCAAATGTTTGTAATTTTGATAAGGACATTATGAAAGTGCTAGGAATTCAGTGGCATGCACATTTAGATGTGCCTTTCTTTAGTGTGAACTTAAACCCAAGTTGACCACCAAAATTCACTAAACCTTATATTTTGTCTCAAATCAGTAAAATTTTTGATCCGTTAGGTCTTTTTGCACCAGTTATTTTATATGCTAAATTGTTCATTAGAAAGTAATGGTCCATTAAATTGAATTGGGATGCTGATCTGCCTGACAATCTTAGAGGAGATTGGATTAAATTTGAGGGCGAATTACCTTTATTGAAAGAAATAAGAATTCCTCGATGGCTTAGAGTCATCGAAAACTCTTCAATGTCACTTGTAGGTTTCGGAGATGCTTGTTTAACCTCTTATGGAGCGGCCGTATATTTACGAGTTGTTTCCGGTAACGAAGTTTATGTAAATCTGATTTGTTCTAAATCAAAGATATAAGCCGGGTTTCACAAAAGTTGATCGTGTGATTAAATGCTTAATCGAGCGATTCTGTGATAAAAAATCCGTAAATTTGAAATTCTATTGGTCGAATTGACAAAAACGTCAAGGTATTCTGTGAATCACTCAATCAACGATCTTTGTGAAACCCACCAATAGCCTTTGAAAACTACATATCTGCCACTACTGGAACTTAGTGCTTCCTTACTCCTGTCGAAATTGTTAAAATATATTCATTCGATCTATACTCGTAATACCCGTTGTAAAATAGATAGTGTAGTCGCATGTTCCGATTCAAAGATTGTTTTAGGATGGATTTCTCGATCTCCTCATCAATTAAAGACATTTGTTGCTAATAGGGTTTCAAAAATTCAGTCAAACTTGACTGTCAGCAATTGGTTTTCTGTACGAGGAAAACATAATATAGCCGACAGGGTTTACTCCCTTCAGATTTTGTTGAAAATAATCAAACCCGGTTAACTGGACCAGACTGGTTACATCAATCACCACAGGTTTGGCCTTTAGAATCAATTGATTCTACACCAATCATAGAAACATTACCGGAAGAACAAGTTGTTTCCTTGATCTCTGTAGAAGAAAACAATACTATTTTAGACTTCATAGTTAGATTTTCCTTCTTCACAAAATTATTATACATGTAAAATAATAAAACACTTCGGTGTGGATAACGTGTTGTTTATTCACAGTTTATCAGAGGGCTTAAATGGCACACAAAGTACATTCCGTCAGGAAATACAAAATGGCAGGTTATGTTGTGTTTTGTGTTGTTTTCTAACTCGACCTTGCTTGCGTCTGCCTAGAGCGCGTGGTACTGAGAGAGAGAGAGAGAGCGTAGAGAGGGATCATCGAAAGCCATCGCTTCAGATCACAGAGTGTTTGACATTAGGCCTACGCTATAGATTCGGTAGATATGGTCTCAGCTTATAATTGTATCAATTGATAAGGGGGTACAAATTCACATTGCTTACAGGGCCATACTGACACTTGAGAAGACCTCGTTTCATTAACACAGCAAACAATAATACTTTTCAGGTTACATAAAGCATTGTTTGACTAACATTTGATACAATTGAGTTTTTGTGAGGCATGGCTATGTTCAAGGCGCTGGCTCGCGCTGTATTTCAGGTGGGAAAAAGAGCCAGGCAAATAAAAAAACCACCACCGCTTACATGCCCACCACTCAAGATTTAGAACTAATTAGCCAAGAACTAAAAGTCAGCTTCAGCTGATTACCACAAAATTGATGATCTGCTATATAATTGTTCAGGTTATACACTGCGTGACCAATGATAAAATGTTCTTTCGCAATTCCTTGCTTCTTGAATGAGCTCCTATTCTAGCTTCGTTAGACGATTTCACAGCCATGATCAACAATCAATTGAATAACAATATTTCGAGGCTATAAACTCCTAATCTTTCTGAAAAATAACTCATTTCAGAATTTCCATAATGGTACATCGATTATTGCAATTATTATCTGTTCGCACAGAAAAAGCTCAGGCCAAAACAAAGCTAAAAGAACCAAAAACAAACTGTCACATACAAAAGTGATTAGATCCAAACAAGATAATCAGCAAAAATTTAAATTTCTGAACTCTTCACTTAAGATTTTGACTATCTAGTCGTTACATAATATGACTATTCTCATTCAGTTTCATTTAATCTTCTGATGTAAATTCCGATGTTATCTGAAATAAAGCCAATTATCATTATTATTATCCAGTCTTGACATATTACTATCCAGTCTTCTCATATGACTATCCAGTCTTCACGTGTTTATTATTATTATTATGACTATCCAGTCTTCACGTATTTATTATTATTATTAAGACTATCCAGTCTTTACGTATTCATTATTATTATGACTATCCAGTCATCACCTTACAGTGCTCAAGAATTCACTGGCACATTACGATTCTTTCATGTCACCAACACTAAAACTGATTTTCTGTATCCACAGGCCATATTCTCAGCTGTTCTGGTCCTGCTGTAGTCGTTCTGTTCTGACCTCTTATTCGCTTCAGGGCATAGCGATCATTCAATTTACCACCATTTGACAGTTGTGTAACTTCCATTACTACTTTCTGATTTACCTCGAACGGGTAACCTGGTTTTCGAGACATATCAAACTTCTTCTTTGTTTTCTCTGTCGAAACATCCAGTTTCTCAATGAGGGCATCTTTATCAACATTAATTTGCTTTATTGGTATATCACCGAGCAAGTTAATGGTTGACGAAAGTCTCTTATTAGAGTTTTTCATTAAACCTACAGGAGCATATCCTGTCGACTTATTAACAGTCGAGTTCATATCATTTTTAATTTTCGGTAAAGCCTTATACCATAATTTTTCATCTTTCTCGTTCAAAATTGATCGCATTGCATTGAAAATGGTTCGCATAACTCTTTCAACCTTTCCGTTGCCTCTTGGTAGTCCTGTCGCTATAAAGTATAATTCAACATCCTCTGATTCAAGAAATTGCTTGAATTTAGATGATAGAAAAGCAGTACCTCTATCTGATATTATTCTCTTTGGCTTTCCCAGTTCTGAAAAGACTTTCTTCAGGGCTTTAATGCTTTCTTCTGTTGTTCTCTGCTTAAGGGGACATAGTTTGATGAATTCTGTAAAAGCATCAACGACCACCAATATCTGTGTGCAGCCAAAAGATTTAACGAGTGGACCTGCATGATCAATATACCAGGTATCCACTTATCAGTGGGAACGTCTTTAAGTTGACAAAAGCCAGATCTCCTTCCGCTATGCCACTTCCCAACGGTACAGGATCTACAGTTCTTCACATACTTGCGAATGGTGTTATTCATTCCTGGCCAAATCTCATCTTGTTGACCATTTTATTAACTCCTATGTGTGAAGATTCATCATGGTACAGTTTTATTATCTCCAATCTAGCCAAAATTGGGACAAAGCATCTCATTGGGTGAGTCCTCTTCCCTTGCCTGTAAACCTGTTACGGTCCAGAATTCGAATTGTCGGTTTAAAATTTCATCTTACAGTTAACGTCAATTTTAATGATTAATTACAGGGAACTCTACAAAATTCGAAATTTCTTCTTTTCATTGTTTTCAAAAGTTCCTAGTTTCCAATAAATTTCATAGATGTCGACAACTTGAATTCAAAATTTATTTTCATTCAATAAACTAATTCTCTAAAGTATCATCAACAACATGTTTAGTTTTTTTTTCCATACAAGTTTTTTGTGAAGCAAGTAATTTGAATAAGTCCTCAGATCTTTCTTTCTTGTTGAGAATTTCGAAGAGTAAAGACGAAGAAGTGGTGAATTCGAAAGAAGTAGTTGAGCGAATAGTATTTGGTTGAAATATTCATTGGGATTACTTATAGATTATATTTCTTTCGAAAGGCGTAGTAATCGATTAAATTCGGATAGCCTGAATCACCCTTCAGCTACCTAAATCCTCGTAATTCGAGGGTAAGTTAAAAATTCTTTTCTCTTCTACTCATTTAAAGTTTTTTTTGCTAATGATTCTTTATTTCATCACTTAGATTTTTATTATTATCCATATCTATCTTGAGTATCTTGGAGACGGCAATCAATTTGAATAGGGGGAGTTCTGGACTGAGCATTGTTCACTTAAACTAATAGTTTGAAGATACTGGACGAAACTTTTAATCATCACAATCAACTGATCATCACCTCATCACATTTGGCCTGTGCAGGAGACAGAGTGTCCAATCTACCTTCTCTACAGGGATATAGAGAGTTAAGTTGAAATCTCGTTCTTTTCAGTTTTTTTTTTGTTGTTATAATTCGAGAGTGCCTATATAGATATCAGTTGTGATAGTCATTTTTTTTTCTTTATTCTGCTGTCAGATACTCGAGTCATTTTTTTTCCCTGCTTAAAATTGTTGTTTTTTTTGGTTGTTATCAACTGTAGAATCACTGTTGTGGGAGCTGACTTATAGGGTCAACAAAAATAATAATACTATTCATGTCAAACTTTTGCTATTTAGTTATAGATTCCACATTTTCAGATTTTGATTGCCTACCTGTTAATAATCAACTGTTATTGCTATTGTGAATAAACTATGTCTATAAAATCTTGAGTTTAGGCCATTCCTAGGACACTAGAGAGGGAGAATTAACCCCACCTGAACAAAAAAAAAATAATAACATCCCTAGGCTTATATTCCGATAATTAAAGTAACTCATGTTTTCAATTCTATAGCCTGGAAGGCACGTCTCAAAATTGGCGCCCAAACGTGTATAATGGCCTCAACTTGAAGGAACTAGCTGACTTCGACATTGTGAAGGGACGCATCTGCATCTTGGTTCTGCAGTTGATTCAACATAACTCATTTCATTTTTTTTTCTGCTGGAAAGAGCGAGACAACTGGGCTGATACAGGATTTTTTTTGGTGAGGCACATAGTTTCTTTCGTTCTATTTGGACCGTATATTCTGCACAAAAAAGGTCATTTAAAAACGTTCAGTGAATTTTGGTTCCGACTGTGATACTCAAAGACAAGTGAACTTTAATGTTGATTTGATTGTTGATTATACCTTGCCTAGAAATTAATAAAACAGATCATTGTTTCCTATAATCACCCATTTTGTCATATTTTGTTAAGTTTGATAGTTTCAATTTCGTAAATACTTGAAGCTATTATCAAAATGCCATGGTCATCATTAAAAATAGAGCCAGATCGGTTGAATAAGGAAGAGGTCGAATACGAAATTTCAGTAAGAGGTTTGAAACCTCATGGTACATCTGCAGAACTCACAAAGCTTTTGCGAGAGACCTTGAAATTAGAATCGGAGGGTCAAACTTTCAAAGAGGTGTATTCATTCGATGAAAAGACAGAATTAGACATAGGGGAAGTGTGCCTATGTTGGCACCCTTAACGAATTATCCACATATCTCATTGGAAGAAAATTTTTTTGGATAATCGATTTCATAGATTTACTTATGCTCCTATGTAGTATGCATTCTTGAGTATATTTTCAGTATAAATTTTGAAGGAAATGAATGATAGCACTTTTCAAAATTTGGCCAAGGGTGCCATCATAGGCGCACATATGTCCTATGATGGCATATGACTGAAAATGAAAAGAAACTAATTATTGAATTGGTTTATTGAAAAAAAATTGCACTCTCATCGCATAAAAATGAAATTGAGAGGTCAACAGATGAGTATACCTGCACGTAAGAGTGTAACAAAACATAAAACTAAATTTAAATTCTTTGACATTTATATTATTTGATATCTTAATATTATTTTTTTTTCACAGCATTTAGCGCTGCCTCCATATCTTCCTCTTTCCAAAGTTGACTCTTGCTTCTTGTTGTCATAAGGTTGATTTAGAAAAAAAGAATATTCAATGTGATGAACCACTTTTGTCCTATGATGGCACCCTTTACTATCATAGGAACACTTCGACTATGCCATCATAGGCATAAATGTCATATATCTTTCAACCAACCGAAGAAGGCAATTACAATACGACATTACCTCAAACTTCACACTTACAGCATTGTTATAAGGCATTCAAAGGAAAGTAAAATTTTTTTAACACAAAGTTGTGACATATCTGAATAATATGAAAATAAAGGAGATAATTATCATACATCAACACTTACCAAAATAATTGAACTGTTATAAGAGACACAAAATACCATGTATTAAGTTGTAACTACGAATACCTCTCATTAATACTATCTGGCAAACAACCTCAGTGAACATAAGTTTATTCAGTTGATATTAACAGACTTCTTCATGGTGTGCCATCATAGGCAAGGTGCCATCATAGGCATACTTCCCCTATGTAGTGTAAAAATTAAAGACATCAAAACTTATTTCGCAGAACCTTTCACTGGTTCCATGCAACGTAAAATTCGAAGTAAACTTGCTCATTTAATAGGTAGAATTGAACGCATTAACCCATCAGAGTCTGATAAGGCCTTACTGGAATCGAGAACTGATTTGTTGACAGAAGCTTTGCAATTAGTATCACAATTCGAAATCAAATTGGTGACTAGTCCTCCACGTACAGTTAAGATTCCTCCCGAAATAGCAGTCGAACATAACCTCACGGGTCAAAATAATACAATAACGTCAACACCTAATAATTCCGGAAACGATCCGATTATTCAGTCAGCTAATATGGTAAAAAACATGCATCTATCGGATCCAAAAATGTCTTTCAAGGGCTTTGATATAAAATATTCAGGTAGAAGTGACTCTTTAAGCTTAAACGCATTTTTTGAAAGGGTAAATGATATTATTGAATCAAGAGGATTATCTAAAGACTATGTTTTTCGTTGTGCTTCTGAATTATTCGAGGGAGAAGCTTTAGTATACTATAGAGCAATAAAACATAATGCTAGTAATTGGGATAAACTCAAAACTCTATTCAGGGATGAATTTTTTAGACATGGGGATAAAAAGATTTTTGATCAAATTAAAGAAAGAACACAGGGTGAATCTGAGTCAATTGCTATTTATGTGGCTTATATGCAGAATCTCTTCAGTAGACTATCATTTTCTGTAGACGAAAAAACAAAATTAGAACTAATTCGTGTCAGAGTAAGACCAGAATATCAAATGCATTTCGGACTTATTGATGATATAGACTCCTTGGACACATTAATTAAACTAGGTCGGAAATTAGAAGATACTAAGCATAATATAAATAATTTTGTTCCTCCAGTAATGCATAAGAACGCTGTTGAAATTGACTTAGAATATAACCATAAAAACTCACGTAATAAATTAGATATGGTTACCTTTGATAAGCAGGTTTCTTTTGGCAATCCTTCCACAAATTACTGTGCATGAAAGTACATTCAGATCAAGTTCTAGTAATGGAGAAAGAGCTTACCCCAGGAATAGGAATAGATCGAACTCTAGAAATAGAAATAGATCGAACTCTAGAAATAGGAATAGATCGGTTTCTAGAGATAGGGCTCAGTCTAGAAATAGAAACGAATATCTTGATTCCTCACAGTTAAATAATTCCTATTCAGAAATCCAGTATACTAGAGATTCTAAGTTTGAAAATCCTTCAGAACCGCGTTCTAATAGTCGCCAAGATTTTAATCGGCTCAGAAACACTCATGGTTCAGCTAATTCATATCCATCATCTACACATTTCAATGTACCTTCAAGTAGTTATCAACCTAGCAGTAGAAGGTTCAATCAAAATCGTCAATCGAATACCAGTGAACAATTTTATGAATCTGATAAAAGATTTCCTAATAATAAAGTAATCAATTCACCTATAGTATGCTTTAAATGTAAAGGTCGTAATCATTTAGCGAAACATTGTACAGATAAATCTATTCGATGCTATTCATGTGGTGCATTGGGTCATACTAAACTTTCATGTCCTAAATGTAATTTAAACTACCACCGAAGTTGAGTGTTGACCGAGCTTTAACTTCGCCTACGTCATCGGTTCAAAGTGATATAATTTATGTAGATGATTTGGAATTCACTTGTACAGACTTAGAAATCAGCAATTTTCATAGTAAAAACGAACCAGTTCTGCATTACATACTTCAAGTGGCATCTGAGGGAGAATGTCCTTATATTTCAGTTAAAATTTATAATCGGGAATTTCAGGGATTGCTGGATTCTGGTGCCAATCAGATTTTTATTAGCTTGAATACATACAACTATTTGCATCAATTAGGTATAATTTTAACGAATAAGGGAAGACAATCATGCACAGTAGCTAATAATGAAAAACTTAATTGTATGGGTTATGTTACAATTCCAATAGAATTAGAAAATAGAGTACATATTTTTGATTGTTACGTGTTACCTGACCTACGCCATGGTATTGTACTTGGTACAGTATTTTGGATAAAAATGGGAATAATACCAGATCTTCGAAAGGGTTCTTGGCATTTTGGATATGAGGAATCTCGTAATTTCAATGTTCTTAATTCCTTACAAACTGCTGATGATTTGACGGGTACTCAACAGAGGCAGCTTGATGAGATTGTTGATGGTTATTTCAGTTCAGTGAAAGATATCAAATTGGGGTGTACCAATGTCATCGAGCATGAGATTATTGTAACAGATAATAGTCCGATTAAGTCGAAATATTATCCAGTAAGTCCTTACATGCAAAAAAGAATAGAGGAAGAAATTGATAAAATGCTTGAGTTGGACGTTATTGAACCATCTGATAGTGGGTGGAGTTCTCCGGTTTTAATGGTGCCAAAGAAAAATAACTCGTATCGTTTTTGCGTAGACTTCAGAAAACTCAATGCAGTTACTAAAAAGTGTGCTGGGCCTTTACCTCACATATCTAGTATTCTCGACAGTTTGGGAAATGCTAAATTCCTGACTTCACTCGATATAAAGGATGCTTATTGGCAGATCAAATTAGCTGAAAACAGTAAGCAATACACAGCTTTCACAATACCTGGTAAAGGACTTTTTCAATTTAAAAGATTAGCTTTTGGGTTGACTAATGCCCCTGGAACATTTCAAAGACTAGTTGATTCTCTTTTTGGTCCAGAGTTTGCTAAATATGTTTTTAAATATCTTGATGATATTATAATAGTCACTCCCGATTTCGAGACCCATTTGAAAATATTAGATAGGGTTCTAAAAAGACTATTAGAAGCAAATTTGGTACTCAATAAGGAAAAATGCACCTTTTGTCGCTCAGAACTTAAGTTTTTAGGGTATATAGTTAATATTAACGGTTTAGCGGTTGATCCGGAAAAGATAAGTGCCATTGTCGATATGCCTAGGCCCACCAAACCTAAAGAAGTAAAAAGGATCATAGGGATGATAACATGGTATCGCAAGTTTATACCAGATCTGTCGACAATTTTGGAACCCATCACTAAATTAACACGGAAAAATTGCAAGTTTAATTGGACCAAAGAATGTGAACAAGCATTCGGTAAAATTAAAGACCTTCTAGTGAGCGCACCAATTTTATCTTGTTGTAATTTCAATTATGAATTTATCCTAGAGTGTGATAGTAGCGGTTACGGATTGGGATGTGTGCTTTCCCAAGTGTATGATGGCAAGCAACATGTCATATGCTATCTATCACGAAGCTTGACTCGCGCAGAACGGAATTTTTCGACAACAGAGCTTGAGTGCTTAGCTGTTTTGTGGTCGATTGAAAAACTGAGGTGTTATCTTGAGGGTGCACCACATTTTACAGTGATCACGGATCATCATAGTCTGGTATGGCTCAATAATCTGAAAAATCCGCACGGTAGATTGGGAAGATGGGTATTGAAACTACAAATGTTCAACTATACTATAATTCATAGAGCAGGTAAAAGTCATTATGTGCCGGACTGTTTGTCTAGAGCCATCCCTCCTGAATACAAAATTTCTAGTATTTCAATTGGGAGCGCTAATGATTCTTGGTATAATAACCTCAAACAACAAATTTCCATCAACCCACTGAATTATCCTAACTTTAGAATTTCTGATGACGGGTTTCTATATAAAAATACTGGGAAATCAATGTCAGATTCGTCTTCGTGGAAACAAGTGGTTCCTAAGAGTAAACGTTTGGATATTTTGAGTAAATTTCATGATGATCCTACAACAGGAGCACATCTGGGAATTTATAAGACGTATCATAGAATTTTGTCAAATTACTTTTGGCCAGGAATAAAGCATGATGTTTCAAAGTATGTTAATAAGTGCAAAACTTGCGCAGCTCACAAGCCTGAACAGAAACTAAAAGCTGGTGAAATGGGTAGTAAACCAAATGTTGACAGGTGCTGGCAATATATTGCTATGGATTTGATTGGTCCCTTTCCACGTAGCTCTAAGGGTCATCAATATGTCTTAGTAGTGTGTGATTTCTTCAGTAAATTTACATTGCTGTTTCCTCTGAGGCAGGCAACAACGAATTCTGTTATTAGAACATTGGTAGAACAAGTTTTTCTGCTGTTTGGCGTACCTGAGTTGCTTAAATGTGATAATGGTCCTCAATTCAAGAGCAAAGAATTCTCGAAATTAATGAAAGAATATAATATCAAACCATTTTTCAACCCTTTTTATCACCCTGAACCCAATTTTTCCGAACGAGCAAATCGAGTGATTAAGACTATGATAGCAAGTTATATAAAAGATAATCATAAACAGTGGGATAAATATTTGGCCCATTTAGGGTGTGCTTATCGTACTGCAAGACATGAGGTTATACAGAGTACACCTTATTGTGTGAATTTTGGTTGTGAAATGATAACTAATGGTAGTGATTATAAGTTGGAGAAAGATAGAAAAGTTATAGTATCACAGAATTCAAATCAGGAAACAATGATCGAAACATCTGAGAAACTTCGTAAACTGAACGAATTAAGAGTCTTTGTTAAGAAAAAATTGAAAGTATCACATGAAAAGAGTAAACACGAATATAATTTAAGACATAGACCACAACAGTTTGAAGTTGATGATTATGTATGGGTCAAGGCTCATAAATTGTCTTCTAGTGTCAAAGATTTTAGTGCTAAGTTAGGTAATAAGTATAATGGTCCATTTAGAATACGGAAGAGATTGGGTGTCAGTACTTATGAACTTATTGATGAGTCCGGTAATTCTAAAGGCAATTGGCACGTATCTCAATTGAAGCCGGATAAAACTCATGGAGTAGATTGATGTTCGGAATTCAAATTTGATTGTTATCGGAATTATGTATACCCATAGTTTTCATGTTTCTTTTGTTCTTCAACTCATATTTTTTTTAATTAAGATGACATTTGAGCGGCTTCAGGTGTTGGGGTGATTGATTGTGCAGAAGAAAAATCTTCGATTTTTCTTTGGTAACAAGGGGGAGAATGTTACGGTCCAGAATTCGAATTGTCGGTTTAAAATTTCATCTTACAGTTAACGTCAATTTTAATGATTAATTACAGGGAACTCTACAAAATTCGAAATTTCTTCTTTTCATTGTTTTCAAAAGTTCCTAGTTTCCAATAAATTTCATAGATGTCGACAACTTGAATTCAAAATTTATTTTCATTCAATAAACTAATTCTCTAAAGTATCATCAACAACATGTTTAGTTTTTTTTTCCATACAAGTTTTTTGTGAAGCAAGTAATTTGAATAAGTCCTCAGATCTTTCTTTCTTGTTGAGAATTTCGAAGAGTAAAGACGAAGAAGTGGTGAATTCGAAAGAAGTAGTTGAGCGAATAGTATTTGGTTGAAATATTCATTGGGATTACTTATAGATTATATTTCTTTCGAAAGGCGTAGTAATCGATTAAATTCGGATAGCCTGAATCACCCTTCAGCTACCTAAATCCTCGTAATTCGAGGGTAAGTTAAAAATTCTTTTCTCTTCTACTCATTTAAAGTTTTTTTTGCTAATGATTCTTTATTTCATCACTTAGATTTTTATTATTATCCATATCTATCTTGAGTATCTTGGAGACGGCAATCAATTTGAATAGGGGGAGTTCTGGACTGAGCATTGTTCACTTAAACTAATAGTTTGAAGATACTGGACGAAACTTTTAATCATCACAATCAACTGATCATCACCTCATCACATTTGGCCTGTGCAGGAGACAGAGTGTCCAATCTACCTTCTCTACAGGGATATAGAGAGTTAAGTTGAAATCTCGTTCTTTTCAGTTTTTTTTTGTTGTTATAATTCGAGAGTGCCTATATAGATATCAGTTGTGATAGTCATTTTTTTTTCTTTATTCTGCTGTCAGATACTCGAGTCATTTTTTTTCCCTGCTTAAAATTGTTGTTTTTTTTGGTTGTTATCAACTGTAGAATCACTGTTGTGGGAGCTGACTTATAGGGTCAACAAAAATAATAATACTATTCATGTCAAACTTTTGCTATTTAGTTATAGATTCCACATTTTCAGATTTTGATTGCCTACCTGTTAATAATCAACTGTTATTGCTATTGTGAATAAACTATGTCTATAAAATCTTGAGTTTAGGCCATTCCTAGGACACTAGAGAGGGAGAATTAACCCCACCTGAACAAAAAAAAAAATAATAACATCCCTAGGCTTATATTCCGATAATTAAAGTAACTCATGTTTTCAATTCTATAGCCTGGAAGGCACGTCTCAAACCAAGTCATCCTGGACTGCAAAACCTTCCTCATGTAGATTACCACTTAAGATCTCCATGCAAAATGGGTCGACTTTTTGCCATTCACCAATAGATTGAGGAGTACCTGTAACAGATTTGAGCGCCAGTATTTTGTTCTCGCAAGGCAAATTCCTACTCAAATAATCGCCATGCTTCATCTTATCACCTGGGCAATATTCTATTTCAAAATCGTAGTCTTGTAAGCGAATCCACCAACGGGCTACTCTTGGGAGCAATTCCTTTTTTAATGCGGTGGCCCTTACAGAATTACAATCCGTAAAAAATTTTAATTTAATGCCGTAGAGATAGTTTATGAAATAACTAGTAGCATCTACAATTCTACAATGGCTATAAAGTTTCAAGATCGTACGAATGATACTTTGATTCTGCTGCAGTTGTTTTTCTGCTAAAGTACGCTACTGGGTGTATTTCTTTATTTTCATTTTTCTGCATCAATATTCCGCCAATTCCCACACTACTTGCATCTATATGTAGTTCAGTATCCCAATCAGGATTAAAAATTCTAAGGACTGGTTCTTGTGTGAGCTTTCGAATGATTTCTAAACGAGTTGATTCACATTGCTCAGTCCATTTAAATTCAATATTCTTTCGCAGTAAACAAGAAATTGGGGCAGATAAAGTGGCAAAGTTCTTAATGAACCTTCTAAAATAACTAGCAAGACCTAAAAATTGTCGAACTCCTTTGACATCATTTGGAGGAGGTGTATTCTTTAATGCTTCTATTTTTCGTGGACTGGGTTTTACCATACCGCATTCAATTATTACTCCTAAAAATTCTATTGACGTTTCGAAGAATTCGCATTTTTGGTAATTAAGTGTGAAGCCACACTTTGACAGCCTATCAATAATTTTCTTTAAATTAACAAGTCCTTCTTCAATATTTTCACATGGACAAAGAATATCATCAACATAAACTAGCGCAATTTTCTCTTTATAATCTCCAAGTGCCTTATCAATTGCTGACTGATAACATGAAGGAGAATTTATGAAACCAAAAGGCATTCTATTGTATTCGTACAATCCATCAGGTGTGATAAATGCTGTTATGTGTTTGGAAGATTCTTCTACTTCGATCTGATGAAAACCAGATTTCATATCGAGCTTTGTATAAAACTTTGCTGTTGCTAAAAGGTCTATTTGATTTTGAATTCTAGGTAAGGGGTAATTATTTCAGTTCTCTGTAATCAACACACAGTTTTATTTCGCCATTACGTTTTCTTACTAGGACAATGGGGCTTGCATAATTTGATTCACTACATCTTATAATACCAGATTCTAATTGGTTTTTAATAATTTCCCTAACTTTTGTTCTTTCTTGATACGCTAGATTTCTTGCTCTAAAAACGACAGGAGATTCATCTTTCAATTGAATTTTTAGTTTACCTGTGGTGACTGCATCAGGTTTAGATTCAGCCCCTTTTTCATTTATTTGAATTATTTGTTCTTTCAATTGCTCGTCCAATCCTGACAAATCCAATTCTAAATCTTTACAAACTAAAGAGAACGTTTTGGGAGCTTTTCTAAAGGAGGTCACAAAATCAACACATCCTTATTAATTTTAAGTTGAATATCCTTTTCTCTGAGGATATCTAATCCGATCAAAGCGTCAGTATCCTTATGTGGAATAATATTATATGTAACTATATTGAATTCAATTTCTATAGCTAATTCACACTTGAAAAATAGGATGTTTTCTTTTCCTAATGTTTTAAATTCAACATTTCCTATTCCCATAATTTCTTTTTAGTTTGAGGTATTATTTAACTTCATCAATCCATTCTTTCGTTGTGAAAGGAGAATCGTCGGGATCGTACATGTTCGCCATGAATTCCATCATTTTCATCTGCAGTTGAGCTTGAATTCCCATCATTTGAATCATCGTCAACGGTTCGATTTGGGTAGCATTATCTTGATGTTGTTGATCCATTTTGGATTAATTCGTTTGCACAAAGAACTCGGTGAAACTCGTAGAATTTAGGTTCTAATTCTTTTTTTGTAAAAAAAGAACCAATTCCGCTTCTGATGTTGAATAATAAAACACTTCTTGGTGGATGACGTGATGTTTATTCACAGTTTATCAGTGGGTTTGAATGGTACACAAAGTACATTCCGCCAGGGAATACGAAATGGCAGGTTATGTTGTGTTTTATGTTGTTTACTAACTCGACCTTGCTTGCGTCTGTCTAGAGCGCGTGGTACTGAGAGAGAGAGAGAGAGAGAGAGAGAGAGCGTAGAGAGGGATCATCGAAAGCCATCGCTTCAGATCACAAAGTGTCTGACATTAGGCCTATGGTATAGATTCGGTAGATATGGTCTCAGCTTATAATTGTATCAATTGATAAGGGGGTACAAAATTCATATTGCTTACATACATATAGTATGGTTTATATCTTGAGATTTGTTAGAATTTTACCTCGTTCAGATAGTATAACTTGTCGAGATTAAGATGCTAGTGAACTGTATCTCATTAATTCTCAGGAAATAGGGTATATTGATGGGATAAGGTCAAGAAAAAGGACTATCAAGTTGATATCATGCCAAAGTTTTGGTCTATTTAAAACCTCCGTCTCGGGCTCTGGAAGAGCGATACAAGATTATTTACAATTGGGAAACAGAAATCTTTTACAAGTGGAACAACTCAAATTAGAAGTTAAAACAAGTTAACATGAGTAAGCAAAACACAAAATAAAAACTTATAAAACAACAGTTTCAGTTAAGGAAAAAACAACTCGGAAAACTTTTTTATATTAAACAATAGTCAAAATAATGTCTGAAGGTGTAAGACAACGAACTAAAAACACACACATATAAAAAAGCAATACATAAATATATAAAATCGAGTTCTGAAACTTATACTCCATTCACTTTTATAAAGTAGCCCGGGTGGCGCTGGAATTCTGACACATTTAACTGCGTATATTTTGAAAATGTTAGGTTATTCTTCTTCTTTCTTCTCAAGCAGACTGATCTACAATCAGTATGCCCCTGACTGAAGATGTCTGAATATGGGCTCAGCCTCAATAGACTATGTACCCAATCTCTGTCGCAATGATTTTATGTCTTGATCCTGGGTCCTGGGGCATCAGGAGTCTTGGTTTTCCAATCCCAAGATTGTTTATCTGAGAAGTGTGACGATTTTAATGCGGATTGATGGATTATGACTTCAACTCTACTCTACGAAATCTATAAGCGGTGATGTCAAGGGAAAAAAAGGGTAGGGCAAGCAACATAGGTTAAAACAAAGGCATCAAATCTAAGCTGATTAAGCATGCACATTACAACGATATTTTACATTTGGAAAGAAACTTCACCAACAGATCCATCACATCAAGTCTATCACTGAAAATAGCGTCATATATGTTAAGTGGTAAGGGAAACCTGTGTGAGGAGAGTGCAGTGTATAATTCAGCGCTATCACTCGAATTTCTTGGGCAATCGAAAAAGATGTGGACAATGTCCCCCAACACTCCGCACTCACAAGTGTCAGAATCTCTGAGGCCTATCCTGTGAAGGATGGCGTCAAGCAATGACCGGATTTTAGCCGCAGGATAGTGGAAATAAAACGTCGTGGGCGATTTACCTTACTAAACCATGGGGTACTGCTCAACGCTCCAGCATCGTAGAATGAAGCATAAACACGACCCTTATAGGAGCAAGTGTTGAAAAATTCAGATGACCAGCTACGTTTAAGTTGGTTGCGGAAACAGGGCCATAGTTCTTGAGGACCAGCGGGGATATCAGGAGGATCTCCTAGATATCTGCCCTCATTGGCCAATAAGTCGGCTATGTCATTGCCATGGATGTATGAATGAGAGGGTACCCAAAGACACTTAATCGAAATCCCCAAAGTAGTGGCTCTGTGAAAGAACTGACAAGTCCTCATGGTGATCCAGTCTGTGCCGGAATTGAATTTACCGCCCTTGAGGGCCTCCAAAACACTGAGCGAATCGGACACAATGAGGGCATTTGAAAACCTGCGCTGAAGAGCCAGCTCAACAGCACTACCGATGGCGTACATTTTAGCTGTGTATATTGACCAGTGGTCAGGCAGGCGGGCTCTAATCTTAATCGAAGGGGAGGGGCAGAAAACACCATATCCAACCGAGTCAGGATCTCTGGTCAAGGAGGCATCAGTATAAAGGAGACAGTGATGAGGAAACTTCTCTGATGTCAGAGCAGTGAATGACTGGGGATTCGATATCGCATATTTAGGAAGACCTGAATTAACGACATTTATAGTATTGAGCCTGACCTGAAGAGAAACGTTAAAATATGGTATATTCCTCATTACCTTAATCAGATGTTTTTTTGGTGTGAGGTCATTCAAAGATTCGAAAAGTGGAGGCATGGTTGTTCGTCGCCATAGATGATCAAGATCTTCATGATCACCAACTACTCTGAGTACAGGATGATGTTCTATTCCGAAAATTTTAGTGATGTATTTGTAGGCAAGCCATCTTCGTCTATGCGACAGCGGTTGCTGAGCTGCCTCAAAGAGTATCACATTCGTGGGGGTGGACCTGAGGACTGATAGCGCTGTACGAAGGAGAGCATACTGAGCTCGATCCAAGCGTTTTAGATTTGCTTTGGAGCATCTTCCATAAAGGATGCTAGCATAGTCGAGGTGTGGCAGAGCGAGAACCTTATATACTCTCAATAGAACCGCCGGATGACAGCCCCATTTAGTTCTTCCCAATGCTTTGATTATGTTCTGTGCACCTGAGATCTTGGCACAGGTCATGTCGACTTGTTTACTCCATCTGAAGTTACTCTCAAGGTGTACACCAAGGTATTTTATCGACGTCTTCCAAGCGATCGTCCGGCCGCAGCAGGATATGACCGGAAGATTGCCGGGAACTCTGGACTTGACGAAGATCATAGCCGACGATTTTTCCGGGGAGAGGCATAAATTTCTCTGTGATAGCCAGGAGCTCACGGCGCTTACATCTGCCGTAAGCTGCTCAGCCATCCGAAGTAAGTCCCTGCCACTGATCAGTAATCCAAAATCATCAGCAAACTGTAGGGCCAAGGTATCAGGCGACAGGACACCAGGAGGAATAAGAGAATATATATTGAATAGAGGGGGTGCTGTTACTGATCCCTGTCCAAGACCACGGGAGGTAGTCACAGGTCCAAGAATGGTTCCTGCTGAACGGAAGGTAATATAAAGGGCACGGTTGGAAAGAAGTTGCATAATAAGGTCAAGTATTTGGGAGGGAATATTCGCCGCTCTTAAATCCTCCCGAAGTACTGAGGGAAGGACATTGTCATATGCCGCCTTTATATCGAGAAACACCGCCATCACCCTCTCGCCTCGGCTAAACGCTCGATACACAAAGCCAGAGAGATACGCAATACAGTCGTTGACAGACCGACCCCTCCTGAATCCGAACAGAGCTCTATCCGAACCTATTCGGTTTTCAATGAGCTCCTCAATGCGGTTCTTTAATAGTGTTTCCAAGATTTTTGTTATGCATGGAGAGAGGGCGATTGGCCTATAGCTAGACGGCGTGTTGGGTGTCTTGCCCTTCTTCAGGAAGGGTAAAATTAGCGTTTCTTTGAACTCCGGAGGCACAGTCCCAGAACGAAGGAGGTTATTGTATATGCGAAGAACGCATAGTTTCGCAGACATTGGGGCATTGCTGAACATTTTGTATGACAGACCATCTAATCCTGGGGCTGAGTCTCTCCTGTCCGAAAGGGCTAGCAAAAGCTCATCCAATGTAAATGGAGCGCAAGTATCAGATGGCAACGTGGTGGGTGTTGTGGGGGAATCACTCCCTGACAGTCCACGTAGGATAGATAAAAGGCAATCTTTAGGAGGAGGGGGCACCAAGTTTGAAGTTGTTGCTCCTGAGAATTTTTTAACAACTCTCCACGTTTTATTAATTTTTATAAAGTCGATTTCTTCGCAAAAGGTTCTGGAGGAAGATTTTTTCTTATCTCTTATCAAGCGTCTATAGAACGCTCTCACCCGTTTAACCGCGATATAATTATCTGTAGAAGGGTCGGAGCAATACTTTCTGAAAGCTTCTCTTTTTCTGAGTACCGCCGTGGCAACGTCGTCATCCCACCAGTGTACCCTGAAACTACCCCTCAATGAGGGTCTGTGCTTGGGAATAAATCTATCGGCTGCTTGTGTCAACAGGTTAAGAAACTCTTCAGAATCGCTAACAGTATAGTCCCCCAGATACAATTGATCACTAAGATATGCGCAGTAACCAACCCAATCAGCCCTCTTTAAATTGTACTTACGTGTGGTGAATCTTCTGTTGATATCTCTGTCAAAAGGCTGACCTTCAAGCTCAACAAGAACAGGGAAATGATCGCTCATACCACAATCAGGTATCACCAGCCATGATGACCTTAGGGAAACCGAGGGAGAGCAGAAGGCTACATCGGGAGTGTTGACACCTGGAGGAGTCAATCTAGTAGGGCTACCGTCATTGAGGAGTATGTAATCTTCAGTTTGTAGCAGTGTCTCCAGAACTGTACCGTTGCTGTTTTTGACCCCAGATCCCCAAAGGGGATTTTGAGCGTTTAAGTCACCTATCAATATGAAGGGTGAGCGAAAGTAATGCTTCAATGATTCGAAATGTGACCTAGACAGCCTGATATCGGGGGGCGAATACATACAGAATATGCGGAGAGATTCAACCTCAATCGCCAATATCTGCACCCTATTTGGAAATGTTAGATTAGTCAGTGAGACCGGGGAGCAAGCTATGTTGCACTTGATAGCCGCAGCTATTCCACCGTATCCATCATTCCTGTCCTGTCTCGTGAACGAATAGCCTTGAAGTTGTATTCTCAGTGAAGGATTTAAGAAAGTTTCGTTAAGTAAAATAATATCAGGACTGTGATCCCTGATAAGTAGGGGAAGTGTGCCTATGTTGGCACCCTTAACGAATTATCCACATATCTCATTGGAAGAAAATTTTTTTGGATAATCGATTTCATAGATTTACTTATACTCATATGTAGTATGCATTCTTGAGTATATTTTCAGTATAAATTTTGAAGGAAATGAATGATAGCACTTTTCAAAATTTGGCCAAGGGTGCCATCATAGGCGCACATATGTCCTATGATGGCATATGACTGAAAATGAAAAGAAAATTATTATTGAATTGGTTTATTGAAAAAAAATTGCACTCTCATCGCATAAAAATGAAATTGAGAGGTCAACAGATGAGTATACCTGCACGTAAGAGTGTAACAAAACATAAAACTAAATTTAAATTCTTTGACATTTATATTATTAGATATCTTAATATTATTTTTTTTTCACAGCATTTAGCGCTGCCTCCATATCTTCCTCTTTCCAAAGTTGCCTCTTGCTTCTTGTTGTCATAAAGTTGATTTAGAAAAAAACAATATTCAATGTGATGAACCACTTTTGTCCTATGATGGCACCCTTTGCTATCATAGGAACACTTCGACTATGCCATCATAGGCATAAATGTCATATATCTTTCAACCAACCGAAGAAGGCAATTACAATACGACATTACCTCAAACTTCACACTTACAGCATTGTTATAAGGCATTCAAAGGAAAGTAAAATTTTTTTAACACAAAGTTGTGAAACATCTTAATAATATGAAAATAAAGGAGATAATTATCATACATCAACACTTACCAAAATAATTGAACTGTTATAAAAGACACAAAATGCCACGTATTAAGTTGTAACTACGAATACCTCTCATTAATACTATCTGGCGAACAACCTCAGTGAACATAAGTTTATTCAGTTGATATTAACAGACTTCTTCATGGTGTGCCATCATAGGCAAGGTGCCATCATAGGCATACTTCCCCTACCTTGAGATCAACCAAATTGCGCATGTATGAGTGAATGTTCCAGTGCAGTATCTTGAGATTTTTCTCTTTCATGAATGGTTTATTGTGTATCAGAAGATTTTGAAATATAATACTATAATGAGCAAACAAATTGGTTTTGATTTATTTAATAAATCATATTACGATCCACTGGAGCCTGGAGGAAAGGCCTCCATGCTCCAGTCGAATGTTCCCATGCTAAAGGAATTATTATCATTATCAGTTCTATCATTAATTATTGATTCTTCGTCGTTCGGTGATATAGGTAAGGGCTTTTGCAAAATAGATTCGGTTATTATAAGTTTTTGTGGAGGATGTATATTAGAAGAAGAGGCTGAAGTAAAACAGTTTGTGTCATTGGGGGTGTATGTAATGAGAGCCTGTGCATGTGCCTGCCTATCGTAGCCAGGTGATTTTTCTTTCCTCTTTAGTGGGGAAGGTTTACTAGTTAAACGTGAGGCATATGAAGGTTTACGAAGCTGTGTGTTGAGCGAGGGGATAGGGATATTTTGGGTTGAGGTGGAATTTCTCTGGGAATTAGAAGCTACCGGAGCAGGGAACTCCGACGGTAATGGTGCTTATCTATTGCGTGTAGCTGTATTGGCTTCATATAAGGATAAGTTGTGAATTGCCATAAGTTCTCTGATCCCAACTTGTCTAAGGTATTCAGGACAATCCTTGTCATTAGCCAGATGGGCACCCTTACAAAATACACAATTAGGAGACCTATCACAATTCAATGTTATATCATGGGGGTCTCCACATGTTAGACATCTGAAATTTCCTCTGCACTGTGCCTGAACATGACCATAGCGAAGGCACTTGCGACATTGTATGACTGGGGGTACATACAGTGAGACCTCTGTTCGAATGCTAAACAAATCTAAATATTTGGGGAGAGAGGTGCCTTGAAAGGTGATGAGACATGTTCCAGAAGGAACTTGTGTTGGTACATCACTTGTTCTTATTGTTCGTTTGAACCTCCTGACTCTAAGTACAGGAGTGTTGGGGGACATACCCACACCATACAGTATTATATCCTCATCTGTAATGTCTGACCCAATATCTCTCACTATGCCCATGGATGTAACCGTTCGAGCTAGAATATAAACTTCATAACTATCTGCCGGAAGGGTATGATTGCTGACAAACCAGTTGGCCTGATCACCAGTAGCAAAGTAGACTCCTGTACGCTTTAAACCCTTTCTACAGATATTCTTTATATCAAGGTTATTGTTGTAATGTGTTTGATGTAACAGCTTGCCAATGTTCATGGGATTAAGATTACCAATGTTTTGTGAAATAGACTCAATTATAATACAAAATGGACCTCTATCTGAGGCACTGTAGCTAAATGACTGTCTATGACTATCTAGATTGGCATTGTTATTTATATTTGATATTACCTGTGATAAATTGTCGATTTGGTCAGCTAGTTCAACATCTTGTGTGTCGACAGCAGTCTGTCTCAACACAACAATCTCCTCACTCAGGAGATTTAAATCTATTCTATTAGGGGATTTAATATTATTAAGAGCATTGGCTGCTCTTGGAGATAATAAAGACGAGACCCGGGGGTGACCCCCAGGACTGTCTATAGACATTTTAGCACAAAATGTGAGGGATCAGTTTATGGCGTGCAGATAAAAAGAAATATGCAAATATGACAATCAGCCTAAATTATGTAAAAACACTCACCAGGGTACGTACAGAACATAATGAAGAGAAAAGGATTATAAGGAAAATCACCGATGCAATTTTAGAGATTTCCAAAGGCTCCTTATCAGTTCAACGTTCGTCGTCGTTTTCAATGTTATGCCGGGTTCCCACCAAGCGGACAGAACAAAAACAAAACACGAACTCGGTCCGTTTGTGACAGTCCGCGAACTGTTTGCAAACTGTTCTAGAACTTGTGGATTGTTTTCCGGACTCGAAAGTCCGCGAATTGCGTTTTTACGGACACAAACAGAGTCCCATCCAATGTCGGTAAACTTCAAAGGATTTACGAGTTCTAGGACTGTTTGTTAGCTTGGTGTAAACGCCTAGTTTGTTTTTATTTACGTTGTTGCGATCTATTGTGGTAGTTTGATTCGGTGCGTGAAGGGAAGAAGTAATGTTTATTAAAACTTGATCGAAGTTTACCTCCTATACTCATATCATCTCCTCTGAGATCTTGTAACAGTTTAGACGTCACATTTCCCCTTTTTTACCTTAAGGATGGCCTAATCCAAAACCGGCGTTTAGTTTTGTTCTTTTTAATAATGTAAAATGTAACTGCCAGCAAAAATAAATCCTCGTCGTTTTGTTCTCTCAAGTTTGCAGCGCGCCACATTCTCAGAACTACACGTCCGGTGTCTCTATGTAAACTGAATCAAACTTAAACAAGACACGAACAGTTTTCATTCATTTCTGTCCGCGACTGGTGTAAACTGAAAGTCCGTTGGGAACCCCAACAGTCTTCGAACATTTTCCAAACAAAATTGTTCGAAATTTCTGTCCGAACGGACAGTTCGTGTTTTGTTTTGACCTGTCCGCTTGGTGGAAACCCGGCATTAGGTTATTCTTCTGTCAGATATGGACGCAACGTTGCCGTTTCTACATATAAATCGTAGAAATTACATATTTATCAAAATGTTTATTTACTTTGGGAAAACAATGAATTTGAGGAAATATTATGTGAATTCAATAATTCCAAAGATCTGACGAATATTGAAGAAACTTTTTTTCTGTTAATACTGGAAATATTTCACGTGTACGAGTATAAACATGATTGGAAGATTCAGTTATGCTATTTTCTTGCACGGAAATCAAGAACCGAGTGTTGAAATTTTACTGAAAAATAATGGACAGAAAAGTCCGTTACTTTGTGATAGTTCATTAACCCGATACAAAAACTTTTAGAACAGACGGACGTATGGAAATCCCCACTTTTCAAAATTCTCAAGAAATAAGCCTACAGAGGACAATTAAATACCTCTTTGCGCAACTTGAAATACTCCAGAATGAAAATGTATTGATACTACGAATCTTGTGTCACAGTTAAACCTCAAAAGAACTAACTCCATTCACAAAGTTAAAAAAGAGTAATCAGAAAGTAGACTTGGCAATGTCGCTTGATTTTCACGAGTGCCAACCTGCGTCCTTTTTAAGTAAAAGAACTTGATAAACCTAAACCATGGCCCACCAAGATACTTTATAAAAGTGAATGGAGTATACAATATCAGTCGAGTCCCTTGTCAATCTTAAATAAATTGTTGAAAAATTCAAAGAACTCATAGATCGGGCGAATCATTTATTTCTTCGTTTACAAATAAAAAGAACCTATACACCAAGTCAACATACCGCAAATATGAAACCAGCCGTCCAGGTGTCAAATGAAACATAGATATATGTAAAACGGAACAAAGAACAAATTGATATCGATCATCGGGATGGAAATGATCTAGTTTTCATTTTATTGATTAAACTGTAGTATGCTGTGTTGAATTGTTCGATATCAGTCCTCTTATTGATGGAATTGCGTTCTTGGACAATCGATATCATTTCATGAATTAATCTCTTTTTTGAAATACTCTGTTGCCCAAGAACAGATACATTATTAAAGTCGAAAGCATGCAATTCTTTTAGGGATGTTCTGCTAATGCGGTATTATTATCTTTTTTTTTTACTGGATCAGGCGCCTCGCCTGTTGAAGGAATTGAAAAATACAAAGCGTTGCATGTTTCTAATCTGAAACCCGACGTTACAGCTGATAGTTTGAAACACTTTTGGAGCCAAAACTTCTCAAATGTGAAGTGCGAAAAACTCGAATCGAAATTTCCTGAGTCCTATTCCTCTTTCAAGGTGCTTGTCCGTGATTCCGAATTCGAGAAGGCTCTTGATGGATCAAACTGGCCAAATAGAGCTAGTGTCCACCGGTTTTTTCAACCAAGACAATCGAATCGCCCGACAGATTGAGTGTTGAAACTCTAGATGATAACTCCACTGTTTGTGCAGAAAAATTTAAACTTATGCAGTTGAACGTACAATGTATCTCAAATAAACTGGACATTCTCGAAGTGCTTCTAAAGGAAAAGCATCCAGATGTCGTTAGTATGGTCGAACACTGGTGTAGTGCTGACAGGGTAGAAACAATGGTCTTCCCTGGTTATGTTCAGGCTGATCACTACTGTCGCCCCAGTAGGGCTCACGGAGGATCGATCATCTATGTGAAGGCTGGTCTACGTGTTAAGAACTTATGTGTTTCGCGATTTTCTGAGGAAATGGACTGTGAGATATGTGGCACGATGGTGATCGCTGGCGGTGTCCGATTGTGTATTCTCAGTGTTTACCGACCCTGCACTGGTAATTTTGAATCGTTTCTAAATCAAATGTCATACTCTTTGAATCACTGTTACAGTGTGGCCGATGTAGTATTTGTTTGTGGTGACTTCAACGTAGATTATTTGAAGGCCAAATGTACTAAGCATAAGTTATTCAATGATTTACTCAACTCTTTTAATCTGACTGTTTCATCTAAAGTTCCCAGTAGAGTATTTACAGATATCAATGGTCATACTTCCACATCAAAGGTTGATTATATTTTAACTAATGCCGATTTATCACAAGGCAGCGTTGATGTTTACGAGGCTCATATCAGCGATCATCGAGCCTTACTACTCGAACTGCCCATTGCTTTCAAACATAGTGCTAAGCCTGAGGCAAAAATGCTGAGAAATTTCAGCCAGAATAATCTCAATGAATTTTCGATGCGTATTTCTAATTGCACTTTTGAAAAAAATTATGAACTAAACCATACTGATCATAGCTTTGAGGCATTTGTTAGCATAATTCAGGAAAATTTTGAAGCATGTTTTCCACTCATAAAGTTTACTAGTTTATTGCAGGGTAAAAATTGGATTACTCCTGAGATAACCTTGGCACGTAGTGAATTAAGGAATCTTCATTGGTTACATGCAAATATGAAATCTTCAATATCCCATGATCTATATAAGAAAGCTAAATTTTCGTATAACTCGTTGATACAAAAAACTAAACTTAATTATCACAGTGCACTCATTGAAAAGTCTGTAAATAGAAATAAAACTGTCTGGAATTTGGTGAACAATTTGACCGGCCGGAAAAAGAAGAATCATGAATTGACTTCAATCGTTCATAGGGGTGTTACATTTAGGGCGGGTTGTAACTCAGCAGGTTAACCTCTGATTTCCGTTGATCATTGGTTAACGTTGATTGGGTTGTTGTATGACAGAAATCTTGAAGTTAACCATTCAGTTCACTGTCGAATTTCCAACCATCTAGTTTTGAGAGTTTAACCTATGGTCTAGACAAAAAAGCACAGAAAATGCTTTTAGATTGACATACTACATGAATTTTTGAACGATCAACTTTCAAACTAATCTAAACTGAAAATAATCTATCCTATGTGTGTATTGTGTTGATTAGAAATTGCTCTGCTTGTTTAGTTATTCGAATTCGAAATGAATATGCAAAGAGAGAATCTGCGTGAGTTAAATCTCACTGATGATGACGACTTTAGGGAACTTGTCGAATTAGAATCATTTCCGAGGAAAAAACGAAATTTAAGACCGAGGGATGATCATTTTTTTAAATGGAATGACCAAGAATTTCGATCTAGGTTCCGGTATCAACCTGCACCCAAAGATTAACGAGTAGTGACTTTAATCTTTGCCTGCACCTACACGAAGATGAATAAACAGATAAACAGTCTCGGAATCTGAATTCTGAATAAAAACTTACAGTCATAGTGTCACAGATTACAGTTAGATTATGACAGAATTATAAAAATATTCAATGGATTCTGTGATCTGGGTTCAGTGTGGCCAATGAAAAGACAAAAAAGAGACGTTTACTTGACCATCATCTGATTTTTCATGTTACAACAGAAATTGACTTAACCTTACTTGGCAGGTTAACCATTGGTTTCAAGACCAATTGGTTAACCAACTGAGTTACAACCCACCCTTAGTGAGTCTAAGGATTTGGTTCAAGCCTTTGCTGAACATTTTTCGTCCATTACAGAGACAACTCTCAGAAATTACTATGGTAGCTTGATATCTCGGACTTGCACCACGTCATGCATGCTAAACAATAATTTTTATTTTTTTCCCGTTCAGGAGCACGAAATAATTGATGTTATCAGTTCACTCAAGAATAGCACGTGTGCCGGACCTGATTTAATCTCTGTAAGAATCTTGAAAACAATCACTCCTTATATTAGTCATCATTTTGTACATTTGATAAATTTGTCACTAAGCACGGGCGTATTTCCGAAGATTCTCAAGAAGGCCATTGTAGTTCCGATTTTTAAAAAGGGCGATACGCATGATATCACGAATTATAGACCTATCTCTATCCTCAGTATATTCTCGAAGGTAATCAAACGAGTTATATTCAATCGAATGATGAAGTACCTAGATAAATTCAAAATACTGAATACTGCCCAGCACGGTTTCAGGTCGGGTCGCTCTACACAAACCGGAGCCCTTTACTTTGTGGAATTTATCTACGAGTGCCTTGACAGTGGTCTTTACGTTGCAGGCATATTTTTTGATCTATCCCGAGCATTTGATAGTCTCGCTTTTGATTTTATAATTGACAAGTGCTACAACTTGGGATTTCGGGGGATAATTTCGAATTGGCTCCGCTGCTACCTGGAGGGTAGGACTATGTCTGTCAAGGTTCGGAACTCATTTTCTGCCGATCATGGTGTAAATTTGGGAGTGCTCCAGGGGTCCGTTCTTGGACCACTGCTATTTTTGATATTTATCAATGACCTACCTACGAATCTGAAAGCTTTGCTGGATGATCGGCCAGACGATCTGAGCTTTCTAATAAATAAGCATAGAATAACTCTATTTGCTGATGATACCTCTGTAGCTGTTACAGGTCGGACTACCGAAGAGCTGCAGGGGTTTTGTGTGTCACTAGTCACGTGTTTCATAGAGTGGTGTCGTGCGAATGCGATTATGATAAATGTCCAGAAGACTGTCTGCATTAATTTCGCTATTCGTGACAGCAATAATAGCCAACTCTCCATCCGACATTTTGATAATGTCATTTCGTCAGAGGATTGCACCAAATTTCTTGGCATCCACATCGACAGTAATTTGACGTGGTATGCCCATATTGATGCAGTATGTAAGAGACTTAATGCCTCCTACTACGCAATAAGTAGAGTCAAAGGATCACTTCCTCTTCAATCTATTCTGAGTATTTACTACAGTCTAGTCTACAGTCACCTAACATACAATATACTGCTTCGGGGTAACTCTCCAGATGTTGGAAGAGTCTTTATACTCCAGAAAAGGATTATCCGTATGATATTCAACATCCCACCCCGTTCATCATGTAGACCCGTTTTTACTCAGAATAGTATTTTAACGTTGGCATCTATTTTCATTTTAAGATGCTTAGTCTATGTAAAAGAAAACGAAAATAATATCACTAAGCTCTCTAGTTTCCACGATTACAACACAAGAAGTAAAGAAGCACTTTATGTGCCAAAGCATAAAACTCACAAGTACGAAATGTCACCCATGTACCAATACATAAAAATATTCAACCATTTGCCTCAAAATATCCAGTCTCTTAGTCTCAGTAGATTTAGGAAGGTAGTTAGAGATCTATTACTGCAGGAGTGTTATTATACTGTGAATGATCATTTGTCTGATACTCTTGTTAATGGTTAAGGTATAATTGTATAATTTTGATATTTTTCTGACGTATCCTATACATGTAATTGTCCTAAAGGATTAATAAAATATTATTATTATTAATATTAATACTATCCCGCCGAAGGATAGTCTTGTTTCGAGGTATCTATAAGATACCATGCCAAAACTGCGTCAGCTCGTATATCGGACAGACTGGTAGATACCTCGAAACAAGACTATCCGAACATCGGCGGATATTCATAATCCAGTCAGAAAAAAAGATAATAATACGGCATTAGCAGAACATTCCCTAAAAGAATTGCATGTTAACTTGTTTTAACTTCGAATTTGAGTTGTTTTACTTGTGAAAGATTTCTGTTTCCCAATTGTAAATAATCTTGTATCGCTCTTCCAGAGCCCTGAGAAAGGTTTCAAATAGACCGAAACGTTGGCATGATGTCAACTTCATAGTCCTTTTTCTTGGCCTTATCCCATCAATATACCACCTTTTCTGAGAATAAACAGGAGGCCGTGAACTTATCCTGTATCTCATTAAATTCATTCAGTCCTATCATTTCAGAGATCTCCTTAACGCGTTAAAACTTGATAAGACTGTTCCTCCTTCATTCCGAAAATTATCACCTTTTTTGGATGATCAAGGAATGATACGCGTCGGTGGTCGCTTGAGTAATGCGAATATTGGATATTCCCTACATTTTGCCTGAACCTTCACATTTCTGTTCGCTTCTCGTTGATTACTATCATCAAAAACACCTGCATACAGGTGCATATCTCCTTTCGTCTCTATTGAGGCATAAATATTGGATCTTGTCGTGTCGCAATCTGGTGCGACAACGAGTGAGAGCTTGTAATTTGTGCTTTAGACGAAAACCTAAACCCACCTACCCTCCAATGGCAAACCTACCATCAGTTCGAGTTACCGAGCAAATAAACCCGTTTTAAGCTACCGGTGTAGATTAGGCATAGGGGTATTAAAACCCAAAAGGCCTATGTATGTGTTTTTGTTTGCATGACTACAAAATGTTTGCATCTTGAATTAGCCTCTGACCTCTCCACGAAAACATTTAAAGATGCTTTGAAACGATTTATTAGCCGTAGAGGTCCAATCAAAACATTATATTCGGATTGTGGGACTAATTTTGTTGGTGGTCGTAGATATTTATCCGAAGTAGAAAATTTCATTGAAACCTCTGAATATTCTGATGCTTTGAAAAGGGAATTGCTTGATAGTAGTATAGGTTGGAAATTTAATGTTCCATCGGCTCCCCATATGGGTGGCCTATAGAAAAGCAATGTCAAGAGCATATGAAGGCCCATTTATTCAAGGTAATCGGCTCTCAAATTCTATGCTATGAAGAGTTCTATACTGTTTTAACTCAAATTGAGGCTCTTTCAAATAGTCGACCGCTTTGTTATCTAACCTCAATCGATTAGATAGAAAACAATTAATTGATAAAATCGTGCAATCATATTGGCGTAGATGGAAGGAAGAAATATCTGCACCAACTGCAGAATCGTTATAAATGGAATTCTCAGTCGAACCCTGTAAAGGTTGGCACTGTTGTGGTTGTAATGAATGAAGCAACCCCCCCATTAAAGTGGCCACTAGGTGTTATTGAGGAGACTTTTCCAGGCAAGGACGGTGTCATGCGTGTCGCTTCGGTGAGGACACCACATGGAATATTTAAACGCCCTATCATAAAACTGTGCACTGTGCCCATTGCCGACACAGTAAAATAGCTATAGTTTTGAGCTTCTTCTATTGCAAAAAAAATTAATATATGTGTATGTTTGGGAATATGGAACTTTTGTTCTCTTTTCGGGGCGGTTTTTTCTTTTTTTGTTCTTTTCATCTTTGAAAACTCTACGATTTTCCAAGGGGGGAGAGGAGGCGCCGATTCCATCAGAATCGGTTTTCATTGAAATTATTTCTGATTTATGTGTATGGGTTTATATTGGTTCAAAAAAGAACATATGCTTGCGACCTGCAAATGTGTCAGTAAAGTTAGTTAGAGTTAGATCGTCGCGCAGTTCGCATAATTGACATTAGAAAATCGAGAATTTAGTTGATTCATTCGTCGGAGTTTTCCGAAAGAATAGTGTGCAGTGCCTGAATCCCGGCTTCCTAACCTTGCAAGGCAGGATTATCTTCGCCGGCTCAGCGCTTCATCCCCGCAGTCTACCGATCGCAGCGTAAGTTATCCTACAGTCCACAGCTTATTGAATTTATAGATATACAGGGTCTTTCACAAGGAACCTCACCCATATTTATACGGGAAACTACTGAACGTATTTTCATGAAATTCAGCACTTATAAGTATTTCACGATGCTGATGAAATCTAAAATATTTTCAAGGCATGAGCACCTCCGGTTTTTCCGGAAATGACGTCAACTTCCGTTTTTCAAATTAGAACACCATTTTTTTATTGCAGAAATAGATTCCTTAGAAAATTTCAAGTTATTTTGATGTAACATTTTTCAGTTTTGGATGGAAAATTCTCTCTGAGCGGGAAAATTCGAAAAAAAAATCGAAAATAGAGCTCCGCTGAAACAAGAATAACTTCGAGGTTATTGGATGGAAAATTTTCATTTTTGGGATTTTTCAAGATGTGAGATTGATGTATCCACTTTAAAAATCGAAATCGCGATTCATGATACAGGGAGTGAAAAAATCGCTTTCAAAGTTAGGGATGACAAAATCGTGAAAAATCAATTTTTTCAAATTAGAACCCCATTTTTTATGGCAGATATTGAATCTACGTTAAAAAATAATGTGAGTGTATGCATCACACCCTTGCCCTAAAGTGGATATTTTCTGAGATATTCACAAAAAACTGTTTTTCGTCTTGAATTTTCAGCTATTTCTTTTCCCTTCACGCCAAAAAGATGAAATTTTCAGGAACTGTTACTTAAACCATGTTTCAGATTTTACTACCCTAATATGCAAGAGAAAAAAGTTACAGGTTGTTCCTAAATAGATGGCGAATTTGGATTCGAATTTGTATCGGAAACCTCTTTATTTCAACTAATCGGCCATCGGTTTTCTCTCCAGTGATAAATAAATAATTCCTTATGAACCATATGCAAAAACTTACCATGTTTTACATTCTTTTTTTTTAATGATAGATATCATTAATTACATCTGCCAAATTCCTCTTTATTCAGTAGCATTTGTGTTTACTATTAATTTGGTGATAATTCGTATTAAGTTATAAAATCGATCACTATGCCTAATTTTACCAATGAAGATTATTTGAATCTCATTCTACTTCATGGAGAATGTAATAAAGTTGTAGATAGAACGATTCGACTGTTCATTGACAGGTTTCCTGACCGACCCAGACCAACGAGAGATACCATTAACAGAACCATGACAAACTTGAGAAATGTCGGATCTTTCGTTGAGAAAACTATACACAGAGAAAAAAGTGTAGTAGAAGATGAGAACAACGAAATCACAGTTCTTGCATATTTTCGTGTGAATCCTCAAAATCCTCTCAAAGATGCCGAGATTGATCTGGGATTATCTCAATCGAGTGTTTGGAGAATATTAAAAAAACATAAAATGCACCCATATAAATTCAATAAGGTACAGCAACTGGAGGAAACTGATTTCGTCAGGAGAACAGAGTTTTGCGAAGCTATGATGATTCGATTTCAAGAGAATGAAAACTTTTTGGACTGTATAATTTGGACAGATGAATCTAAATTCACAAAGAATGGTTCTTTCAATAGGCATAACAGTCATTATTGGAATGAATAGAACAACCACCACTTCAGACAATGGCACTTTCAAGAGACCTGGAGTTTCAATGTTTTTTGCGCCATCAAAAATAATGCAATTCTCGATGTTCACATTTATGATGGGACTTTAACTGGTAAGATAGAACACTACACATGTTTGCATTATTTAAAGAATGTTCTCCCTTAGGAGATAGATATTCTGACATATTGACTCAAATAATTGAGCCGCTAGTACAGAACCATAATGACTTATGGTATCAACAAGATGGCGCGCCTCCACACAATTCACTCAATGTGTCAAATATCCTCTACAGGCTATTTGAAGATCGATGGTTGGCGAACAATGGTCCACATCTTTGGCCACCACGTTCTCCCGATTTAACTCCTTTAGACTATTATGTTTGGGGTAGGAAAAAAAATATTGTCTACTCAACTCCCCTGACTGATAAAGAGGACTGCATAGAACGAGTCAGAAATGCGTTCAGGTTTGTTTAGATTTTTAGATTCATAGTTTTGAAACTCAATTTGGTTTTTAAACACTTTTGCAGATCTCTTCCTCCCGATGAAATAAGAAGAGCAACGCACGAAGCATTCCTGAGACGTATAAATAAATGTCTAGAAATTAACGGTCAAAACTTTGAGCATCTTCTCTAGTTATAACTGCGAGAGTTTGCCATGGTTCTCCTAATAGTAACTTGAAGTCGGTTTCAAGAAGGGGTGAAAAATCTACAGCATGGTTCAAATAACAGTTCCTGAAAATTTCATCTTTTTGGCGTGAAGGGAAAAGAAATAGCTGAAAATTCAAGACGAAAAACAGTTTTTTGTGAATAACTCAGAAAATATCCATTTTAGGGCAAGGGTGTGATGCATACACTCACATTATTTTTTAACGTAGATTCAATATCTGCCATAAAAAAATGGGGTTCTAATTTGAAAAAATTGATTTTTCACGATTTTGTCATCCCTAACTTTGAAAGCGATTTTTTTACCCCCTGTATCATGAATCGCGATTTCGATTTTTAAAGTGGATACATCAATCTTACATCTTGAAAAATCTCAAAAATGAAAATTTTTCATCCAAAAACCTCGAAGTTATTCTTGTTTCAGCGGAGCTCTATTTTCGATTTTTTTTTCGAATTTTCCCGCTCAGAGGGAATTTTCCAACCAAAACTGAAAAATGTTACATCAAAATAACTTGAAATTTTCTAAGGAATCTATTTCTGCAATAAAAAAATGATGTTCTAATCTGAAAAACGGAAGTTGACGTCATTTCCGGAAAAACTGGAGGTGCTCATGCCTTGAAAATATTTTAGATTTCATCAGCATCGTGAAATACTTATAAGTGCTGAATTTCATGAAAATTCGTTCAGTAGTTTCCCGTATAAATATGGGTGAGGTTCCTCGTGAAAGACCCTGTATATTGTGTCCGAGTTCTCCGAAATTTTCTATCTAAAGGCCTCTTGCAACGACAGAGAATTCTCGCGAGAATTTTCTGTCAAATTCACTGACCGAAAATTCTCTTAAGTTGGATACGATGGAACAATGGAATTCCACAGAGAATTCTACCGAAAGTAGTATGCAACGGCAGAGAATTTTCGGTCAGTGAATTTGACAGAAAATTCTCGCGAGAATTCTCTGTCGTTGCAAGAGGCCTTAAGAAAATAATTGAGGGCCTAGACGTTATTTTTTCATGAGAATTCTACAGTTGAACGTTGATTCTCTTATTTAGGAACACCTTGTATAATTCATATCGAAATAAATCCGAATGAAAATTTCAAACTAACCAAAACACAACCTTTTTGGATTCTTAGCGAATTCTTCAACAAGTCTGTTGTTGAAAAGTCAACTCTCAACTATCGAACTCCTTAGCCAGGTTTTGATCCTACGAAGGCTGCTGAATAATGGGCATTTCCAGTAATTTTCAGAAAAAAATATATGTTCACGCCAAAGTGAACGTCAGTTCTTTTTATTGTTTTGAGAAAATTTCGATTTTCCGAATAGGAAAATGTTCAATTTTCATTTTTAAATATCACCTGGTAAAATTCATTGTAATCTGTTACCAGCTGTAGGTTTCCTTGCGACGACGCATGTTCATGCTACACATTCATTCTTCTTTTGCGAGTCGAAGAGATTAATTCAGATATTTAGCATATGCACCCATTTCCGATTGTTTTCGTTTCCATAATTCCATAATTTCAAAATTCAGTTTCCAATTAAAATAAGATCTTGGAATCTTATCCTAGATCATTACATTAGTTTGTTCATTCAATTCATTTTGGACAAACATTAAATTAAAAGTAGTGAGTTTTCACTTTGAATAATATCAGTGGCGTGACTAACGAACGGTCATAGGAACAAGTGTAAAATCTTTCTTCAGCCTTCCAACTTCAGGACCTGCCATCCTGATCGGTTGTTGAGCTTAATCAATTTGTTCGTGGATTGGTTATCACGATAAGGTCTTTGACAACCACCTATTGTTGGAGAAGGTAAGTCTTTTTTCTAATTGACTGTACACTTGTTCTTTCATGTTGTGTTGGGAATTACACATTTAATTATTATACAGTCTGCTCTCATTGAAACATTTTTCATCCTTAATCGGGTTCAGTGTACCTTTCGAAACTCATTTTTTTTGGGTAATCTGCGCCCTTTTAGTATTCCTAACTTTCAATTCGGCCCCAACAATATATTTCGACATATTTGATTCTCACGAAATTCGTGATTTTTTCTTTAATTTTTTCTTCATCAATGTATCCCCTAAAAAATATTGAAAACTCCAAAATAATCTACAGAATTCGAACGACCAGAAGAAGCGGGAAATCGTGACGTCGGTGTCCAGAAATATTTCGATTGGTTGTACTCGTCATGACGTGCTGCCATAGAACTTACAGTTACTATATCAAAATCAATGAGACAAGTCGTCGAATAATGACAAATAAGGAGGTTATGTTTTTATCATAGAACCTAACTATAAGTTCTATAGTTTTTATTTATAATTTTTATACGTGGTTGCCACATCAGTATTTGTATTTTCAGAGAATGAGTATTATATTAACTTTAATGAAAATTAAGTTGTTATATGACGATGTTTAGAAAACATTATAGTGATCACATCAAATATAATACGATTACTGAATATAAATAAATAAATAAATAAATAAATGTATTTAAGGCAATTGACCTAAGTCCTTCAGCCCAATGAATTCAAATAAATTATAATTATTGGTTATTACAAAAAAAAAATATCTTAATATATTCGCAAATGTCTATACTTGATATCTTCTGAGTTTTTCTAGAAGGGTGCTGGTAGGAAATTTTCTGTGCGGGTGACTAACTGGCTCCTGATGGAATTGCCCAATAACATCGTCTGCCTCTTCTAACCACTGTCGAAATCTTTCATTTAGCTTCTTGATATACGTTCCCTGATTGGCAAGTACTGAATATATTTATGAATAAATTCAGAGATTTCACAAAGACTTGACAACAGTGGCGTGTATATCAGTTACTATCGGCTTCAACCAATCATATTACAAATTGAGCCACTGACGTCACAGCAGCAGGACGTTTGAATTAGGCAATCCAACGACCTGTCAAATATTTTTTTGAGGATAGTTGGTGGGCAAATAAATCAAATTTAGCTTTGTTTTTGTAGACATTAAAACCGTTTATTTGCTTGAAAAATTGTTTTATGTGGACATTTTTTTGATATTTCTAGTCAATCTTACTCTTAGGAATATCAGACCAGTGAAAATTATTTAAATTGAGTGCATTTTCAATAAAAAATGCCATAAATGTGTGCCAAAGTTGGATGTGCAAGTCGTTCAAATTATGAGGATTTTCTTGAATATTTTGGAACACCCAGTGTGTGTAACTTGGTGTATTATACACATATTAAGTGACTTATCAGGAAACAAAAGGAAATTGGGTCAGCAATCATCAAGACTTGACAATATCGAAGATAAGAAACTAAAGTGAATGTGTCTTCGTAGACACTGAAATAAGCAGTATTCAGTTCATGTAAAATGTAAAACTGATGAATATTTAAATTTATATCATATAAAAGGATAAAGAAGTTACAAGGACAGTGCTCTGATTAATATTCCTTCTCCAATACTTTCTCTTCAATCTCTTCGGGCTCCCAATACTAAAAGTTGTAATCATATGATTGAGTGAAATTTTCTTCGTCAGTGATACTTCAGGATACTTTTTGATATTAGAAATCATAAAAACTCACTCGTTCACTCATGAAATGCATAAGATAATAAAATTCCTCATATTAGGCATTCTAAATCACGTGACCTTAAATGGCGTCTGCTGAGGGCAAACCATAGACAACAAGTTGTCTATGGGGCAAACAACTTTCTGAAGTGTCATAACACGTCATAAGGAACCTGGTGAATAAATTTGTTGTGTGTATTTGTTGTTGTTGTTGTTGATAGACTTTTTAAGATGCAACATAAACACCAACGTATTGTTTGCCCCATAGAACTTATAGTACATGTACTATGAGTTCTATGGTTTGCCCTCAGCCGCCATATTGAGAATTTGTTTTGACAGGTCATTAGAATGCCCAATTTACTGCAAGCCAGCGACCTGTCAGAAAATTTATAGGTTATCTGGAGGCAGGGCGCCACGTGGTTTGTATTGCCTAATTCACACGGGTTGAAATCACATTTTCAATATCGAATAATAAATCAGTTCTTCAAAATTCAGAGTTAATAAATGGGTACAACTGTGTCATAAACTGCCCTCCATCACGTCATGTGAACAAAAGTGCATATTTTGAGGTACTGGAAATGCCCATTGCTCCACAGTGCAAGAAGTGCACGGTACAGCGATCGAAATTTTTGAAACTTCTCCCGTCTCGAGGAAAAATTGCCTGGTTTCTCTCAATTTTTGACTCCGCACAGATTCTAAAATTGGCAGAAGGTATCGCAAGAATCAGTGATACTTTGTTACAAACTGTTTTGCATCAGAGCAGGGTGCAGTATTTATTATGCATTATTTCATGAGTTTTCGAGGGATAGTCGTGAAGCTCTAGGGGGGATGGCCGCTGTTTGATTCGTGATATTTATTTCTATTTCATACATCCATTTTATTCTTCAATTCTTGTGATGTTAAGAATTGGTACAGCTGTCCATTCTTCTCTCCAAGAGAGCTCTTGTATTTTATTCATCTTTACATTCAACCACTTCCAATTTCTCTCACTCTCTTGGTCCGCCAGTGATTGTACTGGCCTGCTAATTCGTCGTACATGATTTCAATTGGGTACTTGTAGATTATATGAAGTGGTCACAGTGCACTGCGACCTAGAGTTCTATTGTGCCTCTTGTCAGATTTGTCATCGCCGTTACACCATTTTCCCAAACCACAGAAAGGCTCTGAGCCAATAAAGGGAGTTCGTTCTTCTTGTCTGGTCAGAGTATTGACCACCTCGATCCCGTTATTTTTGCCTAGTTTATAGAATTCGGACTCGGCATCATATATCAACTTTGAACTGATGACAATAACGACCTCATTGCTTTGATAGTAGAATCGATCTATGTAACATTTCTGTTTTCTCTTTTTTTTTTCAGTTCCCAAGCATCTTTCAATTAATGTAACTATTCCTATCGGATAGGCGCTCAATCAGAAGCCCAACAATATTCAACATGCAATCAAGAAAACGATTAATTAAAGTCAACTTCTGCATAGGAAAAATCAAGTATATTCGATCATTCGATGATTTAATAGATTGAAAAACAGAGCATAATTCCGATTCGCCATCAAACTACAATTTGATCGTTGTTGCAGTTTGGTTTGCACGAATTTCAAGGTCGTCGAAATACCGCAGAAAGAATGGCTGGGTGGTTAATAGGTATGTGCAATCGTTTCGGCTTATATTATTTGCGGCACGCGATCCGAGGATCTATCAGATTTCATGCGCTTTCGTACAAACAACGGAGCGCCGGCATTAACATGATTCATCCTCAATCCGATCGATCAGGTGTCGTTCTGTTCCGACGCCTTGAACTTTTCCTGGAATCTCGAGGAATGTCAAGGCTGCAAATGAGAACCAACACATCATTTTAAAGGTCTTTCGATTTGAGCATAGGCACACCGAGGGAGGGACTATGGGAATATGCAGGGTGTATTTTAAGGTGAGGCTTTCCTTTTGACAGGTGATAAAACTCATCAAAATGTGTAAGTAATTTTACAGAAAATTTCTTAAATGAAATGTTCAATTGGAAAAATTCATGAAGAATTTTGGGCATCCATACCTTAATACTACTCTGGCATGCATCTCTCTCTTATTCATCATATATCTACATCTCTGCACCAGGTTTATGAACATTAGCGAAGTTGGGTGATTTCTTTTCGGAAATAGGACTTCTCTATGTCCCCCCCTGAGATTTCGATGGCCCTATAGTTTTTCAGCACGGCACCTCAATATTACCTTCTAATTTCTATTTTGCCCCCCCCCCCCTGAGAAAAATTTCTACGGGTTTCTGCGGGCGCCCATGATGAGCGGTAATGTAAGTCATAACACACGCAAGGTCACGAGATGGCGACAACGTCGTTCGTTGCTACAACATGGCTATCCTTAATAAAATTATTTTTAATGGTTATTAGTTGTTATTACTTATTAGGTACCTACCATTTGTTACTATATCATAATATATGTTCTTTTGGAAGAAAGCAATACTTACTTTTTTTCGTAAATCCGACAATATAATGCATATGCTTCAAGGAACAGATTGAATATAGGAAGAAAAATCTGTTTCCCGCTCTGAATCTAAGTGTTAGCACTGTTAGCAGAGGGAAATGTTTCATTTTGCCATTAAACCAACTTATCTCCGAAACTCTAGTTAAAATTATCAATTCATATCAACAATATGGATGATATTAAAGTTTCATAACATCGCACACAAATGGATCCGTCGAACCAATAATTCCTTATATTTATATTTATACTAGCTGGCCCGGCGAACTTTGTTCCGCCTAAATGATACTTACGGTGGATTTCACAAATCGTAATCACCGGTGATCGGAGATCAACGGCTTGGTTCTCTGATTTTCGAACTGTCAAATGTTTCCATGGATATGAGCTATCACACAGAACAGATACACAAAAATAATATGTCATTATATGTCAATTACCAATAATGGCGATTTTGGATTAAGTTATTTCCGCAAATATATTTATTACCCAAACAGAAATTCAAAAACATTTTGAAAATTATGAGAAAAGATGGGAAAAGATGAGAATGGACATATCACGATTGGAACTCATCGCCAAAATCCGATTTACTTGACATTTCGATAAAAATTCACTGTGATATTCACCCGCTTCTGGATCTGTCAATAGCCTTTTATGATACTATAAGCCCTATGTGAATTACACAGTTATTGATGTCATATGTTCTTTTTTCGACCATTTCATACCACGACGACCGAAATGCTCGAAAAAAGAACAGATGGCATCAATCGATGGCCGCGAAAGCCTAAACAAATTCATCGCCATTTAATTGTGATAATGTCAAATGTAGTACCTTCACGATTACGTTATTTGGAATAAATAAAACTATAAAAATAATCATCATAATATGTGAATCTGAAGTGGTAAGAACGAAACTTTTTTCATATCTCAACGAAATCTAATCATTTTAGACATCTGTACTCCTACGCTAAGACATTTTGGTTTTGCCCAACAGCGCAGAGTTGTAGGCAACTACAATTACACACTATTACAGTGAATATAGATGGAATATGGTCACTGTACACACCATTTGTTTATATCGCCATCTAACGCGGAGAATATCAAATGAAGTACAAACAAATAAGCGGTAGCGTAACTGTAACTGTAGCGACATCTAGTGGCCTTACTCAAAAGGAGGAAAAGCATTTCCTGTATAAGTAAAATTTTCATCGATTTTTTCAAAGTTTTATTGTATTTTATAATAACCAGACCGTAGACGAATCCATATATGAAGTTTCATAACAATCAGTCCATCCGATCTCGAGTTATAAATGGTGTTACCAACATCTTTCTTTTATATATATATATATATATATCTTTTATATACATATATATATATATATATATATATATATATATATATATATATATATATATATATATATATATAACTAATTTTGAATATACACAGTCGCTAAATCTTGAATTATATATATATATATATATATAGATATATAGATTTCTTCTGATGGAAATCGTACCGAACGCTTTGCATGAAGCGTGTCGGCATTCTCTTTGATGATTAGGAGATATGTATTAGTATTACCCCATTACCATTATTTAAAGGTTGTGTTTTGATCGATATCTTGAAATTTGGTGTTTGGGGCGAAATGATCCCTTTCAGTGTGTTTAAAATGATCCCCGGAATCATTTTACCCCATTAGTATTTGTTGTTGTCACATATCATGCCCAGAATTGAAATACGCAAAACTAATCGCCTAAGTTGGCCTGAAGAACAAATACAAAAGGTATTCGATGCCGCCAGAGATGGTATGCCTTAAAAAACCGTAGGTAGAGAGTTTAAGGCCATGTGGTGGCATTAAAAAGAAGAGCCAAAGGTAAAAATAAAGAAGACTGCCCATCAGTACTGATCAGCACACCCTACAATAATACCTTGAAGAGGATGCCAGAAAGAAAACAGATATAGAACAAAGGAAAGCCCTCAAGGAAGCGAATTCAAATTGAAAAAAAACAGTAACCAACAAACAGAACGATAAAGGAAAAGGTGGTAAGAAAGTAGAAGGTGTCGAGAAAAGAAAAGGAGGCGGAAAGAGAAAAGGCAAAAAAAGCAAAACAGGTCAGATTCTTCTGAAGAGGAAAGTGATACCGAATGCCTCCTATACTGAATAAAGTTACTCCAAAGACAATAAGGGCGAAGACACACAATGCACCTAGCGTTGTGTGTCTTAAATAGGGACATGAGGCTTGTTCGGGAGTAGAGAAAATTAAGGTATATGTCTATTTCTAAATTATATGTTATAAACAATACGTATGGTTGAAATAAACTGCTGAGTGTTTTATTTCACTGATATTAGTTTACTGATAGTATAAAATGATCCCTGGGATCATTTTGAACATAGGTGTGTATAAAATGATCCTTTACAAAACTTCAAGAAAAACCTCTTATACAAAAAAACTGCATACATATAATAAAAAATAATTATGCAGTTACTAAGTTAAGTAAATTCACTACCCCCAACAATAGAAATCTGGATATTTTGCCTTCAACTTTAGCCACAGTTAAGTTTCTCCCTTAAGGGGATCATTATACCTCACCTGCCCTAATACACATCCTAGAAAAATTATTAAGGTTTAATTAAAAAAAAATTGTTGGTCTACGCCGCATACGAATTGAGATATCATGGAAAGAAAAAGCCCAATTTTTGAAGGGAGCTCACGAGCTCGGACGTCTACCATTTCACCTTAACGTCACTAGATGATAGCTCTAATCGGCGGCTTCTTTGATGTAGAATTCTTCATGTTTCCTGACATTTAAATAATAATTGTCCATTCTCCACTGATGAATTTTTTTCCAGAATAAGAAAAATACGAAATCATTGCATTTCTATTTCCTTTATAATAATAATAATAATAATAATTTATTGACCATCAACAAATACATGGTATGTCCAAATCGAAATGAAGTAAAACCATATAGACTCATACACAAATACACATAACAAATGTAGTCGAAAAACTTATTTAATTAGTACAATAATGAACGAACTCCTCTACACTATAAAAACAATTTTCTATGAGACACGACTTCAGACCTCTTCTGAACGCCCTGGCGCTCAACCTAGTGAGAGAGCAGGGTAACAAATTATACAATTTAATACCTGCATGATATGGAGATCGTTCATGGAAAGAGTGAGAGTGCTTTGGTATACATAACTCATGCGCACTCCTAGTAGAATATCTATGACACTCAGATCGTTTTGTCAAATTTTTCTTAATATCGTGAACAAAGACAAGTAAATAATACATATAAATACAAGGAAACGATAACAAACCATGAGCAATGAGAGCGGGTCTGACGGACGATCTCGAATCGATGCCAAAGAGCAACCTCAAAATGCGTTTCTGAACAATGAAAACACTCCTCCAGTTCACGGCCGCCCCCCAGACGACAACATTGTACCGCAGCAATGAAAATATGTTCGAAAAGTAATAGGTCAGTGCAGCCTCCGTGCCAATAAATTTTCGCACATTATACAGGGTGTAGTAGCATTTATTTAATTTTTTGCAGATTTTATTTATCTCAGCAGACCATTTTAGATTACTGTCCAATATAGTGCCGAGAAGGCTAACCTGAGATGATGCGGTTAAAACGCTCCCCCTGAACCCGAGTGACCGCAAAAATGGTTCCCTATACTGATTATGGAACTCAACTATTGTTGACTTCTCTGAGTTTATAATGAGCATAATAAGCATTCGAATTTGAAACCTCGTTATGTGTATGTGTGTTCACTGTGTTCAGACCTTCAGAGTGAAAGTTTTCAATATTATTGACATTTTTTTGTGTTTTTGAATTTCAGGACTTCAAACTCTTATTGAAGGTAAGATCTATAATTTATTACGTGGCCGTTTTTTCCGTGAGTTTTGTCACTGTTTCATTTTTAAAACCTATTTATATGTTGTTGGCACTATTTTGGAATAAGACAGAATATAAAATAAAAAACTCTATTTAGTTTCAATGAGTCCACACATCTACAATAATTTCATATTGATTCATCCGGTAAGTATTGTCTGGGAAATAAATTTTGTTTTTGAGTTTTTGTTTGAGTGAATAAAAATTAAATTCTGAAGCATATTTGAAAAATAGGTTCACCTAACCTAACCACGAATATCTATGTTGAATATTGTTTCAGAAGTAGGAAAAGGATTATTGAATTCTTGAAAAATACTTGCTACAGAAAGCGACCCACACAATTCCCGTCATTTACAAAGTCAATTGAATTTATTAATATTTCAGAGAAACATTGGTACAAACTTTCAACAAAAACAAAAAAGTATTATTCAAACTATGCACATAAAATATATTCTACATCCTACACTTTCAGTATTCTACGATGTTGTCACTAGGTAAATCAAAGGTGAAATCAAGGTCCCAATTTTCTTCAAAATTGTCACTCTGAAGTGAAAAATATGAGTGCACAAACATTTTGAATGTTCGATTGTTGGAATGACAACCTATTTCTTAGTGCATCGGTATTTTTCAGAATACTTCCACGAAACCTGCACTTTGCAGCGGGTCTGCGTTCATTTTGATCAACGTAAACATTTTTATTACACCTTCTGCCACTCATAGTGTATGCGTTGTGTTATATGGGCCCTAGTTCACTGCGACAAAAACGTGAACAAAATATTCCAAGAAATAACTTCCATAAAATTTAAGGTTAGTTTAAGGTTAGATTTAATCTAACCTTCAAATTGAGTTCTGTGACACGCACTGTTGACATTGTCGACTTATTGGCGACATTGTCGACGTATTGTCGACGCGTCGAGGTCGACAATTAAAGTCGACGCGTCGCCGCCCAACTCTGCGAGCATCAGAAATTCATGGCAGCTTAGATGCAGGCCCGGATCTAGGGGGGGCAAGCGGGGCGCTTGTCCTGGGCGCCAGCTTAAGGGGGCGCCAAAAACAACCAGGTTTTTTTTCTCGGAAAAAAGTATTATTAATTATGACCCGACTCTGATGTGCCATCTTGACCACTAAAAAAAGGACCAACATCCTAATGTCCAAAACCATACAAAATGAAATTATCGATTTAATGGCCACCAAAGTTCGTAATAACATTATTAATGAGATCAACTATTTCACTATTATTATATTCGACTGCACCCCAGATGTATCTCACACAGAACAAATGAACCAGGTTACAGGTTATACGATATTTAAAGAGAACGAAGTCTGGATATGAGATAAAAAGAAAGTTTTATTGACTTCTTAGAAGTTGACGGAAAAACTGGAGAATAATATCATAGCGAATTCTAGATAAACTGCAAGCTGGTGATTTAGATGTCAAAAATGTCTTGGGCAATCCTACGACAACGGATCTAATATGACATCTTGGAAACCCAAAGTGTTATCGAATGAATAAGGAATTGGTCTAAAAACACTATATGTATAGGAACTCTTTAATAATCCATAGACAAGGCTTGTCTATGGATTATTAAAGGAATTGGTCTAAAAACACTATATGTATAGGAACTCTTTAATAATCCATAGACAAGGCTTGTCTATGGATTATTAAAGAGTTCCTATACATATAGTGTTTTTAGACCAATTCCTTATTCATTCGGATCTAATATGGCTAGCATATATAGAGGATTGTGATCGAGATATTCTTGATAATGGGATATTTGTTGAAACATTATTTGGGCTGTTTCCATTATCTATGCGGTTTGTTGTTTCCGACGTTTCGGCAAGCATTCGCCTGCCGTCTTCAGGGTGTAGGTCCTGAGAAGGACCGGTTTTTGCCAAACTTGATCTGTCTGGACTTGTACGCACCATACTTTTTCGATTATTGAATTACAGTGTTGGGATTCGAACGCGGGTTATAAGGTTGCAATTTTCGAAATTCCAGTCACTCTAACCACTATAGTCTACCTGCTCCGGTAGACTAGTGGTTAGAATCGAAAAAGTATGGTGCGTACAAGTCCAGACAGATCAAGTTTGGCAAAAACCGGTCCTTCACAGGACCTACACCCTGAAGACGGCAGGCGAATGCTTGCCGAAACGTCGGAAACAACAAACCGCATAGATAATGGAAACAGCCCAAATAATGTTTCAACATATATAAAGGAGTCCAATCCATCAACGAGCTGGCAGTATTATAGTTTCATGCCTAGCACACTCTCTGAATCTTGTGGGTGTCCATTTGGCTTCATCGTGTTCAGAACCAGTAAATTTATTTGGTGTTGTACAAAAACTGTATTCGTTTTTTGTTAGTTCAACCACACGATGGACAATTATGAAAAAGTGCACAAAAACAAATTTGAAAGGAAGTAGCAAAACAAGATGGGCTATACATCAAGCTGTTAATGCCTTGCTCAATAATTTACCGGGAGTTGTGAAGGCTGTGGAAGAAATCAAAGAATCATCACTAATCTCAGAATCCAAGTATGAAGCTGGTCATTTGCTTCATATGGTGTCATGGATTTTAGATTCATACTGAACCTAACAATTTGGGATAATATTCTGCCAGAGATCAATAGGGTCAACGTGGAAATTCAGAACGGGGATATAATTATTTCACGTTCATCATCGTTGATGCAAGATCTTGTGAAGATCATGCAAGGTCTTGTGAAGATCTTGCAAGGAATGAGGGGAAACCCTATTGAAAACTGGATCTCGGAAGCTACACTTCTTTCAGGAGAATTGGATTTGGATGCAATTCTTAGAAATAAACGTGTTTCCAAGAAGAAAAAGCAGGTCGACAAAATGTGCGAGGATGAGTCAAGAACGCTAGATCTAGTTAGTTTATTCTCGAAGGAAATTGAAGTTGTTTTCGACAGACTATTGTCAGAAATCAGAAAAAACGCGCATACGAATTTCGCATTCCTCTACGGCCATGCCCTCTTAAACATGCAAAAAGAGGATCTGCAGAAAAATGGCACCCTTTTAAGGCAAAATATTGAAGAGAATTGAATGCAGTTGATTTTTGTTAGGAACGGTTTTCATAGAGCTGGTTCCCGAAATTAGTGAAAGATGGCTTCATTAGACCTCCTACAAGGAGCAAGATCTGCAAGAAGCTTTTCCTTATGTCAGTATAGCTTTAAGAATATACTGCACATTACCTACCACCTAGTTTCAGCAAATTGAAAAAATTATTTGCGTTCCTCAATGAGTCAGGAACGTCTCTTTTGCCTCTCAATCTTAGCTATAGAAAACAAAAGAGCTTCCGAAACAGATTTCGAGGAGCTGATAGATGCGTTTGCCGAAAGAAAATCACGCCGCGTGAAGCTGTGAAGAAAAAAAATCTAATTTCTTTCCTTGTGATATTTTCCTTACTATTAGTATTTACTTCTATTATTTTTCCGATATTTAATATGATTTCATATATCATACAAATGGGGGGGGGGGGCGCCATCATGAATTTTTGCCCCGGTCAGAAAAAATCGTAGATCCGGGCCTGCTTAGATGACCTCAACAGTTAGTCTGTTTACATCTTAGATTATATATCCCTATATATTCAGGGATATGTAATCTAATGCCTCAATTACACTCAGCCACTTCCACTGCTACTCGCGCTGTCAGAAATATTTCCCGGAATACTTTTGCGGCAGTATGGAAAGGCAGTGAGTATTTACACTCAGCTCAAACATTTCTCTCGCGATCAAGTTTTGGCCATGGCGAACGACGAAATTGCACCTGATCCAGACTTCAGAAGAGGTCTGAATGTAGCCCTAAGTGACTTTTTTCTCACTTTAATTCCTCAATTCCAAACATCCTTCCAACCATCGTGCACTTTGTGCTTAAGTTTATGGTTTTCATCAGAAGAATCCCATATCACTCTTTCACTCTCAAGGTGTTCTAGAAATGTTATTATTTTGTCGTTGCTCCACTCCGTCGACATTTTTCGCAACAATTAACAATTTCAATCAATTGATACGACCTCCGAACGCAACGCAGGCACGATAGTAACTGGGCAGAGTGTGATCACTTGCGCTGCCGGTCCTTTGACTGCCGCACGAAAAACCGCTAATTTAGGGAGCGACCGGCAGCGCGAGTAGCAGCACGAGTGGCAGCAGAAGTGAGGTGATTACATTCTCACCCTGCTCATTTCCCTGCTCACTTCCCTGCCTCCTGCCGTGGAAGTGGGCTGAGTGTAATTGACGGGTAAGGTTTACATAAATCAGTATCAACTTGTGATAGTTGTAAGAACGGTGGAGTTCCATATAAGTATACTGAGTGGCGTAGCTACGTGGGTGCAAGGGTGTGCAGTGCACCAGGGCCCCCGACCTTTGGGGGCCCCCAAGCGCTGACCATCAAATCGCGTTTGAACTTGGTAAAAAAAAAATCATATTACACACTTTGATTTTTTTCTGTGATCTATTATATGAAAAGAATCGTTATTATCATATTCAGTTGTTGAAAAATGTATTATATATTAATCATAAATTTTTCATTAGAATATAATTTACTTTACATCACATTGAATACAAAATTATTTGAATTCTTTTAAATTCACGAACCGTGTCCCTATCTATTTTGTTCCTTGTATCAGTTACTTTTTCAGTTTTACGACGCTCGAAGTACTGGGTGTCATAAAAATCCATCTGTTAGCTGCTACGCTAGCTCTTCTTGCCACCCAGATTGAACTCTCTATTTATCTCTTACATCAGTAAGAATGCAATTTCGTTGATTGTTCAATAAAAATAAGGTTCAAAACCGGAAAAAAATTGTTATGCCGGATTTGGCCGGTCAACAATTATTCCCAGTTCCAATATGCCGATTCATTTTTTCTTCAGCTTTCGTCTATTGTGTGTCATCAAAAGTTTCAGTTTCATATTTGAAAATAAATTGCTATTTTGAAGCATTTAAGCTGTAGGTAATTTCTTGGAAAGATATGTATTATGTATATATTTTGTTAATTATTTAATTATTTTGAATTGCTCAGAAAGCATTGAAATTACTGAATCTTAGTATCAAAAAAGTTCGTTTTGTCTCAACAGGTCATCATAATTTTTTTCCGCAGTGTCGTCCACCGTCTGACAATTTCATCGTTTTGCGAGGCTGTGTGTTTTCTGCTTAGAAAGAGGTATTTATTGTTTCTGCTAAATTTTTGTTTTCTTTTTGGATAGCTAAAAATGTTCTATTATATCTGTTCCATAGTATTCCCACAGCTATATGACTTTTAAGTTCTTGTTATACAGAGTGTTAGTGAATAAGTGGGAGAACCTTCGTGGCTTGATTCTTTGGGAAAAAATTATTAAAGTTTGGTATATAACTTTTGTCTGCACTTTTTTCTCGGGATACTGATTTTTTCTTCAAAGCGTATCCGGTATTCCGGTACATTCATTGCTCTGAAACCGGACGGGGTATGCAAATGAAATTTAGTGGGTTTTAAGAGGTACTTACTGATTACGCATTTTTCGACATGCAATTAAGAATTTTTTTTCGGTTACGCGCCTGCGTACTCCACTATTTCGCGCTTGAAACCATTTCTGAATTTTTCATTGAATTTGTTACCAGGAATCTTTCTTGTCAATTCAATAGCATAAAACCAGAACAATAACAGAAAAAAACACTTGTAAAACAACCTCATAAAATTTCATTTGCTCAAGTATTTAGACCGGTTTCAGAGCAACAAATGCACTTTCAATGTTGGTAAACCTCAACACCTTGTATCTCGGAAAACAAAACATTCGCTGAAAAAAGTTAATAAACTCTCCTTTTTTATGTAGAATCACCCCCGAAGTTTTCCTCATTGATTATCTAACACAGTAACACCCTGTATATTATAATCCATATATTTTTTCTCACTAGGTCATACAGGCTTTGACTCCAGGGTTGCAAAACGATTCAACATCCGAAAAAATTCACGGTGTTCTGAATTTGTGTTAGGGAATAAAAATTATGGATAGTAAAAAGCAACCTAGTGGTGCCCTTAAGCGCAAACAACGACAGGAAAGAGAAGATAGAAAAAAAAATTTACCGAAAATCAACAAATTTTTTATTCAGCCTTCTACAAGTAATGACCCAAGTACCCATATTCACAGTGACTCAGACTCAGAAAATATGCATAGTGCAATGGTCGTTCAGAATGAGGAGGCTGCCGAAGAAGATTCAGTAGTTATTGAAGTAAAAAATACCGCCGCCGCCGATGAGGATGTCTGCATTCCAAAGTTGAAAACGGAGGAGTCATCTTCTTTATCATTTTTCGAACATGCGAACGACTTGGGATACAAGTTCGAATGAAAAGCGTAAAATTATCGATATGGGACCTCTACAGCCTTCAGGTCCTTTTCCAAAAGACGTCCACTATAAAACAACAGGAGTTTTTCGGAATCGTATTACTACACTGAAAGAAATTTCTCAGTTATAGTTATTAAATATTTGTTATTGCCAAATTTGTTGAAAATCACTAAATAAGATTCACAACAAATATGGCTGATTTATTAAAACTATTCGTGATATGTTTTGATATTCACTAAAAACAAACGATTTGGTGCTGCTATATTCAGTTGTTTTAAACAAAATAATTTTATTATAAATAAGTTAATTATTACAGAGATTGAAATATATTTATCAATAAGTTTGATTTTCAATTAATATTATTTGGTGATTATCAATAAATGTAGAGTTATCTGTTAATGAATCTTTGTTTATGTTTATTATGATGAAGATGTGATATTTCAACCAATCATTTGTTTATAGTTAATCTACAAGCATTAATGATAATAAAGTTTATTTCTCTGAGTGTAAATTACGCGGTACAAACATGTCTCAGAAGTCAGGGTCAGCGCCGTTAACCGTTCTAGCGTTGTCTGAACGCCAACGGTTCCAGATTCCAGGATTATTCCTGACGCCTTGCTGAGTCTGAATATTCTGTGATATTGTGTTTGGCTATAGTGTTAGTGTATAAGTGTAACAAAAAACAATGAGAGATTTTTCTTTCTTTTTCTCGGAATGTTGCATCTCCGAGGAGATGCTGAGAGATTTTGTACGTAAGTAGCTCACCTTCTCAAATGGCTTATGAATTCATAGTGCTTTCAAACTAATCCTTATATTTTGAGTCAATCGTTAACAAAAATCCCGAATTTCTATAGAAATCATATTATACGGCAATCCAATCATAACCTCAAAACATAGATCGGAGCCGTACGAAAAGCAAATTCAGTTGTTTAACGTTGAGCTTGAAAGATTGTAAGTAGTACCATAGTTGCCTATGAATCATATGGTAGTATATAGAGGTATTCAGGGTAGAGGGTAGAATCGTTTTAAAAAAAAAATATCGGCTGTGCAGAACTTGGTATATGTACATCTCTATATGATACAAATCAGATATGAAAACTATATATTTATGTTACCTTATTATGAATTGATTACCAACAAATGAAGAATTCTACTATTGATGAAATTTATCGAATTTGCTAGAATGGTGATTTCTTATTTTCACTATAAAAAACTTAAGTTTAGGAAAGTCAGATAAAAACGAATCGAAATAAGCTGTTTTTTTCTTATTTTATAATTGTTATTTGCGAAACTAGTGTGAATAATAAACAATTTTTCAGAGAATGGAATAACGAATTTACAACTGCTGAAGGAGGTGTCGGAAAATGAAGCTGATTTCAAACAGTTAGAGCCCTGTATGGGAACTAGAGTCCAAATCAGGCTGAAATATATGATATTGAAATAAATATTTATTGCACTGCAAGCAAAATGAATAAATATAAGAAAATCTCGATTTTACTCGTATATAATATATTATTATTGTTTTTGTTTTATGTTTCATTTTATGTATTTTCTTTATGAGAATTATTTTTGTTTCTTATCAGGAAGTTGAAAATATATTAATTGAATGACAGATAAATTATTTCTTTACTGTTTCCCCAGGCAGTTATAAGTTAAAGTGGACGGTTTTATTTTGTAATAGGTATTCATAACTAATGAACAAATATTTTGTCTGCTGGAATAACTATAATATATTCATTGATTTTTGTGAAAATATTTTGTTAGGATTATTTGGGAATTATTCATCTACTAATAAATGTTTCATACATGAGGGCCGGTATTTTCATCTCCACACTGAGAGAACAGTTTATTTATATATAATGAAGTTTATTCATATTGAATAATCCCCTGATTCGAATATGGCGTAATGAATATTTATTTGTCATAAATAATGGATTTATTTGAGTTTCATGGATAAATTGTTATTATTTGTAAATAAATTTTATCCATGTCAAATAAATGATTGATTCATCGCTAAAAAAGATTTTTTACTATATACATTGATATATTTTCATTCCATAATGAATTATTTTTAAAGGATAATTGTTATTTATGAGAAGAATTTATTTTTTTCTGATAAGTAATGCTAGTTAACGACTAACAAATATATATTGATATCTAATAAAAGGAACGAGACAAAAATTTTATATATTTGTATCAATTAACAAGTTAATTAGCTGTGAAGAAATATAGTTTTCATTAAATAATAAATTATTAGTATTCGTTCACAATGAACAAATGAAAATTTATATTTCATAAATTTTTTTCATATGAATAACACAAATTATTCAGATATTCTTATTGTATAACGAATTTATCAGTCGTGAAGAAAGATATTTTTTCATTCAATATTGAATTATTGGCAACAAATCATGTTATTCATGATTTTTTCTATGAATGATATAGCTTTTTCAATTGGGTCATTTCATTTCAATAAATATGATCATATGAACAGGAACTGAAGTAATTAGGTTTTCATATTGAAAAAATGCTTATTATAGATTATAATATGAAATCTGCTATCATCAAATCAGTCTAACTGTTATAGTTATTTGAGGCACGTATACAATAGTCCCTGAAGAGGTGGAGCATTTGCTCAAAAATAAATAATAGGAATAACTTGGAACGTAACATTTATTTAGAGCGATAATAGGATAGGAATTATCAGTTTTTGTACTAAAAAAAAAAGCGATCCCAGTAGAGGTCGTCGCTTTATGTTCCTAATTTTACAATATTACCATATTCTGAGTATAGATTGATTTGTGAGTGAAACTATCAATCATGGTTCTGGTTAGTAATATTTATTTTCCAAATGCTGCAGCATTACATAAAATCGTTTCACTCACAATTAATCTACTCAGGATATGTTATAGTTATATAAATATTTTTTACATTGTTGTACCAATGTACAAACAAACATCCTATACATATAATAAGAAACTAAGTTATCTTTTTCAACAATAGTATTTAATCATTATTTGGTTTTACAAAAAATATATAGCAATATTAGAATGACCAGTTTGATCAACACCATCAAACCATGAAGAAACATTTACATTCTAGTGCAAATTCAACAATAATAAACCAAAGTTAAACTATTGCAATTCAATAAATTTATCGAAAGAATTAGTCCTCAGAAATTCTTCAAGTAATTCCACACAATCAATACCATTCTCTGAAACAATAGAATTAAGCGTCATCTTATTCTGATCTCACGAACGGAAAATTCATGATGTAAAAAATACTGAAAGGGAAATAATATATAGAGTGAGTGGAAAGTAACGCACAAAATTCGTATCTTCAGTTGATATCCATTATTTTGTTGGAAAATAGCTCGAACCGGTCAGTTTTCATTTGAATTTGAATGTTTGTGATCGACCCCTCAATACAGAAAATTTTAAATCAATGATATAAGTTTAAAAATGGACATTGAAAGATTACTATTGGAAAACTCGAGAAAAACATTTAATCTATTTTCACGGATTTAACTGAAATTTTACCCTTTGTTGAATTGGATGAGATTGTTTTATATTTCATTGACAGGGACTAAATTTTTCAACAAAAGGTAACAAAACATACCATTAGTATTAACGATTTAGGTATTTCTGTGGTAAAAGAGTATATGAGTGTGAAGAAAGCTAATATTCTTCGTATTTCAATCAAGAAGCATAATATTCGGAGAGAGCCAATTTTACTTTAAATAATCATCATAAATAATTTAGACCTTACCTTCAAAAACACCAGCCAAGTGGTTCAAACCATTTTCATTGAGAAAATTTTGGAAATCCATTGTTTAGTTCACTCACCTATAGTTTCGTAATCACGAATTTCGTAATCACAAACGCAATAACGCAATAACGCACCAACGCAACGAAGAATAATAATACACAAAAATAAGAATGAACGAGCCTACGTGCAGATTTCGCTTCGCAGCCTAAAGGGGGCTGACGACTGACGAGGAAGAGGGGGCAATTGACAAGTCTCGTCATGTTGTCGGATTCGCGGTAAAACAAAGATCCGAGCATTAATATACACTTATTGGTGTCCAATCAATATTTATCAATAATTAATAAATTTTATATAATTCATAATTCAATACGCAATTGTTTGACATAAATAACTGCACTTCGAATTTCCAAAAAGATTTGTTTGGTGGAAATAATTTCTTTTTTATAGCTAACAATTTTTTCGAACATTATTTCTCGATGCAACATTTATTTTTCTGTAATAAATGTTTCTTATTATAAATAAATATTGCCGAAATAAATAGAATGTTTCTCAGAAATAAATTCAGAATCCAGAGTTTCTTAATATGAATAAGGTTTTCGAATAATTAATAAATTTTATTAATTATCAATAAAACTGTTCCAAATAAGGAAATCTTAATTATTAACACTCGCATTTCTCTCAGTGCAGATATCAAACTGACGAATAACCCCAACTGATATCATATGAAGTTATCTCATATTTGGAACTTTATCTGGAGTTAAAAATATATACCAGCCCTTATATGAATAAAATATTCAGTAGTAGAAAATTAATTCCCAAATAATCCTCACATAATATTCTCTCACAGAAATAAAACAAGTTATTTTAGCAAACAACACATTTGTTAATTAACAATAATGAAAGTATTTTCATGTTGTACTTATAAACAAACATATACGAATAATAAATTAATCTAAATCAATAGTGAAAAAATGAACCTCAGCTACATAATAACTATTAACAGTAATTTCGTTGTGATAAAAACTTGTTTGGTTTTTGTTAGAAAAATTTATTCATACTTATGATGCATTTATTATGCAGAGCAAAATGTTTATTTTTATCAACAAATGAATATTATGATGGAATAAATATAAAATAACCTTGAATGAGTCTTTATTCATCAATATGTAAACAAATGATTTGTTTCTCCAAAACAAATGTTTAATAAGCCATATTTCAATAACGGATTTGGTGATAGTTAATAATTCTTAGTTAATGCAACCAAATTGTTCTTTCAGTGTATTCAACTTCAAAATATGCATCAGTTCGACGGTTTTCGCTCTGTTATTCAAAAATATTAGATTCTGCTTTCTGTCAACCCTGCTGGTTATTTTCTCTTGAAAGGAAAAATGTATGGGTTATAGGCCTTCGGGATTGGAGTCATTTATCCGCAAGGATTAAACAGCACAGTTATTCCAGTGGACATGTGGACGCATGTGCCGTGTATGAACTTTGGAAAAAAATTATACTGTTGACAAGGAACTTGAAGATGAAATTCGTAAAGAACAGTCATTTTGGAAAATGGTTCTTCGAAGATTATTCGATGTAATACTTACCATAGGTAAGAATTCTTTGGCTTTGAGGGGACATGTAGAAGACTTGAGTAAAGAAGGGCACCATGGCAATTTCCTGTCCATTTTACAACTTCTCTCCCGATATGATCACATATTGCGGCAAGTTTTGGATATGCCCAAAGGTATTTTTTTAATTTGTTTCCATTTCATTAGTTCTTTTATTTTATTTGATAAATCATAATATAAACTTATTATAAGTTTTAATTGAGATCATGCCTTTTTGTTTCTAGGATCTACAAGATATCTGAGTCCAAAAATTCAAAATGAAATAATTGAATGCTTGGGAAACGCCCTCGACAACCATCTGCTACAAGAAATTAGAGCATCGCCGTTTTTCGCCATCATATTAGATACGACACAGGACATATCAAAGGTAGATCAGCTAAGCATTGTTGTGAGGTATGCTGTAATTTCTCGATCAGAAAATGAAAATCCACTTGATATAGAAGTAAGAGAAGTGTTTTTAGGCTTTTATGCAGTATTCCAACATGGGGCTGTAGATTTAGTGAAACAGTTGACTTCATTTCTTCGGGATAAAAAAATTGATTTGAAAAAATGTGCGGGCCAAGGTTATGATGGAGCCACTGTGGTGAGCGGTATGTACAATGGTGTACAGAAACAGATTAAGAATATTCAGCCTAATGCGGAGTACGTACATTGCGCCACCCATAATTTAAATTTGGTAATTAACTCGGTAATTAATGATGCTGTTAGCAGTTGTATCGAACTACAGAATTTTTTTTCCGCGCTACAAGATTTGTATATTTTTTTCGGAAATAGCATCAAACGTTGGGATTTATTGTCAAAATTCACTGGTGAATCGGACACCTCTCTAAAAAACTAAATCCGACTTCGTTTTTTTGATATCATTCGTGCATTACCAGAAATTGTTATGAGAAATTCTTGCAAAGATGAGCGAAACCAAGCAGAAATTATAAAGAAAAAAATGTTGAATTTTGAATTTATTTTCCTCTGCGATTTCATGCACCGCATTCTAAATGATATCAATTATGCATCTAAAGTATTACAAAAATGCGATATCAATTTGGACGACGCATGGAGAGCTTTAGAAGAGACGAATACAAAGATGACAATTTATAGGAGTGACTTCGAGTCCTTCAATGCAAGGCCAGAGAAAATGCCATAACATATGGTATAGATCCTCATTTCAAAGAAAAGAGACAAAAAAAGTTAAAAAACATTTCGATGAATTAGCTTCCGATCACCGATTTCGGAGCAGGGAAGAATTATTCAAAATAAATATTTTCAATAGAGTGCTCGATACAATAATTTCGCAATTAAATGCACGTTTCAAGGATATGACTGCAGTCAATGAAATTTTTAATTTTCTGTCACCATCATTTCTAGTAGATGTAGACGAAAAAACTGTGATTCAAAGCTGCGACCAATTTCAGAGGTAATATTGCGAAATGATAGGGAACAACTTTTCAATTCAATTTCTCAATATTTATCACCTAATTCTACCTGAATTGAATAAGGCTGGACCATTCACGAATTCTGCATAAAAATAATAAGTGAATACGGAATGCTGGAATGCGATCTAACAGAAGTATTAACAGCAATATTACTGTTCCATACAATTCCTGTCACCTCTGTAGAAGCTGAAAGATCTTTCAGCAAATTAAAAATAATAAAAAATTATTTGAGGAACACTATGGGCCAAGCTCGACTGCGACATTTATCGCTCATATCAATTGAAAATGAAGCTGCATCAAGTCGAGATTTGAGTGGAGTCATTGAATCTTTTGCAAAAAATAAGTCTAGAAAGAGGTTGTAAATATATTTTTTGCCGAAGGAATCAATGACTTCAAATCCAGACTTGATCGACCTCTTGGATCGAATCTTCAATAATTAATTTAAATTAATTCCTAAAATATTTTTTTACTGTTATTTTGCCATATAATCTAACATTTCAATAAAAAAAATAAATGGGTAATTTTCATCGAATTCCAAAATTTAAGTCCACCGCTATTGATACAGATACCCATGTTATTATTATCGATGTTAGGTTTTTATTTTGACGCTAGGTACCTTTTCTTCCATCACCCCGAAAAACGAGATATCATTAAATGCAATTAAAAAGTTATTACTAATTTTATATCATAAAAATCATTCCCTCACGTTGTCCCACTATCCCAGTTTCCTGCTGAAACTCAATTTTTTCATCCTATTAAGTAATTTTTTGTGAATCAAATTTTAGTCAAATATTGTAATGGTAATTTTCGTTATATTTAAACAACAATTCAAGCCACGACAAGTACTTATTGAATAACTATGGGATTTCAATGTATGTCCCTTTGAATAAAATCATTCCCTCACCCTGTTACAAATATTCGATCTATGGTCATATTGAGCGAATTCAATGAAAGTAGCTTGAGTTTTTCTAGCTAGTCACGGCCGTATTCGCCGTATACTATTAAGCCAAGCTTAAAGCTTAAGCACACTTACGGCCGTATTCGCCGTATACTATTAAGCCAAGCTTAAAGCTTAAGCTCGCTTAACTTTATGAATTTGTATGCTCCGTATCCATGAACGCCTTTAGGCTGGCTTAACTATAAGCGGCCATATTCGGCAGCTTTACATTTTAAGCCAGGCTTATGCTGACATCATAACGCCACTTTTTTGATATTGTCAAAAATATAAATATTAGTATTTGCCCTTTTGGTATTAGGAGGTGAAGAAGTATACCAATGATGGAATTAGAAGATGAAATCCTTCTGGAAGATGATAATGGCATATTAGATGTTATTGATTTCGGATTTCCACAAAGAATTTTCTGGAGGCCCAACTATTTCGAGGAGATGGATGCTATATATATATAGAAGATTCCGACTGACAAAGTCTACAACACTATAAGTGCTGGAGCTCTTAGAAGATGCTTTAGAATTCGAAAAGGAATTGTATACAAAACATTTATATCTTTTACCTTCTTTAATCAATACAATGTATAAGGACAAAACACAATATCACTAGAGTAATGCACAATGGCATTCCCCCACCTCCAGTGTGCCTGAATATGGAGGAATTGGAATATTAAGTCCAACAAGGAGACATACCCCGATTAATCCTCAGAAAAATTCATTGCATCATTTTAGAAATTTTATTCTAGACAATTACTTTGGAAATCTGTTATTAAAAGTATTTGAAGTAAATAGGTTGTAGTATTTATAAATATAATCATGTTGAAATTCTCAGTGAGAATGATTTCCAGTTTCCTGGTCGATTATGGCGATGTCTCCCTTCCAGAAGTTCCAGAGTATGTGTTTTCTGCGCTATTATCGTCTACTATATATTCCACTTCTTCTTCATCTGGGTCTCTATTCAGACTAGTGCTTTCATCTCCATCATCATCGAATTTGTTCTCAACACCCACCAATGTATTTTTATCGATATTCGTCATTGAAAGACCGTCAGTCTCATCCCTTTCTATCTTTGGTAGTGGGCCACCGCCAGTAGTAACTTCCTTCTTTTCTTCCGCCAAGGTTTTCCTAAGCTCTATTTTCTATCGTCGTAGCATTTCTTCAAAGAAACCATACCAGTAGATGAAGATGCGTTGAACTCTTCTGTGATCTGCTGCTAGGTCTTTTCCTTTTTCTCTCCAGAAGCCTTATTGGTTTTCTCATCCTCTATTATGGATGATATGATACTACATAACTAGACACGTAAATATAAATGAGAACTTTGAAATCGAAATCACGATCCATCACTTTCAATTATGACTTTTCACGTTTGACACGTGAAATATTTTTGAAACGCTTGAAAAAAGCAATGTTGCCCAGTTTTTTTCACGCTTAGCTGAGCCACGTTTATCGTACTGCGGTACATAACTCATAAGTTTAAGCTTGGCTCAAGTTTTAAGCGCGCTTACGGAAGCTTCGCTTAGGAGGGAAAACGGCGAATACGGCCGTTAACTTTATGAATTTGTATGCTCCGTATTCTTCAATGCCTTTAGGCTGGCTTAACTCTAAGCGGCCATATTCGGCAGCTTTATATTTTAAGCCAGGCTTATGCTGACATCATAACGCCACTTTTTTGATATTGTCAAAAATATAAATATAATATTGGTATTAGGAGGTGAAGAAGTATACCAATGTTGGTATTAGAAGATGAAATCCTTCTGGAAGATGATAATGACATATTAGATGTTATTGATTTCGGATTTCCACAAAGAATTTTCTGGAGGTCCAACTATTTCGAGGAGAGAATGATATGGCCTTTAATAGAAGAAATAGACTGACAAAGCCTACAACACTTTAAGTGCTGGAGCTCTTGGAAGATGCTTTAGAATTCGAAAACGAATTGTATACAAAACATTCATATCTTTTACCTTCTTTAATCAATACAATGTATAAAGACAAAACACAATATCACTAGAGTAATGCACAATGGTAATCCCGCACCTCCAGTGTGTCTGAATATGGAGGAATTGGAATATTGAGGAAACATTCCCCGATTAATCCTCAGAAAAATTTATTGCATCATTTTAGAAATGTTATTATAGACAATTACTTTGGAAATCTGTTATTAAAAGTATTTGAAGTAAATAGGTAGTGGTATTTATATACAGGGTGAGTCTTTGACTTGTACATATATTTTAACTGTAGATTCCTCTCATCAAACGAAACACTTTTTTCCTATACCATTTTTCAAAATTCGGTTTCGTTTGAAAGATACAGGGTGTCAAAAATCCATGAAATTAACACTATTCTTTCCATATATTCGAAACCGATAATCCGAATGAACTGAATTTTGGTTGATTGTTTACTCTATTCATGGTGCATATTCCTCAATTGAAACTTATTCCATATTCCTTCTAGTATAAGAGTTACAGCCTACTCGTCTCATGAATTCATGCAAAAATACTATAAAATCACTCGAAAAAGATAAACGGTTCATATTTTCGAAAGAATCAACCATTTTAGAAAATAAAAGTATTCTTATATTTTTTCAATAAAACGCGTCGTTTTCGAGTTATTCCTAATTGTATACGAACAAATTCGAGGAAAAAATCATGAATTTCATAAAAAAACTGAATGCAACCCTGAATTAAATATTATCGAATATTATGTATTCTCTGATCTTAACAAATTAACAACGTTGTCAATGTTTATCAACTTCGTCAAGACTAAAATCTACATGATGGAAAAACGTTCGATGTAATAATTGAATTCTGAGAAGCATGAAATGAAATTACACAGTCTATAAGCACAGTTTCTATTGAAAATTTATTGTTACCGGTCTTTCAGGAAAATATCTATCTCAACAATATTAACCTCTTGGAGATTTCAATCGACACTACACGGTCTGCACATCACAATCATCACCTGTTTGCTTTATTATCTGCAAGTAAATTTAGATAGATAATTAAGGTTATCCCGTTCAAGCGTCTTTCATTGTCATAGACTGGCCTGCGGTTCGAGACACAGAAACAGAACAACCACAACACAACGGCCTGTCCCGCCTGTCTGCCTTGCGTGCCGGCTATATCGTAGCGCTATATCGGCATGAATCAGAACTCGTTTGACATCTCCAAAGAGCCACGCCTAGACGCCTTTAGCCGTTAGCGATTGGGGACGTACTGCATTCTTGAGTTCGCATTGTTTGAAGAGAAAATCGGCAATCTGGCATCGTCTTCTCTAGAGTTCTGTGCTTAGACAGGTTCTGTGCACGGCCTTCTAAAGACTTTTGTCTTTAGATGGCCGTGTTCTGTGGAATATCATATCACAGAAGATGAGTTAGGTTAGGTCATTGACCTCGAATCATCTGACTTAGGTTGATGGAGTTAGAATAGGTTGGTGAGAAACCAATTTTCATGAGATCGTTCCAAAATATCGAGGAAAATATTAACCAATTATTAGTGTTTATAAACTAATCTTCAGGAAAATTGAAGAAGGAACTTATTTTGGTGGGAGAAATATGGCTTTTCAATTGCAGAAATAATCGGACAGTGTTTTTGTTAGGAAATATCGTTTTTGTTACATTCTTATTCGAATAAGGTTAGTGCTTGAGTATTTTCTAATTGTATCACCCAGAACATCTAATCACCTCAATTTCAATCGAAAAATATGAACTTTGAAGTGTTTCCAGAGAATGTATCCAGGCACGGACTCAGCACTATTTTTTTTTTCAAATGGCTATATCTTTTTAACAGAGCCGAATTCGGAAAAATGGAAAATGAAAAAAAGGTTTCCTTTGGCCTCAAGAATCTATAGTTAAAATATATGTACAAGTCAAAGACTCACCCTGTATAATCATGTTGAAATTCTAAGTGAAAATGATTTCCAGTTTCCTAGTCGATCATGGCGATGTCTCCCTTCCAGGGTATGTGTTTGCTGGGCTATTATCGTCTACTATATATTCCACTTCTTCTTCATCTGGGTCTCTATTAAGAATAGGGCTTTCATCTCCAACATCATCGAATTTGTTCTCAACGCCCACCAATGTATTTTTATCGATAATCGACATTGAAAGAGCGTCAGTCTCATCCCTTCCTTTCTTTGGAAGTGGGCCACCGCCAGTAGTAACTTCCTCCTTTTCTTCCGCCAAGGATTTCCTAAGCTCTTTTTTCTATCTTTGTAGCATTTCTTCAAAGAAACCAACTCATCTGTGATCTGCTGCTAAGTCTTTTCCTTTTTCTCTCCAGAAGCCTTATTGGTTTTCTCATCCTCTATTATGGATGATATGATACTACATAACTAGACACGTAAATATAAATGAGAACTTTGCAATCGAAATCACGATCCATCACTTTCAATTATGACTTTTCACGTTTGACATGTGAAATATTTTTCAAACGCTTGAAAGAAGCAATGTTGCCCAGTTTTTTCCACGCTTAGCTCAGCCATGTTTATCGTACTACGGTACATAACGCATAAGCTTGGCTCAGGTTTTAAGCGCGCTTACAGAAGCTTCGCTTAAGAGGGGAAACGGCGAATACGGCCGTCAATGCGCGAATTAAGTTACTATGGTGATTCTGATTAAACTTCAACTCGGTTTCGTGCAATAGTGTATTCAGTTACAATTATTACTATAGTCCATCCAAGAATTATTGACATCAGAGCAAGCCTTGGAAGTCCAGTCGCAGCTTTATTTCTATAGTTACAAAAAAGTAACTAAAAGTTTTCTGTGCTTTCATCATAGCAATAAAAAAATATAGAAATAACCTGAAAATTAAATGGTATTTTTTCAAAGTACGGCAATCTGAACATGAAAATGTTTCCAATTATCACATACGATCACCTGCAAACTGAATGGATTGGGAAAATTGTAATAGATATCAAGACAGAAACAAAACTTAACGAATGGATTTATTTAATATATGAAGAATTTTGTTTGACATTGTAACTTTCAATATTTGTGAACAATGAAGGTGCAAAATATGAAATGTAAATATTCCTACTGTTGTTTCAACAACCACAACTGTTATTTCCTCATCAGGACAGACCTCATCATGTTCATAATGAAAGATTTCATGTCAGCAACATCCCATATATTTCGACTAATCTTCTCTTATTTCTTTTTATATGTGCTATGGAAAGCCTTTCCATTTATTAGCTGTACACTCTTCAACAGCCTCATTCTAAAGATATTTATTTCACTTGCTCAATTATTTACCAAATTTATTCGAAACATTGATGACAGAACAAAATATTAGTGTTATTTCCAACACCAACCTGAATTCTACAACTCAAAATATCACTGAACGGGCATTACCAACCTAATTTCGATTTTCCAAAGCCGCCCGAGATGTCAATAATTCTTGGATGGACTATACATTACATTTCCTCACATCATTCCCCCATTAGACATTATCAAAAAATAAGGTGAGTATGAGTAAAAGATACGTTATATTTGGATGCGTTTTGGGGGGGTAGTGTCCATAGTTCAAAATGTTTTCATAAGGTCAGGGCTATGTATCTATGTTATCTTAGTTTTCGTGTTATTTCGTCATTCCCTCACCGTCATTCCCTCATTTCAAACTGAAGTGAGAGAATGACGGTGAGGGAATGACTTTTAAACTAAGATAACTCAGATTTTCATTTCTTTTGTCATGTGGTACGTGAGTTTATCGTTTTTTTCTCGTTTAAGGAGCAAATAATGGCAAGAAAAAAGAAATTGTCCGATACAGAGGCAAAATTAAAAACGAAAGAGTACGATAAGAAACGCCGAGAAGAAATGAAATCTACTCCTGATAATTTAAATGACTTAAATCTGGGGACCACTATATGAGTGAAATCTAGTATCATATGTATTACAAAACTGCCACAAAAAAAATTCTAATTTATTGAAAAATTTTTTGAGAATTCATTCCTGAATAATTTTGGAATTTCATGAGAATTACCCAAGTCTAGAAGGAGATTGTGATAATGACTGCTTTGTGGATGTGGATCTTTGTACATATATGCAATATTTATAAAAATTGTTTTCAAAGTTCTCTTTCCATCCGCATAAATATTATAAATTTAATGTACCTACTTGAATACATAAATAAACCTTTCGAATTACCTATTTCTTTTCATTAACCTAATAACAACATAATTTATTCAAGTATACTCGTCAACTGTACCTTCAGTAAGTAGCTTTGCTTCTTCGAAGTATGTATATTTCGATCTGATAAAAACCAAAAAATTAATTAAGGGGCCCCTCTTCGATTTTTGCACCAGGGCACCTGACTATCTTGCTACGCCACTGAGTGTATACATGGATATTTCAATCAGTATCAACTTGTGATAATTGTAAGAACGGTGGAGTTCTATGTAAGTATACATAGGTATTTAAATCAGCATCAACTTGTGATAGTTGTAAGAACGGTGGAGTTCTATGTAAGTATACATAGGTATTTAAATCAGCATCAACTTGTGATAGTTGTAAGAACGGTGGAGTTCTATATAAGTATACATGGGTATAAATATTATATTGTTGAAGGCGAAAAGTATTTAGGGGGTGCTAGCTAGGTGCATAGAATAACTGGAGGGAAGGCTTCATACGCTCGACAGATCATTTTGAACTGCCAATAACGGCGGAAGTTAGAGTTTCGTGTGACGCCCGATAGATAACGCTGAGATCCTTTATTCAGTAATATGTCAGATATTTTGTTCTATGGCCCTACAATTGCAAAGAATATAATGTGGCTGTCATTGTTATTGATACATTTATGCTTCTTTTTAATTGAAAATGGCCATAAATCATAACATAGACAATATTGATGACATAAAATCGTTTCATTCTAATCAACTTTTTATGCGCAATTTTATGGGAAGTCTGTGATCGGTAATAAATTTGTCAAAACAATATCCTTATCGGAAAAAGCGAACATTCAGGTAAGTATTATTATTATTATACGGGAAGACTGAGGTTTTATCTGTTCTCGTGTATTATACGCAGAATTGTATGGTACCCTGTTTACATTCCCTCTGCTAACACTTAGATTCGGAGCGGGAAACAGATTTTTCTTCCTATATTCAATCTGATCCTTGTAGCCATTTCTTTACACGTGCTATATGCATTATATTGTCGGATTTACGAAAAAAAGTATGTATTGCTTTCTTTCAAAAGAATATATATTATGATATAGTAATAAATGGGACCTAAAAAGTAATAACAACGAATAACCATTAAAGATAATTTTATTAAGGATAGCCATGTTGTAGGAAGAAACGACGTTGTCGCCATCTCGTGACCTTGCGGCGAACTGACAAGTTCGAACGTTTTTGGCAGTTCATTTTCGTAGGGGAGCCTTCTCTCCAGTTATTCTATGCTCCTAGGTGCTAGGGTACGATTCCTAACCTACTTTTCTGCTGCCGCAACCGCCAAAAAAGGGAAGCAATGCGCATGACACATGCACCTTGCCATTTGTCAATGTGATAACAATGACAGTTGTCCGATCTTATTCTTCCTTATCATTTGTGGTCCGGAAAAAACGGCCAATCACTGATCAGTCGTTTTTTATATGATTATAAATTTCGAGTTCAAGACGGTGTTTTTAAAAATGGAATATCTACTGAATTCAACTATGGTGAAAGACTACTGACTTAATAATTATGAACAAGTCTATATCTTACAAAAGCTATTTCTTAATTAATATCGTGGATGAAGACGTTTTTATAGGGCAAGCTTATCTTGAATGAGACTCAGCACCGCAGGTGCTCGATGCTGAGTTCGCAGGCTGCAATATAGTTATACTACGTGGAGCTTATGGAGAATAAGAATGTAGATTGTATCAATATGGGGTGCGGCTACGTAATTATATGTATTGATTTGCAAGAACTTCAACAGGAAAATGGGGAAATATAAGACCAAATCAAGGAGGGGTCTAGTGAGCCTAAATTTGAGAAAGGAGGTTATGGCAACCCTCACTAATGCAGTGCATGATTGATGGCTGTTTGGGAAAAATCAAGGAGGGAATGTTGAAGCTGCAAGGGCCATAGAAAGATCAGGCCAGGACATCAGATTGCCTCTATCTTAAAAACGTAAACCCTTAAGTGCCAAGGTTTTAGACCGAAAGCCCTTTCCAGACAGACAACGATCAATCGTAAGAGGTTACCAGATTCCAAGAGGTTACCAAAATCGCCTCAACGACAGGTCAAAATTCCCCAGCAGATGAATCACACAGGGAGAGGCAGCAAATGTGTTTTTTGTAGGGTTCAATTCATTTCTAAAATTTTTCTACTCCGAAATCAGATGGTAGAGCACAATTTATTTTGAAATTGATAAAGTTAAATGAGTGTGTAATCACCTAGCACTTGGAGCTTGAGGATAGGAGTACTGTCTCAAAACTGATGACCCATGGATGTTTCATGGCTTTAATTGACCTGCAAGAAGCATATTTCTTAGTTATCATACATGAGAGCTGTAGGAAATATCTGAGATTTTCTTTTGAGAACAATCTTTATGAATTCTTTATCTTGCCATTTGGGTTATCGGTAGCTCCATATATTTTTACGATATTATTAGAACCTGTTGTATCTACACTGAGAAAGAGGATATCTATTACCTAGAATCAAGACAATATACTTCTACTAGGAAGTACACCTTGCCTGTGTTCAGAAAACATATATTCGAAAATGTTGTTGAGCAATCTAGGATTGACAGTGAACAAGAAAAAGAGTTATCTAATTCCTAATAAGGTTTGCAAATTCTTGGTTTTTTCTTTCACTCGAATAACATATGATGAAGCTCCCATCCGATAAGAGTTGATCAATTTATTATCATACTGCACTATCAGGAAGTTTGTCCAGGTTCTTGGGATATTAGTGTCAGCTTGACCAGCATTGACATATGGTTGGGCACATACAAAGAGCCTTGAAAGGCAAGAATATCTTGCATTGAATAAGACTGATAACAAATATTTTAGAATTATGATTATTCCGGACTTAATAGAATTTGATCTGAATTGGTGGTTAGCCAATATAGACTCAACAAAAAATACTTAAAATAGGGGATTTTTGTTCTAGAAATTTTCTCAGACGCCTCATCAAGAGGGTGGAAGATAGTTTTTTGGAAACAAGAGTTCCTTGGGTTCTGGTCAATTCAACAGAAAATGCATCACATACATTTTTTTGAACTATTGTCAACCTTTTCTGGGTTGAAATGTTTCGCTAGCAAATTGAAGGATGATATAATATTCTATCAAGCATTGACAATAATACTGCCATTTCCTACATCGATAGGATGTGGGGAATTCGTTTTGAAAAGTTCAGTCAACATTCGGGGGGAATCTGGCAATGGTGTGAGTTAAAGAATAATTGCATTTATGCATCATACATTAGATCGCAAAACAATTCAGAAGCAGATGAAGAAATTAGAAGACTAGCTCCAGAAATGGAAAATGAATTAAACGAAGAAATCTTTGATTTTATTGTTGAACGTCTGGGAAAAAACAAAAATTTATTTATTTGCATCTAGAATCAATACAAATTGTGAGAAATTTGTATTTTGGAAAAGATACCCAGATAGTCATGTGGTGGATGCATTCACAATAAATTGGTTGGAATTTTATTCTCATACTTTTCCACCATTTTCGCTGATTTTTCGAGAATTACAGAAGGGAGTTGAAGATCATGAGGGAAGATCAGGGTATTGTTGTATTTCCTTATTGGACCTCTCAGCCATGGTACCCTTTGATCAGGAATCTCTTCATGTCTGATCCAATACATTTCACATCAAATGGCATCCTTTTTTCGTCTGTTGATAGGTCACCCCACCCAATAGCGAAATCTCATTCCCTGGTGCCAAGAGTTGTATCAAAAAAGGAAAGGTTTTCCAATTGAATCAATAAATGTGATGATTTCTGAGACAACGCTGAAACAATACAGCTCAGGTTTAAAACTGTGGTGGAATTTTTGTGAACATAAAATAGGTATTTTTCTTTGATTATTCCATCCCCAAAAATTTTTCAAAAAGGGGTTTCTGCAGACACCCTTAATTGCATCAGATCTTCTCTTTTTTCTCATTCTTTCTCCAAAAATAGGCAATGATTTCAGAATTAAGAGATTCCTCAATGGAGTTCAGAATATAAGACCAAGTCGGCCAAAATACAATTTCATATGGAATTCATCCATTGTACTTGATTATCTGAATCCTTCGTATCCAAATGAAGATTCAAACTTAAAACATTATCCAAAAAACTCGTAACTTTATTGGCACTTCTAACAGCACATAGGGTACAAACCTTCAGCCTTATTCAGATAGAATATATTTGTGAGTCAGATTAGATTAGATCAGATTAGAGGAGGGGCGGAAGATCATCTGAACTCGCATGCACCTTGACCTAAAGATCTATTGTGCATTCCCGCGCTGTTTACCAGTCAGGCAATATTTGTGAGTCAGAGGAGGGATTGGAAATCAAAATACCAGAAACGATGAAATATTCTCCAAAAATAGAGCACAACCCATTCTGATATTAATAATAATAATAATAATACCACACGGGTGTGGTGTGGTTTATGCCATGCCACATGGGGGGTGACGTCCCCACGGCCCGAGTTACCTGGGCCACCAAGGGTAAATGGTAGCAAACCCATGAACGAGAAGTGGAAACCGATATCATGGCAGAAGATCGAGATGCCACTCCACCTGCTGGCTCGACCACCGTGAGGAGGACTGTCCGCAGGGGAGCTCGCAACGGACGTATCAAGTGGAGCCGCGAAATGAATATTGAAGTAATGTGAGCTTTTTATCACGTGAGCAATTGCGATGACAGACCACTTCCTGGTTGGAGATACTTCCTTTACACCGAATTCACTAAGAGGCATCCGGAACTTCAGCTGACAGAAGGAAACATTGCGGATCGTAAAAATGTCACAATACGAAAAGGCTACCTGACAGGACAGGAACTAGATGAGATCAAGAGAGAAATGGGCTATACAATCAATCAAGATCAGATTGTCGAAGATAATAATGAAGAACCAAACGAGCCGTTGGAGAGACCAGTAGAAACGGCAAGGGAACTGCATGTCACCCGAACTGCTCACCAAGACTGCCCACAATATCGCCAACTGTATGACACGTTCTATAGCAACCTGGCGCAATACGAATCTACTGATCCGCTCAACCGCCCCATCCTTCCAAAATTGAAGTTCAACTCTACGGCCAAAAATACCAAAAATATTAGCACTCAATGGACGTTGGAACAAGTCCACTTATCTCTGTACTGTGCTGACATCACAGTAATAGGACAAAATGGGCAAAAGATCTACTTCCCCAGAACCAGTGAACAGAAAGTTACAAATGAAACTCCAGCCTGGAAAAGAAGATTAATGCAGGACGTCGATAAACTTCGTGGAAAAGTTGATGTCTTGGATGAGTTCCTGAAGAATAATAAATCGCGTAAAGTATTAAACAAAGTGCGAAAATAGCCACATCCGCAGGGCTGGACCTGGAATCTCCACGACATAAAGATTTGATAGTTGACCTGAAAGATCGCTTGAGACAACAAGCTAAAGCGAAAGGTGCACGCCTACGAAGATACAACGAGTTATCAAAGCGAAAACAACAAAACGCTGAATATGTGGGAGACAGAAAGAAGTTCTTCAGAAGTCTTGAAAAGCCATCCGAAATCTCCTCCAGTCTGCATGCTGACATCAGCAATGACGAATTTCGGCAATATTGGAGTTCTTTATGGTCGGAGAGTGGTCAATTTCAGAAAAATACTAGTTGGCTGAGGGACATTGAACATTATGCATCCGAAATCGTTGAGACTCTGAGGACTGATATTTTCACAGTCGAGGAAATATCCAACATTATCGAAAACACTAGTAACTGGAAGGCGCCAGGACCCGATCGACTTCAAAACTTCTGGGTTAAACAGTTTCCAGCATGTTTCCCAAGTCTGGCTAGATGTTTTTCGGAAGCGCTGGAAGACCCCTTCAAGATACCGGCTTTCCTCACTCAAGGCAATACCTGCATGCTCCACAAAAAAGAAGACCGCAACAATCCAAAAAACTACAGACCAATAACGTGTTTGTCAGTGGTGTATAAGCTGTTCACGTCGCTTGTAAATCATGCGTCATTGTGAAGCCAATAATATTCTGGAGGAAGAACAGAAAGGCTGCTCTCGAGGGTCTGCAGGATATGAACATCAACTCACTATAGACGCTCTAGTGCTAAAGCAAACCCAAGCGAGAAGGAGGAATTTGAGTCTTTGTTATATCGACTATCAGAAGGCCTTCGATACGGTGCCTCACGATTGGCTTGTGAAAGTACTGGAGATTTATAAGATCTGCCCGAGAATAAGAGCGGTGCTCCAACATCTTGTGAGTACATGGAGAACGAATATTCTGATAAATAACAGCAATGCTGGAACCGTGAAAATATCGAGGGGGATATTTTAGGAAGATGCTCTGTCGCCGATGTGGTTTTGTATGGCACTAAATCCTCTGTCTACTCTTTTGAAAAACCTTACCATAGGATAGAGACCAGCAATGAGGAATCCGCGAAAACTGTCGCCCTATTCGGCGAGACCCAAAAACATCTTCACTCGCTGATAGATATAGTGCGCTCCTTCAGCAAAGACATTGACATGTCGTTCGGTCTCGATAAATGCGCCATCGTCAACATCAGGAAGCGTAAAATGGAGAACACTCAGGAACAATTTCAGGACATCCACAGTATGTTGCCCGAAGAGACCTACAAGTATCTGGGCATTCCTCAAAATCAACGGATTGACCACACCCGTTTGAAAGCTGAGTTTACTGCGAAATATAAAAACAGGGTAACCAAAGTGCTCAACACCAAGCTGTCTGCTGAAAACCAGATGGATGCCTTGAACTCTTGGGCTACGCCTGTTCTGACCTACACTTTCGGAGTCTTGAAGTGGTCAGATGCTGATCTGAATGAGTTGGACCGACTCACCCGTCGCCTAATGACAAAGTTCCGATGTCTGCACACCAATGCATCGGTGAAAAGGCTTTATCTACCCAGAAGAGATGGCGGACGAGGTCTGTTGAACATCTATAAACTCTGCAGAACCCAGGAGAAAAACTTGAGGCAGCGACTGCTCGAGTCTGAATGAAATTGGTGACAACAGAGGATAAGGGATACACACCTCTGAACCTACAACACACAGAACTGACATTCGATATCACCACGAGAAGCGACGACATAAGTATATGGCGGGAACAAGCTCTGCACGGCAGATTTCCCAAACACCTTGAGGGGGAAAATGTCGATAAATTAGCTTCTATGTCGTGGTTGAATGCGGGACAGTTGTATCCTGAAACTGAGGGATTCCTGACGGCTATCCAAGACCGAGTCATAAGAACTCGCAACTATGAGAAGCACTGTTTGAAGCTGAACGTGGAGGACAAATGCAGGAAGTGCGGCGCAGTTGGCGAGTCTATCGAACATATAATAGCAGGTTGTCGAGTTCTTGCCGACAACGCATATCTGGGCCGACACAACCAAGTGGCAAAAATTGTTCACCAGCAGTTAGCTCTTAGACATGGTTTTTTGGATACTTGTCCGCCATACTATAAGTATCAACCTGCAGCAGTGTTGGAAACGGACACAGCGGTTCTCTATTGGGACAGACCCATAACAACAGATAGATCAGTGAACTACAATAGACCGGACCTTGTATTCATTGAGAAGGATCAGAAGTATGGGGTGATAATTGATGTGGCAGTACCATTGACCCATAACATCGGAAGAACGGAGTCGGAAAAAATAACGAAGTACGAGAACTTGGCAATAGAGCTGAAGAATATGTGGCAATTATCGAAAGTCACTATTATACCGTTGGTAATTTCGGCTGAGGGAGTCATGTCCAAATCATTTAAGAAAAACCTTCGACAGATCGAGATATCCCAGAGGATCGCGGGATATGCACAGCAGGCTGTAGCTTTGCAAACCTGTCACATCGTGCGGAAATTTCTGAACTAGTGGGAGGAACTGAAATGCTTTTTCACTGGTTCATAGAAGTATACCAGCTCGAGCTGAGACCGGGAGGCCGATGATGAAGAATAATAAGAATAATAATACCGCACGGGTGTGGTGTGGTTTCTGCCATGCCACATGGGGGGTGACGTCCCCACGGCCCGAGTTACCTGGGCCACTAAGGGTGAATGGTGGCAAACCCATGAAAATGGAGCAAACATTAAGCCTCGGAAAAGAGTCGCTGTCTGGGGAGCGCCAGGGCATGTCCGGAGCCGACGCTGGACATGACAGCATGCGATCTGTCGGTGGCAGGGTGCTGAGGAAGCGGGCCCCTGTCATTCAACAAAATACAGCTCCACCAGAACATCGGGAAGTGGAATCCCAAAACATGGCAGAAGATCAAAATGCCACTCCACCTGCTGGCTCGACCACCGTGAGGAGGACTGCCCGCAGGGGAGCTAGCAACGCACGTATCAAGTGGAGCCGCGAAATGAATATTGAAGCAATGCGAGCTTTTTATTACGTGAACAATTGCGATGACAGACCACTTCCTGGATGGAGATACTCCCTCTATACCGAGTTTACCAAAAGGCATCCGGAACTTCAGCTGACAGAAGGAAACATTGCGGATCGTAAAAATGTCATAATACGAAAAGGCTACCTGACAGGACAGGAACTATAGTCCATCCAAGAATTATTGACATCTCGGGCAGCTTTGGAAAATCGAAATTAGGTTGGTAATGCTCGTTCAGTGATATTTTGAGTTTCAGAATTCAGGTTGGTGTTGCGAATTGCGAATGACACTGGCGTTTTGTTCTGCCATAATATTCGAATAAATTTGGCAAATAATTGCGCAAGTGAAAAATCTTTGAAATGAGGCTCTTGAATAATGTGGGTACAGCTAATTAATGAAAAGCCTGCACAGAGGACGTAGAAAAAGAAATAAGAGGAGATTATTCAAAATATATGGAATGGTATGATATTGCCGACATAAAGCCTTCAATTATGAACATGAGTTCTGCCAAGATGAGGAAATAATAACAGTGGTTGTAATAGGAATATTTAAATTTTTAATATCGAATATTTTACTTCACCAATTAATAAAGTTACAATGTCATGGCAAAATTCTTCATAAGTATATTATACAGGGTGTTTGGTAATTCGACGTGAACCTTGAAAAGGGATATACTAGACGTCATTTGCAGTGAATTGCGTCGAGTGAAGCATGGTCCGAAAACCTATGGTTACGAAGATATCGCGATTTTTCAACTTTTTTGAAATTTTCTGCTTCGTTATCGAAAATAATTAATTTTGTGAAAACTACTCGACTCTAAATATTCAATGAATATTTTTTTTCAAAGCTGAGGAGATGGTCCTCATTTTTTGCTAAAAATTATTCACTAAAAATTCAGATAACCCGAGATATACAGGGTCATTAATGGCTGCACCTGTTTTCCTCATAAAATCTTGATAAAACAATTGAGAACTACTCGAAAAAAGTATTATGAACTTGGTGTACAAATTTGAGGAAAAACTTCCCTGTTTCATCAGCTTTCCAAAAAGGTACATATGTCAATAATTCCTTCATGCAATCTAAAAATATGGCCGGAAAACCAAGCAGTCAACCGACTTTTTCGAGTCATTTAGTGATCGAACCATGGCCCGCTTACGGCTTACGAATCACGCCAAGTGAAATAAAGGATAATAGGATATCTGAATGACTCGAAAAAGTCTGTTGTCTGCTTGGTTTTCCGGTCATATTTTTAGATTGCATGAAGGAATTATTGACATATGTACCTTTTTGAAAAGTTGATGAAACGGGGAAGTTTTTCCTCAAATTTGTACACCAAGTTCATAATACTTTTTTCGAGTAATTCTCAATTGTTTTATCAAGATTTTATGAGGAAAACAGGTGCAGCCATTCATGACCCTGTATATCTCGGGTTATCTGAATTTTTAGTGAATAGTTTTTCGCAAGAAATGAGGACCATCTCCACAGCTTTCAAAAAAATATTCATTGAATATTTAGAGTCGAGTAGTTTTCACAAAATTAATTATTTTCGATAACGAAGCAGAAAATTTCAAAAAAGTTGAAAAATCGCCATATCTTCGTAACCATAGATTTTCGGACCATGCTTTACTCGACGCAATTCACTGCAAATGACGTCTAGTATATCCCTTTCCAAGGTTCACGTCGAATTACCAAACACCCTGTATAGATCCATCCGTTAAGTTTTGTTTCTGTCTTGATATCTACTGAAATTTTTCGAATCCATCCAGTTTGCAGATACACGCTTCAAATTATCAACTAGATTTTTCTGGTTTAGCGAATATTCATATTGAACTTTGGAAAGGAGCACCCACGATATTTTTCGTTATCGGACCAGAATTTCCACACTGTATGCATGCTCCTATAATTGATCGTTCGAAAATGTATCAATACAAGATGAAAATAATATACTGCTGGTTAGCAGATTCACACGATGGTAATTGTAAGCGATAATTGAGGACATTTTCATGTTCAAAGTGCCTTATTTTGAATAATTATGTTTAATTTCCAGGTTATATTTATTGCTATGATGAAAGCACAGAAAATTTTTAGTGACTTTTTTGTAACTAGAAATAACGGTGCGACTGTACCTACTTCCAAGGCCTGCTTTGATGTCAATATTTCTTGGATGGACTATAGATGAGATCAAGAGAGAAATGGGCTATACAATCAATCAAGATCAGATTGTCGGAAATCATAATGAAGAACCTAACGAGCCGCTGGAGAGACCAGCAGAAACGGCAAGGGAACTGCCTGACACCCGAACTGCTCACCAAGACTGCCCACAATATCGCCAACTGTATGACATCTTCTATAGTAACCTGGCGCAATACAAATCTACTGATCCGCTCAATCGCCCATCCTTCGAAAATTGAAGTTCAACTCTACGGCCAAAAATAACATCGAGTGGCTCAACGAAATATTGACACCTTAGAACTGAATGGACGTTGGAACAAGTCCACTTATCTCTGTACTGTGCTGCCATCACAGTAATCGGACAAAACGGGCAGAAGATCTATATCCCCAGAACCAGTGAACAGAAAGTTAAAAATGAAACTCCGGCCTGGAAAAGAAGATTAATGCAGGACGTCGATAAACTTCGCGGAAAAGTTGATGTCTTGGATGAGTACTTGAAGGAGAATGAATCGCGTAAAGTATTAAACAAAGTGCGAAAAATAGCCACATCCGCAGGGCTGGACCTGAAATCTCCACGACATAGAGAGTTGATAGTTGACCTGAAAGATCGCTTGAGACAACAAGCTAAAGCGAAAGGGGCACGCCTACGAAGATACAACGAGTTATCAAAGCGAAAACAACAAAACGCTGAATATGTGAGAGACAGAAAGAAGTTCTTCAGAAGTCTTGAAAAGCCATCCGAAATCTCCCCCAATCTGCATGCTGACATCAGCAATGACGAATTCCAGCAATATTGGAGTTCCTTATGGTCGAAGAGTGGTCAATTTCAAAGAAATGCCAGCTGGCTGAGGGACATTGAACACCATGCATCCGAAATCGTTGAGATGAGGACTGATATTTCCACAGTCGAGGAAATTTCCAACGTTATCAAAAACACAAGTAACTGGAAAGCGCCAGGACCCGATCGACTTCAAAACTCCTGGATCAAACAGTTTCCAGCATGTTTCCCAAGTCTGGCTAGATGTTTTTCGGAGGCGCTAGAAGACCCCTTCAAAATACCAGCTTTCCTCACTCAAGGCAATACCTATATGCTCCACAAAAAAGGAGACCGCAACAATCCAGAAAACTACAGACCAATAACGTGTTTGTCAGTTGTGTACAAGCTGTTCACGTCGCTTGTAAATAATGCGATATATCGTCATTGTGAAGCAAATAATATTCTGGAAGAAGAACAGAAAGGCTGCTCTCGAGGATCTGCAGAATGTAAACATCAACTCACTATAGACGCTGTAGTGCTAAAGCAAGCCCAAGCGAAAAGGAGGAATTTAAGTCTTTGTTACATCGACTATCAGAAGGCCTTCGATATGGTGCCCCACGATTGGCTTGTAAAAGTACTGGAGATTTATAAGATCTGCCCGAAAATAAAAGCCGTGCTCCAACATCTTATGAGTACATGGAGAACGAATATTCTGATGAATAACATCAATGCTGGAACCATAAGAATATCGAGGGGGATATTTCATGGAGATGCCCTGTCACCGATGTGGTTTTGTATGGCACTGAATCCTCTGTCTACTCCTTTGAAAAACACTAACATAGAGTATAGACCAGCAATGAGGAATCCGCGAAAACTGTCCCATTTATTGTATATAGATGACCTGAAACTATTCGGCGAGAACCAAAAACAACTTCACTCGCTGATAGATATAGTGAGCTCTTTCAGCAAAAACATTGACATGTCTTTTGGCCTCGATAAATGCGCCATAGTCAACATCAGGAAGGGTAAAATGGAGAACACTCAGGAACAATTCCAGGACATCCACAGTATGTTGCCAGAAGAGACCTACAAGTATCTGGGTATTCCTCAAAATCAACGGATTGACCACACCCGTCTGAAGTCTGAGTTCACTGCGAAATACAAAAACAGGGTAACCAAAGTGCTCAACACCAAGCTGTCTGCTAAAAACCAGATCGATGCCTTGAACTCATGGGCTACGCCTGCTCTGACCTACACTTTCGGAGTCTTGAAGTGGTCAGATGCTGATCTGAGTGAGTTGGACTGACTCACCCGTCGACTAATGACAAAGTTCCGATGTCTGCACACCAATGCATCGGTGAAAAGGCTTTATCTACCCAGAAGAGATGGCGGACGAGGTCTGTTGAACATCTATAAACTCTGCAGAACTCATGAGAAAAACTTGAGGCAGCGACTGCTCGAGTCTGAAGATAGCCTGATGAAATTGATGACAACAGAGGATAAGGGATACACACCTCTGAACCTACAACACAGAGAACTGACATTCGATATCACCACCAGAAGCGAAGATAAAAGTATATGGCGGGAACAAGCTCTGCACGGTAGATTTCCCAAACACCTCGAAGGGGAAAATGTCGATAAATTAGCTTCCTTGTCGTGGTTGAATGCGGGACAATTGTACCCTGAAACTGAGGGATTTCTGATGGCTATCCAAGACCGAGTTATAAGAACTCGCAACTACGAGTAGCACTGTTTGAAGCTGAACGTGGAGGACAAATGTATACGAGTATTAAACATATAATCGCCGGTTGTCGAGTTATTGCCGACAACGCATATCTGGGCCGACACAACCAAGTGGCAAAAATTGTTCACCAGCAGTTAGCTCTTAGGCATGGTTTTTTGGATACTTGTCCGCCAGATTATAAGTATCAACCTGCAGCAGTGTTGGAAACGGACGCAGCGGTTCTCTATTGGGACAGGCCCATAACAACGGATAGAACAGTGGACTACAATAGACCGGACCTTGTATTCATCGAGAAGGATCAGAAGTATGGGGTGATAATTGATGTGGCAGTACCATTGACTCATAACATCGGAAGAACGGAGTCCGAAAAAATAACGAAGTACGAGAAATTGGCGATAGAGCTGAAGAATATGTGGCAATTGTCGAAGGTCACTATTGTGCCGTTGGTGATTTCGGCTGAGGGAGTTGTGTCAAAATCATTCAAGAGAAATCTTCAAAAGATCGAAATATCCCAGAGGATCGCGGGATATGCACATCAGGCTGTAGCTTTGCAAACCTGTCACATCGTGCGGAAATTCCTGAACTAGTGGGAAGAACTGAAATGTTTTTTCACTGGTTCATAGAAGTATTACCAGTTCATGCTGAGAACGGGAGACCGATGTTGAAGAATAATAAGAAAATAAAAATATAAAAAGAACATCATGAAAATGGACACCCCAACAACTTGCAGGGCTTGCCATAGGCAACAGGAAACGATGATGCATCCTTTCCGCCTGCAGAGTCCATGCTCCATCAGGGTATGTGGAGAGACATAACGCGGCTCTCCAAATTCTATACTTCGATCTGAGAGCCGCGTATGACATAGGCAAGGAACCGGTGCTACCATATGTGCCTCTGGAGATTGAAGCGGTGGTCCAGAACGAAAGAGCTCGTATATGCTGGAACTATCCTGTCTCAACAACACTACAGATCAATGCTGTTAAGCCAGACATACTTCTTCTGGACAAGGAGCTGAAGGAGTTATTTGTCGTGGAATTCTCCTCGCCCGCTGAAAATAATGTTGTGATGAAAGAAGAACAGAAGAGGCAAAAATACAAAGAACTTATGTTCGAGCTTGGAACTTTATACCCAGGTCATAAAATTAGTATGGTCGTACTGATCATAGGATGTCTCGGTGGAATGAGAGCCAACTACGTAGATGAACTGAAGATTATCCCGGCCTGTAGACCACTGGCCGAGGTATTGGCGCACAGAATGCAAAAAGCAGTGTTGCTCGGGTCACTTCATATCATCAGGTCTCATGAACTCTAGAAGCCACTTGCAGCTCATCTCTTTTGTTAAGGGACGCTACGAGGGCAGGATGAAGAACTCCTCCATTTAAGTGTGAGGGGTTTTTAGTGAGTAACCAAACAAGATCTTGGATTCTCACACTACCGAGAGTGCGGACCCTCTCGGTGCCCATAAAGGGCTTTCCCCTCACACGGACGTTAAAAAAAAATAATAATAAGGATTTATTTCCAACAGGCAGAACCCAGTTACAGGAAATCTACAAAAATAATATTGCCAAGATTTGAAGAAAGGCCTAGTCTATGGACAGAAAATGTCTTGAAGTGTTATTTACTGCAAACTGCTCGTTACGGGGGAAACTCATAGGAGGTTATTTATCACTTATAAAAAACCTTATCATGAGGCCTCTCCAGAAATCCTCAGTAGATGGATGAAGTAGTATTGAGGGAAAGTGGCTTAGACACCCAGGTGTTTTCTGCCCATAATGATCATAGCACTGGGCATGCATCTACGTCCGCACTCCGCAGTATGTCCTTACATGTAATCAGGAATACAGCAGGAGGGACACAGCGATCTAAACTTTCGCGAATTTTTATAAGACCTCGCCATGCGATATCCTTGGGAACTCTCCATGTGGTAACTTGGAGAGGAGAGCGCACCATGCGATTGACAAGGTCAATCTGTTCATGCAGGCGCTATTTGTCTATCAAATCGACTCGTATAAACAGCAAGTTTACCAAGACATCGAGAGGAGTTTTGTCGTTTTGTGGATAGATCAGTCAGTTGTGTTTATTGGTGTTACTGTGCTGTGCGAGGTTCGTTATTGTGTGAAATTTCGATGAGGATATTTGTGCTCCGAGTAAGTGTTATTTCTGCAGTTTTCTCACCTATTAGGACATATACCGTAACCATTTTTACCGCCATTCATGTTATCCGAGTAATTCAACCACCAATAACGGAATTGATCAATTTACGTTAAACGTTTCTTTACTTGGTATATTGGTGATCAGGATAATCATTCCTATTAAGAATATGGATGAGTGTAATAACTTCACAACAGATTTTACAAGAATGGTTAGCAGAATCGAATATTCCACAAATTCAAGCTAATAAATTATTGATAATTCTTAATAGGCATGGATTACAAGTTCCTGTGGAAACCATTATTGCAATTACAATAGTAATAAAAGAAAACACTTCCATGAGGATTGTGATGATTCGACACTTTCACGGGAACTGTTTGGAATCATATCTCATTTTGTTTCAAGCTGATATATGAATAGGCTTTGAAATGTTGTTGTTGAAATCCTCTTTGTTCAATTTGTGCTCCAAAAGAACTTGACATAATGTTTATTCACATTTTGATTAATGTATAAACGACTGACCTTACAGAAGTGTTACCGATTTTCTTCGCAATCTAACGATCTAACGAAAAAGCACATAAATCTACCGAAATTTGATGGAGTGAATGTATGTTCTGATATTCTAGGAAATAATGACCCTTACGATATTATTTTGAAGATTTCCTAAGCATACCATAATTTGATACATTAGTTGAGTTATACGTTTACAAATCTATATTTTTTTTTCCAGCAATTTGATGTACATGCGTTTGTTTTCAGCATATTTGCTGTTTTCAATAGGTGTTAATTTTCTGAATACCTATTTATTTTGTTAGAATACTCATTTTTTGTACGAAAGATCAGTTTTTCGAACATTAATTCTGTAAATAAATGAATCCATTTTCAATTTTGCTTCATTCGTAAAATAACCTTCTTGCCCAAAATTTCGGATAAACGGTATTTCACAAAAAATATGTGAAAAGGTATTTTTTCCGAAAATCTACCGAGTTTATCCAAAATTCTACCGAAATATACCGATTTTTTCCGAACTTGTAGGTACGGAGGGTGGCATCACTGCATAAGTGGAGGACAACAGAGGAGTCTTTTCTCAAGATTGGCTGAGAGATTGTACCCAGAGGAAGAAAGAAATGTGATGTTTTGAATAATTTTTTTTTATTTTTTTTGCAATTTGTTGATAATAAAGATTGGAGGATTTATTCGCTTGTTTTAGTATACCTTCTGTTGCAGCCGAAAATAATGAATAACTTTTAACACTGTTTGTTGTGTAGATCCATGCAATAATATAGCTAATATACAGTTTCTCATCATAGCAATAGGACAAATCAAATTTAGTTTTTGATGTTCTATTAACATTTCGCAATGCGACCTGTATATACCTGTGCAAATCGGCCTGTGTAGAAACTTCTTATACATCTCGCAATGCGACCTGTTTAAGAATATCTTATACATCTCGCAATGCGGAGGTTAATAAGAAGTTCTCAAAGTCCTCGCCGTGGGAGGTGTATGCGAAATCTCAGTGCTTGTTTGAGAATATCCACGTAGGATATCGTCAAGAGTTCTCTGGGAACTCTTTTGTGGCGGACATTTGGAGGAGATATAGAGCTCCCTGTGACCTCCCAAAGAAGTCACAAAAGGCGTCACAACTTCCTAAAAAGAAGTCGCAGGGATTTCTCTGAGATATCTTTGTGTTGCCTGGGATCTACATTGTGATCTTGAGGACGAGGCGCAAAATATAATACGAAGATCAAACGAACTTACCTGAAGTGAAGTTCGATCTTAATTATATGAAGCGCCTCGTCCGAGATGATCACACCCGCCCGAAAAAAAAATTAAAGGTGACGACAGCCATATATATTATAATTCTAATTATAATAATTATTATAATAATTAATATCTATTATTAGATGATATGAACCCAGCCCGTGATCATCTTTAAAGCCCGCAACGGACGGCGAGCGATTATATAATATATATTATAGCTACATTGACATATGTCATTTTAGTATAAAAAATATATATATATATTTTCATCCAAGCGATATATTACGATAATTTCCCATACTAAAATGACATATGTCAATGCAAAGCTATAATATATATTATATTATCGCTCGCCGTCCGTTGCGGGCTTTATAGTCACGACAAAGATTACAAAAGTGATTTAAAGAAATTTGGTACGGCTAAAAGACAGGTAGATGCATAGAGGAGACAGGACGATAAACACAGAACACAGATAAATTGGTTTAGCTTTGAAATTTGTGGTGAAAACTGGCGTAAACTAGGGGTATTACATTGTGATCATCTCGGACGAGGCGCTTCATATAATTAAGATCGAACTTCACTTCAGGTAAGTTCGTTTGATCTTCTAATTCTCTGGCCTGGTCTATGACGCCAAAAATTTTGCGATTTCGGCGAAATTCGCGATTTTCGAGAATTTTTTCGAAATACTTCCCGATATCGCAAAAAAATCTAAAAACACCACTGTGGAGCTCTGTTCTTCCCCTATCCGACGCCCCTCTTCTCGTAGCGAACGAGGGCCGCTTGATTGAAAAATAATGGATTTCTATTGATTAAAAATCTGTATCGTAATGAAAATCTGTATCGTAATGGATATCATTACGAAACGGATTATGGACATATTGTATTATTATAGTACGGGTGTAGATAAAAGATATTTACGTGGTTCCATACTGTTTAATACTTTATACTTGATATTTAATTAAAGAAACACTTATAACTTTTATATTTATTGGAATAATTCGGTTACATGAATAGACTCTAGGTTAGTCGTAATCATAATAATACATAACCTGAAAATACGCTTGGCTTCGGTATCACAGAATAGCATACATTTATAGTCATAGAATACTATCAAACACCTTCCCCTCAAAGATCAATCCTTTTAGGGGGTTTTACAAGACGTCCAAATCTTGTTTTATTACAATCCTTATTTCTAGGTTCCTTAACATCTATAACAATTTTTTGATTAACTCTAGGTTCACTACAATGTGGATCTTGTGGATCTAATGAGGAAACTATAGTATTATTATCTTGTGACATTTGATGTGGGCCTAACTCTGGCTCCAATACATATTCATCATTGTTCACTATCGTATGTGATATTTTCATTTGAGACGTGTTACGTCTTACAATCCTATCATTACATTCCTTTTTTACCCAATAAGATCTTGGTTCCTTAGCTTTTTCGAGTACAATAGCCTTTTCCCAAGTCTTATCTTGTACAGTTCTTATAACTACTTTATCTCCCTTTTTAAATTCCATGGGTTTCCTACATGCCGTTTTGTCATATTGAATTTTAAGCTTTACTTTTTGATCACATAACTTTTTGAAAATGTGATTTTGAATTTGGGGTTGCAGATTTTGGCTAGTAATCGGTAATTGGTCTTTTAACCTTCTACTTTGGAGGATTTGTGCTGGTGAAGCGTTTAAGCCAATAATGGCTGTATTGTTATAACTCATTACTAATTCTCTAAAATCTGAGTGTTCTAGGAAACTTTTTCGCAAGATCTGTTTTCCGATGCTTACAGATTTTTCCGCTAGACCATTGCTTTGGTGGTAATTTGGACTGCATGTAGTGATAACAATGTCCTTATCTCTATAATAATTTTTACATTTAGTTGAAACAAAGGGCAAATTATCAGCGACAATACAATTAGGATAACCAAATTTGGTAAATATGTTTTGAAATGCATCTATAACAGAAACAGATGTTTTATCTTTAAGTAATGACATTTCAAGCCAATGTGAAAAATAGTCTATCACAACTAAGTAAGCATTTGGTCCATATTCCAATATATCTGCACCTATTTTACTGAATCTTAATCTTGGTACTTCATGCGGTAGTAAGGGTTCTGAACGATTACTTGGGCTAAATTTCTCGCAAGTTCTACATCGTTTTATGTAAGTCATTATATCCGTAGTTAGTTCTGGCCAATAAAATATTGTTCTGGCTTTATTAATGGTCTTGTTAATCCCTATGTGACCTTTGTGAAGTAATTTAATCATTGGTTGTCTAAGCTTTTTTGGGACAATTATTTTATCATCAAGAAATGCAATACCTGCTTCTATATAAACAGAGTCTTTCATTTTATAATAAGGTTTACAATGGTCTGGAATATTTTTTTCGCTAGGCCATCCGTTATAATAATATTCGGATAATTTAATGAGAGCCTCATCATGACTAGTAGCATTTCTGAATTCTACTTTTTTTTCTTCGCTCATAGGTAAATGTTTGGAAACAGAATGTACCATTTCGATCATTTCCGGATCAAAACTTTCTAATTTTAAATAATCTCTAGATAACATATCTGCGAAATGTATGTTCTTTCCTGTAACATAGTAAACATTAAGAGAATATTTTAATAGCTTAATTCTTAATCTCTGTAATCTTACTGAGCCAATTTTACATATAGGTTTGCTCATAATTGGTATTATGGGTTTATGATCAGTTTGCACATCAACTACATATTTATATATAAAATTATGAAACTTCTGTGTGCCAAAGTAAATAGCTAGAAATTCCTTTTCCGTTTGGCTATAATTTACTTCATTATCATTCATGTTACGAGACGCACACGCAACTAATTTCAGAACATTATTCTCATATTCCTGAAACATACAACATCCTAATCCATTCTTTGATGCATCACATTGAAGAACGATTTTTTTGTTTGGGTTAAATGGAACTAGAGCCGGTGATTTACAGATAATTTCTTTCAAAATTTTGAAACATTCTTCATGCTTGGGTAGCCACTGCCAATCTACATTTGATTTTAATAATTCACAAAGAGGTTGGATATAATCGGTCATGTTAGGAATATACCGTCTCACGTAATTGAACGAGCCTAAAATTCTTTGCAATTCCACTTTATTTTGTGGAGTTTTCAATTCACAAAGTGCTTTTACTCTATCCTGATCTATTTCCATTCCCTTCTCTGAAAAAACTTGCCCCATGAATTTAACACGGTTTTTACAATATTGAAATTTGTCTTTATTGAATTTGGCTCCTACTTCTCGTGCTCTCTCTACTACTTTCTTTACTACACTATCATGCTCTTCCCTAGTGCGACCTGCAACTATCATATCATCATGACATATTAAAATATTTTCAATATCACCAAATCTCTTCTCTACTGCTTCCTCAAATAAATCTTGAGAGTTAGATAAACCATATGGTAGAACTAAATATCTAAAAATTCCAAATGGTGTGGCAAAAGCACATTTCCACGAAGATTCTTCATCTAATATCAGATGATGGTATCCCTCCGATAAATCAAATACAGTAAAAAATTTTTTATCTCTTAGATTTGAGCAGATATCTTCAATTTTATCAATAGTTCTTGGTTTACGTATAATTTGTTTATTTAAGTCTGCCGGATCTAAACATAATCTCAATTTTCCGTTATTCTTTTCCACAATTACAATACGGTTTATACTCATTTCAGGTTTAATTTCATCTATCTTCTCGATCGCTTTTATTCGTACTAACCTATCCAATTCACATTTTAAGGAATCTTTTATGGCTAATGGTATTTTACTAGGCGGGTGACTAACTGGTTCAAAATTTACTTTAGTTGTTATTTTGTGTACACCTTCGAATCTACCGGGTCCTGAAAATATATCTGAATTTTGCTTGATGAAATCTTCTCTTTCTGATCCTGTCTTGGAAACCTCAATACTACCTATTCGCTTTATCATACCTAAATTTGTACATGCCTGACCACTCAGAAGAATTTTAGATGCACCATCAACTATAACAAAGTCTTCGTAAATACTCTTGCCTTTATATTTACAGTATAAATTTACTGTACCGATTGTCTTGGCCTTAGTACCCTCAAAACCTTTAATAATGTAATTTGTATTATGTATTAAAATTTTTCTTTTTACCATGCGAATATTTTCCTTGGGAATTATGCTTATGTCTGCACCTGTATCTATTTTGACTCTAAAATTCTTATTTTCAATCTGAACTGTTTCATCCCACATTTCCTTATGCCTACAGTTAAATTTTTTACAGTTACATTTGCCTACATATCCTACAAATACATCCTGCTCATCGCTATCATTGTCAGTTTCATTTTTTTCTACACCTTTTACATTTTTAACATTACATGAAATGGCGAAATGGTTTAACATACCACATTTTCTGCATTTTTTTCCATATGCTGGACATTCACGAGCTCCATGAACTGACTGACATCTTCGACATTTGAATTGGCCATTTTCTCTCTTCTGGAATTTTCCGTGCTTGGTCTTGAAATTTCTTTGTTTATCATCCTTCTTTGCGGCGTTGATATTTACCTCGGTTTGGAATTGCAGGTTCTGTTGCTTGCTCTGCTCACTGGTTCGGCAGAATTCTATAGCCTTTTCCACGGTTAGCTTCTCGATCCTCAGTAGAGCTTCCCTGGTTACTGGATCTCGTATTCCCATGACAATTTTATCCCTCAATGCCTTATCCTCTGGGGTTTGATTCGGGTCTGTTTCGTTATAATTACATGTACGAACTAAATATTTGCATTCAGTGAGGAAGTGTTCGAACGACTCATTTTCTTTTTGGGTCCTTTTCAGAAAGTTGTATCTCTCGAAACATTCGTTCACCCTTGGGTTAACATACTTGTCGATTAGTTGTATGATACGTTCATATTTGTTGGTTTCACCCTCTGGTATCACAAAAGTTGACATAATTCGGGCGGCTTCTGTTCCAATTATATTTCTTAGGATGGATAATTTAATTCCATCATTTGCCTCATGCTGACCAGTGGCCACTAAATAATCGGTGAAGGCAGTTTTCCAGAATTTCCACTCGGTTGCTGCATTTTGACCCTGCAAGTCAAAATCCGGTGGCAATTTCACGAGTCCAGCGTACCCAGCCATTATCTTTAAACTTCTCGGAGATCTTGGTGGTTTTTGCTGATTTAACACAAGCAAGCATACGACTGCGCCATGTTTAATACTTTATACTTGATATTTAATTAAAGAAACACTTATAACTTTTATATTTATTGGAATAATTCGGTTACATGAATAGACTCTAGGTTAGTCGTAATCATAATAATACATAACCTGAAAATACGCTTGGCTTCGGTATCACAGAATAGCATACATTTATAGTCATAGAATACTATCAAACACATACTTTATCCCAACCCTGTAATAGTTATCAGCACATAAACTAAGCGTTCTAACAAGACAAGGGTGGAACATAGAGATTAAATCAGAAAGTTAAATTTTTCTTAGAATGAGCTATTATTGTGGACTTATGCTTCCAATAAATCTGAAAATGGTGAGAATGATTTGTGATCACCATTGAATTTTGTTAGCTCACGAGTTGGAAGCATGATATGTGAATGCTGATTTGTAATTGAATTGCCTACAATTACGGCTTTTGTTCCTGATTTAAGATGTTGGCGAGGACAGTTTCGATAAAATAAACCGATTCTGAAGAATCTTCCCGAATATTGAACTCGTCCTCCAAACTTCCGTCTGACTCGGTTATAAGCGATGAAATAACCGCGTAATGGTGTTTAAAAAAAATCACATCTCATACCGTCTTGAAATTTCACATTGAAAAGGGAAAGAATTGATTTTTCCGTGATGGCTTTATCATGGACACAAATTGATCGCAGAGTTGAATGTTTTTGCGTTTTCGTCATATTTGTTGAAATACAATCTGTAAAACAAACATCACAAAATTTTGATATGACAGGAGAATTCACAGCATGCAGACAAATTCTTGATATTCCGGAAAAAGCTACCTCCCTCTCGGTATATAGCCATAGAACTAGTAACATGGAAAGATAGATGAATAGAATATATATTCTCATCACTTTTATAAAGTATCCTGGTTGGCCAAGATAGGGGTTATTCAAGTTTTTTAGTTAAAACTGACGCAGAGGTTGGCCCTGGTGAAACATCGGCAATGTCAAAATAATTCTCAGAGACGTTGCGAACTTTGAGTAAATGGAGTTACTTTTTTTGAGGCCTAACTGTGACACAGGTTTCGTAGTACTACTACATTTTTTCATACTGGAGTATTTCAAGTTGTGCAAAAAGGTTTTTAAATGTCTTCTGTAGGCATATTTCTTGGGAATTTTGAGAAGAAGGGAATTCCATAGGCTCTTCTGTTCGTTCAGAAGTTTTTCTGTCGAATTATTCGAGTACTTTTACTCTTTCTTCGAATGAACTATCACAAAATAACGGACTATTCTGTCCATTATTTTTCAGTAAAATTTCAACACTCGATTCTTGATTTCCTCACAAAAAAATAGCATAACTGAATCTTTCAAATATGTTTATATACGTGGAATATTTGAAGTATTAACAGAGAAAAGGGTTTCTTCAATATTCGCCAGGTCTTTGGAATTATTGAATTCACATAATATTTCCTCAAATTCATTATTTTCTCAAAGTGAATAATCGTTTCGATGAATACGTAATTACTACGACCTCTATGTAGAGAGGGCAACGTTGCCTAGTTATCTGATAGGAAAGTGAGTATAACCTAACATTTTCAGAATACACACGGTGAAATGTGTCAGAATGTCATGGCCAACCGGGATATTTTATAGAAATTATAGGAGTATACCTGGTGTTGGCACTGATTAGATTTTGTTTTAGACTTCCTTGTCGATCGAAAATCTGTGATGGAGTCCTACTTTTCATTTCTCTCGAAAGAGGTCGCGCAATTTTTTCTTGTCGCAATAGCGCCACGACCGTGAATATTGCGGATTATTCTGGAAGTAGGAGCCGATCTACAATCTAGGGTGCCGTTTTGATCAATTTTTGGTCACGATCTTTAGTTAGGAGTCGTCACACCAGGGTTTCTATCCATCTATATCGAATGCTATTACCAGATGAAAGAGTGGGTAAACATCTTAGTTGGTGAAAACATGACTCTTTGCCAAAATATCAAGTGAATCGGATTATGACGATCAGTTTCAGTCATGAGTTGTCAATTTCCATATGTTCTCCTCATTTTTGAGATGGCAATAACTGAAGCCAAGATTGCCCATAATAAGTAATTTCTGTCTTCCTGTTCTCATATCCATAGAAACATGAAAATCTCGCTTTTTCACCAACTGATGTAACACCCATTATTTCAAGCTGATCAGCAAGGCTTATATCATTCCATTATAATGTGAGTTCTATGGGTGTAGCTTTTTCCGAAATTTCAAGAATTTCTTCTACTCAACAATAACATACGTCAAACCATAGAATTATGTGCTTTAAACACCATATTCTCACGACATATTATTATTCTGTGTGGGTGTTTGATAGCTCATAAGCCATAGAAACATCTCATTTTTCATTTTTTCCACCAACCTAGCACGAACTGGGATGTTTGGCTATATACCTGAAAATCCCAATATAGATGATCAGCCAATGAAAATTGAATCTGGGCTTCGGTAAAAAGTCAGATCTGCACATGTGCAAAAATATTGAGAATAAACATAACATATTCATTCCATCTCACATTTTTTATTATGCCGTGACATAAGCCTTTCACTTATTCATGTGAATCCGTGTATGAATGCTTCGTTTATTAGTACTGCGAACTCTTCTGATATCATGCCTTTTCAGAAGTTTTTCAATTTTGTTGGAATGAAATGGAATGCTTCCTCCTTAGAAATGATTTCGGATGGTCTACTTTCATTTTTTGTTCGGTGGCTTGATGGGTCTCCCTCGAGTTGTACACAGTGAAATAAATGTTCTTCGCCAATTCGTATGGCAGATATTCAGGCAGCGGGAAAGAGGAGACTCCCATTGTTCGTAGTTCTTGGTTTGCTAGCCATCTGCCAGCAAAAAACTCTTTGCTGCTAGTTTCCCTTTGGCCATCTGCGATGCTAGGACTTAGGCTAGCCGCACATTGAGGGCAGCGTAGCCTAGCACAGCACAGCGGAGGAACAACAGAGGAAAACTATTTATGTTTTCTGCCTGAGCGATGACCGCATATTGAGAGGAGCGTAGCCTAGCATACTTAGCATAGCATAGTGATCGGACGCATATTGTACGTAGATAGTTAGTGGTGCGTGTTTTGGTTATTTCTTCAAGAAAATTATGTATCCAGCCGCTCAGTTGAACCAACTTCTGGAATGTATTTTCGTGTAACTAAACAAGAGTTCGAGGAACTATATGAAATTATTCAAGGAACTAGGTTGTAACGCACAACAGCCTATCGAAACTGAAATAAAACTCGCAGAATGTTTAAGGTATGTATTCTTTCAGAAAAAATAGCCTGGAGGGGAAACTTCATCTTCGGAAGTTTCTGATATGTTATATGATTTTTGGGAAGCTGGACGTAGTATTTCGTAAGTCAGTTTTTGTGACTGCGCTGATGAACACTGTTCGTATGTAGAACTATTATTCGATGAAGGGCTAAGTACCGGCAAACTTGTTAGGCGATGATCTGGTTGCAGTGGCGCAGTTACTTGGGAAGAATTCATCGTCAAAGTTCGTTCTTCCCCAAGTTGAACAGCCTCAAAAATATTTCTTCTGATTCGCAATTGTGATATTTTAGACAATTTTCTGGTGTCATTATACATGGACATGAAAGACAGGTACAAGCCATCTTCGTTTTGAGTACCAGAATTTTTTTCAAAATATGACAATATTCGTTTTCTTTCTTCGTCCCTTTCTTTTCTTCGACTGGTATAATTTTCAAGTGTGTTCTGAAACACGACATCAATTTTTCTTTTTTTGCTCTTGTGCTTGGTGTTTCAGCAGTAGATCCTATATTGCCTTCAGAAGGTATGTCTTGTGATTCTTCGGCGTGGTATACTACTTCATCATCTTGCCTTTTTTCATTTGCTTCGTCTTGCATTGCAGGCGAAACAACGTTATTTTCAATAGAATTGTTTCTTTCATCCTGCGAAATATCAACATTTCCTGTTGTACTTGTATTAGACATATACGGAAGCAGATATTCCATTTGCTTTTGATAAGTCCATAACTTAATTGGTTTTGCAGCATCTCCGCTTTTTCTTTTTCCTTGGCGTCTCAATGCATCGCCAAATTTCTTTTACTTCCTGTCCTAAAAAATTTGCATAATATCAGTCAATCAGATTTGCCCCGTTTTTACAGGTATTCAGCCCCAGGAGATACATTCAGAACTATTGCCTTTTCTTATAGACTAGGGGAAAGGATAGTATCAAAAATGTTGAAAGAAATTTGTGAAATAATTTGGGAATGCTCACAACCGCAATATATGCCGAATCCCACAACAACTAATTGGATCAATATCGCAAAAGAATTTGAAGGAAAATTGCAGTTTTATAATTGCCTAGGTGCGATAGATGGTAAACATGTAACGATAAGAAAACCAGGTCGAAGTGGATCTTCATTTTTTAATAACAAGCATTACTGTTCAATCGTCCTAATGGCCACTGTAGATGCGAACTATCGGTTCACTACTATTGATGTAGGTTCAATGGGTCGTTTTAGTGGTGCAATATATTCCGCAACAGTAATTTAGGAATAAAAATGAACAATGACACCTTAGGATTACCAGTTCCCAAGCCTTTACCTGGCCAAGAAGACAATGCGCCATATGTATTTATAGAGGATGAAGCTTTCCCTTTGAAAACTAATCTGATGAGACCATTTCCAAAAGTTAAAACAACCAACAATTACAGAAATAAAGTGTTAAATTACAGGTACAACTACTTGGAATACTGGCAGCCAGATTTCGAGTATATCGAAGACCTTTTGAATGCAAATTGGAAACCGTAGATGAAATTGTCAAAGCTACATGTGTACTTCACAATTTTCTCTGCGTGCATGAATAGAAATTACACTTTCGAAGAGGATAACGATACGCAGCTGTCAGATTCGCAGTAACTTCCAATACGTCCAAACAGAATCCGAAGTTCCCACGAGGCATTCTTAATCAGAGAAAAAGAAAGAGACTGCTTCAATTCTGTACCCAGATCTGTGCCATGGCAGCAACATGCAGTCCAACGTAGGCATTTTCAATCAAATATGAAAAAATTACTTTTCATTCAAATAAAGAATATGTTGATGTCTATCCCGATTTTATTTCAGCTTCAACCTTGAGATCACTGAATTTGAATATAATTCAGATATAATAACCCGAGATATACAGGGTTATAAATGGCTGCACCTGTTTTCCTCATAAAATCTTGATAAAACAATTGAGAATTACTCGAAAAAAGTATTATGAACTTGGTGTACAAATGCAAGGAAAAACTTCCCTGTTTCATTAGCTTTCCAAAAAGGTACATATGTCAATAATTCCTTCATGCAATCAAAAAATATGGCCGGAAAACCAAGCAGACAACAGACTTTTTCGAGTCATTCAGATATCCTATTATCCTTTATTTCACTCGGCGTGATTCGTAAGCCGTAAGCGGGCCATGGTTCGATCACTAAATGACTCGAAAAAGTCTGTTGTCTGCTTGGTTTTCCGGCCATATTTGTTAATTGCATAAAGGAATTATTGACATATGTACCTTTTTGGAAAGCTGATGAAACAGGGAAGTTTTTCTTGACATTTTTACACCAAGTTCATAATACTTTTTTCAAGTAATTCTCAATTGTTTCATCAAGATTCAATGAGGAAAACAGGTGCAGCCATTTATGACCCTGTATATCTCAGGCTATCGGAATTTTTAGTGAATACTTTTTCGCAAGAAATGAGGACCATCTCCTCAGCTTTGAAAAAATATTCATTGGATATTTAGAGTCGAGTGGTTTTCACAAAATCAATTGTTTTCTATAACGAAGCAAAAAATTTCAAAAAAGTTGAAAAATCGCGATATCTCCGTAACCATAGACTTTCGGACCAGGCTTTACTCGACGCAATTCACTGCAAATGACGTCTAGTATATACATACCTTTTCAAGGTTCACGTCGAATTACCGAACACCCTGTATAAGTAAATTTATTTTCGCATATACAAATGGAACAAACGACACATTTGGATGTAAAAAGTAGGTATATTTACCACTAGAATAATTTAATCTCTTGCTGATCTCTTCCCATATTTCGTCTTTTTATTTCGTTCGCATATAGTCATTGTGACTTGTATCAGTTGTATCGTAAAACACCTTATATTCACGCACCATTTCGATAAGCAAATCCATCCTCTCGAAATTCACCCGCTCCATCCGTAGCCACTCTGCAGAGGAAACTGTGCGCGCTCCACAACTAACGTAGGCCAGACAGAGTACTCTGTTACTACGTCGCGTAGGCCTATGCTCTGCTAGGTCCAATATGCGGCGTTCTATTCAATTCCTAAGCTAGGCTAGGTTCGGCTGTGCTGTGCTGGGCATGCGGCTATGAATAATGCATGGGATCCAGTAACATCTGCAGTTCGGAGCGGTCATTCGTCGGGGTATAACCTCCGACCGAGAGTCTCTGAAGATGCCTACCACAGTTGTAGGTGAAACGTTAGGAGAAATTCCTATTGGACCACTACTATAAAACCCGGAAGACAGTTTATGACGTTTCAATGACTTCGATAACTCCTGTAGTTTTTGACTTATATCTATTGTGGCGACATAGATGCATAGAAATACCTGGTGTTGGCACTGATTAGATTTTGTTTAAGACTTTCTTGTCGATCGAAAACGTGATATTTTGTACAGCTTTTCATTTCTCCCGAAAGGGGTCGCGTTTTTTGTCGTTGCCGCAGTAGCGCCACGACCGATAAATATTGCGGATTTATTCCGGAACTAGTCCAAAATCTGAAATCTAGGATACCGTTTTGATCTACAAATTTTGGTCACGATTTTTAGTAGGGAGTCGTTACACCAGGTGTTCTATGCATCTATGTGGCGACAAAAGCGATTCGACAAAGTGTCTGTGCCGAACCAAGTTTGTCACCCCCATAATTCATAGGATATCTGCACATTGTAACAATGGCATTCTTGGACTTGACCCTCAACTTTCTCTACCGTCAAGGAAATTCCCAAATTGCATTAACCCTAAACCTTCAAAGTATATCGGTCACTTTCAGGTACAAGAGGGACTAGAAAGTTTTGGGAAGCGCAAGCCCACGGAACCCATTGAGCTGGTCTAAATACCACAGCAATAGGTAAAACCAGACGGTTGTTAGTTGAGAGCTAGAATAGGTCTCCACAAAAATAAGGTTACGTCCACGTACACAAGTGTTTCAATGTTTCCCGTAAACGCATCACCTCAAACTGGTGACCCCGACGTGATCGGGCATAGGGAAATAACAGCTCAACTTTCGTCCCCACATACGATGTCTGGATCAACCTTCGAGACAATTTCGGCTGCAAGCACACTCACGGTGTACAACCGTCCCTCGCTGGAGATGGCACATGTCCATCCCAGTGACGGCCAACCACAAACACCTCTTGCAGCCCTCTCGGGTCTCCAGGCATCGTCCACTGTATCATGACCAGTTGTCCTGTTCACTGGGGGAGAGTCATGTGGCGACTTGCCACCGGCGTGCAGAAGTCTGCGACCGCGCTTCACACTCGCGCCCTCCTCCTAGGCAGCGTGGGTTACTGCGGTACCATATTCTTTATTGACCGACCAGGTCTACTACCCAGTACCCACGCTCGTCTCTAGCAGGGCAGCTGTAACATCTACGTCATTGGCAGCCCTCGCTTACATTAGCCAATCTGATGAGTCCATCGTAAGCGAGGCTGGGACGAAACGTAGCCCCATCCGGATTCACAATTAAAAGCAACACGCTTCACTATACTTGGTATTTCCACCCCTTGCGTTAATTACAGCTCGGCAACGACGGTTCATACTCAAAATGAGTGATCTTGAAATGTTCTGATCTAATCCTTCCCAGATTTCTCCGAGTTGGACTCCTAAGTCATTAAGAGTAGCTGGATGTTTTTCTGAACTTCTCAGCCTTCTATTGAGGTTGTCCCAAACCTGCTCAATCGGATTGAGATCTGGACTTCTTGCTGGCCATTCCATTCGAGAGACTTCAACCTCTTCAAGGTACTCCTGAACGATGCGCGCACGATGGGGTCTGGCATTATCGTCCATAAAAATGAAATTTTCACCGATGTATGGGGCAAATGGCACTACATGCTCTTCAAGAATGTTCCTTATATACTTATTAGCATTCATAGCTCCATTATCAACGACCACTAGGTCTGTGCGAGCAGTCAAAGATATTCCACCCCATACCATAATCGATCCTCCCCCGAAACCAGTAGGTAGTATTCAGGAAATTGCACTGAGCATATCTTTCATGTGGACGTCTGTATACAAGGGAACGTCGATCACAATGGTAGACGCAGAATCTAGACTCATCTGTGAAGAGAACTCTTTCCCAATCGGCCTCTTCCCAATGGATATGCTCTCTCGCAAAATCCAAACGCGCCCTTCGATGGGCTGGGGTATGAGCTGGGCTTCTTACCGCGACACGAGGCCTTAAATCATATTCTCTGAGGCGATATTTTTTATTGTCTGAGTGCTAATTTGCACCTCATGAGTTTGCTGTTTGCTCAAGCTGATTTTGAAGGAGGCGAGCGGTTGCAAACCGTTGTCTCAACCAAGAAACTCTCAAGTAACGTTCTTGAATGGCAGTTGTTACCCGTGGTCTACCCTGTCCTGGTCTTCGGATATTCATACCTGTCTCCCTGAATCGCTGCAACATTCTGGACACACTTGTATGGGAAACTCCAAACCTTTCTGCTATTCTTGTGTATGTCGACCCTTCTTCTCGCAAAACTACCGCTTGGGCACATTCCTCTTGGGTCAAATTGCGTGTTTCGCGTTGCATAGCGATCGAGTGAAGAGAATCAAACGAAAGAAAAACTATTGATCACTAGAATTGATCGAGAACAACTGATTTTAGAATGGAGCCAATACATTCAAAATCTGATAATATCATCTTTTTTTATTCCTGCTGGGAGAAAACATCTGTATTGGAGAAAATCGTTGAAAGTGGATATCATATAATAATAATATAATAATAATAATACGAGTATATATTCACCACCAAAAAAGTTTACAAACTCTTATTTTCATATCTCAAATAAAATATAAATCAAATTTGAGGAGCGTGATCGGGCCTAAATTATTGAATTTGTGTGCCGTGATCACACTCTTACTGAAAAATAAAATAACAGACGCGCCAGAGCAACACAGTTATTGGGATGGTAGTCCGGAGAACCGATGATACATCTACAACACACATGGAGCCTGTGACACAAGGACAAGTAACAGTACAATTCAGTTAAAAAACTCAAGTGATAACAGGAAAAGTAACAGCACAATTTAGCGGGAAAACACATAGATGAACTTTTCTTTATTTTTCTCGATATAAGACCTTATCAACCTTCCATTCCCACCCGACATCACCAACGTCTTCAAAGAGCTTGGCAGAACGTTGTAGATTTTGGGCAAAATGTTCGTAGCAAACCTAGTGCAGAAGGAATTAGTTACCCTAGGCACACATAAATGTTCATTAACATTAGTTCTTGTAGGATAGCCATGTGAAACAACAGGAAAACAACTGCTTATCTTCGGTAAATAAGTCAAACAAGAGAGAACATATAGATTTCTGATATTTAGGATGTTAATAAGCTCTTCATATAGTTTCGACGAAGGATGTCTACGTGGTTTATTCGACAATACCTTCAGAATACCATTTTGACATGTTGATAAAATGCTTAAGTTCGATTCATATAGTCCACCCCAAGCAACAATGCCATATCTCAATATGGACTCAACCAACGATTTATATAATATAATTATTAGCCTTCTGCTCAATATCTCTCTGAGCTGAAAAAACTTGTACAGCATCTTTCGAACCTTCGAGGCTAGATACACTGTATGTTCACTCCACCTCAGATTATGATCCATAATTATTCCCAGGTATTTTACCCTGCTAGTTCTCTCTATTTTTTTACAGTCACAGTCTATTTTATTCCTGCATATGGACGCATGAATAGACAGATACTCAACGCCAGGTTGACCAGCTCTAGTTGGTGATGATGTCATGAAATTTGTCTTCTGAAAATTAAGATCCAGCTTACTCATTCCTAGCCACCGACACACCGCTCCCAATCCAAGTTCTGCCCGACTATACACCTCACTCCATGTATCAGCCGAGAACAGAAGGGCCTTATCGTCGGCATGTGATATCACATTACAGTCGGGTATTATGCGTCCAATTTGATTTATGTAGACTAGGAACAGTAAAGGACCCAACACCGTCCCCTGAGGCACACCCGATGTAATAGTAGCATAGTCGCTGATCGTGTTATTTATTTTCACTTTTTGCCGCCGACTCGTCAAGTAATTTCTCAAAAGTAGTAATGGATCCCCTCGTATACCCAACCTTTCCAATCTATCGAAGAGAATGCTGTGATCAACTGTGTCAAACGCTTTACGTATGTCCAAAAAGACTACTAAATCTTTCTTATTTTCGGAATTATGCGCATACACATCTTTTACCAGTTGGAATATTGCATCTTCCGTAGATCTATTTTTCCGAAAACCAAATTGATTGCTGAACAAAATATTATGACTTTCTAAAAAACTTTCCAGTCGCTGTTTCAGACACTTTTCAAAAATTTTTGCAAAATTACTTATCACAGATATTGGTCTATAGTTCGTCAATTGACTTCGATCACCGGTTTCGAATATTGGTGTTACAATTGAGATTTTCCACGCATCTGGTATTATACTTGAATCAATACATCTGTTATATATACATGTCAGTGGCTTAATTAAGAAAGTGTGATATTTTTGAATTAAATTTGACGCGATTCCATCCTCGCCAGATGCAGAGAATGCTTTTAGAGATTTGATGTGTACGCACAATTATCCTCTGTTATAGGACTCAAGAATATCGAATTGTTATATTTGGTCGATTGTTGATCAAAAGTTGGTTGTCCCGAATCCTCATCTACCCCAGCCTGAGTTGTCCTATGTATGTTCACAAAGTAATCATTAAAAACTCTAGCAACATCCCCATCATCATCGTAATGCTCATTTTCCCGAATAATATTATATTTCCTAGGACCACCCTTGTTTCTATTAGAATCAGTTATTGAATTGATAGTCTGCCAAAGTTTTTTATAGTCTTTTTTATAATCCGAAATTTTATTGATATAGTATTCGTTTTTAGTTGATTTTATTAGTTTATGCAGAATATTCCTATATTTTTTATATTCGCTCGCTAACTCTACAGAGTAATTTTAAATTAACTGTTTTTTCAATTTATCTCTATATTCGATCGATTTTACAATACCCTGTGTAACCCATGGCTTTCTCTTCCTACTTTTGCTGTTTACAAGCTTTTGAACTGTACATTGGTTTACAATTGACAATAGTTTACCGATAAAAACCTGATAAATGTCTTCAACAGATTCATCTGCATCATACACCCCCTGCCATGACTCAGTTTTCAGTTTTTCAAGTAGTTTAGCATGATCAATTTCCTTCTTAATCAGTGTTTCTTTTATATTATTAAGTATTTTTTTCTTCATCACACTCAAACCGATGCAGTAGTGATCAGTGATTGAGCTCCGGATGACAAAAGGTTTAATGTCTTCTCTATTTGAATCTAAATCTGGTGTTTTAATGAATAAATGGTCAATTACCGTGGATGAAATTTCAGTTTCCCTGGTTGGTTCATTAATGCATGAAAATAAACCATATTCAGACATAACATTCAAGTAGGTATTAACTTCGAAATTATTTTGATCATTTATATTTATATTCATATCACCTACAAATATCTCAGTTTTCAGTAATTCTAGATCGAAAAAATAGCTATGCAAATCCTCCAAGAAATTTCGGAGGTCAGAATTTGGTGATCTATAACAAGCTGACAGGCCATATGCTTCACCATTTATTTCCAAAATACATCTCAAAATATTAGTTTCTAGAGTTATATAATTTCTACATTTAGCATTCATTGTATCCCTCACATATAAGATTAGTCCATCATTTTTACTTCTCAAAGATTCATTATAAAAACTGTTAAAGCCCCTTATTTTGTAATTATCTAAGTTATCCACTTTGAAGGTTTCAGACAACACAACATCAACATTATCTAATTCTATCTGATCCAAATACACCACCAATTTTTACTTTACCCTCTGAATTTCATCAAAAATCTCGGTATCCAGACCACCATACCCATCCACCTCATCGAAATAATCCAGTGACATATTCACCTATGACAAATGTACTCGATCAAATCAACAAACTCCGTAACATGAAATTAAACAAAATTCGATAAGAGAAAAAGAAATAACTAGAATTATTACTAACAAAAATTACAATTCTATAAGAAATGACACAAATATTGTTTTCGATTTTTATTCAGGCAAAAGTAGCTGCAGATCCTCAATGTTTTTAATCTTCCTGATTCCCCTGTCCATTCTCAAAAATATATCATCGAAATGGGTAAAAACCAACTTCCTATCATATGTCTTGGTAACTTCCTTATAAATGTGAATTTGTTTCCTTTGTAAGTCCTCAGAAACTCCAATCCCAGTTCCCTTCAGTGATTTGCAATTTTTCAAAGCCATGATTTTATGCTGATATTTCTCAAACTTGACAATGATTGGTCTAGTTCTGTCTTTTTTTTCGCCTATTCTGTAGGCCTTGATTATATCTTCCTTCCTTATATTAAGTTTCATTTTAGCATTAAATAAATTAATAATCCTCTCTGGCACTTTCTCTCCAGTCTCCTCGTTCAAATTGTAAACACAGATGTTATTTCTTTTGCCAGCCTGTTGTAAATTATCGATTCGATTTTCCAATTGATGGATTAATATTTCTTGTTTATTTATGGTGTCCTGTTGTAAATTATCGATTCGATTTTCCAATTGATGGATTAATATTTCTTGTTTATTTATGCTGTCCTGTTGTAAATTATCGATTCGATTTTCCAATTGTTGGATGGATGTTTCCTGTTTATTTATGGTGTCCTGTAAGGCTTTGAAACTTATCTGTGAACTTCGACAACAATTTATCTATAAATTCGTCGTCATTGAGAAGTTCTTTCAATACTTCTTTCATGGTTGTTTTCATATCACCGGTGATTCTTGGACCCATTTTTATGAATCAGAAATAATATGAATTGATAATGTAACTTATTTTCAAGTCTTTCTACTCAGTTTCTAGGTTATACGTTTTGAAGTACGGAGCGTAAATAAACACAACTACTCGTGACGCGCCATATGCGATGAATGATTCTGATAAAAATGCATAATTCTGATAAAAATAATTATCATTGAGAACACCTTCAGTTGTAGAATAAATTTGAGATTTCCATAATGTGCGGTAATTTTTTTGCGCAGTGTATTTGACAATAAATGAAGTAAAATGAATGGTGATTACAATGATGGAAAAAAATTATATGCATTGCATTTGAAAAAATGAAGAAAAATCGAACTCAGACCGTTACTCGTGTATCGTCCGCTGCGGCACTAGTGGGACACCCTGTAGAATAGCTCGAACTTTCAATCGCAATTAACGTAGACGTTTTGACCTAACACCAACTAATATAGATTTTTCTAAATTTCACTGTGAGTATTTATGCAGATCATTTATTGAGGAATTATGCTATTATACGGCGACAGTTATTTATAGGAAGATAATTAACGCCATGCACACAAATTTCTTAAAATTCCGGAAAAAGTTAGACCTCGAACAGGATTCGAACCTGCGCCAGTTTTTTGTTGGGCAATGTTCGCAAATCAACGTTGATATGTGAGAGAGACGGGAGAGCATAGAGAGATGCATCATTTGCCAGGGAATCCACTCATCCTTCATCTCACCTCATCGACAATTTTCAGATTTCAGTGGGACCGGACCAAGGGCGGATATAGCTCTTTTTCTTGGGAGGGGTAATAACGATTGAAAACCAATAAATCAGGTACACAATGTATGAAATATTTTATATGCACCACCTTTTTCTCAGGTCTTCGATACTCATTACCCGTTAAATACTCGTTACCCCTTAAACAATGCCACTGGTGACCACTTTCAGTATTCTCTAATAAACGGTTGGCAACTGTTGCTATCATAACAACTTTCCGTGAAGATAGACGTGGCACATCGCAGAATAGTTCGAATGCACTGGTCATAGATCTGAAATTATATCTTTGGTGCGGATATATGGCGGAAAATAGGTATATAACCAAAGAGGAGTCTTTGATATAACCTCTAAATGTTTAATTTTTCGGCACTGCACTAAATATTTCGATCAGGATTGGGTTATATTTCTTTAACGTGTTGATTTATTCTATTTTATTACTTGGGTTTGTTTAAATATACACCCAGAGCAGTGGCGCACCCAAAGACCCAAAAATACCAACATTTTCAATTTTTCCCAGTTCATTATCAAACAGTCTTCTTTTGGTTGATTCTAAACTCTGTCATTTTCAAAATATTCCATATTCACTTCCCCAATACACAAGAGACGGTTGTCTGAGTATGGCCATTATTCTGAAATGGAGAGCTGAAAATGCATTCTTGCAATGTCCCTTACCCTACCTTCGGGTAATACGTTGCAGGAATGCATTCTCAGCATAATGAAGCTCCACCCCCTTTCAGAGTAATGATCAGGCAGTTTTTAGATCAGAACTTTCGAAATACATATGTGGATTGGCAGAGGTGGACCGCATGCCTGGCCCACAAGATTACCAGATTTCAATCCTGTTGATTATTTCATTTGGGGTTATTTGAAATGTTCAGTAGGTATATTCATCTGAAATAGAAAGTGAGGAGATCCTCAATCAACGTATCGAAGTCGCTTGCAATAAAACGACTACGATTCTTCTGAGAATTAGAGGAATTCCAATATTCAATTGGATCTTTCCCTGAAGCTTTCTTTGAGAAAAATGACGTGCGGGACAATGAAATCTACTGAACCTCATTAAAAATTCTGCTCTCTTCAAATATTTCAATAGAATCCCAAAATTTCAATATACAAGGTGTTGAGTCTCAGCTTGGAAGAACGAAGAAGTTCCATATTTCTCAAATACGGATCTGGAATTTTTGGGAAATTCAAAAGTAAATCGATCGATATATGGAAGTGGATCATACGTTCCAATTATCAAACGACTATACTGCTTGGTTCAAAAGTTATGAGAAATTTGAATTTTTGGCGAATACATAAACCATCCTCTATCTCGGTTATGGAATTGATTAGACCTATCATATATCGTTTTTTTGGACTCGTCTAGGGTAGCTCTAGCTCATGTTACCGTATGTTCATTCACCAATGAAACTCCCTGCATATAGCAACAAAAATTCTTCAGTTCTGTTCAGCCCCCTCCCCCCATAACAACATCCTGGGTGCGTCACTGACCCAGAGTTAGCAATAAAACTTACAAATTTCCAATAGCATTTTATTATGTGAATTCAAAAAATAATTAGAATAATTGAAAAATAAGATTATGTAGCGGACGAAATCCTCCTGAATACGTCTCTGGACTCTCTGATTCCGCGTACAGAAATTCTAGAAGCCCCCAGAGACCATCTGGATTATTCTCGAGACAGGGCCGTATGGATATATAAAGATGCGCATGTTGCAGAGCAGTTAGTTACTTCCTGAGTGAAGCCGAATCGAATTGCGAATAGCGAATTCCAAGTAGTGAATATAAATGAGTCAGTGTGTAAATAAATCAGTATTAGTTATTGTACATAAATTAGTGTGATAAGTTAGTGGTATTGGAAATAAATTAGACATTCAATTCAGCAGACGATTTGTTTAAACCCCGAGAACGTTACATTGGTGTCAGGTGTGGGGTAAATTGAAGAATTGAACTGCTGTGCTAATTGAATTGTGGACTTCATTGTGGAACTTTTGAATGCCGACAACAAGATCGCAAAAGGAGAAAATGGACCTGGCGAGTATGGAATTTTTCAAGCAAGCCTTTGAACAAATGAGCTTGAAAATGGAAGAAACTTCTAGAGAAATGAGCTTGAAAATGGAAGAAAATTCTCGAGAAATGAGCTCGAAATTAGAAGAAAAAATGGATAAAATGGAAAATAAGGTGGAAGAAAAATCTCGAGAAATGAGCTTGAAAATGGAAGAAAATTCTCGAGAAATAAGTTCAAAAATGAACAATTGTAATGAATTGGTGAGTCAAATCGCAAGTGCATTGGATGACAAAATGGAAACTATCAAGGAAGTAATAATAGATGAAGTTAATGGAAAATTTGATGAGGTTGACGAAAAAATTGAAGAATTCAATGAAAAATTTGATAAAGTTGACGAAAAATTCGAAGACATATCAGAAATAATTGAACCTCATGCCAAGTTGATAGAGTCCCTGAAGAGAACATCACATGGAAAAAAAACTCTAGCCTCACCATCCAATAACTTCGTGAAATCGGAATAAAACACAGAAAGTAGTAAAATGAAGATTAAACCTCCAACTTTTGATGGCAAACACCTTGGTGCACGTACCAGAAGCAATTTGAAGCAGCAGCGAATGCCAATGGTTGGGGAGCGGAAGAGAAAGCGACAGCTTTGATTGTTGCAGGGGAGATGCATTGAATATACTTCAGATTGTTCCTGCAAGCCTACAAGGTAATTACGAGGCTTTGACAACTAAACTCCAAATGGGATATGGTGATGCACACCTCCAACAAGTGTATCACGCACAGATCAAGAGTCGCCAGCAGAGGAGTGTAGAAACGTTGCAGGAATTTGAAGCCGATATAGCAAGGTTGGTGAGACTGGCATATCCTAAAGCACTGGATAGCTTCCTGGAACAGCTCTCTATCCAGACCTTTGTTGATGGTCTGAGGGATATGGAAACCCAACAGACACTACGATTGTCCCGACCCAAGACTCTGGATGACGCTCTGGCCTTTGCATTAGAGTTTGAAGCTGCCAAACAAGCTTCGCACAGGGGACACAGCAAGGTGAGGCGCACTGTGGATGATTCCTCGGTCAGCGATGAAATCATAGAAGAGGTACTACGTCGAGTTCGTTAAGAGCGACGGAATAGAGGACTAAGATCAAGATGCTGGAATTGCGGCGGAGAAGGACATATTCGGCGCTACTGTAAAGAGCCAGCTAAACGTCAGGAACAGGAAAACTAAAACGGGTTGGTGAGAAGGGGCATAAACCGACCCTCCATGACAATGCCCCAGAAGTCATAATTCAGACCATCCCTTCAAGTATTTATGTCGACGGTAAAGTTGATGGGCGGTCGGTTAAAATGTTAGTCGACACAGGCGCAACCCGGACCATAGTAAAGCCGGGAATAGTTGAAAGGAATGGAAAAATCCGTCAAACAATGGTCCGTTTACGAACAACTACTGGAGAGGACGTAGCAACACATGGAAAGAAAAGGATCGTCCTGAGCATTGGAGACATAACTCTCGAACATGAGGTGCTGGTAGCAGATATCATGGAGGAAGTCATCTTGGGAATGGATGTCATCAAAGGTTATGGCTTCCAGATGGATATGAGAAACGATGTCTTGAGAATTGGAAGTCTGGAAATTCCATTCTCGGGATGTGAAGGTGCATCAATTCGAGTCCTGCTCAGCGAAGATGTTGACCTAGGTGGCCAGGCAGAAACAATAGTGAAGGGGTACTTAGACAGAAACCTTCGGGATAGCGGTATAAGACTCATCGAACCAGCTAGTGAAAATAACCTAGGAAAAGGATTGCTACTCGGAAAAACCTTAGTGAGAGGCGGAAAGGAAGTTCCTGTAAGGATATCGAATACCAACATGTACCCGATGACATTAAAGAAGGACACGATTCTGGGCGAAAGCTGCTCCGTGCTTTGAGTGACAGGAGACATTCGGGATGAACAGAACAAGGTTACCAGAAGGGGGAAGTGTTCGCAAAAATTACTTGAGATACTGACTTCTTCCTACATAGACCTTGAACCAGAACACATAAGCGAGGTGAAGAAATTGATAAGTGAATACAGCGACGTTTTTGCTACGGATGATACTCGAATGGGAAGAACAAATGTTGTGAGACATTCAATCAACACTGATAAATCCGGTCCCATTCGCCAACACCCACGAAGACTTCCGATAGCAAAGAGGGAAGAAGCAGAAAATATTATCAAGGACATGCACCAACAAGGAATAATAGAGCCATCAGATAGTCCTTGGTCATCACCTGTGGTTCTGATGAAAAAGAAAGATGGCAGCACCAGATTTTGTGTCGATTACCGTCGTCTGAACGAAGTCACTAAGAAGGATTGTTACCCCATTCCAAGGATTGGTGACACTTTGGACACTCTTTCTGGCTCAAGACGGTTCTCCACACTGGACTTGAAGAGCGGGTATTGGCAGGTGGAACTAGATCCCAAGGATAAAGAGAAAACAGTTTTCACCATTGGGACAGGACTGTGGCAGTTCACAGTAATGCCATTTGGTCTATGTAACGCACCTGCGACCTTGCACTTGCACTTCTTTAAATATCTGTACGGCCGAGAATTCCTTCTCAGGACTGACCACGCCGCTCTGAAGTGGCTACTACAATTCAAGAATCCAGAGGGTCAGGTTGCCAGATGGATAGAAAGATTGCAGGAATATAATTTTACTGTCGAACATCGTGCAGGAAGAACTCATGGTAACGCTGACGCATTATATAGGAGACCATGTCCGTCAGATTGCAAGCACTGCAATAAAGTAGAAGAGAAAGAATTCTGTTTGAGAACGACCATCGTGGATACGGACTGGATGCCAGAATCCCTGAAGCGAGATCTAGAAAGTAACCCAGAATTGAAGATGCTGTTGTATTGGAAGATAAGCGGGCAGAGACCAAGATGGGAGGAAGTGAGTCATCTGAATCCTAGGGTCAAGCCTACTGGGCACAGTGGGATTCTATCATTTTGGAGGATAGATTGCTGAAGAGGTCCATCGAAAATGACGAAGGTACCGCAGCAAGGAAACAGCTGATAATTCCCAGGAGTCGAGTGAGAGAGGTTTTAGAGAAGTTACATGACGGAACTTCCGGTGGCCATTTCGGTATCAAAAAAACGCTAGAAAAGGTCAGAGAGCGTTATTACTGGGTCAACTGCAAAGAAGATGTTAAAGACTGGTGCCGGAAATGCAGATTATGTGCTTCATCGAATGGCCCGAGGGGAAATCGTAGAGCTCCAATGAAGCAGTATAACGTGGGCTGTCCTTTGGAACGAGTTGTCATCGATATTGCAGGTCCATTCCCCGAAACCGAAGATGGAAATAAGCACATACTGGTTGCGATGGATTATTTCACCAAATGGGTTGAAGGTTATCCTATTCCAAATCAAGAGGCCTCGACAGTGGCGGATGCTCTGATTAAGGAGATGTTTAGCCGGTTTGGTGTGCCTCTCGAACTTCATTCGGATCAAGGACGAAACTTCGAGTCTAGCTTGTTCCAGAATGTATGCCAATTACTCGGAATCAAAAAGACAAGGACAACTGCGCTTCACCCACAGTCAGATGGCATGGTCGAAAGAAATAATAGAACTGTGGGAAAATATCTGACTAAAGTGGTCTCTGATCACCAAAGAGACTGGGACAGGTATCTCCATCTGTTCACTATGGCCTACAGATCGTCAGTGCAAGAATCGACTGGAGAGACACCAGCCTGTATTATGTTCGACCGAGAAATAAGGTTGCCTTGTGACCTGGAGTTTGGATGCAAGCCTGGAGGGGAGGTAGCTGATGAGGACTACGCGAGCCTCTTGAAGGGTAGGCTACATTACATCCATGAGAAGGTCAGACAGAACCTCCAAATAGCGAGTGACCGATGAAGACTCGGTATGACAGCAAAGCTGCAGAAGGTGGTTTCAATGTGGGAGACTTAGTATGGCTGTACAACCCCCAGAGGAAGAGAGGTTTATCACCTAAGCTGCAGAAGGATTGGAAAGGGCCATACAGAGTAGTAAATCGAATCAACGATGTAGTGTACCGTATCCAGAAACTACCCAGAGGCAAGAAACGTGTGGTCCATATAAATCGTTTAGGCAAATATGAGGCAGACTACGAAGAACATGACGAAACCCATCTGAGAATAATGACTTGTCAGAAAGCGGAGCATGAGGAGATGAGTTTCGACTTATTCATGGCAAACTACGGTGGAACCGGAAAGGCAAGATTCGGAGTCACCATCGAGCAACAGCAAGACCTCTTCTCTGTATCTGAAGATTATTCACTAGCCCATTGTGTCTCGGAAGACCTGCGTATGTCCAGAGGAATAGCATTCGTCTTCCGGAAGAAATTTGGCCGTGTACCAGAACTCCTGAAACAACATCCTCGTACTGGGAAAACGCTGAGGTTGGCTGATGGCCAGCGTTACCTCTTCTACCTGGTAACCAAGAGATTCTCCGACAACAAACCCAGCTACAAAAGTATGTGGGACATCCTGTTGCAGCTGAGGGACGAGCTCAGCAAGTTGAAGGTGAAAAAGCTTGCTGTGCCAAAGTTGGGTTGTGGTCTAGATCAGCTCTGGAGAATCGTTCGAAGTATGCTTGAGGTCATTTTCCATAGATCGGGATATACGCCGAAGAAGAAGACAGTGCTATTTCGGACGACAGGTGTACTGCAGAAAATGAGACGCGTGTAGATTCAGCCACACCATCCAGGCTGTTCGGGGTCCGAACGTCTTAAGGAGGGGGCAGTGTAGCGGACTAAATCCTCCTGAATACGTCTCTGAACTCCCTGATTCCGCGTACAGAAATTCTAGAAGGCTCCAGGGACCATCTGGATTATTCTCGAGACAGGGCCGTATGGATATATAAAGACGCGCATGTTGCAGAGCAGTTAGTTACTTCCTGAGTGAAGCCGAATCGAATTGCGAATAGCGAATTCCAAGTGGTGAATATAAATAAGTCAGTGTGTAAATAAATCAGTATTAGTTATTGTACATAAATTAGTGTGATAAGTTAGTGGTATTGGAAATAAATTAGACATTCAATTCAGCAGGCATTGTTTAAACCCCGAGAACGTTACAATTACATTTGTTACTATGTTGAATAAGATGATTTCTTATTATGATATATGACATGTACAGGAGATAGCCAGAATCTCCTAAATGCCGTATTTTTATCTTCAAAATATTTTTGCTTCATATTTTCTATGATAAAGGACATTTGCCATATAGCAGCATCTTGAGTTGACCCTGGGTAACGAGTATTTATTGAAGTTTTACTTATACTAGTATACCCCTTTCGGTTATAATAAACAGCCCCAGGGAGAATTTCATTCTTCTCTGGAAGATTAATGATTGCAATATGAGTAATGTCTATGCATCCTACAACAGCACCACACATGCCTTTGTAATAATTCCTGAATTTGTACCACCCTGTATACAAGTTATTTCCTCTCTTCAGAGATTATTTTAATGGTAAGCTCAAGTCGGTGCATTTGGGGGTGGGTCGAGTTTGCCCGGAATCTGTTACTATGCAAGTGACAAAAAAAATTAAAGAAATTGAATTTAAATCCTGAAAATATAATGTTGGCAATCTGAAGGTTAGGGATCTCACTAAAAAAAACTGCTTCCACCACACTTCAAGGCCTTTTATTATCACAAACGTATCTCTATCAAATTAAACTCTTCTCTGTGAAACTTTTAACAGTCAATGAAAATGAAAATTAAAGTAATTGAGTGGAAATGGCCGTTTACAATTTTGTACAGAATGTTCAACTTATATTGAAAGCTTCGAAGCCAAAAAAGAAAAATAATATAATCAAATTTACGAAAAATATAAAATCTACTTCCTTCAGTATAAATTTCCTAACGTAATCCAAATCAGTTCTGGAAATCTATCCCCATCGAAGATTGTCCATTAGGTCGGAAAGGCTCTCACGTGGTCCACCACGACAGCTCAGTTCACCTTGATCTGCCTGATTTTATCTTCACAAAATTCCTTCTTCGACGACTTAAAAAGATTATTCGGGTCCTTACCCAAAACTGTAAAATTCCACATTCTTAGAATTCGAACATTAAATAAATTTTCCCCTGTCGGTCATCATCCTTCCAAACTTTTTAATTAAAATATATTGAATTGAATTGCATGTAACAAAACTTCACATTTCATTACAGCGATCTCCAAACAAAAATGATGAATGATTTGAAAACTGATTTAACATCAAGAAAAGAATCCAATGAGACAGACACACGCCTGCGACAAAAAAAGAATATGAATCACAAAAAAAGTTAAAAAAATTGACATAAACATACAAAACAAATTAATGTGAAAGAACTACTGAAGATTGAATAAATTGAATAAATTGACTAGTGACAAATTTGGAAAAATGATTTTGGCTCGACAAGGTTTAAAAAGAAACGAAATTAACACGTACTTACATTAATTTTTCTGGTGGGCAGAAGAGGAAAATGTGAAAAATAATGATCTGAAATTGTATGATACTCACCTCAACTATGTTGAGTTTCACTGACTTTAACAAAGAATTTCTATTCTTTGATATTGCCTTAACCAAATGAATTCACAAAAATTCTCAAAATCGCAGCGAAAAATATCTTATTCAGACAACTCTACCAAACGAAAAAGAATGAAAACCTTCTTCGTCGAAGAATCTGGTAGGTACTTCTTATCTAATTTGCAACATGCGCGGATCAGCGAGTCATTCAGATCCGTGCTCTGACAAAAAAAACATAGGCGTATCATAATCATTATAATTGTAACGTTTTTAACGTTACACATCTCCTCTACCCACCAAAAAAAAAAAATTTTATAAAAAAAAATTTTTTTTTCTCTTGCACAAAAAAAAAATCGAATTATATCCACGAAGTTAAGTGGAAGACATAAACTACGAATCATTCAAAGAAAAGTTCAAAACCTGCAAAAAAAATATATATCAATATAAGGTAATTTGAAAAATACAAAGTGTTGACACAATCATTCGAGAAGTTCATGAAGTTTCATACTGAGAACGAAGATTAGTTGAGTATCCAAACCATTCTATAAAAAAAATTCGAAATTATGTGGTGTCAGTTGTTCGACGAACCTATTGAACAGTGCGCTACAGAAAGAATGCGTCTGTACCCTCTTCAGTTCAATAAACAAAATTACACAAAATGTTCGACTTGCTCATAAATTAACCTTCCATCAATAACCTGTTCCTTAAATAACCTCCACTCCATACATTTCCTCTCAAAAATTCACTATTTCATCAGAAAAAAATTATATTAAAAATTGACATCAAAACATCGATTCAAGGGAAAACAGAAGACGTTATCCAATGAGGATACAATCTTTAGGCGTCAAATTCACTATTGTTGCGACTATCGATCGCTATTACTTTCCTATACAAACACGAAAATGTATAGCAATATTGGTCCAAATGAAGTCCAGCAAAACCAAACTGATTCCTGACTGAAAAAAATCAATTTCGTGGATATAAGTTTAGATCACGATAAATAGATGGTACGAAATATAACTGTAATGAGATCAAGACAATAGACACCAAAAAAAAACAGAAAAATCAAAATTTTGGGCGCCAGCAAGCTATAAACTTGCACTCTAATATGTTGAACTGCAAAATTATTTTAGTTATGACCTCCCTATTTTCAATAACTTAACAAAAAACGATTCTCGAAAGAGATCCACTGAGATTCATAACACAAAAGCAATAAAGAGAACTATCCAATAACTATGTAGATTTCAATCTGAACAGTAATCTATTACTCTTGACAAATTGGGGATAAACAGAATTACATAACTCAACCAAAATATATCTCAATTATGCTAAGATATCCTAAAAATTTAATTCTTTACCACAAATTATCTAATTCAAATGGGTATCCACTAACACATGAAAGCCCCAACAAAAATTATTCCTATCTGTCTATCCATCAAGAAAAATTATTGAGAGGTCATCAACTAAAATTCAAAATCTAAAACTTCAAATTCACAAAATATATGAAATAGATATCAAATACTAAGAAAAAACAACAAAAACTAAACAACAAAAATTAATTACTTGAATAATAGAAAAAATTAGTTATTGCCTTGCTCGTCATCTTCAGAATCTTCAGTCACGTCGAGCTTCAAGTGACTTACATGGAAGTTACCTAAATCGTTTCCGTTTATATCTTCTAGATTATATACAAGTGGTGATAAAACCTTTCGAATAATACATGGCACGTATTTTGGTGCCAATTTAGCTGAGAAATCATGGGCTGCATTCGACAACACAAAGTTCTTCCTCCAAACCCTGTCTCCTACTCTGAATTTGACATCTCTTCTTCTCAAATTGTAACGGTATGAATTCATTTTATGTGCATGCAGTAATCTCTTTTGAATATCTTCAAATATTTTTGGCATTTCAGCCTGTAGTTCAGGATTCAATACCTTTTTAGATATTTCAGTATAATTCTTCGCAGTTTCTGAAATTTGACCATAAAATGAACCATCCGTTGGAACGTTTCTCATGAAACACAGGTATGAAGGAGAGAACTTGGTTACCTCATGTTTGCCCAAGCGAATAGCTTGTGCTATCTGCTGGATGTTGTCATCCCAACATTTGTGATTTCCTTGAATATAGGATCTTATTGCCGTCACAATTGTCTTATTGACTCGTTCAGTTGGGTTTACCTGCGGAAAATAACGAGCATTATACCAAATTTTCTGAACGTTATATTTACTCATCAAAGCTTTAAATTCACCGGAAACAAATTGTGGACCATTATCTGCCACGAAAATTTGAGGAACGCCAAATATCAAAAATACATTATTTTCGAGAAATTTCACAATAGCTTTACTGGTTGCTTTAGCAAGGGGTTGAATAAATACAAATTTTGTAAACCAGTCTGTCACCACCAAGAGATACCGATTTCCTTGTTTTGATCTCGGGTAAGGTCCCAGCAAATCAGCCGATAATAATTGAAATGGAAAACTAATTGTTCTGCATTTTCCCATAAGACCCGCTTGAGGAAGATTACTATGTTTGTACGATGCACAGACCTTACAGTTCAGGACATATTTTTTTATAGAAATCCTCATGCGAGGCCAATAGTATAGATGAGAAATGCGAGAAAAGGTTTTATAAATTCCTAAATGTGCAGCAAGAGGATCATCGTGAAACATATGCATTATTTCTTTTCTATGTGGACTTGGTATTACAATTTTCCACTCTGGGGCATCCTCGGAGATTCTTTGCTGAACTAATACATGCTTATACAAAACATTATTTTCAACCTTGAAATCGGGATATTTCTGAGGATTCCGCACAACGTCGCTCAACATCCGTCTGTACCATCGGTCTGTTTTCAACTTTTTCAAATCAAGAACGGCAATTTCCTCAATTTGGCTCTCTGGAATCCTCGACAAAGAATCTGCTACCTTATTAAGAGAACCACTCCTATGAACAATATCAAACTTATGTTGTGATAATTTGACTATCCATCTAGCCAATCGTGGAGAGGGGTCCTTCATAGTACTGAGCCATTTCAGAGAAGAATGATCAGTTATTACCGTAAATTCAGTACCCTCTATATAAGGTCTGAACTTGTTCACAGAGTAGACAATAGCCAACAATTCCTTTTCAGTTGTAGTGTAATTTCTTTGACACTTGTTGAGAGATTTACTACAATACGCTATGGGATGCTCAAGACCATCCTCTTCTTGGAACAAAACTCCACCTACACCACGATTACTTGCATCTGCAGCTATGAAGAATCGTCTAGAGAAATCTGGACTGGCGAGTATCGGTGCTGAAGTCAAGAGCTTTTTGATGTTATTAAACGCATCATCAGCCTCCTGTGTCCATACTATAGACTGGCCTTTTTTTCGACCTTTCAGAAGGTCAGTGATAGGAGCACAGACTGACGAGCTATTTTCCAAAAATCTCCTGTAATATCCTATCAATCCAATTAGTCTCCTTACTTGGGTAGTATTTTGGGGAGTAGGATATTCCAATACTGCCTGGACTTTATCAGGGTCCGTTCTCAGACCATGTTTATCCACAACAAACCCAAGAAAATTCAGTGAGGGTCTGCAAAACATACATTTTTCAAAATTAACCGTCAAATTCGCATCACGAAGTTTCTGATGAAGCTCCTTCAAGACACGTATGTGTGTGTTGAAGTCAGGAGTAACCACGACTATATCGTCGATATAGTAAAATACATATGGCTCTAACGAAGGGCCGATCACCATGTCCATGAGTCTACACATTGCTTGAGCACTGCTATGCAAGCCAAAAGGCAAAACTTGAAAACAATACAGGCCTCTACCAGGTACTGCAAACGTTGTTTTTAATTGCGAGTCTTTATCTAATGGAATTTGAAAAAATGCCTGCTTCAAATCCAATGAAGAAAGATATTGGCATCCCGAACTTTGCTTATAACGGAATCTATTAACGGCATGGGATAGCTATCCGCTACTGAGATGGAATTCAGTTTCCTTCCATCAAAACAAATTCTATAGGAACCATCTTTCTTTTTAACAAGCCACAAAGGGCTCAACCAGAGGGAACATTCAGATACTGGTCTAATAATTCCTAGATCTATCATTTTATCAACCTCCGAATTCAATATCTTTAGCATAGCAGGGGACAGTGGGTACTGTCTTTGTTTAATTGGCTTGGAATCCTGAGTGTCTATATGATGAGTGTACAAATGAGTTCTACCAATTTTATCTGTGGGACCAATGTCCTTGAATAAATCTATTACACTATTCAAACTCATTTGCTGTTCATAATCAAGAGACTCAGTTCCATGAATTACTCGAAGTGCCGAAATCGACATTAAATTTGAATTAAAGGAACCCTCACCAAAATTGACAGAAACATTGAAAGCTCGTATAAAATCCATTCCTACAATTAAACACTGTGTTATAGACGGAATGATCAAAATTTTCAGAGTTTTTTCGATACCCTGAACGCACATTGGCAAGTATATAAAACCTAAAGTATTTTGAACTTGTCCATCTGCAGTCGTTACCTGAACCGAAACATTATAATCCATTGAAAGATTATACTTTTTCAACAAAAATAGAGCTGAATTCCCTAGAATCGAAACGTTGCTGCCGCTGTCAAGTAATGCTGTAATTGAATCGTCAAAAATTTTAATATCTATATATGGTCGATTATCACCAGGTTTACTAGATAATATTGGATTCAGTTCAACTGGCTGACGTTCTTGAGATTTTGAATCCAGAAAGGTGGAATTTGGATTTTTAGTTTTATTATTATAAAATTTCTTGATAGTACCAAGCCAATCGTTCCATCTTTCTCTTTCGGATTCAAAATTCAAAGACTTTACATGCGTTTGTTCTGGTTGGCAGGCTTCGCTCGCACACCTGAAGGTCCTGCAACGTCTGCCAAATTGCAGTCCCTTTTCACATTTTTTGAACAATTAGGGCAGGTGTTTTTTGTGAAATTAACTTTGCCGCATAAGTAACAAAATTTCCTCATCGGTCTCTGACAATTTGCAAAAATATGACCAGTCATATTACAGTTCCAACATTTCATATTTGAGGAAATAGAAGCAGCAAATGTTCGAATTTCTTTTTTAGGAATTGAAGGAACATTTAGAGATAAAACATCCTCCACTCTCTTGCAAAGACAAGTAAGATCAAAAATAGTTTCTACATCTTGTAGAACCAGAGCTTTGACATAGTCAGCTAATAAATTATTTTTAATTATTTCCACTATCTCTTTTTCAGATGGTGGAGAGTTCAATCTATTAAACTGAGATTCCATATCTGTAATGAACATGGTTATAGATTCTCTAGGTGATTGTTTTCTCGATTTAATCTCATTTAACTTGATTTCATCATGAGAACTGTGCAAAAATGTTGACTTTAACTTAGAAACTAAATCTGACCAATTATCAAATCTCTTTTTAAGGTAATTATTATGCCACCACGTCCATGCATCACCCTCAAAAAGATCTGCCGCTGAATCAAAAAGATCTGTATCATCACATCCCCTAGAGGATTTCAATGAGTCAATCAATTCTAAAAATGATAATAAATTTTCTTTTCCCGTAAATTTTTTAATACCCCATTTATAAATTGGAACCTTTTTAACAGAGATATTTGTGTATGGCTGAATATTGGAGGCCGTTGGAGTAGAAGAATGCAAGGGATTGCGGTTTGGTGGAGAAAGAGGATGTGGTGGCGAAACAACTGGTGCTCTAGAAGGAGAAGCCGAAATTTGGGGAGGGGGAGATTGCGCATCCTCAAGATCGGCCTCTAAAATAAGAACGTCTCTCATCAAATCTTGTTTGATGAGATTCTCCACCTCAGAATCTACCACCAACCTTGATATACGGCCAGTCGTGTGTGTTATTCTAGATTCTAATCTTTTTATATCATCAAGTGATTCATGACTCACGTGTTGTAACAATGCCTTTATATCAGTCAGACTATCTCTGATTTCTTTAACATTATCCTGAAAACTATGTATATCTACTATATCCATGAAACTTCTATCTGTTTTCTCCTGGGACAAAAGACCCCTTAAAACTTTTCGTTTTTCTTGAACTGTTTTTGGTGGAATAACACCTCTAATAGAAATTTCATAAGTTAACTCGAAACTTCTCAAATGATTAGGACAAAACCTTGCCATTCCGAAAATTTAATCATGAAATGCAGCTAAGTGAGGAACCTTCAAACTGCCAAAAAAAAATTATTAATAATAAATCAATCAGGCCCCACGTTGGGCGCCAAATTTGTGTACCACCCTGTATACAAGTTATTTCCTCTCTTCAGAGATTATTTTAATGGTAAGCTCAAGTCGGTGCATTTGGGGGTGGGTCGAGTTTGCCCGGAATCTGTTACTATGCAAGTGACAAAAAAAATTAAAGAAATTGAATTTAAATCCTGAAAATATAATGTTGGCAATCTGAAGGTTAGGGATCTCACTAAAAAAAACTGCTTCCACCACACTTCAAGGCCTTTTATTATCACAAACGTATCTCTATCAAATTAAACTCTTCTCTGTGAAACTTTTAACAGTCAATGAAAATGAAAATTAAAGTAATTGAGTGGAAATGGCCGTTTACAATTTTTTACAGAATGTTCAACTTATATTGAAAGCTTCGAAGCCAAAAAAGAAAAATAATATAATCAAATTTACGAAAAATATAAAATCTACTTCCTTCAGTATAAATTTCCTAACGTAATCCAAATCAGTTCTGGAAATCTATCCCCATCGAAGATTGTCCATTAGGTCGGAAAGGCTCTCACGTGGTCCACCACGACAGCTCAGTTCACCTTGATCTGCCTGATTTTATCTTCACAAAATTCCTTCTTCGACGACTTAAAAAGATTATTCGGGTCCTTACCCAAAACTGTAAAATTCCACATTCTTAGAATTCGAACATTAAATAAATTTTCCCCTGTCGGTCATCATCCTTCCAAACTTTTTAATTAAAATATATTGAATTGAATTGCATGTAACAAAACTTCACATTTCATTACAGCGATCTCCAAACAAAAATGATGAATGATTTGAAAACTGATTTAACATCAAGAAAAGAATCCAATGAGACAGACACACGCCTGCGACAAAAAAAGAATATGAATCACAAAAAAAGTTAAAAAAAATTGACATAAACATACAAAACAAATTAATGTGAAAGAACTACTGAAGATTGAATAAATTGAATAAATTGACTAGTGACAAATTTGGAAAAATGATTTTGGCTCGACAAGGTTTAAAAAGAAACGAAATTAACACGTACTTACATTAATTTTTCTGGTGGGCAGAAGAGGAAAATGTGAAAAATAATGATCTGAAATTGTATGATACTCACCTCAACTATGTTGAGTTTCACTGACTTTAACAAAGAATTTCTATTCTTTGATATTGCCTTAACCAAATGAATTCACAAAAATTCTCAAAATCGCAGCGAAAAATATCTTATTCAGACAACTCTACCAAACGAAAAAGAATGAAAACCTTCTTCGTCGAAGAATCTGGTAGGTACTTCTTATCTAATTTGCAACATGCGCGGATCAGCGAGTCATTCAGATCCGTGCTCTGACAAAAAAAACATAGGCGTATCATAATCATTATAATTATAACGTTTTTAACGTTACAAATTATTAAAAAGTCCATCTGCACGAGAAATGCCATTTTTATAGATTTAAAATATTCAATTGTTGACACAAATACAGAAAAACATTCCAAAATAGTGCCAAACGCACGTGGATTTCGTTAACACCTCTCAAGCTGTTGCCAGTGAACCACTTCTCAAAGCCACTGGTTGTTATACAAAGCAACTTTTATAGCAACTTACACAAATAGTGAATACCAATTTCGCGCTTAGCAACTGACTGTGAACATAACGACGATTTACAGTTGCTATCCATACAACTAAATCTGACACCTACCTTTTTTATACTTTTTCTATTTATATTTACAATTTTGTAATCTTGATAGTTCTTGTTATGAATAATTTTACCAATATTAAGTGGGTTCAGGTTCTTAACTTCCCTATCAGAACTTTACCTATAATAACCTCAAGAGGTCCGTTATCTTTGCTGGAGTAAAAGCATTGTCCTTTTTTGATCTTCGAGGACCACTTTCAATTTTTTCGAGGAGAACGTCGATTCTCTTGACTGTCTCTAACTTACTGTGCGCTAGTGCCTGAGACCTGACCAGTGTCAGCTCTTACTTCAATAATCCTACTTTAATTAAATTCCATTCATCCCTGTCCAGTTAGGTCAGTGGCGGCTTGTCCTGTGAGGTAGTGCCTCGCCAATAAATGTCGATAATTACAAGTATAAATCTCATAATTTATTCATTATTTATGTCATCACTTCACAAATTTTTTATTATCTGCATCCATTTACATATTTATTTATTTATTTATTAAATCGAAAATACACAAATATAAACAAGTGCATCTCACTGAGGCAATCAAGTTGCCTGTTTGTGAGCTCGATTGGAATCTACCTCATCTGCACAATTTATGACCAACAACAAAGAGAAACAAAATATAATCAAGTAGAGAAGGAAAAATAAAAAAACAACCATCAAAACCAACCTGTGAAACACAATCAACCCGCGAAATAACAAAAATAAACACAAAACTTAACAGTATTTAGCTGCAATCCACCGCTTTAGTTTATTCTTCCTGGAACAACCATCATTCAAAACTTTGAGTTCATTTGGAAGAGAGCTAAAAACACTTATTGCTCTAATAAAACTACTTTTGGAACTTATAGTCCTGAATCTCATTGGCAATTGAACGCTCCTGTTCCTAGTGATACTCCGTGACCGTAAAAATTCACTCTTAAGGGTGTCATAATGGTACCTCAGTGATTCCAGCAAAAACAAACCATCAATATTCAGGGGGATGCCATGAACAATTTTATTCTTATTCACAATTTTCAAGATTCTTTTTTGTTGATTCTTTAGAAGGTTTAGGCAGTTTGAATAAGCACCACCCCAAGCAATTATACCGTAATTTATAACACTATGAAACAACGCATAATATATCATAAGAAGAATCTCACTGGACATTATCTTACAAAGTTTGTGAAAAATGAACACCAAGTACCTTGTTTTATTGATCAAATATTCAACATGCTTGTCCCACCTCATTCTGTAATCCAATATTAGTCCCAAGTATTTAACCGAATCAACCCTATTTATTAATTTCCCGTTTATACATATATTAAGAGACTGTGGAACACTATTACAGTAGCTACCGAAAGTTATGTAGACCGTCTTTTCTACATTCAGAGAGAGCATGTTTGAAGTCAACCAGCCACTTATGTTTTCCAAATAATGGTTCAGATTATCTTGAACTTCTCTCCAGCTTTCACCAGTCGACACCACTGCGGTATCATCAGCGAAAGAGATCAGAACATCGTTAGGCACAGCGTCAAAAACATCATTAACATATAAAATGAAAAACAATGGTCCCAAAACAGTACCCTGAGGAACACCAGTACTCACCTCACAATAATCACTCAAGACACCATTAATCTTCACTCTATGACACCTTCTTTCCAGATATGATGTTAGTAGTTGTAGAGCCTTACCCCCCATAGTTGTTCAATTTATCCAACAGAATATTATGATTAACGGTATCGAAGGCTTTTGCCAAATCCAAAAATGCCACGGCAACGGGTGCGCTTCTATCTAGTCGCCTATAAATTATATCAGTTAAGTAATTAAGGGCGTCTTTAGTCCCCAGTTTTTCCATAAATCCATACTGTCGTTCAGATATCAATTTGTGCTTTTTAATAAAACTCAAAATTCTACTGTGAATTATTCTTTCAAAAATTTTACCTAAATTAGAAATCAAGGAAATAGGCCTATAATTCGACATATTATTTCTGGCCTTGCCTTTATAAATTGGTTTTATGTCCGCTCTCTTGAATGCATCAGGCCAGATTGCTTTTTCTATACACAAATTCATAATATAAACAAGTGGTTCGGTAATGAAATCGACCAAGGCCTTAATGGTCCTTACATTGATGCCATCAACACCTGCACCCTTCACTTTCATTTTCTTAATGATGTTCAAGGTTTCATAAGAATCAGTTGGGGACAGGAAAACAGAATGGGGATTCATTGGGGGCAGCTTGACTTGGGTTGTTTTCAGCCGCCCAACACTGTCGCTGAGTTTTCTAACTACATGACCGAAATAAGTATTAAAGCTGTTGGCAACTTGCATTGGATCGTGAACTTCAACATTATTATCATCGAATATGAAATTTACATATTCCTTTTTTTTGCTGTTCTTACCGAGTTTATCATTTATAAAGGACCACAATCCCTTAGGACTACTAATATTTTTTTCAACAACTTTCTTTTCATAAATTATTTTCGCCTTTTTTATAACCTTATCTAAAACTCTAACATAATCTTTGTAATCGGTTCTCAGTTTCAGGTTATTTGGTTCCAACTTCCAAATAGAATATAAAATCTGTTTTCTATTACAAGAATTCAAAATACCCTTTGTTATCCAAGGACTGCGAGGAGTTGCCGCCAAGTGTTTCCTTGTTTTAACCCTTGCATGCTCTACACATTTACTTATTAAATTGACAAGAAATATATCGTAATTCTTCCCTTCATTATATTGCAATGAATTGGTCTACGTTTCCATAGCTTACGATTTGTGTTTCCATCTCACTTCCTCATCTCCCAGTACACGGCAGAGGCAGGCCTCGCACTTCCTCGTCTAGCTCGTTATTCTACATCATAGGGACCCGACATGACCCCAAGAAGACGCACGTCAGGCAACCTCAGTGCTCCCATTGGCCTGATATGAACGTGAACGCACAGAACGATGTGTTGAATTTTTATCACTCACATTTTGACGTTCACGTTCATATTAGGCCAATGGAAGCACTGATACACGTCTAACGTGACGTGAAATTACGTCACGTCAGAATAGTCTGTATTCACCTTAAAAGCCACATGTAACGTTGACTTTGTGGATATCCTCTCGAATCTAGATGTTTCCTCGCAAAGGGAAAACTGCACTATTCAGATTAATGACGAAATCGGTTCAGTTTTCAAATTTGGTATGATTTGTAAGAGTTTCAAGTTTCAACTGTTATTCGTGTAGGCAGGTTTAGGCTTATCTCAGTGTTCGTATGACATCTTTCGTAGTCTTTCAATTTTTTTAGAGCTTCAATTACTATCAGAGTCCCGAAGGTGAAATGGATTTGTAGGGACTAAGTGGAACGTCACAAATTGCCCAGTTAAATGTGAACTCTTGAGATACTTGTGATTTTGAAATTTTTTTCAGCTAATCAGCAAAGTTTTTCGAGTAATTCTTATGGGGATAAATCATATACAGGGTGATTTTTTTGAGTGTTTCATTAGACGTATTCGAGGAAGGAATTGCGATACGAATTCAAAATTTTGTATTTTCGTTTTAGAGTACATGAACACTATTTGTGAAATATTTTCAAGCGGAATCTACTTCCGGTTCTACCGAAAACGAATGTGAACTTCGTTATTTCAAATGCAACACCCTGTATATTTATAAATTTTTGAATTCTTCGTTTAATTATGCAATTATTTGATGTATCATCAATCGATTGTTGAGTTATAGCCGCCTGATTGTCAAATTTTTTAACAGAAAGATTGTTACAAATTAATGTTTATATCTCTAAAATCTCTCATTGCAAAAATTTTTTTTCGCAACAGTGGAACAAAAGAAAGTACGCTGATATTTTTTGTACAAATGATGATGAAATATTAGGTATACAGGGTGTCTGAAACAGGGCTTCAAAGTGAGTCTCAACAAAACTATGAAATCTCATTTTTTTTTCAGAAGGGAACCATATAATTTTATAATTCCGATCGATATTGCTCGTCAAAAACTAGCTAGAGTGTTCCAAACATTTCATGTCTTTAAAATCAGCAGTTTTGCTGCTATCGAATAAAATTCGAATTTCAGGAATAAATCCAGTTTTCTTGGTCTAATCATAGAACCCGAGGCCAAGCCTCGGGATCTGTTTGAGTCATGTTGTAAGAAAACAGGAATTAGGAGTTTATTTATCATAGCGTGAATGCGAAAAAAAAATGCAAAAAAAATCAAAGAACGAAAACAAAGCTGATAAGCCTGCCCGGAGTGCCGTGAATAGAAAAACTATTCAGCACTATATTCTAGGGAGGTTCAACCTCACCAGGAGAGGAAAACTTTCACGAAATAGCACAGTGAAGGGAAGAATGTAGGTTATTGAAACTCAACAAACTCAAATATGCTGCCCTGTCAACAGCCTACGCATGAATCAATTGTGATGTCGTCCACAACTTTATGTGAATTAGGAAATCGAACGAACTGCCAAATATTTTTTGAGGTAAGTGGTGGGTGTCAAACAATAGGAATTTAGCTTCTTCATGTAGATTGTAGACAATAAAACCGTTTATTTGCTTAAAAATTGTTTTATGTGGACATTTTTTTGAAATTTCTAGTCAATCTCACTCTTATGAATGTCAGATCAGTGAAAATTATTTAAATTAAGTGCATTTTCTCGAATATTTTGGAACACCCAGTGTGTGTAACTTGGTGTATTATTCACATATTAAGTGACTTACCAGGAAACGATGGGAAAATTGGTCAGCAGTCATCAAGACTTGACAAAATCGAAGATAGGAACTAAAGTGAATATTTCTTCGTAGACACTGAAATAAGCAGTATTCAGTTCATGTTAAATGTTTAACTGATGAATATTTAACTTTCATATCATATAAAAGGATAACTAAGTTACAGGTTGTAGTGCTCTGATAAATTTTCTCCAATAAACTTACTCTACAATCTCTGTGGGCTCCCAATACTGAAAGTTATGATCATATGATTGAGTGAAATTTTCTTCGAAAGTGTAATTTCAGGATATTTTTTATTTTACAAATCATTAAAACTCACTCGTTCACTCATGAAATGCATAAGATACTCCTCATATTTACCCGTTACCGCAAACCTGTCAGAAACGTTTTGAGGTTGACAATGGTGGAATAATCACGTGGTTTCGATTGCCTAAAGCCCGCAACGGACGGCGAGCGATATATTATATCTCATATATTTCACCAATATCGCTCCTTACGAAAATGCACCAAGCCCCGCGGACGACGCTATAATATATATGTAAAGTACGACATCACCGTACTTCAGATAATGTTCTATAAACCTTTTTGTCTATGTTTCTTCATTTATGATTATGTACCAATTGATCATTTGTAACTATAGTAATAAGTTGTTCATTTGTTGATTCCGGTTCGTATTGTCTGATATTTTGTATTTCATCATTACAGGTATGTATTTAGTTATAAAGTTATTCATGTTATCAAAATAAATCATCATTACAGATGCAATCCTAAATCATTTCACGAATTGGAGTCTTACAAATACAAAATATCAAATTTTGACATTTTGCCATGTCAAAATACAAACTTTTCATAGTGGCCGAAGCCAGCAATATGAATGAGGAAAATACAGTTTTGAACCTGAAAAGGATAAAAGCAGCAGATGAGGAGACTTGGTATAGTTTTCCCAATGAATTCCAAGGAATGATTAACCATAGAGAATTGGCTGATGTTCAATGTGTAAAATCAGCTGTCAATTCAATAAAATCAAGAGGACAGTTCAGAAATATTAATATCCTGTTTTCATCGGAACTAGAGAAAATTTATAAAGATGATGCAGGTAATTTTGTTTTTAATGAATATATGTTGGAGGAGTACCAAACATTGCCTTCTGCACAACTATCTGAAATGAGCGCAAGTGCCGCAAGTTATACTGAACTTGTAGCTTGTATGAAGAAATTGGCTGTGGATAAAGATGAATCTTTGAGAGAGATTATGAAGCACTTTTCAATAGAAAAATTTTCTACCAGAAATAAAAATGTTGAAGCTTGGGTAAATAGTTTTGAAAAAGAAGCAAATCGATTTCTTTTGAATGGGCCAAAACTTATAGAAGCGTTCCGCTTATGTCTAGATGCATCAATGAACGATTGGTTTCTGAACGCTCAGAGAAGGTTAGGATTAGAAACAGCCTGGAATTTATGGAAAGAAGATTTAATTTCGACATTTGGCGATTTGTCTTGGAAACAAATCAGATATGCTTATAACTTTCGGTATTTATTTGGTTCCTATGTAGAATTCGTAGTAAAAAAAGAAAGAATATTGCTCGAACTCGATCATGAGATTCCAGAAGGGATAAAACTTAATCTCATTGTATTAGGTCTTCCCACTCAAATTCAAAATTCTCTTAATCGAAGCTCTGTTCTGACTGTTAGAGATTTGATAAGAAAACTTAAGAAATTCGAAGGTGAAAGTCCTATACAAATTTATAATAATGAAGAAACCAGCTCAAAAAAGGATGTAAGTTCGAGTATTTCACTGAAAATGAATAAGCCACCTTCCATTGTAAAATCTTCGACTGAGAAGAAACCCTGTTCCATTTGCGAAAGAAATGCCAAAGGAAAACGGTATCATTCTGAAAATTCATGTTGGTTTAGAGAAAAAAATTCGGGTGTCGTAAAAATGGTAAATAATGTAGAAATAGAATCTGATTTGAATGAATTTATTACCGATCAAAAAAACTAATGTTGTTACCACTGATCAAAGTCGATGTACTCATTAATGAAAAAATAAATTGTGAAGGGATATATGATCCCGGTTCAAATATTTCCTCAGTAAATTATAACCTTTTACAAAAATATAATGTTCCTATAATAAAAATTAATGAGAGCAAATTTTGTATGGTCAGTGGTATTGGTAAAGTTGATGGAGCTGTTTTACTTAAAGTACAAATAATGAATATTTGCCGAACAGTATTAGTTTTCGTCATAAGAAGTGATACTTTTCATAATGAATTTTTAATTGGTCTAGATTTAGTGAAAGTTTTTGGACTATGTCAAAATCAAAAACTTGAAATCTCTCAGGACATTTCCGAACTTTCGAAATCTGATGTGGAGATTGCAAATTTTAATCTGAAAAACTCTTCGAATTCAACATATTTTAATATAAATGATTCTGCTCAAGTAAATTTCAATGAATATATTAATGTAGATGATTTCTCTGCTAATTTGGATCATTTAGGAAGAAATGAAAAAATGGCCATCGAGAGTATTATAAATAAATATTCAGCAGTTTTTGCAAAAGATAAATTTGATATTGGTTCAGTATCAGATCATGAAGCTACTATAAAATTAATGGAACATAAATACGTATCTAGAAAACCGTATAGGTGTTCAATTGATGATCAAAAAGAAATAGATTCACAAATTTCTAAATTATTATCGTCAAATCTTATTGAGGAATCAACCTCTCCTTTTGCAGCACCTGTTACTCTTGTTTATAAAAAAGGAGAAAATAAAAAAAAATAGATTATGTATCGATTTTACAGCCCTTAATAAACTAGTTGTACCAGAAAGCCATCCATTTCCTCTAATAGATGATTTGATTGTAAAAACTAGAGATTGTAAGTGGTTTTCTGTATTAGACATAAACAGTGCTTTTTGGTCTATTCCTCTTCGTAGCAAAGACTATTATAAAACGGGTTTTGTTACACAAAATGGGCATTATAATTGGAAATGTCTACCTTTTGGTTTAAAAACTGCTCCAGCTATTTTTCAGAGAATCTTAAGAAATATTATTCGTCGAAATGGCTTGGATGAGTTTTGCATTAATTACATTGATGACATATTAATATTTTCTTCAACATTTGAAGAACACTTATGCCATATAGATAAATTATTACAAGCAATTTCTAAGGAAGGATTCCGACTAAAACTTTTGAAATGTAATTTTGCCAAAAACAGTGTGAAATATCTTGGTCATATAATTGAAAATAACATAACAAAACCTATTAATGATAACGTCATTCCAATCAAGGAGTTTCCAATTCCACAAAATAAAAAAAACATTAGGCAATTTTTAGGTAAAGTTAATTTTTATCGTAAATATATTCCTAATTTTTCCCAAATTTTAGAACCTTTCCATAATTTACTTCGGAAAAATGTTAATTTTGAGTGGACTTCAGATTGTGAGAGAAGTTTCAAATTAATAAAGGATTATCTTTGTTCGGAACCATGTTTGGCAATTTTTAATCCTCGAAGAGACACTATTGTGCAAACTGATGCTAGTATAATTGGCATAGGAGCAATTTTAAAGCAAAAACAGGAGGATGGAACCTATAAACCCGTAGCCTATTTTTCAAAAAAATTAAATGAAGTCCAAAAACGTGAAAAAGCTGTATTCTTAGAATGTCTAGCCATAAAGGAATCATTAAGATACTGGCATTACTGGCTTATAAATATGAACTTTGAAGTTCATACTGACCATAAACCTTTGGAAAATCTTAATATTCACTCTCAGACAGATGAAGAATTCAGACATATGATGTTTTATCTATCTCAATATAATTTCAAAGTGAAATATGTGCCAGGAAATTTTAACTCAGAAGCAGATTGTTTATCTCGCAATCCTGTTCTAGATTCCTCAACTTTGGCGGAGAACTTCAAAATTGTTAATTTTATCGAATTGAATGATATAATGAAAGATCAAATCAATATTGAAAATAGTTTACCGTCTAATATCCGTATTATAAAAAAAGGCAATATTCTTTATACTCAACGTAAACACTACTATAAAATAATAATTTCTCCAGAATTCTGTCGTAATATAATAAAACAAATTCATGATAAATTTGGTCATATCGGTCCGAAACAAATCGAATTGAAATTATCACCATTTTACTTCTGTAGTAATTTAAGAAAGTTAATAACTGATTTTTGTCATTCTTGTACAGTTTGCATAAAGAATAAATCACGTATTCCATTTATTTATGGCTATCTCTCCCAATTAGGACCGGCTAAAAGTCCTTATGAGTATATGTCTTTAGATACTGTGGGAGGCTTTGGTGGAAACAACTCTCCTAAAAAGTATCTCCACATACTTGTGGATCATTTTACTCGATATGCGTTTATTCATACATCCAAAACCCAAAAAGCTCATGATTTCATAACACTTTTGAATAGGCTTCTGAATAAAAAGATCAAAATAGAAACACTATTAACTGATCAATACAGTGGTATTAATTCTAGAGAATTTAAATTGTTTCTGAAGAAAAATTGTGTAAATCTTATATTTACTGCTGTGGACTGTCCATTTTCTAACGGTTTGAATGAGAGGCTAAATCAAACTTTAGTTAACCGTATTAGATGTAAAATCAATGAAGACTCCTCTCGTTTGAATCGTCCATGGTCTGTCATAGCAGAAGAATGTGTAAAAGAATATAACAATACCGTTCACACCTCTACGCAATTCAGCCCTAATTATTTATTAAACAATATTGATATAAAAATTGTACCAGATTGCTGTAAAGTTGAGAGAGATCTGGATAAAGATAGGAAAAGAGCTTTAGAAAATTCCCAGAAAATTCACGATTTTAATAAAACTAGAATAGACAAAGTTCGTAAATACCCCACTTTTGATGTAGGTGACTTTGTTTTTGTGTCGCATGGAAATTGTTTAAATCGAAATAAATTAGATGAAATTCGAACTGGTCCGTTTAAGATTTTGGAAAAATTTTCAAATTCTATTTATAAAATTGATTCAGGTATAAATAAAGCTGAATCAAATTTTTTCCATGTATCCAAACTTTATTCAGTTTTCTCTGATACTCCGGAGTAGCCTCTGGGTGTGGGGATGTAAAGTACGACATCACCGTACTTCAGATAATGTTCTATAAACCTTTTTGTCTATGTTTCTTCATTTATGATTATGTACCAATTGATCATTTGTAACTATAGTAATAAGTTGTTCATTTGTTGATTCCGGTTCGTATTGTCTGATATTTTGTATTTCATCATTACAGGTATGTATTTAGTTATAAAGTTATTCATGTTATCAAAATAAATCATCATTACAGATGCAATCCTAAATCATTTCACGAATTGGAGTCTTACATATATTCCAATATTACGATATTTTTCCATACTAAAATGACATATGTCAATGCAAAGCTATAATATATATTATATTATCGCTCGCCGTCCGTTGCGGGCTTATTACTTTCGACATAACCTCAACATTTTCATGTAATATTTTCCAATCGTTTTTATGATTCGATGCCATCTGTCTCTCACCACGCTTCCTCACTCAGAGATAACCAGTTGACACTGAGACCAGTAATTGTAACATAATCTACCATTTTGTTTTGGTTGATAAATCTAAAGCTGCATTAACATGCACACACACACACACACACACACACACACACACACACATATACATATAGGAGAATAAAAATATGTATCTAGATTTAAAAAAATGAGAAATTTAATGATATAGCTGGAATATGAATAGTACCTACGTATAATGATTTTTATAAATATGAAAATATATATTCAATTCGAATTTCCAAGTTAAATTTGATTAATTTCAACTTCAACCCTCTTTATCACATTATTCTCCAGAACCTAGGTTCAGTTTGAAGGCCAGTTCCATAATATTTTGTGATATCATATCATTGTAGCAAACATACATTTCTCTAAGGTGTGGAGTGAAAAACAATCTCCTGAAAAGTAAACAAAGCAGGCATTTTTTCAAATAGTCCTTCAATTGGACTACCAAGAGTAGAATCTCAATCAATTAACATGAACTCACCCTACAACCCAATAACAAATTTTATTCTTCTTTGTATCCTTTTCATCCAATACAGGGCACTCAAACATAGCCCCTTGTTCTTTCACAGCAATCAAACTTTTGTTCATCGTCATTTTGGTCATTTCTTGGTTAGGCATATTCTAAAAATGGGATCGTTACATGACTTTTCAGAAACACGTCATCTCATCTATTCTGGCCAAAGTTGATAGCCAAAAGATTGATAAACTAATGAAAAATTGTACACCATTAAAAAAAATATCTTATCAAGTATTCTAAGGGCCAGTTTCTTAATTGTGGGTTGCCCAAGGGTGTCTATGGTGACACCTAGTGTTACCATCGACACCATAAGTATCTCGCCATCCATAATAAATCATATTTACCTTGAATCTGATGGTGTTCTGAAATATATTGTGTATATGTTGGCAGCATTTTCTGAAGTTCGAAATGATAAGTTTGCGGATCGCTGATTCTACTCTACATTCAGGTGGACTCAAAAGTATCCCTTCAAGTTTGTCAAATTGGATGAAGTGATACAGAACATTTTCAGCACCTGATGTTATCTGTATAGGTTGAATACCTTCCGTTTCAGCCAATAGCATTTGTTTTAATCCGGCTACATCATAGCTGTTGGAACTCATTTGGCTACCATTCTAATAAAAAGTGAATTTTTGTTGGTGACTCACTACATAATATGTACCTAAACTCTCCAATTAGTTGCTTCTGCATTTGATTGAGTATACAAAAATATAATTTTAGATTAACAAAAAAAGTATACCCAGTGACCCAGGGTTAAACCGTCAAAGGTTCATGATTGGTTTTTCACGAAAAATAAAAATTGGCTTTTGCAGCAATAATAAAAGAAATGAATTTGACCTCATTAAAATATTTTTTTCCTGTCGTATCCAAGAAAGCAGTATTTTTTCTCAAAAACAAAGATTCATGTTTTCAATTTCTCGAAGAAGAGAACTATACACACACAAAAGACAGAGGCGTAAAATGATTTGCCCTCATGTCAGTAGTACGATTAACAGGGTTGCCTGTGAAATTAATAATTTCCTTCGTTTGATATCAGAATTTGCCAAAATGTTTTTGAGAATTCAGTAAACATTGACATTCTTATTTTCAAAATGAAGCAAGCTCAATTATGACGAATGAGTATGGAAATTGATTTTTTTTTCGTGAATATTACCTGAACGATTGACGGTTTAACACTGGGTCACCCTATATACCATATAGGAACTGCCCATTTTCCCAACCATCGCAACGTGATGCTGAAATCATACATGGCATCAGACGTCCACATTTGAAAAATGTGTTAATTTCGGCAAAAGGGAAATATCTGTTACCAAGTAGTTTAGAAGGATTAACTTCCAATACTGAAATCCTATCTCAACGTTCTGGGTGACAATTAACTGATCTCTTAAATGATCTGTTGTATTTTACTCCCAAATTCTTCACAAAAACCTATTAACACATCGTATCAGGTTGTTTTGGTTTCTCCCAGAGTCGTGAAAACTGAAACTGCCGAAACGTGCAAACAACGGTTTTGGTCAAATTACAGATATGAAATATAGGTCAAACACTCAGTTGCAGGAACGTCCATTATAATTTAAAAGTGTCATTAAAATCCTAATGCCACATTAAACATGGTTTCCTGCCACAGAATACCATGTTTAATGTGGCATTAGGATTTTAATGACACTTTTAAATTATAATGGACGTTCCTGCAACTGAGTGTAAATCTCCAATAAGATCTCAAACAAAATCTAATCATTGCTCACACCAGGGTTTCTATACGTATCTATGCAGTTATGATGTCGGCATCGTTTGCTAGTTTAAGGACAGCCTCGTTCGGCTTTTGGAATATATATTTATCATATGGGAGAAAAAACTGTACTTGAATGATTAATTTGAGAAAATGATACAAGAAGTATCAGTATCTGATAATATAATAACCATTATTTTATAAAAGGAAAGGAAATTTAAGGTAAATCGGTGCTTCATTTCATGTACAGGGCAAGTCGCCACTAATATTCAGTGCATCCATACATGTGGTCCAATGCCCCGTTATTTTTAACGTTTTGAAATTTCTTCGGAATACGTTGAGTATGTTCGTTCGTTAGCGCCGACATTTTGGCGATCTGTTGCCATGGTGAAAGGAAAATGGTTATAGGGACTCAACACCTGTTCAACTTCAAATTGAGAAATTACATTTTCAACTTGAGAACAAACAAAATCCAACTGAAAAAAATATCTAATTCAAATGGTACAACTCCCATCTCACACAGAAATGGTTGTACAAATTTGAAATAGATTATTTTCAATTTGAATGTATAACGTTTCAGTTTGATTTTGTTTGGTCTCAATTTCATTTTGTTCAGTCTCGATTTGATTTTGTTCAATCGTAATTTGCAGATGATAAGGTACAGTATAGGCCGTGCCCTCTGCAAGAATCGATGTGGTTTTAATAATTCACATCGATTCTTTCATGTTATAATGAACATGAAAAAAAATAATAGGAAGAAACTTACTGCATTTTCTTCACTGCCAGACTCGTCACTATTAGAATCGTATCTGTTCTTTCTCTGTCCCTTCTGACCAACAACGGCCACAACGGGGTCGTCGCTAAATTCGCTTCCGCACTCTTGACTGTCGCTATCTTCCGAACATACATCGTAGGTCTCTTCGGATAAAGAATAAGTGCTAGTGTATAGTGGAATTTGATCGTTGTTCCTTTTCTTCAAAATTGAAGTCACCTCCTGTTTTTTTGTGGTTAGGTTGGAATCCCTGTCATAGCAACAGAATAAACAAAAATGTTTACAGGGTGAATCGAAAAGTTGACAAATGTGGGTGGTAAGGTGGTTTTTCATAAACTAAGAGAAACTGGGCCCTTTTTGCCTCACAATCTTTATTGGATGACTATAACGATATATGATGTAATTGGTTCGGAGAATGAGTAAGTAGTTATTCAATTATTCGGTAATAATTCAAAATAGGGACGGATCCAGATTAATCGGTAAATTTCGGGAATAACCTTGTGTACAGGGTGATGGCTCGATTTTGGCTGTTTCTGGTACTTCCAGTGGCGGCGCGTGGATTTATATTTTGGGAGTGCACATGTGCAGGGCAGATACCGGGGGGTCTAGAGGGTACGGACTACATGGGGAAGGGGGGTTCTGGGGAGGAAAAAAATGTGAAATCAACCTTCGAATCTCGCAGTTTGGGGAGTTTGTGATGTTCTTTGGCCTTATCTTGGAATAACATTCAGAAAACCCCAAATTCTCACAATAGGGGTACCGTCTGCTGAAGCATAACGGCAAACTATAACCATTTGGAAAATGTTTGAAATGTCAATTGTTTCATCACTTATCACGGACACGAATTTTGAGGCAGCAAGTTCTTTCTTAATGTGTGCATGACACACAGAAAGCAATGAAAGCATATATACAGTCCAACTATTCATTTTGAATGTCTTTGGATGTTCCGCTGAATACTGTGGATTGATCCAAATGATCCCTGAGTGCTAGATCTAATTCAGACGAAATATTGAAAAGACCAGGACAGGCAATTTTGATTTTTGTTTTTCTTTTTACTGTCAGCGAATTTGTTTTTGAATATTGTACGCTAATGCTAATCGGATTCCCAAAATTTGCGGCCATAATTGCGCGAAATACAACCAATTGAATATTTTTGTGTGTTCTCTTGAGTGAAATATTATTATTTGCCTTGACATTAATTCATGTAGATAACAAACATTTATAAATGAATAATATTTAACTCCTATATAAGACTTTGATTTCAATCACTGGTGCTCTACATTTCAAGCTTTTTATAAGATTTAGTGATTGCTTTTGAATACAAATAATCATCGTATCTAATGAACTTGAAATTTGAAAAAAAAAATTATACAAATGGTACATAAAACCATGTCCCTTGTTTTTTCTACAAAACCGCGAGATGACGCCTCTGTTTTCTTACGCCGATATCATCTGTTAGTATTAACGACCGAGTATACATAGCGCAGACACAATGAACAGAATTTGAATTAAGAGTTGCCTATCTATAGCTTGTCTATGCAACAGACGACCGTACACATTCTGGATGTGTACCTATGTCAGCTAAATACTATGGACTGTTACGGGGAGTGAGGGACGCGAAGGGTAGCGGCTGCTCCAATGAGGGATCAGTTCGAGAGTGCAGTGTACGGGCTACGCGTATTTGCATTGACCGTTGGCGTTCGAAGTTGTGACTGTTGTGAGTTCGCCCGCCGTCTGTTTATTGTTTCTATAGTAGTCTACAGTAGAACAGAACCGTGAACTGGAACATCGGAAATTAAAAATAAAATTAAATACCCAATAGAAAACGTTACATTTACGTCAAACACAAAAATAAATTCCTTTAGATGAAGATATTACTTGGGGGTACACGTGCACATGTGCACATATGGAGGAGCCGCCACTGGGTACTTCTAGGCTAGATAGGTGAAAATGTTGAAAGGGATCCTGGGCTCGATTTTCGTGAAAACTCCATAACTGAAAGCCGTTTCACGATATCTTCATTTGTTTTGAAGATACATATAACGAAATTTTGATATTTTGACGATTTCGAAAATGTGCCATCATTTTCTAAAATATCTAAAAACGGCAAAAACTTTCTACAGGCACTTTTTCATTAGCAATACGACACCGTATTCAGTTTTTTCTTATCTCTTGTGTAACGAGCGAAAAAAAAACAACTTTCTTATTTTAAATAAGAATGGTATCTCTTTTTGATCCTATATTATATTATGCAAAAATATCAGCTCTTCGAAAAAAAAAATATATATATATATATATATATATATATGTCGATATATTATTTTCCGATTTTCACTTCCATAGAATAATGTATGACAGACTCAACTTTTGGTGATTTTTTCACTTTTTTCTATTTGTCTCAAATATGGAAATAATATATCGACATATGTACATATATTTTCGAAGAGCTGATTTTTTGCATAAGATAGGATCAAAAGAAGATACCATTCGTATTCAGAATAAGAAAATTGTTTTTTATAATTTATAAGTAAAAAAAATACTTGAGAGATTTGGATATCAGACGAGGGCTTCGAAATTTTTTCTCACAAAATTAGAAATATGTAGTATATTTCATTACTAGTGCAAAAAGTAGGCTTTTTCCATGCGTGCCTTTCTGGACGTGTGGTGAACGATATTTTTCATTACACCTCTCTGGGGTGATCCATTAAAAAAATCATCTATTTGTTGAATAACATTTATCGGGCACACTCTGTATATAAGAAAATAATTTCCTGAGATGCAGAAATGAAGGCACAACCTTCCAACGAAATCTTTGAGATGTCTGATTCGGCAGCTATGGAAGATTTTCGCACTATTGCAGGATCCTGTATACGGAAAACTTTTATTTTCCAATATAAACCAATATGTTCCATTGTTCTATATCATTTTAATTTTGTATGAAGGAAATATTTATACTACAATTCGAGTTGTTATAAATATGGACTCCTTTGTTTAGTACTTCATGTTGTAAAATTGACGTTTATGTAGAAACGGCCATTATCTTCCACGTCTTCCTACGGCATACCTCAAAAATACCAAATATCAAAATTATTTTAGTTTACAACCACTTCTCATCAGGATGAATTTGGTAACTTGGTCTGCACTCGATAATTAAGATTTTTTGGATTGTAACCAACACTTTGTCGTTCAAGAACTCTCAAATTTTCTTTAACTGCCAGACAACTTTTTATCGCCGAAAATTGTGTCCATAAAGTTGAAGCTCTCATGGATTTAGCTTTCTTCTCAGCGCACCGTGATGGTACCTATATTATTCAACGAGCGGTAATGCAAGTCATAACACACTTGATGAACTCTGCAATTCATGAAGTGTGTAAAGTGTGTTACGACCATTACCGCGGATTGAACACTATACCTTATCTACGACTTCTTCAGAAAATTCGAATCAATAGGCATTTTCAAAATTGAGAACAGCTGTCAAAAGCGATCTCTGTGGTCGAGAATCGAATTGCGTAGAAAACGTCAAAAAATTCACGTTTTCTCTATGCAGTTTTTGGATATTCAGAAAAAAGGAAAGGTAGTAATTAATGGCGAGACCGATTCCTTGACGTCTGAAATAGAGTTCCCGACTGCTACGACTTTTTTTCCATTTCGTAAGCCATTTCAGTTTTCCTATTTGTATGAGAGTGAGTTATAGGCGAGAGTTTTTAAAACTCACGCTATTGTGTCATGGATACTATTACAGATCAAAATCAGTTGAATAATGAATATATTATTCCATGGGAGTAGATGAAACTTTTTACGGTGCGGCCGCACGGAAAAGTGGTCAATTTCGATGATCTGAATCGACAGTTATGATAGGGTTTTCAAAGCGGTGTAATGAAAATAACTATTGGGACATCAGAAACTTGGAGATTAGAGAGTGGGAAAATTTCATTAAGTCCATAGAGTTTACAAAAACTGGAAAACTATTAATTCAGAAATATCAGGATTCAGATTGTAGAGATTTAGAGTGACAAAAAAATCATGTATGATTATAATTCCTTAGCAGAACCAAAAACAAATGTGCCAACCCATATCAAAAATCGAAACTGAACAGATTGCCACAAAACTCCTGTGAAATTTATACAAGAGGCAGTTTGTATCAAATTTATCAATAGTGTTGTAATCCTCGCCTCACTCAAAACCTGGTGCTCTCGACAGAAGACCATTTAAAAAGCATACTATTGAGGACTGAAGGAGAATAAATTCGCTATCACAAAAACGCTTATATCTTTTGGACCACTGGACCGATTTCGAAAATCAAACTCATTTTCGAATCATCTTCTAATTCTAATGGAAACTGTTTTTACAATAAAAAAACCAAAACTATGTTTTACAAAATTCATGGATTTTTTCTGGAATTCTTCCCATCGTGCTTTTTATAGTGTTCTCAGCCACATCCCTTTCTGGGATGCTGTCTTCCACTTTTGCTTGAATTCCGCTAATGTTTTCGTTGATTTCTTAGTCTTCTTCAATTCTCTTTTTACCAAGGCCCAATATCTTTCGATTGGCCTGAGTTCTAGGCAATTTGGTGGATTGGCCTCTTTGGGGACAAAAACCACCTCATTAGCTTCGTACCATTCCTTGGTGGCCTTGCTGTAATGGCATGAAGCTAAATCTGGCCAAAAGATTGTTGACACATCGTGCTCACGTAAAAATGGTAAAAGTCGCTTCTTCAAGCATTTCTCGATGTATATCTTCGAGTCAACCGAGCCTTGGCCAACGAAAAATTTGCTCCTTTCCCACAAGTGCAAATTGCTTGCCAAACCAGGAACTTTTTAGGAAACTTTGCTTGTTTCTTCACGCGGAATTGTTCGTCAACATTTCCACGAGAATCTGCAGCATAAAATTCCTGACCAGGAAGTTGCGAGAAATCAGCCAAGACATAGGTTTCGTCGTCCATCACGCAACAGGAAAATTTTTTTAAGAAATCTTTTTTTAATTTCTTTGCTCTTGATTTCGCTTCTTTATTGTTCACAGCGTTCCTGTCTGGCACTTTCTGCACTTTGTATGTTTTAAGTTCTAAGCCCACAACTCGACTTGATTTTCTGAACGGTTGACTGCGAACAACCCACTATTTGGGCCACTTTCCGTCCTGAAAGGTTAGCATTCTTCTGAAAAAGGCTGATGGCTTTCGTCACTTTTTTTGGGCTATGAAACCCATTTTTCCTCCCGGTTCCTTCCTTGCGGCTAATTGTAAGATCTTCGTTGAAGCGCTTAACAACTCTTGATACCGTTTCCGGACGAACGCGAGCCTCTTTTGCGATTCTTTTGAAGCTCCATTTTTGATTATTTTGAAAAAGTTTCATTTCGCTTGACATTTTGCGACAGAGAATTGGAATATCTATAAGCGCGTTCGGCAATAGCATCCGAGAGCGGACGGATTTTTTAGTCACGTGATAACCAGGCCCGGATCTACGATTTTTTCTGACCGGGGCAAAAATTCACGATGGCGCCCCCCAAACAAAAAAAATAATACAAATGAATAATAAAAATAAAAACTAATAATAACGCAAATATCACAAGGAAATAAATTAGATTTTTTTCTTCACTGCTTCACGCGGCGTGATTTTCTTTCCGCGAACGCATCTATCAGCTCCTCAAAATCTGTTTCGGAAGCAGTTTTGTTATCCACAGCTAAGATCAGTAAGATCGAGAAACTATAGAGACGTTTCTGACTCATTGAGGAACGCAAATAATTTTTTATTATTTTCAATATGCTGAAACTGCGTTCCTCTTGTAGACAATTAGACATGGTAGGTAAGGTGCAGTATATTCTTAAAGCAATACTGACATTGGGGAAAGCTTCTTGCAGATCTTGCCTGTCAAGAATTTGTAGCAGATCTAATGAAGTCGATCTTTCACTAATTTCAGGAACCAGCTCTTTGAAAACCGCTAGTTCCTATTGCTAACAAAAATCAACTGCATTCAAGTCACTTCAATATTTTTGCGCTAAAAGGGTCCCATTTTTCTGCAGATCCTCTTTATGCATGTTTGAAAGTGCATGGCCATTGACGAATGCGAATTTCGTAGGCAGACTCTCTGCGCTTTCTAATCTTTTTCTGTTTTCTGAGAATAATCTGTCGAAAACAACCTTAAATTTCCTTCGAGAATGAAACAAATAGATCTCATCCTCGCATATTTCATCGACCTGCTTTTTCTTCTTGGAAATTCGTTTATTTGTAAGATTTGATTCCACATCCGACTATTCTGAAAGAAGTGTAGCTTCCGAAATCCAGGTTTCAATAGGGTTTTCTCTCAATTCCTTGACAGATCCTCACAAGACCTTTCATCAACGATAATGAACGTAATATAATTATATCCCCTTTTTGAATTTCCACGTTGACCCTATTGATCTCTCGTAGAATATTATCCCAAATTGTTAGGTTCAGGATGAATCTAAAATCCATCACAGCATGAACCAAATGACCAGCTTCATACTTGGATTCTGCGACTAGTGAGGATTCTTTGATTTCTTCCATAGCCTTCACAACTCCCGGTAAATTATTGAGCAAGGCATTAACAGCTTGATATTAATTAAGCCCATCTTGTTTGGCTACTTCCTTCCAAATTTGTTTTCGTGCACTTTTTCATAATTGTCAATCGTGTGATTGAACTAACAAAAAAGAATACAGTTTTTGTACAACACCAAATTAATTTACAGCTTCTGAACATGATGAAGCCGAATGGACACCCACAAGATTCAAAGAGTGAGATAGGCATGGAACTAATAGAGCCAGTTCGTTCATCTGTAGAATTCTGGATTGGGCTCCTTTATATATGCCAGCCATATTAGATCCGTTGTAGTAGGATTGCCCACGACATTTTGAAATCTAATTCATCAGCTTGCATTTTATCTAGAATTCGCGATGATATTATACTGCAGTTTTTCCGTCAACTTCTAAAAAGTCAATAAAACTTTCCTTTTTCCTTTATCTCATATACAGACTCCGATCTCTTTAAATATCGTATAACCTGGTACATTTGTTCTGTGTGAGATACATCTGGGGTGCAGTCGAACATAAAAGTGAAATAGTTGGCCTCCTTGATCTCATTAATAATTATTCCGAACTTTGGTGGCCATTAAATCCATAATTTCATTTTGGATAGTTTTGGACAGGTAGGATGTTTGTAATTTTTTTGAGTGGTCAAGATGGCACATCAGAGCCAGGTCATTATTTTCAATAATAATACCTTTCTTCCGAGAAAATAAAAAATAAAAAAAATTCAACCCCTGGTTGTTTTTGGCGCCCTCTTAAGCTGGCGCCCAGGGCAAGCGCCCCGCTTGCCCCCCCCCCTAGATCCGGGCCTGGTGATAACAGATTGTACAGATTTTTCTGTAATAAACGAACGCTACGGAGCATTTTGATCGATTTTTCTGTTTGACGTATGTAACGCCTTACCCGAGCCAGATATTAAATTAGAGCTTGAAGGTCTATTCGTCCGTAGAGGTAGTCTGGGTACTATTTTAATTCTTTTGTTATAGTTCTCAACATTTCTACCCCTTGGTTGAGATGATTCAATATTTTGAATCATTATTTTTTTATCAAACAACATTTTTTTATTTATTACTACACAACAAATAACATAAGACACGAAAATTCAACAGACTGTTCAAGAATATTCGAAGCGGGATAAAAAATCCATTCACAAAGGCCGAAAAGTAATTTCTGTTTCTGTTCTGTGGAAAAAAATCCGTTTCCTCCGTCGAAATACACCGAGCAAAAAGATCTACATCCGATTGATCAGATTTTCTTGCCGAACGGTCCAGATGTGTACTCCCCTCAATCTGGATGTAATAAACGAACGGTTCAGATCAATCCGACCAGTCAGATGTCATTGCCGAACGCGCTTTATATATGAAGTAAATGTTCCACATGTTTCTGACGTTCATAACAAAGCTAACTATGATCAAATTTTGATTTTTTCTCAATTGGTTCAAGATATATAGGCGTTTTTGTGATAGCGAATTTATTCTCGTTAAGTTCTTACAACGATCATGACCTGTCCTAAGGCGATATAAAACACACCAAATTTTTTTGAAGGATCAAGAATGAAAATGTTGTTTAAGAAATCATATAAAGTCCTTTCCGGAAGCAAATTCACCCTTTTATTTTTTTTTCTGGAACAAAGGAAATCATTATTCATGAAAGCTTACTGAACATCATTTAGGGATAACATGTACATAGTTTGAAATGAATTCACCTCATATTTCCCGGTTGTGGATTTAGAAAATTGAGAACATCCAGTTTCTTCTTATTACATGGATTGACAGGTAAGGTGACTTGAGGCCCCGGATTCATGTTTAAAAACCGATCTGCCAATTCTGGGATTCCTAATTCTTGGATGTGTGAAAGCGTCGCTTGCACTTCTTCAACATAAAATGGTTCTGGAGCTGCATTTTCTTCAGGAGCCTCTGTAGATCCCCCAGCCTCCATGATGACAGCCAATAGGTCCTGCAAAACAAGTAGGTTAGTGACTATTGAGACACTATTACTTTGTGAGTGGATTGTATGAAATATGGCTTGAAAATCACAATTTGCAAAGCGTCGATCGTCGATGAATTGTTGTAATTGAATGGACTGTTATAGAAGAAGGAGAGCGTAGATCGGGACATCTTCAGCGCTTTCTTCGCACGCTTTACGATATTAGACGAAAAATTATGAATTTGGTTGGCGATAGCAAGGCATAGATTTGATCATGGACATGGAAAATAAAGCGGAACCAAATTTGTTTTAATGAGAGTAATAGATCCATTTTTCTCAAGCGTACTGCCTACTTACATTCTTAGTACCCACAATGAGTAAATACCTCCTAGCTTCGGGTATATTGAATATTGGATCTTCCAGGTTTCTACAAGAACTAGGAAAAACTTCCCTCCACAATATTAGGGTTTTCACCGGTTCGGTCTTGGATAAATGAAGTATACCCTGAAGCTTACAAAATGAATGGACATCGATAAGGTCTTCATGTATGAAATGTGAAACCATTAGATAACCATTGTGGAACCAAGCGCTGCCGAGTATTGTAAATATTCTTTGACAATCCAGAGGTTCCTCATTCTGAAAAATACGGAGTAGGATTTAATATTATTCTTCATATTAATTGTTAGGGAATTGAGTAGGCAAACCTTTATTGCCCTAATTTATGCTATAGGGTTTATGGTAGTAGTGTCTGAGCACATCTGGGTAATATAATATTTCCTAAATAGACACAAGTCACAGCCTCAGAATGAGTGATGAACATTTCTATTATCCATTGATATCTATATAAACTAAAACTACTTGTTAAGGTCGGCGTTTAAAGCGAGTAGGAAATCTCCTCCGATAGAGGCGCCACCGTGCATTTTATGAAATATCTCCATAGAACTTACATTATCACTATAAGTTCTATAAATATCTCTCGAATCATGAATGAAATGTACAATGGCGCTCTCTATCCGAGAATCGCCGAACTATGAAATAAGTCAATTTGTGGGTAAAGCAGGAATTTTTTCCCGCCAAAATTTGAATTTGGCCATTTTCTGCCAATTCCGTATTTCAAGTTGATCTTCTGAACGAAATTATCAGTAGATTCACTTTTAATCGGAAGTTGAACTATTTTCATGGGTCTTTCTGTTGAAATAAAACAGAAACATGGGTTGGCTCATTTTTTTCTATTTTTCAAAGAAAAAAAAATTAACTGTCGGAATGAAATCGATTAAAATTATTTCAACAAGATCCCTAATCCTTTCCGAGTTGACCAACAAAATTTCAGTTCTCAAAGTGGAACCGTTTTCGAAATCAACTTGAAATAAAAACACACTACATTGAACGCCCACCTTAAACTAGCTCCTATACTTAATCAAAATTTACGAGTCGAAAAAACATATGAATTCAATAAACATTAAAAATCAGTGAGATCGTCAACCATAACAAATAACGAAGCCGTCGATAAATATTTTTTGGGCTGTCATATATATGTGAAGATAAATATTCATAGTGGTCCCATTCGATCTATATGGCAGAGATGGAAAAATCCGAGGTAACTCTGAAAAGATGTATATCTGTTTGTAAAATCAGGTACTGATCCTATGGTAGTTTGTAAGGGGATGGAAGAATATTTGTATTGTTTGGAAAGAGTGATGGAGATTTCACTGTCAACCGTTTATTGAACTAGCTAACTGCGAACGTGATATGAACGAGTTGAAGTATTGAAAATAGTAAACAATTGTCATAACCTACTGATATTGACTCACCGTACGCATTCTTTCTTTCGTTTATTTGGTGCAAAGCCAGACGTTTACAATGAAAACTATCGAATCAAAACTTAACCTGCTGTAGCTCTTTTTCAATCCTTGGGCAATTTCGCTTAAAATGCCCACTTTTGTTGCAATACCAGCACAAAGCATACTTTTTCTTAGCATTCAATAATCTGCCAATCTCTTCTCGGATGATTTCCTCAACAGGTCGGTTTGATTCTTGAACTTGTCTCTCACGAAAGTGTCCTCTATGCGACGCCTGTTTCGCTGCCTCGAATTCTAAAGCTTGAGCTAAGGCATCAAAAATGGTTTGAGGGCGTGCAAGTCTCAAGGCTTGTTGAATTTCGTTAACCTTGATCCCGTCGACAAACGTCTGGAATGATAGCTGTTCAAGAAAGCTGTCTGGAGCTGATGGATAAGCTAACCTCATTAGTCTGGAAACATCGGCCTCGAACTCCTGGAGATTTTCTCCTGTTTTCTGCACCCGGTTCTTTATTTGATCATGGTAAACTTGCTGTAGGTGAGCATCGCCATATCTCATCTGAAGTTTGGATGTTAAAACTTCATAACAGGCCTGTTGACTCTCCGGTATTGTCTGCAGAAAATTGAGTGCCTGTCCTGGTAAAGCTATTATTAATGCTGTGGCTTTTTCGTTGTCACTCCAACTCTTTGCCAACGCAGCAGCTTCAAAATTTCTTTGATATGCCGACCAAGGAACTTTTACATCAAATGTTGGTGGCTTGATCTTCATTTTATCACTTTCTATGTTATTTTCCGATTTCACGTAGCTATAGGATGGTGAAACTTAAGTTTCTTTTCTATTTGACTTTCTTTCAGGGACTCTATCGACTTGGCATGCTATTCCATTATTCCTGATATTTCTTCAAATTTTCCGTTAACCTCATCAACTACTTCGTCAAATTTTCATCAAATTTTTCATTGACTTCCTCAAATTTTTCGTCAACCTTATCAAATTTTTCGTTAACTTCATCTTTTACCACTTCCCTGATAGTTTCCATTTTCTCATCTAATGTACTTTCAATTTTACTCACCAATTCGTTATAATGGTCCTTTTTTTTCCACCTCATTTTTCCATTCGTAAATTTTCGAACTCATTTCTCGAGAATTTTCTTCCATTTTCAATCTCATTTCTCGAAAATTTTCTTCCATTTTCAAGCTCATTTCCCGAGAATTTTCTTCCAATTTCAAACTCATTTTTTCAAAGGCTTTCTTCAAAAATTCCATACTCGCCTGGTCCATTTTCTCCTTTTGCGAGTTTGTTATCGGCATTCATATCCACTCCACACAGACACCAATGTAACGTTTTCCTAATTATTAAAACGTCCGGGATGAATAAACTATTTATTACACTAATTATAACACAAGTAATAAACAACTAAAGAACTATTTCTAGCAAAAGTCTTCACAATTTATTTCCACAGATTTATTTCCACTAGTACCTATTAATTCCACTCTGAATCATCCCCCTCCGCGAATGTCTTCCGTATATAAATGGTGTATTTTCAGGTGAGGCTTTTCTTTTGACAGGTGATAGAACTCACCAAAATACGTCATTTTACCGAAAATTTCGTATATGAAATGTTCAATTAAAAAAAGGTAAGTATAAAAAATTTTGGGCATCAATACCTCAATACCACTCTGGCATACATCATATCTCTACATCTCTGCACCAGGTTTATGAACATCCGCGAAGTGATTTCATAGCGGAAATCTTGTTCTGTAAAACTTATACGCTGAACTGGCATTTTGTTTTGGTTCACCATTAATTAAAAGCATATTAACAAGTTCATTATTTGAATAAACTTGCGGCACTTTCGAAACAACACTCACACACCGTACCTTCGCCGTAACACGATCGACTGATCACAATTGGTATTCTGAGTCATGATAAGAAGCCAAAAAAACAAGATGTTTATGTTGAATCTACGGATAAGTGGTCGAGGGAGAAGGTTCGAACTGAGGAATTTTCAGATTCACATAGAAACTAGATTATATTCTAGTTTCATTTTCTCGAAACAGGGGCATAATTCATAAAAAAAAATATACACAGTATAGACACTAACCAGTAGTCGCACTTCGTGGATTTTCTTACTCCGATTCCGACAAGCGCAACATTTCTGTGCGCATAATTATTCCTCGTAGCGAAATGATCTGAAGGGTCAATGCCCAATGTTTTCAATACTCCCGGTCGCAAAGTAAACTCAACGTAAGAGATCGCGTCCGTCCTGCGGTCTTGAACGTATTTTATGACCTGTATGGGATCGCTATCGCATTGTAATGCCGGGTTTCCACCAAGCGGACAGGTCAAAACAAAACACGAACTGTCCGTTCGGACAGAAATTTCGAACAATTTTGTTTGGAAAATGTTCGAAGACTGTTGGGGTTCCCAACGGACTTTCTGTTTACACCAGTCGCGGACAGAAATGAATGAAAACTGTTCGTGTTTTGTTTAAGTTTCATTCAGTTTACATAGAGACACCGGACATGTAGTTGTGAGAATGTGGCGCGCTGCAAACTTGAGAGAACAAGACGACGAGGATTTATTTTGCTGGCAGTTACATTTTACATTATTAAAAAGAACAAAACTAAACGCCGGTTTTGGATTAGGCCATCCTTAAAGCAAAAGAGGGGAAATGTGACGTCTAAACTGTAACAAGATCTCAGAGGAGATGATATGAGTATTGGAGGTAAACTTCGATCAAGTTTTAATAAACATTACGACTTCTTCCCTTCACGCATCGAATCAAACTACCACATTAGATCGCAACAACATAAATAAAAACAAACTGGGCGTTTACACCAAGCTGACAAACAGTCCTAGAACTCGTAAATCCTTTGAAGTTTACCGACATTGGATGGGACTCTGTTTGTGTCCGTAAAAACGCAATTCGCGGACTTTCGAGTCCGGAAAACAATCCACAAGTTCTAGAACAGTTTGCAAACAGTTCGCGGACTGTCACAAATGGACCGAGTCCGTGTTTTGTTTTTGTTCTGTCCGCTTGGTGGAAACCCGGCATTACCAAATAGAGTTTTTGAAGAAAATAAGCGCAGATTTTTTTTGCAAATCGATGATTAAGTAGTAAGAACGAAAACAGCCACAGAAGGGGAAATTCAAACTGTGGTGAGGGGTTTTGCGTAATATTCCCATAGTAGCAATTCGAAAAATTATTGAATCAAAAAACGAGAGGGAATTACATCAAGACCTTCTTTAACTACAATTAAAAAAATCAAATCTTGAAATAAAATAGGAGACTGAATAATGAATTAGTAAGTGCAGTTTCTGAATGGATAAAAGAATCTAAGTCAACATAAAGAATCATCATTTATTTGATGAATGGAAATAATTGTAAAAAAGTTAATTGTGAAAAGATTTTAATAATCTTAAAATATCATACCCAAAAAAATTTCATATTTATAAATTCCTTTTACCAATAGCTAAACATAATATATGGGCGGGCAACTGAGGGATTGCGGATTATATATAGAATGAAACTTATATCGACATATAGCTGAGCTCCTCATTTTTCTATTCATTCAGGTAAAATAGGGTTACTCTTACCTACTCCTCACAAATTACTTTTTGTTATAACGATCTGAATCATCATTTGGACAGGGTTATTGGATGTTGTTAATTCGGTATTCCCAAATTTAGTTCTGATATAACTATACCATTTGAGAAAAATGTGGAGTGATCTTATTCATTGAATATAATTTTGGAAAAAATTCTGTCCCCTTAACTTTTTGAATAGTCTTCGAATCATACTTTCACTTTCACAAATTTTTCCAAGCAACGATGATCCTTATTTTTGTCTTTCGTATGTTGGACAACTTATCTCAATTAAGTGATATTCTTTTTTGATACCATTCTCCTTTTGACAACTTTTGAACTTCATAACTCCCCTATCAATTGTGTACATTAAGCTCAGTGATTCTTCTTTTCAACGGCTTTTTACTTTGTGTATCTTTGCAACACCAACGGAATATAATATGTACCTACTCACAAAATTCAATTTGCTTGAAGCTATGTAAATTAAGATTAATCAATTCGTTTCAGAAGTGGGAGGCCGAACTTATTAATGCAACAAAAGTAACTCGATCAATGACAACAACTATTAGAACACCCCTCAAAAAGTTTAAAAAAATATACCATTAAAGAGAAGATTTCGATCATTCTTTTGGCTTCAGTATGAAACCTATTCTAAATTTACTTATTTTTTCACCCCAATAAATTCATAACCATAAAGCATTCACTCTTGAATAAGAGGTAGCCGTTATTATTCGTGAATATGGAAAAAACCTAATCGTTATTATTCGAACTGAAAAAAAAATAAAAGAATCGGGGTATCATTATAATGTATACCTAATCCCAATTCATATTCCACGACTGATATCGCCAAATAAGACGCGATCACGCGCGTTTATCGAGTAAGCTTCGGCTGTCTCCGAGCTGCGATACGGTACGTGGGATATGAATATGCCTCCCGGTCGCATATTCATATCCCACGTACCGTATCGCAGCTCGGAGACAGCCGAAGCTTACTCGATAAACCACGCGCGAGATCGCGTCTTATTTGGCGATATCAGTCGTGGAATATGAATTGGGATTATACGTTATATTGATACCCCGATTCTTTTAATTCTTTTCAGTTCAAATAATAACGATTAGGTTTTTTCCATATTCCCGAATAATAACGGCTACCCCTTATTCAAGAGTGAATGCTTTAAGGTTATGAATTTATTGGGGTGAAAAAATAAGTAAATTTAGAATAGGTTTCATACTGAAGCCAAAAGAATGATCGAAATCTTCTCTTTAATGGTATATTTTTTTAAACTTTTTGAGGGGTGTTCTAATAGTTGTTGTCATTGATCGAGTTACTTTTGTTGCATTAATAAGTTCGGCCTCCCACTTCTGAAACGAATTGATTAATCTTAATTTACATAGCTTCAAGCAAATTGAATTTTGTGAGTAGGTACATATTATATTCCGTTGCTGTTTCAAAGATACACAAAGTAAAAAGCTGTTGAAAAGAAGAATCACTGAGCTTAATGTACACAATTGATAGGGGAGTTAGGAAGTTCAAAAGTTGTCAGAAGGAGAATGGTATCAAAAAAGAATATCACTTAATTGAGATAAGTTGTCCAACATACGACAAAATAAGGATCATCGTTGCTTGGAAAAATTTGTGAAAGTAAAAGTATGATTGGAAGACTATTCAAAAAGTTAAGGGGACAGAATTTTTTCGAAAATTATCTTCAATGAATAAGATCACTCGACATTTTTCTCAAATGGTATAGTTATATCAGAACTAAATTTGGGAATACCTAATTAAGGTCGGCGTTTAAACCGAGTAGGAAAGATCAGCCGATAGAGGCGCCACCGTCCATTTTAAGGAATATCTCCATAGATCTTTCATTATCACAATAAGTTCTATGAGTATCTCTCTAATCATGAATGAAATGTACAATGGCGCTCTCTATCCGAAAATCGCCGAACTATGAAATACGCTAATTTGTGGGTAAAGGAGGAATTTTTTCCCGCCAAAATTCGAATTTGGCCATTTTCTGCCAATTCCGTATTTCAAGTTGATCTTCTGAACGAAATTATCAGAAGATTCACTTTTGATCGGATGTTGAACTATTTTCATGGGTCTTTCTGTTGAAATAAAACAGAAACATGGGTTGGCTCATTTTCTTCTACTTTTGGAAGAAAAAAAATTAACTGTCGGAATGAAATCGATCAAAATTATTTCAACAAGAACCCTAATCCTTTCTGAGTTCACCCACAAAATTTCAGTTCTCAAAGTGAAACCGTTTTCGAAATCAACTTGAAATAAAAACACACTACATTGAACGCCCACCTTAACAACATCCAATAACCCTGCCCAATTGATGATTCAGATCGTTATAACAAAAAGTAGTTTGTAAGGAGTAAGAGTAACCCTATTTTACCAGAATGAATAGGAAAATGAGGAGCTCAGCTAGGTATATGTCGATATAAATTTCATTCTATATACAGGGTGTAGACAAAACATGCGGCACAAATTTAGGGGGTTATTCCTTGGCCTATTTTAAGAATATTTGTACCTTAGACGATTTTTCGAAAATCGTTTCATTTCGAAGATACAGGGCTAGATTTGCAAAGAAAAATCTATTTTTTTTTTTCGAAAAGATACAGCAGATTTCATACGTAGTTGGTTACATTTCCATTATGACATAAATCATTTACTGTTTTTGATAGTTGTCAAAGGTCATTTTCAATTTTCTCTAGTATTTTTATCTGATAATAGAAGGGTGCAACTCAATAAGAAACACCCCTGGTATTTTTGAAAGAGTTCGGCAGTCAATGAGGAGAAGATTGGATGCATGTATCATAGCTGGGGGTAGTCATTTTCAGCAGTATTTGTAATTAAAAATCTTGCAAGTAATAAATATTGTTTTTTTTAATCCACCCCTATATCTTCGAAATGAAACTATTTTCGAAAAATCGTCTAAGGTACAAATATTCTTAAAATAGTCCAAGGAATAACCCCCTAAATTTGTGCCGCATGTTTTTTCTACACCCTGTATAATCCGCAATCCCTCAGTTGCCCGCCCATATATTATGTTTAGCCATTGGTAAAAGGAATTTATAAATATGAAATTTTTTTGGGTATGATATTTTAAGATTATTAAAATCTTTTCACAATTAACTTTTTCACAATTATTTCCATTCATCAAATAAATGATGATTCTTTATGTTGACTTAGATTCTTTTATCCATTCAGAAACTGCACTTACTAATTCATTATTCAGTCTCCTATTTTATTTCAAGATTTGATTTTTTTAATTGTAGTTAAAGAAGGTCTTGATGTAATTCCCTCTCGTTTTTTGATTCAATAATTTTTCGAATTGCTACTATGGGAATATTACGCAAAACCCCTCACCACAGTTTGAATTTCCCCTTCTGTGGCTGTTTTCGTTCTTACTATTTAATCATCGATTTGCAAAAAAATCTGCGCTTATTCTCTTCAAAAACTCTATCTATGCGATAGCGATCCCATACAGGTCATAAAATACGTTCAAGACCGCAGGAACGGACGCGATCTCTTACGTTGAGTTTACTTCGGCTTCGGGTGAATTCGGACTGCGATACGGTACGTGGGATATGAATATGCCCCCCGGCCCCCGGCCCGGGTCTCGTCCTTATTATCTCCAAGAGCAGCCAATGCTCTTACTAATATTAAATCCCCTAATAGAATTGATCTAAATCTCCTGAATGAGGAAATTTTTGTGTTGAGACACAAGACGTAGAATTAGCTGACCAAATTGATAATTTATCACAGGTAATATTTAATATAAATAATGTCCATTTAGATAGTCACAGGCAGTCATTTAGCTACAGTGCCTCAGATAGAGGTCCATTTTGTATTATCATTGAGTCTATTTCACAAAATATTAGTAATCTTAATCCCATGAACATTGGCAAGTTGTTACATCAATCACATTATAACAATAACCTTGACATAAAGAATATCTGTAGAAAGGGTTTAAAGCGTACTGGAGTCCACTTTGCTACTGGTGATCAGGCCAACTGGTCTGTCAGCAATCATACCCTTCCGGCAGATAGTTATGAAGTCTACATTCCAGCTCGTATGGTTACATCTATGGGCATAGTAAGAGATATTGGGTCAGACATTACAGATGAGGATATAATGCAGTTTGGTGTGGGTATGTCCCCCAACACTCCTGTACTTAGAGTCTGGAGGTTCAAACGAACAATAAGAACGAGTGATGTACCAACACAAGTACCTTCTGGAACATGTCTCATCACTTTTCAGGGCACTTCTCTTCCCAAATATTTCGATTGGTTTACTATTCGAACAGAGGTATCATTGTATGTACCCCCAGTCATACAATGTCGCAAGTGCCTTCGCTATGGTCATGCTCAGGCACAGTGTAGGGGAAATTTCAGATGTCTAACATGTGGAGACTCACATGATCTAACATCGAATTGTAATAGGCCTCCAAATTGTATTTTTTGTAAGGGTTCCCATCTGGCTAATGACAAGGATTGTCCAGACAAGTTAGGATCAGGGAACTATTTACAACCTATCCTTATGCCGGGTTTCCACCAAGCGGACAGGTCAAAACAAAACACGAACTGTCCGTTCGGACAGAAATTTCGAACAATTTTGTTTGGAAAATGTTCGATGACTGTTGGGGTTCCCAACGGACTTTCAGTTTACACCAGTCGCGGACAGAAATGAATGAAAACTGTTCGTGTTTTGTTTAAGTTTGATTCAGTTTACATAGAGACATCGGACGTGTAGTTGTGAGAATGTGGCGCGCTGCAAACTTGAGAGAACAAAACGACGAGGATTTATTTTTGCTGGCAGTTACATTTTACATTATTAAAAAGAACAAAACTAAACGCCGGTTTTGGATTAGGCCATCCTTAAGGCAAAAAAGGGAAATGTGACGTCTAAACTGTTACAAGATCTCAGAGGAGATGATATTAGTGTAGGAGGTAAACTTCGATCAAGTTTTAATAAACATTACGACTTCTTCCCTTCACGCACCGAATCAAACTACCACATTAAATCGCAACAACGTAAATAAAAACAAACTAGGCGTTTACACCAAGCTGACAAACAGTCCTAGAACTCGTAAATCCTTTGAAGTTTACCGACATTGGATGGGACTCTGTGTCCGTAAAAACGCAATTCGCGGACTTTCGAGTCCGGAAAACAATCCACAAGTTCTAGAACAGTTTGCAAACAGTTCGCGGACTGTCACAAACGGACCGAGTTCGTGTTTTGTTTTTGTTCTGTCCGCTTGGTGGAAACCCGGCATTATATGAAGCCAATTCAGCTACACGAAATAAATAAGCGCAATTGCCGTCAGAATTCCCCGCTCCGGTAGCTTCTAATTCCCAGAGAAATTCCACCTCAATCCAAAACATCCCTACCCCCCCACACTACACACAGCCTCGTAAACCTTCATATGCCTCACGATTAACTAGGAAACCGTCCCCACTAAAAAGGAAAGAAAAATCACCTGGCTACGATAGGCAGGCACATGCACAGTCTCTCATTACATTTACCCCTAATGACACAAACTGTTTTACTTCACCCTCTTCTTCTAATATACATCCTCCAGAAAAACTCATAATAACGGAATCTATTCTGCAAAAGCCTTTACCTGTATCACCGAACGACGAAGAATCAATAATTAATGATAGAACTGATAATAACGACAATAATTCCTATAGTAAGCGCGTTCGGCAATGACATCTGACTGGTCGGATTGATCTGAACCGTTCGTTTATTACATCCAGATTGAGGAGAGTACACATCTGGACCGTTCGGCAAGAAAATCTGATCAATCGGATGTAGATCTTTTTGCTCGGTGTATTTCGACAAAGAAAACGGATTTTTTCCACAGAACAGAAACAGAAATTACTTTTCGGCCTTTGTGAATGGATTTTTTTATCCCGCTTCGAATATTCTTGAACAGTCTGTTGAATTTTCGTGTCTTATGTTATTTGTTGTGCAGTAATAAATAAAAAAATGTTGTTTGATAAAAAATAATAATTCAAAATATTGAATCATCTCAACCAAGGGGTAGAACTGTTGAGAACTATAACAAAAGAATTAAAATAGTACCCAGACTACCTCTACGGACGAATAGACCTTTAAGCTCTAATTTAATATCTGGCTCGGGTGAGGCGTTACATACGTCAAACAGAAAAAACGATCTAAATGCTCCGTAGCGTTCGTTTATTACAGAAAAGTCTGACAAATCTGTACAATCTGTTATCACGTGACTAAAAAATCCGTCCGCTCTCGGATGCTATTGCCGAACGCGCTTATTATGGGAACATTTGATTGGAGCATGGAGGCCTTCCCTCCAGGCTCCAGCGGAATGTAATATGAATAATTAAATAATTAAAAATCTATTAGTTTGCTCATTATAGTATTATTATGTTTTAAAATTTTTGATACACAAATCATTCATGAAAGAGAAAAATCTTAAGATACTGCACTAGAATATCCGATAATATTGCATATCGCGTGACTGAATTCGTGACTTTTCATTTCATGTGAATGAAATAATCACTCATATATGCGCAATTTGGTTGATCTCAAGGTACTTATCAGGGATCACAGCCCTGATATTATTTTATTTAACGAAACTTTCTTGAATCCTTCACTGAGAGTTCAACTTCAAGGCTATTCGTTCACGAGACAGGACAGGAATGATGGATACGGTGGAATAGCTGCGGCTATCAAGTGCAACATAGCTGGCTCCCCGGTCTCACTGACCAATCTAACATTTCCAAATAGGGTGCAGATATTGGCGATTGAGGTTGAATCTCTCCGCATATTCTGTATGTATTCGCCCCGGATATCAGGCTGTCTAGGTCACATTTCGAATCATTGAAGCATTACCTTCGCTCACCCTTCTTATTGATAGGGGACTTAAATGCGCAAAATCCCCTTTGGGGATCTGGGGTCAAAAACAGCAATGGTACAGTTTTGGAGACACTGCTACAAACTGTAGATTACATACTCCTTAATGAAGGTAGCCCTACTAGATTGACTCCTCCAGGCGTCAACCCCGATGTAGCCTTCTGCTCTCCCTCGGTTTCCCTAAGGTCATCATGGCGTGTGATACCTGACTGTGGTATGAGCGATCATTTCCCTGTTCTTGTTGAGCTTGAAGGTCAGCCTTTTGACAGACATATCAACAGAAGATTCACCACACGCAAATATAATTTAAAGAGGGCTGATTGGGTTGGTTAATGCGCATGTCTTAGTGATCAATTGTATCTGGGGGACTATACTGTCAGCGATTCAGAAGAGTTTCTCAACCTGTTGACATAAGCAGCCGATAGATTTATTCCCAAGCACAGACCCTCATCGAGAGGTAATTTCCGGGTACACTGGTGGGATGACGACGTTGCTACGGCGGTACTCAGAAAAAGAGGACCTTTCAGAGAGTATTCCTCCTAACCTTCTACAGATAATTATATCGCGGTTAAACAGGCGAGAGCGTTCTGTAGACGCTTGATAAGAGATAAGAAAAAACTCTTCCTTTAGAACCTTTTGCGAAGAAATCGACTTAATAAAAATTAATAAAATGTGGAGAGTTGTTGAAAAATTCTCAGGAGCAACAAGTTCAAACTTGGTGCCCCCTCCTTCTAAAGATTGCTTCTTATCTATCCTACGCGTACTGTCAGGGAGTGCTTCCCCCACAACACCCACCACGTTGCCATCTGATACTTGCGCTCCATTTACATTGGATGAGCTTTTGATAGCCCTTTCGGACAGGAGAGACTCAGCCCCAGGATTAGATGGTATGTCATACAAAATGTTCAGCAATGCCCCAATGTCTGCGAAACTATGCCTTCTTTGCATTTACAATAAGCTCCTACGTTCTGGGACTGTGCGTCCGGAGTTCAAAGAAACGCTAATTTTACTTTTCCTGGAGAAGGGTAAGACACCCAACACGCCGTCTAGCTATAGGCCAATCGCCCTTTCTCCATGCATAACAAAAATCTTGGAAACATTACTAAAGAACCGCATCGAGGAGCTCTCATCGAAAACCGAATAGGTTCGGATAGAGCTCTGTTCGGATTCAGGAGGGGTCGGTCTGTCAACGACTGTTTTGCATATCTTTCTGGCTCTGTGTATCGAGCGTTTAGTCGAGGCGAGAGGGTGATGGCAGTATTTCTCGATATAAAGGCGGCATATGACAATGTCCTTCCCTCAGTGCTTCGGGAAGATTTAAGAGCGGCGAATATTCCCTCCCAAATACTTAACCTTATTATGCAACTCCTTTCCAACTGTGCCCTATATATTTCTTTCCCTTCAGCAGGAACCATTCTTAGACCTGTAACTACCTCCCGGGGTCTTGGACAGGGATCAGTAACAGCACCACCTCTATTCAATCTATATTCTCTTATTCCTCCGGGTGTCCTATCGTCTGATACCTTTGCCCTACAGTTTGCTGACGATTTCGGATTGCTGATCAGTGGCAAGGACTTAATTCGGATGGCTGAGGAACTTACGGCAGATGTAAGCGGCGTGAGCTCCTGGCTATCACAAAGAAATGTATGCCTCTCCCCAGAAAAATCGTCGGCTATGATCTTCGTCAAGTCCAGAGTTCTCGGCAATCTTCCGGTCATATCCTGCTGTGGCCGGACGATTGCTTGGAAGACGTCGATGAAATACCTTTGTGTACACCTTGAGAGTAACTTCAGATGGAGTAAACAAGTCGACATGACCTGTGCCAAGATCTCTGGTGCACAGAACATAATCAAAGCATTGGGTAGAATTAAATGGGGCTGTCATCCGGCGGTTCTATTGAAAGTATATAAGGTTCTCGCTCTGCCACACCTCGACTATGCTAGCATCCGTCATGGAAGATGCTCCAAAGCAAATCTTAAACGCTTGGATCGAGCTCAGTATGCTCTCCTTCGAACAGCGCTATCAGTCCTCAGGTCCACTCCCACGAATGTGATACTCTTTGAGGCAGCTCAGCAACCGCTGTCGCATAGACGAAGATGGCTTGCCTACAAATACATCACCAAAATTTTCAGAATAGAAAATCATCCTGTACTCAGAGTAGTTGGTGATCATGAAGATCTTGAAAATCTATGGCTACGAACAACCACGCCTCCACTTTTCGAAGCTTTGAATGACCTCACACCGAAGAAAACACCTAATTAAGGTAATGAGGAATATACCATATTTTAACGTTTCTATTCAGATCAGGCTCAATACTATAAATGTCGTTAATTCAGGTCTACCTAAACATGCGATATCGAATCCCCAGTCATTCACTGCTCTGACATCGGAGAAGTCTCCTTTATACCGATGCCTCCTTGACCAGAGACCCTGACTCAGTTGGATATGGTGTATTCTGCCCAGGCCCGCCGTAAGCGGGCGTGCAAGGCGTGCCCGGCACAAGGGCGGCACGTCCAGAGGGGCGGCAAATCCAGTGAAATTGAAATTTTTTTTGAAGGGGACAAACAACGTGGTAAGCGGGGGGGGAGGAAAAAAAAGGGGGGGCGGTTGTCCAACTCCAACTGCTTTAAAATTTTGCCAACTGTCATAGAAACATAGAAATTTTGCCATATGCGATCGAAACTTTGCCAACTGCTTTGAAATTTCTCCAACTCCGTTCAACATTGGGGGTGGCAAGGTCTCCCCATCCCCCTTAGAGAGACTTTTTCTCTGAAGGATCGGGAGGACAGGCGGCCAACATCGATAATTTCCGTATATCCACGGAATTCAGTGAATTCACTGCAGTGTTTGTTTCAGGTATATTTCCGGGAGGGGCACTACCGCCCCCCGAAGTTCCGCAGAGAATCAAAATATTTCTCCATCATATTAGATTGCACACCAGATGTTAGTCATATAGAACAAATTACAGTTATACTCAGGCATGTTCTTTTAGATAATGAGACAAAAAATGTTACGATATGTAAAATTTCCTTGATTTCTGCCCTATCAACAGCTCCACAGGCGAAGGTCTATTGAATTTTGTTACGGATTTATTTTCGCAATTGAATCTCAACATTCAAAATTTACGAGGCCAGGGTTATGATAACGGTTCAAATATGCGTGGAAAACACAGTGGACTACAAAAAAAAATTTGGAAATCAATAACCGTGCATTTCACGTACCGTGTTCGGCTCATAGTCTTAATTTGGTAGTGAATGATGCAGCAAGTATTACGCACGAAACTGTGAATTTCTTCAATATAATTCAAGAAATTTACGTTTTCTTTTCGTCATTTACAAAAAGGTTTTCTGTTATCTGTAAACCTGTTATCTGTAAACATTTACCAAAGTTAAAATTAAAAGCTTTAAGTAATAAGCGATGGTCAAGCAGAATCGATGCAGTTAAACCCTTACGTTATCACCTCGAAAAAATTTTCGATGCTTTGCTAGAAATATCTGATAATTCCTCAGAATGGGATTGTACTACTTCCCACAAAGCTCATTCGCTGGCCTTAAACGTACAAAATTATAGATTTATTTGCTCGGTAGTAATTTGGTTTGATATCCTAAATGAAATTAATGCCCTGAGTAAAATGATGCAGAGCCCCACCATGAATACCCAAATTTGCATGAATTTGTTGAAGACGTTGATTGATAAGTTCAAACAATATCGTACGGCTGAACATTTTGAAATTGTGTTAGCAGAATCTTCCAAAGTGGCCCACGAACTCACAGTAGAAACAGATTTTCCACCAATCAATAAAATCAGACCAAGAAGAAAACCAACACAATTTCAATATGAACACAGTGATAAAGTTTTATCCGACCCAAAAACCAAATACCGAGTGGAGTTTTATTTTAGGATACTAGATCAAACAATTAATTCCTTGAAAAATAGATTCGAAGAGTTGACAACATTTTGCGACGTGTTTGGGTTTCTTAGCGACAACCTATTCGACTATTCCAATGTTGATTTGATGAAGTATTGTCAAGACTTGAATCTGAAGCTTATTAAAGATGATGCTACTAATGAATCAGACACTGACGGTATTGATTTGTTCAATGAAATTATTGCACTAAAATCGCATTTTGCAGAACACCAATCGAAGGATCCACAATCACTGTTACAATATATTTTTGGCAATGACTTAATTTCTACATTTCCGAATATAACAATAGCACTAAGAATACTACTAACATTGCCGGTTTCAGTTGCATCTGGAGAAAGATCTTTTTCAAAATTAAAAATTATCAAGAATTATTTAAGATCCACTGAGATCCAACACAGATTAAGTATTGATCCTATCCTATCCTTCACAGGATAGGCCTCAGAGATTCTGACACTTCTGAGTGCGGAGTGTTGGGGAACATTGTCCACATCTTTTTCGATTGCCCAAGAAATTCGAGCGATAGCGCTGAATACACTGCACTCTCCTCACACAGGTTTCCCTTACCACTTAACATATTTGATGCTATTTTCAGTGACAGACTTGATGTGATGGATCTGTTGGTGAAGTTTCTTTCTAAATGTCAAATATCATTGTAATGTGCATGCTTAATCAGCTTAGATTTGATGCCTTTGTTTTTAACCTATGTTGCTTGCCCTACCCTTTTATTCCCTTGACATCACCGCTTATAGATTTCGTAGAGTTGAAGTCAAAATCCATCAATCCACATTAAAATTATCACACTTCTCACATAAACAATCTTGGGATTGGAAAACCAAGACTCCTGATGCCCCAGGATCAAGACATAAAGCATTGCGACAGAGATTGGGTGTATAGTCTATTGAGGCTGAGCCCATATTCAGACATCTTCAGTCAGGGGCATACTGATTGTAGATCAGTCTGCTTGAGAAGAAAGAAGAAGAATAACCTTGAAATTAAATGGAATATTTCAAACTAAGGCACTTTGAACATGAAAATGCCCTCAATTATCGCATACAATTACCATCGTGTGAATCTGCTAACCAGCAGTATATTATTTTCATCTTGTATTGATACATTTTCGAACGATCAATTATAGGAGCATGCATACAGTATGGAAATTCTGGTCCGATAACGAAAAATATTCGTGGATGATGAAAAATCTACTTGATAATTTGAAGCGTGTATCTGCAAACTGGATGGATTTGAAAAATTGTAGTAGATATCAAGACAGAAACAAAACTTAACGGATGGATCTATTTAATATATGAAGAATTTTGTCATGACATTGCAACTTTCGATATTGGTGAACAAAGGAGTAAAATATTTAATATAAAAAATGTAAATATTCCTATTACCACTGTTGTTATTTCCTCATCAGGGCAGAACTCGTCATTTATTTATTTATTTAGATAATTAGGAATACAAACAGGTGACAACCACCCAACACAGTATCCACTATTTTGAAATACAGGGTCCGGCAGGGAGGTATGGATGATTTGAAATTTTTACACACTCATTTTCGAACGAAACTGAAATTTTTTTTTTAATGTGTACCTTAGATGTTGCCATTATATAAATTAAAGAGGAAAATTGAATTAAAACATTGATTAGGTACGTGCGAAGAGCACGAGCATGTCGCACAGCCGAACGACGAGGGGTTGTTTCAACTGCTTGACACACTCTTCCAATGTTTTCCGGGGTTCGTACTGTTCGTTCACCACCTCGTGCAGTTCCAGATCTCAGGGAACCTGTTTGTTGAAAGTTATTCACCCATTTCATTATTGTTTCAAACTTCGGAACACGACCATGACGGCCAACGTTGAAATTATTTCGCAACCGTCTCTGAGTTTGAATGACGGAACGTCCCGTTTCAAAGGTGTTGTACACAAATACACGATGCTCTATGGACCACATTTTGATTGATACTAAAATGGCAACTCATAACAAATATATACCCCCCACATTTTATCCGCCAAGGTTATCCCCCCCTTGCACGACCCCCCGTTCAAATCATCCATACCTCCCTACCGGACCCTGTACAAAGTATGTCAAAGTGAACAGTAAATTTTCTTACGTGTAGAAATAGGTACACAGTTAACTAATCTAAAAGAGCAATTTTATAGTATAACAAGAAAATTTCGAAATAAAATCATCAAATTAAGCATAAGTTTTGGTAGAAAATGGACAACAAAAAAAAAGAGAAGAACACCCTATTGACATAAGGGTATTTCTCTGTGAACTGGGCAACTCGTCTGAAAAAGATGTCTAGACGACTTTTTTGCTTATATATTCAATAAACCTAATTCAATAAATATATATTTACATTTTTATTAATGAACGAGAGATGAACCAAAAATATTTCCATACAATTTTAACAATATTCTGAAATGGTCGATACAGGGGACTGTGTCCATGTCAGGGGACTGTTAATTCAAATGAAAAATTCTGTACCAAAATTATTCTATTTCAATTTTCATAAAAATCACAGTTTAGGAATTGAGTATTTGCTTTCTTCTTTAATCACGAGAGGCGTTTTTTATACTTCATTATTTTCTTCTTCAAGACTCTAATTTCATCATGTTTTTTTTCTTTATCCTATATCTTAGCATCTTCTCTCTATTTTCGAATTATTTCAGCAACTTCAGGTTTTGGCATTTGAAATGAATTAGTTACATCAGAATCTGGACTATTCTCTCTCATGGGCGAGTTAGTAATATCCAGAGTAATATTCGCTTATACTTCGTCTTATTGCGATACTTGGTGCAATGTTCTTTCTACTTCTTCTTAGCTTCCCGGTGTTCTCGTGGGGTCATATTCTGAACAAGCTTCCTAGTTCCCTTTTCTTTTTTCTTAAGGTATTTAATACGTTCTTTCTCTCTAAGCTCTTTTCTTTTCTTTTTCTTTTTTTATTACACTCATATCTCTTCCGCTCATTTCCTCTTTTCCTTTTCAAAATATCTTCCTCAGAGAGTTTTTTCTTCCTTGGGACCCTAGCCTAGTGGTTAAGGTGATTGTCTAGGACCCCGAAAGTCCCGAGTTCAATCCCGAGGCTAGGAGAGAATTTTTCTATTCTCGGTGATGTGCCTATCCACTCACGAGGCTACCGAGATGGGCGTTTTATGACAGTTTAAAAGGTCACGTGCGAAAGGAGTCTCCGTGATTGGTCAAGGGCTCATAAAGTGTCATAAAAGGCCATAAAACGCCCGTCTCGGTAGCCTCGTGAGTGGGCCCCTTAAGGTGGCGTAAGGACACGGTAAGAAGGCCTACATAGAACACAACTGATTCTCCTAACTCGCACGAGCTACAAGCTTCTGAGGGGTCTCCTCGGGAGACCTAGGAGATATCAGTATCATACTCAAAACACACGTATATCTACAGTTCCTTGGAGACGGAAACAGTCCCCTGTCTCCCAACAGGACAGGGGACTGTTTAATTTTACTTCATTGAAAGATAGCACAAAAGGTATCTCATGTCATTTCGCTGTACAAAATAAATATTCTACTATTAAAACGATATAAAATTTATAAGGTAGGAATATGGTACTAGAAAAGAAATGAAAATAATCCTTACCAGAGGACTGTTACCTGTCAGGTAACGACGTGACTTCCATGGAAAGACGCTCGTGCAGCAATAAATGAAATGGCGTCTGGGAAGTAATGACATTAACCATGATAACTTTGATTGTTTGCGGTCTGTTACACAAAGCCATGGCGCTATTTAACCTTTACAGTGCGTGGCGCGTAATTTGAAATATAGACAGGGGAACTGTTCACAAAATGTGGAGACATACTTTAATTTGCCTTTTTAGTATAATGGAATAATAATTATAAAAAATTAACGGACCTTTTTGACCATGAAATAATGTTGTTCGAACATTCAAACAATTTGATTGGTTCCAATAGTTATTGTCTTAATTAATTTAGTATGAAGTGATTTACCTGCTCCAGTGACACGACAGGGGACTGTTTTTCAAGTACTTCAACATCGTTTTCAATACAATAAAGTTTATTTAATTGCATATTGAACACTGAGCAGAGGTAGACAAGATTATTATTTTATGATATTATCTACGAAATAAATATGATCTGTATTTTTTTATATAATACTAGCTGGCCCGGCGAACTTTGTTCCGCCTAAATGATACGGTGGATTTCACAAATCGTAATCACCGGTGATCGGAGATATCAACAGCTTGGTTCTCTTATTTTTAAACTGTCGAATAGAGTTGATTCTATATTAAGCTTCGATCACCGATGATTACGCTTTGTGAAACCCACCGTTAAAGTTGTATCAACTAATCATTGCTATTTTTTCAAGCTGGAGATAAATTAGGCAAAATATACAAAATTTTAGTAACATTGTTATTCGCACAAAAAGAATTATCTTTATTTAAGCGGTATCTAATTATTGTTGAACATATAACTTTTCTTTGAATGCTTTACAGTTTTCTCATTGCTGTACCTAAATGAAAATATAAATCACGATCGAATTATATGGATGAGAAATAGTTCCAATGATTAATTACCTCTGATCACTGTAGAAACCATTTTAGTTCTGCCAATACAACGCTGAAAATTCAAATTGAAGTACTTTGTCTATCGTACTTTAATCTCACTTCACAGATACGCTAAGACATTTTCTTATTTTTCTTCTTGAATAAGACATTTTTGTTTTGGTCCAGAGCACAAAGTTGGAGGCAACTCAAACTACACACTATTTGTTTAGATCGCCATCTAACGGGGAGAATATCGAATAACGAACCTACGAATAAGCTGTAGCGTAACTGTAACTGTAGCGACACCTAGTGGCCCTTACTCAAGAGAAGAAAAAGCATTTCCTGTATAAGTAAAATTTTTATCGAATTTTTCAAAGTTTTATTGTATTTTATAATAACCAGACCATAGACGAATCCATATATGAAGTTTCATAACAACCAGTCCATCCGATCTCGAGTTATAAATGGTGTAACCAACATCTTTCTTTTATATATATAGATTAGCCTGAGACAATGAGTTGCCCAGTTTACAGAGAAATACCCTTAAGTATATTTTTTTGAGTTTTTGTTTTATTGAATTTTGACTAAGATAAAAGAGGTCAATTTTACCCAAAAAGTTACAATATCGCATCATCCTGCAGAGAGGAGAATTCATAGCGCTATTAGTATTACGAAAAGGAATATGAAACAAATCAGTACTTCTGAGGGAACGACAAGGAACATGGAAGGTTATGGAGGAAAGAAGGTCAGGAGAATTATAGGTATTGTTTAGGAGCTTATATATGAAAAGGACATCACTGATCCTTCTTCTATTTTCAAGAGAAATAAAACCAAATTGAGTCAAACGAAGAATGTAGTTTTCGGGATTTCTAGGTGGTAGACGAAAATTGAACTTGAAAGAAATAAACTTTAAGAATCTATTCTGAATTCTCTCGAGCCTGACGATATACACTGAATATTTAGGATTCCAAACTACAGATGCGAAATTGAGTTTACTATAAACATAGGAATTATACAAAATGGTGAAGGTTTTCAAATTGATGAAATGTCTACTTTTTCTTGCAACGAAACCCAAGATTTTATAACAGGAATTAGCTAGTTGATCTATATGACGGTCAAAAAGGAGCTTAGAGTCAAAAATCACCCCCAAATCTTTTATGTTATCTACCCTAGACAAAACAGTATCTTCAAGATTATAAGGATAGATAATCTTATTAATATTACGCGTGAATGTGATTACCCGGCATTTATACAAATTCAAATATAATTGGTTGTCGTCACAATAAGTACAAAGTGCATTCAATCCAGACTGCAAATCCAGGCAATCTTGTTCAGAGCTGATACTTTGCATCATTTTTAAATCATCCGCGAAGAGAAGGAATTTGCACTGTGTGAAGCATTCAGCAATCTTGTTTATATAGATCAGAAACAATAAAAGTCCCAAGTGGGAACCCTGAGGCATACCAGAATGCGCCTCAAAAAGATTCGAAGGGTAGCCCTCCACCGAGACGAATTGGAACCTATCCGACAAGTACGACTCTAACCATCCAAGCATACTGCCACCCACACCAACCCCAGCAAGGCTCGAAATATGAATATTGATGTCTGTTTCATCAAAAGCCTTGCTGAAATCAGTGCAGACGACATCAACCTGAACACGTCGGTCAAGTGCAGACTGCAGGAACTCCACAAATGTTATCAAATTAGTCTCGACTGAACGCCCCCTGATGAAACCATGCTGTTCCGTTACAATTTTCGATTACCAGACTTGAAAGACATGGATAAACCAACGACTCAAACACCCTCTCGAAAACGGATAATTTACTTATTGGTCTATAATTAGTAATTAAACTCCTATCTCCCACCTTGAAAATTGGGGTAATGGATGCAGTCTTCCATCTTGTCGGAAAGTGTGCCGACCTCAGAGACCTGTTATAAATAATCATTAATGGTTTCACAAGAGAAGAACTACAATTTTTAATGAAAGTTGACGGAATTCCATCAGGACCGGCACCCTTCTGTTCATCGAGCACCTTAGTCACATCGGAGCAGGTGCCATTAGCGTGATAATGATTTCGACAAAAACTGCAAACAATACTCGGCGATCTCTTTGAGCTAACTACGTTGCAACGAAAACAATGAGACATTTTATAGTTTTAAGAACAAAATGCTTCTCGTTTAGATTTTTCGAAATATACCCGTGGTAAGATCGATAAGCACTGATTTCAGTGTGCAGTTAGCAGATTTATTGACACTATATTAACACACTTAATTTAGATTAACTATGGAGCGAACGGAACACTACCTTCACGTTCGACACACAGTTTCTGTTCATAATTGAAGGTTTTATGTCAGCAATATCGTACCATCCCATATATTTTGACTAATCTCCTCTTATTTCTTTTTCTACGTCCTCTGTGCAGACTTTCCATTAATTAGCTGTACCCAAATTATTCAAGAGCCTCATTCCAAAGATTTTTCACTTGCGCGATTATTAGTATTTATTAGCCAAATTTATTCGAATATTAATGACAGAACAAAACGCCAGTGTTATTTGCAACACCGACCTGAATTCTGCAACTCAAAATATCACTGAACAGGCATTACCAACCTAATTTCTATTTTCCAAAGCCGCCCGAGATGTCAATAATTCTTGGATGGACTATACATATATCTATACTCTGTTCAAATATAAGAGACATCAAAATAAACAAAGTCGCGCAGAGGTAGGATGGGCTTCCTTCAGGTAGAGACTTTATTTCAGGGCTCCAGGGTCGGATCGAGGATAGTTCACACAATCATATAAACTCAAATTCAAATTCATTTATTCAACATATTCAAATTACAAATGTCATAAGTTTGAAAAAAATAATGCAGCGTCCAAAATAATATATTATGTATTACCCTATTAAAAATTATTCAGAATTTTGTTGGTCTTCTTCTGTGTCACTTTCATCCAGATTCACCAGCACTCGCTCTATTGTTGACTCCATGATATTATCGAGCTGACACATTTTTTCTTCGACATCGGTTACAACATGATGTATGCATTTCTTCCATTTCTCAGCACCAATCGAGCCTATAGCTCCCAGAAACAAATTACGAACCTCAGCAATTTTAAATGAGGAGTTCTGAGCAGCTACTTTTCCTTTTACTTGAGCCCAAATGAGCTCGATTGGATTCAGCTCGCAATGATATGGTGGGAGTCTCAATACTGTTCTTCCCGTCTCATTGGCATCTATAATTAATTTTTCATACCTCCCTCTATTTGCCTTGACCAGAGCAAGAAGTTCCGCCTTCAAAAGATCATTTTCGAAGGAAATATTTTTACTGAGCAACCAATTTTTGACATCTTCCTTGCGGGTTGAAGAAGACGGAATCGATTCCATTTTTCTCGAATGATAACTGTCGTTGTCCATTACGATGACAGCGTTATGATCCAGAGTTTGCAAAATTGTTGAGAACCACTTTTCGAACGATTCCCCGTTCATTTCCTCATGGTAATCTCCGGATTTTTTCGATTCCCCCTATATGACATATAATCAGTCCTTTTCCTTTTCCACTTGGGTTTTTGAGACCAGTTGACAGACCTTCTCGAAAAGCCTGTCTGTTGGACCCAATCGATTCATCGACCCATATTGAATTTTTTGTACATCCCGCATTTATCCATGTCTCGTCAAGGTGATAAATTTTTCGGCCTTGCTCCCTAAATTCTCGAATTTTCTTCAAATAATTTCTCCCCCAAACAACTATTTCGTCTCTATCAATCAATAAACTATCACGACCACGTTTTCTGAATTTGAATTTCATTTTTTTCAATAATTTATAAAATGTTGTTTTTTTTTAATTCGGCAGGCTGTCATCGTTATTAACAACTTCCAAAACCTTCGAAATTGTAGGAATTTCATTAAGAGAAAAAACCGTGAACTATTCTCCTAATTAAGTTCATGTCGAAATCGTCTATTGAATCGATGCTTTTTAGCGACTGGGATTTCTGCTTAGGTGAAATCAATAGATGATTTCGTTTATATTATTTTTCAGAAATCTCGTCGGAAACCGACAAAGGGTTAAGTACAATTCAAACAAATATTTATAACCGGGACAAATTGAGGTACCTACTTCAGATATATCAGGTTATAACCGTTGCGAATTTTAAAGGACCTAATTACAAGGGTTACACGGGTGTAACAAAGAAATCCAAAACATTCACTTGTATTCAAATTTCATAACTCTCCTGTACCTACTATCGACATTCCGTTCTAAGCTTTAAGTACGATCCTGGCAGTCTTTTGGGGGCGTGACAAGAATTGTAGAGAAGACCCTTTGACCAATAAGCTGTTAGTATGCGCAAAACAAACCGATTTGGTTTGTTTGTTTACATTCTCTTATATTTGAACAGACTATAGGAGCATAGAATAACTGGAGGGAAGGCTTCATACGCTCGACAGATCATTTTGAACTGCCAATAACGGCGGAGGTTAGAGTTTCGTGTGACGCCCGATAGATAACGCTGAGATCCTTTATTCAGTAACATGTCAGATATTTTGTTCTATGGAGCTACAATTGCAAAGAATATAATGTGGCTGTCATTGTTATTTTGATACATTTATGCTTCTTTTTAATTGAAAATGGCCATAAATCATAACATAGACAATATTGATGACATATCATCGCTTTATTCTAATCAACTTTTTATGCGCAATTTTATGGGAAGTCTGTGATCGGTAATAAATTTGTCAAAACAATATCCTTATCGGAAAAAGCGAACATTCAGGTAAGTATTATTATTATACGGAAAGACTGAGGTTTTATCTGTTCTCATGTATTATACGCAGAATTGTATGGTACCCCGTTTACATTCCCTCTGCTAACACTTAGATTCGGAGCGGGAAACAGATTTTTCTTCCTATATTCAATCTGATCCTTGTAGCCATTTCTTTACACGTGCTATATGCATTATATTGTCGGATTTACGAAAAAAAGTATGTATTGCTTTCTTTCAAAAGAATATATATTATGATATAGTAATAAATGGGACCTAATAAGTAATAACAACGAATAACCATTAAAGATAATTTTATTAAGGATAGCCGTGTTATAGCAACGAACGACGTTCTCGCCATCTCGTGGCCTTGCGGCGAACTGACAAGTTCGGACGTTTTTGGCAGTTCATTTTCGTAGGGGAGTCTTCTCTCCAGTTATTCTATGCTCCTAGCATATATGGTCGGCGTCTAAAGCGAGTTGGAAAGCTCAGCCGATAGAGACGCCACCGTCCATTTTATGGATATCTCCATAGAACATGCACTATCACTATCAAGTTCTATGAATATCTCTCTAATCATGAATGAAATGTACAATGGCGCTCTCTATCCGAAAATCGCCGAACTATGGAATAAGCGCATTTGTGGGTAAAGCAGGAACTTTTTCCCGCCAAAATTTGAATTTGGCCATTCTCTGCCAATTCCGTATTTCAAGTTAATCTTCTGAACGAAATTATCAGTAGATTCCCCTTTAATCGGAAGTTGAACTATTTTCATGGGTCTTTCTGTTGAAATAAAACAGAAGCATGGGTTGGCTCCAGTGGCGGCTCGTCGGGTGAGGCAAGTGAGGCGGCGCCTCACCTGTTATTTTATCATTTTTCTCGAAATATCAGAGAAATAAAAACAACAGGGAGCGAACACAAAAATATTGAAATATCTATCATATCTTATCAAAATCAACAATAATTTTCTTCGCCGCCACTGCTCAATAATATCCCATGAGGACGCAGAGGCGACCGATTTCATCGTCTCATCCAATTCAAATTCGAAGCAGCCAACGGAATACGAAAGAAGGCGAAGGGACCCGAAGGTGTCGCTATTTTTCGGTCTTTGAGGCGACGATATCATCGTCTCAACAAGTACAAATTCGAAGCAGCCGACGGAATTCGAAAGACGGCGAGGGGACCCGAAGGTGTCGCTATTTTTCGGTATCTGAGGCGACGCAACTATCGCCGATCGGACCTTTCCGTGGATATACAGGATTCGGGATAGGTGCAGTGAGATAGATGTCGCCATTCCCCATCACCTGATTTGTTTATGTAGTACACCTGCACCCTGCAACATCGTCTGTTCATGCTCAGTTGAGTTATAGCTTTTCCTGCTTTTCATATTGTTAGATATGACGATTATTTCCTTGGATAATCTGATAAATTCTTTCGTTGGGGTTTAATTAAGTGTGTAATTGATATTCATTATGAATCCAGTGTCCCTTATAGAAACGCCTTTCTCAAGGCGAAGTGACGAAGAAAACCGGGAAATTCTCCTGTTTGGCAGACCAACCCCACAGATAAGTAGTCTTACTAAAGATACGAAAGACGGCCGAAAATATACCCGCACTTTTCAGGTATCGTGAAATGACACCCATACCTGGATTTGTGGAAGTATTTTCAAGTAGCGTTTATACTGTTGGCCTTGTTTATTGTTAGGAAAAATTAAAAATATATGGAGTTCTTTCTGGTATGATGACTTCAAAAATGTTTCAGGGTCCGTTTAAATGCATGATTCATCCAAAGATCATATGCACATATCACACTTGTCGAAAGTTTTGTATAATGTAGACGTTAGAAAAAATCGTTTATTCATGATGACTTACTTAATAGATACGACTTTAATATTGAGTAAGCAAGAACTCGCTTTTAAGGGTCACGATGAATCCGAGGCATCTATTAATAGGGGAAATTTTAAAGAAATATTTCACTGCCGTATCAAGCGCAATAGCGAAATCTGCGAAATTATCATCTTTCATTTAGGTACTCAAATTGAATCCGATGATGAAACTACTACTGAGTACACCTCTGGAGGATTTCTCATGAAAAAATAACCGTTTTTATGTCAAATAACATTGATGGTCATAATAATACTGTTTTCTCTTAGAAATTAGATGATTTTTTTTTCCTAGTCGACCACAATGTATCAGATTTTTTTTTATATATAATCGCCTCACCAGCTCACGTGGTCACGAGCCGCCACTGGTTGGCTCATTTTCTTCTATTTTTGAAAGAAAAAAAATTAACTGTCGGAATTAAATCGATTAAAATTATTTCAACAAGAACCCTAATCCTTTCTGAGTTCACCCACAAAATTGCGGTTCTCAAAGTGAAACCGTTTTCGAAATCAACTTGAAATAAAAACACACTACATTGAACGCCCACCTTAATCATTACAAGATGATAGATCTGAGAATTCGAAGTATTATCCGTTTGAAATACCTACTACTGATTCAGCCTGGATATTAAAGATATTTATGATGAAGTAACGACTCTTTTTCGCGACTCTTTTTCGCTCGTTAATCAAAAATTTTCATTTTTGATCGCATTTTTCGTGTCTGCTAGACGCAAACGTAAAAATAGTCCCGGAGTTACTTCCGCAAAAATGTAAAGAATTCAATAGTCTGTATTCTCATTAAAAATTTATTTTACAGGGTGTTGTTGAAAAAATACAGAAACATCAATTTAAAATTCCCCATATTTGAGAAGTAATAACGGCCTCCCTGTAGAAGGTAAGATAATTATTTTGCTATGATAACTCAGCAAATATCTCAGTTGAAAAAACTTATGATTTTGTGTTACTTCTGCTTCTTCTGAGAGGACTTTGAGCGGACGGCTATGCCCCCAACATTTAACAGTTTTTTTTCAATAAGATCTGCACTGCTGGAAAAATATCTCGAAAATTGTTAGAACACATTGAAAATATATGAAGAAATATAGGGTGATTCATTTCAAAAAATCACTCATCTATCAGGTAATCTTTTTTGGGGACGCCCTGTATACTTGAAAATAATTTCCTGAGAAATAGAAATAAGTCTTCTAGAAGTCTGAGTCGGAACGGAATTTCTAAGATGTCTATTTTGGCTATGAAAGAACACCATACTGAATTATGACCCTGTATATGGTTCTGGTTGAGCGATCAGGACAAACTTTTGCACGTAGCTTGAATACGTTTTTCTCCTGTAACTTTGAAATTAAAGGGAAAAGAAAAATTTGGAACGGCCATATTTAGGGAATCATCCCTGGTCGAATTTCGCCCATCGATTGTCCTCATCAGTCCCCTCAATATTTATTACAAGCAGGCCTGTCCCAGCTTCGCCCGAGTAGAAATTTGTTTCACGCGGCGGTTTCATCTTCAACACTTCAACCTGCCATATCTTTTGATGTACTCGTTGTAATTGTATGATGTGAAGGGCAATTTCGTTCCAAATCAAATACTGGGTATAAATAACGTATTAGGATGGATGAGGATCAATACCCAATTCATAAAAACACACTCCGAAATAGTGCATAATTTTGGAAAACATCTGATTACCATAAACAGGTAATAGCAAGTCAATCTTGAAAGATAGATATATGCTATCGCGGACTTTTTTGTAGAACTATTTAAGGGGTACATTTCCGTCATACATTGTATCCACGTAAGTCTCACGGTTTTTGCAGCGCACGTGAAATAGCTGATTTTGGCTGATTTTTTTGTAATTATTGAAGTTATAGTAGGTATCCTTAATTTTTTCGGGTGGAAAGTATAGCCTATGTCACTCAGGGATAATGTAGCTTCCTAAGGGTGAAAGAATTTTTGAAATCGGTCCAGTAGTTTTTGAGCCTATTCGTATCAAACAAACAAAAATACAAATCTTTCCTCTTTATAATATTAAGTATAGATTACACAATGTGCAAGTATTCATTATGGTTCAATGTATTATCACAGAAGGTGTTTTTATTAAAATATGTAACTTCAGTTTTTTGTAAATACAAGCGATCCAAGTAATTGAACTAAAATGTTGGATAACAGCCAATAAATGTGGCAATTTCACTTACCCATTCTCTGTAATCACAAGCTTCCAATTCAGTCAAAGCATCTTCTACCTGTACAGCAGCTTCATTTGGCAAATCTATACTATGAACAGCTGGTAGAACATCCTCAAAAACGAAATCACTAACCAAGATGTTATCTACACTTTCTGGTACTTCAAGTTCATTAGGAAAAGCTCCTCCATTTAATAATTTCACGAAAAACATTGAAAGAATATGGTCAATTTGGAGAAGATTTTCATTTTTGAAACAATCCTCTACAGAATTGTAAGTAAATGTGAACATTCTCGTGAGCTCTGATGTAAGTTTTTCCAACTCGTTGGGTTTTACACAACTTTCTGGTAGCATCAAAAGTAGAAGACGCTTTTCTAGATTGTAATAGGAAATGTTACATATCATTCCACTGTAAGTGAATGAAGTAATTTTTGTTGGACTTTTCGTAATTTCCTCCAGTAAATGATTCAGCGTTAAGAATATACCTTTTGAACTGCAAAGTATGTTCTTTTGCATAGGTCTGGGGAAGCAATAGAGAACATTTTTATTCTCCAAAGCGGTTTCATCCATACAATCTGTATCTAAATAAAGTAAACCAATAGGAAATAAATTTAATTTTTCCTGGATTTTATCATTTTCTTCTTGAGTGAAGGATAAAAGCTGTCTCACAAAATGTGATTGATTATTTAATATGTTCATAGGGGGATCTTTAGTTATCTCAACTCCTGCCACCCTTTGTAGTTTCATCAAAACTTCTTTCAGACCTGAAACTTGAGAAATATTTATGAAATGAAATTTCTTAACTGTTGTCACCCTTGTACAACATTTTCATTCAATTAAAATTTGACAAACTTTATTTTCGTTATGTACCAGATTCTTTCTTTACAAACCTGATATCTGTTGTAATACTGAATTGATATTATGACAATCCACTTCAATACCATTCACACATTTTAACCAATCCCCAATTTTAATATTCTTATCATATTTTGCACTGCTATCATTTGAAAATCCAGCTACCATCAATCTCAAACCATCAGATAACTTACTGACATTTATTCCAAACAGGGTTTCAGTTGATAGCTCATTTTTGAACAGGTGTTTATTTTGAATACTCAACAAAACTTCTCTTTCCTCCCCTCTCTGAAAGTCTTGAAATTTGACCTTATTAGAAGAGTGAGATTCTTGTTCTTGCATTCTGCAGTTTCGTGTACTATATCTTTTACTCTCACGTCTTCTAAGTAATTTCAAGAATTTTCCTCGTGTGCTATGTCTAGATATATTCCTCACAAAGGTATTATTGTGGGTAGTTTTTTCCTCTTTTAAGTTTTGGGTAACAAAAGGGTGGCATTCTATGTAAAAAACCTCCCCTGTTCTTTCGTGAACTGAGGAATCCCAGTCAGGTATAGAACTGAAAAAGTGACAATAAACATCTGCAATTCTCGTGTTTATCTTACTGCATTACCTGCCAGAATCTGAATAATAAGAACTTGATTCCGACCATTCCTCTTCAGAACTAAAACCATCAGCATCTTGAATTTCAATATGTTTCGATTCTGCCATATTTTTCTTTAATAAAAACAGCAGGGATTATCTCTGTTCAGAGCACAGGTATCTATCTACCTGTGACCAGGGCGTCTATCAGGCGATCCAACAACCTATCAAATTAGATTTGTGCTGGTGGAAAAACAATGGAAATTCATTGCTCTTAATGTATATATTCAAAACATCTATTTGCTTGACAAATTGTTTTATGGGGACTTTTTATATTTTCAGTCAATCTTACTTTCAGGAATAATTAGGGTGAAAATTATCCAAAAATTAGTGCATTTTTATTGAAAGAAATGTCGCAAATGTGTGTTGAAGTAGGATGTGCACGTCATTCAAATCAAGAAGACTCTAATAATTCTTAGAAAACCATTCTTGGTGAATGATTCACATATCAAGTTTCTCACTAGGGGGAATTTTTTATATCATATAGAATAATGAAGAAGTTATAAGTTGTAGTGCTCTGATAAATATTCCTTCTCCAATACTTCCTCTACAATCTCTGCTAGCACCTTATACTGATTAAATAAAAGTTGTGGTAGTATGATTGAATTTTCCTCGTCAGTGTTCCTTCAGATTATGTTGTGATAATTCGAAGTAGAAACACTAACTCTTTTATTCATAAAATGCAGAAAAAATTAAATTCATAATATTTACAGTTGACGAGCAACCTGCAAAGACTTATAAACTAAAATGTTTCGAGGTTAACACTGGTGGTTCTGCAGAGAATTCACAGAACAATAATGTAAGTCACAGAACGTGTAAGCCACTGATAACGAAGAGGAACTTCTACTTTTTTATATATATGTTCTGTGCTTTTTGCCACGGATTCCCAAGTGCTACAGCCACAGAACATAAATAATATAAAATATAATAATAATATAAGATATAATTATAATTATAATTATATAAGATATAATCCATCATGTATTAACGTCCTTGCTGTTATATAGCAATATTTTCTTAATGGGATATAGGACTGCAATTTAAATACGTATCTATTTGTTAAGCGACGTTTCGATCATATATTTGATCTTCTTCAGGCTAAAAAAAAAAATATTTACAGAATGTTCAATAAATTGAGACTACAGTATACATGCAAAAACAGATAAATTACCATGGTACAATAAAAGCAAACATCTCAAATGTAAAAATTGACAATTAAAATATATTACTCTTGTATATTATTAAATGAGACAAACCTACCTTCCAAACATTACGAAATTGCATACATAGTATTATGGTATAATAGAGACATCAAAAAGAAAAACATAATCGGATGAAAACCAATAAATTGGAAAGATTAAAAAGATAAATATTGGCAATGTGAAATGGTGAACTAGAATTTCTGATATATAAGAGCTGCAGGTGGTCACTGAATTGACAGGTGGAATCAATTTTTAAAAAAAAACAAGTTGTACATACGGAAACAGATTGAGTATGCGGTCTGCGATCGGAAATTAAACAAACTATCGGTCCTCGAGCTCTCGTGTTTTTCGTAATATATTATTATATACATTACTTAGATTGGCCACATCGGTTCTCAGATTGATATTATTCGTCGTCTGTATAAAGATCATCTCACTTATACATCGTTTCCTGTATCCAGACTCTCTATCCAGAATCTTAACATTGTTAAAATCAAAAATGTGCCCTCTATCGAAATGATGTTGAGCTAGGGCAGTTTTTTCCTTTTTTATCCGGTTTATTTCACAACAGTCATACTTGTGTTGTCGTATTCTATTTTTTAATTTTTGTTTGGTTTGACCTACATAACTTTTTTCACATGAACATGGAATTGAATAAATTAAGTTAGACTGTTCTAAGATTGGTGTGGGGTCTTTTAATTTCGAATAAAGATTATAAAGGGATTTTGGATTATAAAACGTTATTTGAGTGTTTTCGTTTTTAAAAAGTTGTTTTAATTTTGATGAAATTTCTGATATGAAAGGTAACTTCAAATATTTGATTTCGATATCCGTCAGTGGCGGCTCGTCGGGGTAGGCAAGGTAGGCGGCGCCTACCTTGGAAATCTTCTTATCGAAATTATAAAATGATTCATATTCATTTTACGTATCAGATACCCCTCTTTAATTATAATACGTTATTAGAGAATTTTTCATCCAAAAATCTCGCACGCGATTGTGATATTTCCACCTAAGCCCGGGATCTGCAGTTGCAGCCTCGCCACGACCATTTCTCGCTCATTCTGAACGGAAGGCGATCTATCCCAGCGCCTGCGATTCGATCACTAGACGTCAGCCCTGCCGAGTGCCGCGGAATCGGCGGAATCTACCAGTAAATCAGTAAAGGATGGATACACTCATAGATTAAAGAATTATATAGATTCGACACCCCCCCTCTAATAGGCGGAAAATGGTTGAGCGCTATTTCGCGGCGGATGCGAACAGAACTAGCAGTATATAAATAGAGATATAGAAATCTACTTTATCGATGAATGGCGCGAAAATTTGAATTTGCCTTTGGGTTCTTGGTGGTAAAAAAATATCTTGAAGTTGGTAGAAATTCATTTTCAATGTAATCAACAAACTCCAATTTTGTTGAAGTTGTCTAAATTACATTGAGAATGAATTTCTAATAGTATAGGTGGAATTTTGAATAGTAAATAAAATTGCTGTTAATACAGTAGGGCCTCGTTAATCCGGAGAGGCAAAAACAAGACCCTTTCCGGATTATCGAGGCGTCCGGATTATAGTATGCCATATTAAATGTTAATAAAACACATGTTTAACCTCAGTTTCTTTAATCAAGTAAACATATAATAAAACATTAGTTAATTCTTTTTGAAAAAGTCTGTAATACTCTTCTGTTTATAATTTTCGCACTTCATTTCGAAAGCCCGGTCTCTAAGTCGACGGAGAAACATAACTTCGTGGCTATCAAATTCGTTATCTTCAGCCCATTTTAAAGCAGTGTTTAAAGCTCCTACTGCCTCTGAATTACCAACTTCTGTACTTTTTAGAATTTCAACGCTATTGTCCTCATCTTCCTCATCGTCCTCACACACATAGCCGCTCGCACAATCTCAATCAGTTAACACTTCATATCTTTGTAACTCGCTTTCGGCACCACCAGCAGCCCATTCTTGAGCTTCTGTCTCACTTATTTGAGGATCATTGGGCCCCCTCAACATGTTAAAAAGCTGGGCTAAAGGAACATCATCTTCTGGTTCGTCATTATCAGTGAGAATTTCAGGGTGCAAATTCTTCCATGATTTGTTAATTAGCGATGTCTTAACATTGGCCCAGCAATTAGCCAAAAGAAAAACTGTGTCCTTTGAAGTTATCGATTTTAATGAGTCCATGAGGTTTTCAGAACATAATGCAAGACAGTTAACCAAAAGTGATTTGCGGTAATTTAACTTCACATTTTGTATAACGTTCTGATCCATTGGTTGTATACACGCCGTGGTGTTAGGTGGCAGGAACATTGCAAAAATGTGGCCGTCTTCAGAGACAAGTTCATCTGCTGATGGATGCCCAGGACAATTATCCAACAATAACAGTGCCTGAGGAGGCAAATTAACAGACAAAAGATGGCGGCGGACCGCGGGAACGAATTCCGTTTTAAACCACTCAAGAAACAAGTCTTTCGTAACCCAAGCATTTTTTTGTGCACGATAACAAACAGGAAGACGTGTTGATTTAAATGCCCGTGGGTTATTTGATTTTCCGACAACAAGCAATTGAAGTTTATGAGTTCCAGCCGCATTTGCACAAGGCATGAATGTCACTCTCATCTTCATCATTTTCCTTCCGGAAGCCGACTGCTCATTGCCAGAGGCTAATGTATGATCTGGCAATAATCGCCAGTACAAACCAGATTCGTCAGCATTGTAAACCTGTTCCGCTGTTAATTTTTTTTCTCTAATAACTTTCTGTAACTCTAGTTGGAATGGTCCGATAGCGGCTTCATCATTTGACAGTTTTTCACCGGCCATTTTTAAACGTCTTATTCCGTGGCGTTTTTTAAATTTGTCTAACCATCCCCGGCTTGCATCAAATCCGATATCGGAGTTTGTAATCTGGCGATGAAAAATTCGAGCTTTCTCACAAATCATATCACCACTTACAGGAACATGCAATCGCCTTTGTTGCAAAAACCACGTAAACAAAGCATCTTCTAAAACAGGATTTTCCGATTTCTTCAGTGTTTTTCGTACACCGGGACCACGTTCTGTTAGGCTAACAAACTTCAAGAGTTTGTCTTTGTTTTTCTTTATGTCGCCTATAGTTGACCTGCCTATACCAAACTTCCGAGCAATGACAGGGTAGCTGTCACCCTTATCTAACATTTCTATAATCCGTAATTTGTCTTTTATTGTTAATGTCGAATGTTTACGTGGCGGCGCCATGATGTTAGCGAGATCACTTAATTGACACTACGTATTACACGAAAGGCGATAAACAAAAGACTGTCGGGCGACGGCGCATTGGCTCATGATAGCCCCCGCACCTACACCCCGCCGGGCCTCCACCCCGCGAATCTCATTGCCCGGCCGGATTACAGCGATCACCGAACAAGCGAGAGTCCGGATTACCGAGGCCCTACTGTAATATAATTATTTATTCATACATAATGATACAATCGAATGCAAAATTATGATTTTCACCTATATATGTAAGTTGTATACATATCAATTTAATTCTACATTTCTGATTATCAACATATTGTAGCGTCTCCTGAAGAAAGCTTAAATAAAGCCGAAAGCTTGAGAAACAAGGAAAAGAGTGTTTCTTTTATTACCGACTGCTAAGCCAAATGAAGTCAACTAATTATGTATATATATATAAATATTGGAAATGAATATCTGACACATATAATTTACTTTAGTAGGAACATTCTGAAAACAAACAGTCTCGTCTTAGAAGCCCTAGAGGAATCAATACTCAGATTATAATACTTTTGTAATGAGGACTTTACAACAAGGCATTATATAAATTAGAAGACGAACATGAATACCCTTAAAAAATAATATATGATGTTGACAGATGATATCCTACAAGACTTCTATACTCATCAAAGGCACCTAGTGTACAAAATAAATTCATATTAAAAATCTGCTCCTCGTTCATGAAAATTTGAATTGTTCAATGATTGTAACTTACATATCAATCATATTTCTTTCTGTAAAAGTAAAAAAACTTATAATTGCATGTGATACATACAGATGTTAAGCATCTAGGTGTCATTGTTGATAAATAAATAAATAAATAAATTGATGAGCCTAATTTCTTACAAAATATTTCGAGAGCATCTCTCTATCTACGTTTCCTTCTTGAATCGAAAGAATTTTTGGCTTGAACCTATCTATCAAGTGTCTGGATTACTTGAGAGAAATTTGAAAAATTTTGAATCGCCTTAATTAGCAATTTTATTTATTTGATTACACCACCAAAACAAAGAACACCACACATCACTTCGTCAAGGTTGTGTGTTGGGTATTCAATAATTTTAAAATTGAAATTTGTTAAAAGGATTTTTTGAAGTTATTTTGAAATATTTTTTGTTTCGCAAATTCTAGGGATTAAATAAAACAAATAATTGAATGAATGAGTGAATAGGAAAGAATTTGCATTTGCCTGGTTTGATTAAATGCCCAAACTCATACTCTCTACAATCAATAAAATCTAGATCTTGTCCCAACTCATTATTACTGAGCAGGTTATTCCTACAAGATTCACAGTCCTTAATGAATTTATTTTTTAGAAGAATCTTGCAAATTGCACCACTCATATAAACGAGAGTGCATCTTCCAAGTTTACTTCTTTTATAAAGTGCTACGCTTGGAGGAATAACCGCAGATATTTCATCAACAGTTAATGGGGCACTAACGGCTGATGGAATGTTCAGTGTAAGAAAAGATTTAAGATTATCCAAACACTCTGTGGACAAATCCTCCCGACAATTTGAGCCAGCAGAGTGTACAGATAAGAAATTATTGATTAGTGAAGTTTTGAATGACATAGTAAAGTGTGCAACATCTGAATTGGTGTACCTTACCCCATGAAATCGGATGTAGCCAAAAAAATTTTCCAGACAATCTTGATTAAAAGCCCTTGTCAAGATGTAGCTAAAACCCTTTCTGTTCAGAAGTTTTGGTCATAAATAGAGAAATGCTCTCAAACTTTGCACCATGTTCTTTACACTGGGTACAACAACAAAACTTTTCTTCGAGGGACAGTAAAAAGTCATGCTATTCAAGACTTCTATAGCATGCTGCCAGAAACTATCATGATTTGAATTACTGTTTACTTCCCTCTTCAAAGGTTTTGCTGTTGGCTTATATGCTACGTTAACATTCAAGGAATCAAACAATTTAACCAAAAATAGTTTTAAGTCTGCCGTGTCTGCAGCTTCTGGAGGTAGCTTGAAGTCGCTGTTTATATCTGAAATGAAAAATATATGTATCACTATCACTTTCTTTTTTTAGGAAGAAAAAACTTAATTGGATCATTTTTTTCATATGACTTCATAACTACCAGAAACAACCTATTGTTGGAATAATATTACAAACCTTTTAGTGCTTCCTCCTCTGTAACCTGCATCGCATCAGAACATGTTGGCTCATCAAAATAAACAGTATCACTTATGTTCTCCTCAACATTAATTAGCTCCAGAATATGTTGGTTGATCTAACGAAACATAATCATCTTTTAAAATAAACAATGCAATTGATGAATTTCAAAGAACTGAATATTGTTTTTGTAAAACTTACCAGGAACATTTATAGTAGGGAAAGCATCAACTGTAAGACCCCTTCTAAATTCTGGCAAACTATGAGCCTCAGAAAAATGTGCATGGCAGTGGCAGACATAATACCTGCTGTAAATCTGATCATTGTAAAATTTTGCCAATTCAAAGGTTTAATAATTTCTATCCATCTTTTGAACAAAATTGGATTGCTCTTCGGTAAACGATGTTTTTTGCCCACATCGTCGTTGCACCCAGGTACACAGCATTTCCTTATTCTCGACGGCATTTTTCACTATATTATTGTAGTTGACTAACTTAAAATTATTAAAAATTCCACGTGTTACAAGAGCAATCTTGTTTCTTAAAAGCAAATAAACTAAGTTCTAACCAAAAAGAACCTCAAACGCTGAAATCAAAACAACGAAAGAAACGACATATACAGCGCCGTCTACAGGCGACTGAACTTATTAAAAGCGTATGCAGCGCTCCTGGTGTATGCCCACATAAATAAAACTCGTTGAATGGTGGGGGAAAGGAAGTGCCAGGACCCTGGGATACACTGGCGTGTAGAGAGAAGCATACGAAATAGAGGAGAAAGTAGGCGATGAATTCGTCCGCCTTCGGGTACTTTCGAGAATGATCCCTTGGCGATTCCGCTCCCGCGCTCTCGTATGATTGCAACGATTCCACTCGAATTCAGTGATTATTGATATCGAAAAATTATAATATTTGAGGTTTGAATTCTGTGTTCGCGCATTCGCATTTGTGTTTTATAACCCTCATTTGATTTGAACATTATTCGAAAGCAGGAGAACCCGATAAGTACGTTCCTATATTTATTTAATTGTTTTAGTTTATTTGGAACATTAGGTCGTATTTTCAAATTCCCGAGAAATAGAACCCATTCATGATATTATTTGTTCCTCACTGGAATGGTAATTTACGTAACAAGTCCGGAAAATAGAGTTTTTTTGGACGAATAGACAAAATTCTAGGACGAGCCGGAGGCGAGTCCTGGAAGTCTGTGAGTCCAAAAAAACTATTTTCGGGCGTGTTGCGTACAATATTTTTTCGGCATCCGTGTAGAATTACAAATCACACACAAATTACACATTTCTTTATTATAGATATTGATTATTATTTGAATTGAACAGAACAGAACTGTCATCCGTTATTTCGTTGCTATTGTGATGATCATCACAATGACAACAACGACGTGAATTTTTCCGGCCTGGTCTGGAAAGTACGTACTTTCCGGACTAGGCCGAGAAATGTTACTTTCTCAAAGAAATAGCGTCCGCGAAGTGGGTACTTCCCGGACGGTTGCCGAAAAACTCCTTTTTCGCAATTGAACTATAAAATTCGAAAAGAAATTGTTTCAATTCGCCGTCCGACATTATCTCTTTATCTTATAAAATCTCCGAAATTCTCTAGATTTGAAATTTTCACGGTCTTTCAAAATCTATGTGTCGCCTTACCACATCCAAACCTCACGAGCCGCCGCTGATATCCGTGCTCTCATTATTGTTGGATATATTGCCCGCATTTGATCTTTTTTTCTGTTGTAGCTTGTTGAATATTTGGCGTATGAAATGTTTCGGATAATTGTTTTGAAATAATAAGCTAGTAAGGATATCTAGATTCCCACTGTGAAACGACCCATGACTTAGTTCTGTTGCTCGGTGAAACAAATTTCTTATTGTATTAATTTTTTGTTGAATCGGATTATTTGACCGAAAGTTTAGAAGTCTTCCTGAGCTCGTTGGTTTTCTATACCAGTTAGTTTTTAATCCACCATTATTATTCCTATGAACCATCACATCCAAGAAGGGAATCATACAGTCAGACTCAAGCTCGACAGTAAATTTCAATCTGTCATGATAAGAATTGAAATATTCTATGATCGAAAGTATTTCTGATTTTGGTATAGCTAGTAAGGTATCATCCACATAAACTTTGATGAATGGAATATAATAATATATATTATATTCCATTCATCAAAGTTTATGTGGATGATACCTTACTAGCTATACCAAAATCAGAAATACTTTCGATCATAGAATATTTCAATTCTTATATAATAATATATATTATATTCCATTCATCAAAGTTTATGTGGATGATACCTTACTAGCTATACCAAAATCAGAAATACTTTCGATCATAGAATATTTCAATTCTTATCATGACAGATTGAAATTTACTGTCGAGCTTGAGTCTGACTGTATGATTCCCTTCTTGGATGTGATGGTTCATAGGAATAATAATGGTGGATTAAAAACTAACTGGTATAGAAAACCAACGAGCTCAGGAAGACTTCTAAACTTTTGGTCAAATAATCCGATTCAACAAAAAATTAATACAATAAGAAATTTGTTTCACCGAGCAACAGAACTAAGTCATGAGTCGTTTCACAGTGGGAATCTAGATATCCTTACTAGCTTATTATTTCAAAACAATTATCCGAAACATTTCATACGCCAAATATTCAACAAGCTACAACAGAAAAAAAGATCAAATGCGGGCAATAGATATATCCAACAATAATGAGAGCACGGATATCGAAATCAAATATTTGAAGTTACCTTTCATATCAGAAATTTCATCAAAATTAAAACAACTTTTTAAAAACGAAAACACTCAAATAACGTTTTATAATCCAAAATCCCTTTATAATCTTTATTCGAAATTAAAAGACCCCACACCAATCTTAGAACAGTCTAACTTAATTTATTCAATTCCATGTTCATGTGAAAAAAGTTATGTAGGTCCAACCAAACAAAAATTAAAAAATAGAATACGACAACACAAGTATGACTGTTGTGAAATAAACCGGATAAAAAAGGAAAAAACTGCCCTAGCTCAACATCATTTCGATACAGGGCACATTTTTGATTTTAACAATGTTAAGATTCTGGATAGAGAGTCTGGATACAGGAAACGATGTATAAGTGAGATGATCTTTATACAGACGACGAATAATATCAATCTGAGAACCGATGTGGCCAATCTAAGTAATGTATATAATAATATATTACGAGAAACACGAGAGCTCGAGGACCGATAGTTTGTTTAATTTCCGATCGCAGACCGCATACTCAATCTGTTTCCGTATGTACAACTTGTTTTTTAAAAATTGATTCCACCTGTCAATTCAGTGACCACCTGCAGCTCTTATATATCAGAAATTCTAGTTCACAATTTCACATTGCCAATATTTATCTTTTTAATCTTTCCAATTTATTGGTTTTCATCCGATTATGTTTTTCTTTTTGATGTCTCTATTATACCATAATACTATGTATGCAATTTCGTAATGTTTGGAAGGTAGGTTTGTCTCATTTAATAATATACAAGAGTAATATATTTTAATTGTCAATTTTTACATTTGAGATGTTTGCTTTTATTGTACCATGGTAATTTATCTGTTTTTGCATGTATACTGTAGTCTCAATTTATTGAACATTCTGTAAATATTTTTTTTTTTAGCCTGAAGAAGATCAAATATATGATCGAAACGTCGCTTAACAAATAGATACGTATTTAAATTGCAGTCCTATATCCCATTAAGAAAATATTGCTATAAGATATAATAATATATAAGAGAAGTGAGAAGTGCAAGCGCGGTTCAAAACGATGGCAACACGAATGACATTTGAATAGCTGGTGGCCGCCATTATATTCTGCGTCTCGTCCTCTAGATCATTTAACGTAGTATACCCAATTCTGTACGAAGTGATCACATATTCAAAGTAAGAAAAAGAAATTTCTTACATTTCTAGTTTATCTTCCTGCTCTGTGGTCCAAGTCCGCGCCTGCGAGGAGGCCATCTTTATCAGTCATTACTCATTATTCATTTATGTGCGTAAGTGATAACATAGCTTAAAAGGTTTTTTATTTTTTGTAGAAAATGGGACGAAGCAAGAGACGCCATTTTTCTACGTCGTCGAGTTAGAGGACGCCGTCGAGAGCGGAAAGAAGAGTCCAGAAGCCCCTCACGCTCTCATTCCATGGGGACACGGAGTAGCCCCGATAGAGGCCCACGATACGATTTCTCATCTCAACCCTTAAACTTGGTGGTGAATAGGAGAGATGGCATAACTCATAGGGCCTTCAATGGCCACAGTAACCTGATACGTTTCTAAGAGAAACAATATCATAGCCTTTAAGGTTGAGTTACTTAATATGGAAGTGTCCTAAGAGGATCACTTCCATATCATAGCCACAGTATAAGGTAAAGTACCTTATACTGTGTGTCCTAAGAGGACATTTGCTTTATTTGATGTCATTCTTCCAAGAGTTCAATCTCATCCGAGATGGGGGCCTGAAATAGAAGACTAGAGAAGGAAGGAAGTAAGTTGAATTTTGAGTTACTTAATATGGAAGTGTCCTAAGAGGATCACCTCCATAACTCATAATAAATTGAATTTCTTTCTAGGGGCCTTCAATGGCCACAGTAACTTGATACGTTTCTAAGAGAAACGATATCATAGCCTTTAAGGTTAAGTTACTTAATATGGAAGTGTCCTAAGAGGATCACTTCCATAACTCATAATAAATTGAATTTCTTTCTAGGGGCCTTCAATGGCCACAGTAACCTGATACGTTTCTAAGAGAAACAATATCATAGCCTTTAAGGTTGAGTTACTTAATATGGAAGTGTCCTAAGAGGATCACTTCCATAACTCATAATAAATTGAATTTCTTTCTAGGGGCCTTCAATGGCCACAGTAACCTGATACGTTTCTAAGAGAAACAATATCATAGCCTTTAAGGTTAAGTTACTTAATATGGAAGTGTCCTAAGAGGATCACTTCCATAACTCATGGTAAGTTGAGTTACTTAATATGGAAGTGTCCTAAGAGGATCACTTCCATAACTCTAATAAATTGAATTTCTTTCTAGGGGCCTTTAATGGCCACAGTAACTTGATACGTTTCTAAGAGAAACGATATCAAAGCCTTTATAAAGGTTGGGTTACTTAATATGGAAGTGTCCTAAGAGGATCACTTCCATATCATAGCCACAGTATAAGGTAAAGTACCTTATACTGTGTGTCCTAAGAGGACATTTGCTTCCATATCATAGCCACAGTATAAGGTAGAGTACCTTATACTGTGTGTCCTAAGAGGACATTTGCTTTATTTGATGTCATTCTTCCAAGAGATCAATCTCATCCGAGATGGGGGCCTGCAATAGAAGACTAGAGAAGGAAGGAAGGAAGTAAGTTGAATTTCTAGGGACCTTCAATGGCCACAGTAACTTGATACGTTTCTGAGAGAAATGATATATCATAACCTTCACTGTCGAGTTATCTAACATGTAAGTATCCTGAGAGGATTTTTATCAAATAATAATATATTTGAACTTATTGTAACTTGATACATTTCTAATGAAATAATATCATAACCTTCACGGTTAAGTTACATAACATGTAAGTATCCTGAGAGGATCACATCCATAACTTGATAAGTCCTGAGAGGATTTTTATCAAATAATAATGGTTGAATTATTAACTTCTCTTAGCTGATACATTTCTGAGACAAATAGAATCATAGCCTTCACGGTTAAGTTACATAACATGTGAGTGTCATGAGAAAACCACTATCCAGAACTTTATCGCTGGGTGTTATTAATGGTTACAACTATAGTTTGATATGGTGTATTAACGTATGTTCTTGTTGTACAGGTCAAGCAAACCCAAAAAATGATATAGAGTATATCATGGTACACAAAGAGGAGGGTGAGAATAATCCAAAGCAATTGATAATAATAATAATTTATTGCCAACAAAAATTATACATAAATCATAAAAAAGCAATGTCACCACGAAACAGCAAATTATTTGCCTAAAGTTAATTCAAATATAGGATTATAACACAATGAAAAATGACAATGTTTAGGTGCTAGAATAAATAATTGAATGCCAGCATTCACCAGACAATTGCTGACCAATGGAGACATATCCTCAAATTAGGTTTGCAGGTAAGCTAAGTCTCAGAGATGGTAGATAATCCCAAAACCATCCAAAAACAGCAATTGCTCAGACCCTGAATAAGCCATACAAAAAGATGAATCGCATAACATTCTAATTGAACGTCTCAGTGATGCAGGCAAAACTGTTGACAGCGATTCATTTTGATGAATCATCATTACGGAGAGGATTGATATACCCAGGTATCAACGATAGATTGAAAGAGGCACTCAATTCAACTGCAGTTGATGGTTTTCTGTATGGTAATAACCTTGGTGGAAAAAATCAAAGAGACAAAGGCTTTCGAAGATCTTAAACTGAACAGAAGACCATATATCTCAACTATTGAGAAAAAGGGTTACAAGCAAATGTTCCCCTGTGAAGGGACAATTTGTTTCAGGAATATTTATGATTCAAAAATCAATTGGCTCTACCAGGCTGATACACAACTTGAAATCCCTGAACAAATTAATTTTGACAAAGCACTTCAAGTTAGAGGACCATAAAGTAGTTGCAAAATTACTATGTCCCCTTTGTTTTCTGGGAACACTCAATCTAACAGAGGCATATCATATGATATCTGTTCATGAACATGATCGAAAGTATCTGCGCTTCAGGTTCAATGGGGTTCATTATTAGCTGGGCAAAGAGAATCCATCTCACGAAGTAAAATATTTAGGGCTTACTTATAATTCCGAAACTATGACAGATAGGCTCCCTCAGGATAAACAGGAGAGAATTGTATCCTTGATCGGTAAATTTAAAATTGGAGCTCAATGGTAAATAAGGGAATTTGCAAAAACAGTTGAGGTCTTAGTATCTGCTTGTCCAGCTATTGAGTATAGCTGTTTATATACAAAGGCTATGGAACATGAAAAGTTCATAGCATTGAAAACTTCAACCAGTGTTATGATGATACAATGGAAATTCCACATTCTATTGAAGTGGATTTAATATGGTGGAGAGATCATGTTTCTTGTTCAAAATTGTTTGAAGCCCCCCCCAGTTACTTATTGGAAATCTTTAGTGATGCATCACAAAGGGGGAGGGGGGGAGTATGTTGCAATGGCTCCAAACCCAAATAACACTGAGATGTTAAGCCATAATAACTACCTGGAGTTTTTAGCCTCATTCTTTGGACTGAAATGTTTTGCGAATATTCTAATAAACTGTAAGGAATTGTTGCGTATTGATAACACAACAGCGATGGCATACATAAACTGAATGGGTAATCCAAGGAAAATTTGTGAATACTGAACTAAATCTAGGAACAATAGGAAATGTTCGCTTTTCATATCATGGCACTTAGATCCGGATGCTATGACGATAGATGCTTTCACATTTCTTGGACTAACCTTAAACTCTTTGCTTTTCCACCGTTCTGCCTGATTCCTTGAGTTTTGCGAAAGTTATTATTGAAGGAGCAGAAGGAATTGTAGTGGTGCCAGAGTGGCCCATTGCCCCCTCTTTTTAAACTCTCTGCTAATAAGAAAACCCATCAGCTTCAATCCTTCTCCTGAATTACTTGTTTCAATTAATAAGAAGCCACATCCATTTTGCAGGAAACTTGCCATGGTTGCAGGATGGTTCACAGGGAGGGCTGAAGAAGAAAGGCTACCCTGAAGAGGCGATAGAAACGGACATTTCATCGCTAACTTGCCCTAAGCAATACAATCATGGACTTAAGTTATGGTGGAACTGGTGTAAATAACATAAAATATCTCATTTATGCTAAAATTTTAACCGAACAGTTTAGTAAGGCTTCCTACAGCCCGCTTAACACAATAAGGTCAACCCTTTTTTCTCTTTTTGATTTCACCAGAGGTAGGATCTGATTTCCAGTGTCAAGTCAAACTCTGAGCAGATGGATTAAATCAACATTGAAGGAAAGTGGCCTGGATACCAACATTTTTAGTGCCCGCAGCACTAGGCATGCTAGCACATCATGGAAAGGGGTATCCTTGGAGGTCATAAGGAAAACGGCTGGATGGACAGCTGCATCAGACACCTTCAACCGAATCTATAATAGACCCACCTGCTCGACTGATTCCCTAGCCAGGGCAGTTTTAAATGTGTAATTATTTATTGTGTTATTATGAATAAAACTGAAAAGATTGGTAGCACTTGGGATAAGTGTACTTGTGTTTTAATTTCATTTGGCCGGAACAGTTTAAGTTGATGTGTAACTATAATTTAGGTTTTTACACTGTATTAAAAAATTTGTAGCACTTGTGACGAGTGTACTTGTACTTAAGTTGCATTTGGCTTTGCAAAATTCATGTTGTAATAAGAGGCTCTAAACATCTACGTTAAATGATCTAGAGGACGAGACGCAGAATATAATTGACCATATTCACCGTCGCCATATTGTTGTGCGACAATACCAACTACGCAGTCGAGCACATGCGCGCGCAGTGCTTCAAACGCATGTTAATTTTGAAGCACTGCGCACGCATGTGTTCGACTGCGTAGTTGGTATTGTCGCACAACAATATGGCGACGGTGAATATGGTCAATTAGAAGATTAAACGAACTTACCTTAAGTGAAGTTCGATCTTAATTATATGAAGCGTCTCGTCCGAATAGATCATTCCCCTTTACCCTAGCATCAATTAATTGCAATTATTACAACATGAATATTTCATAAATTAGCTTTAAAAATAATGACTGATAAAGATGGCCTCCTCGCAGGCGCGGACTTGGACCACAGAGCAGGAAGATAACCTAGAAATGTAAGAAATTTCTTTTTCTTACTTTGAATATGTGATCACTTCGTACAGAATTGGGTATACTACGTTAAATGATCTATTCGGACGAGACGCTTCATATAATAATATATTTGGTGTTCTGTGATATAATTAAGATCGAACTTCACTTAAAGGCCTGGTTTCGCTAGTGCGTCGAACGCATGCAGTGACTGCGTGCAGCGAATGCTTGCGTCCGCTGCGTCGTCGGAGTGGTTTCACTAGGTGCAGCGAAACGACTGCAGCCGGCAGTATTATTTGTGTCCTGTGAGTCGTCAGTGATAATTTGTTAGAAATGGAGTATTTACTTGCGCTTCATATTTTGGAAGAAGAGCAGGATGAATTAATTTTAAAATATGTAAAGCAAAAAAATAAAAAAAAGACGACCTGTGCATTTCATGTATAAAAACAGGGATGAGGAAGTACCTTCGTCTACGGATCTTATAATTTCAGTAGCCGCTTGTTTACACAACCTTATAAGAAACGACTCTGAAAGGGTTAGCAAGAAACATGTAGACGAAAATTTAGTGAATTTAGATGGTCCACTAAAAAAATTTTATACCATTTGCAAGGAGAGGAGGCTTTGCTAATGCAGATGGATTCAAAGTTCGAGATACATTCAAAGAATATTTTGTTTCTGAGGGTCAAATTGCTTGGCAAAATAGAATGGTTACAAAAAAGTAGAGCACGAAATTATGAATATAAAATTGTACAAAACTGTTCAAATCAGAATTCGAAATAATTTTTTTTTAAATATAACTTCATTTCACTTGTTTTTCCCTCCATTTCGGTAACGATCATTTTCCATATATTATCATTGATAATTATTCTTATAATTCTCATCAGGTGCATCATACAAGCATCTATTTTGAGAAACTAATTCAATGAGTTTCATCTCTTCGTCCCTCGTGAATTTATCCATACTTATTTTTCCTTCTTGACGCTGCAGCAACTCGCACAGACTGGTACCCCAAGCAGTCAGCCGTTTGGCTGTTGCAGTGCTGTTGCGTCGGACGCAGAAGCGAAACCACTTCTTCGTAGTTCCGAAGTAGCAGTCTATTCGAAAGACGGTGCAGCAACTTTCTGAAGTCGCTGCATGCGTCGGACGCACTAGCGAAACCAGCACTTAAGGTAAGTTCGTTTAATCTTCTAATTTTTCTGGTGTGAGGGAATGAAAATTGTGGCGGGAATATTTGAAATTACTGAAGTGAATTATTTTCTTTGATTTGAGACTCGAACACAAGATTAAATATAAATAATGAGGATCTTACGTTGAAAAATAATTAAACGTTAAATCCTCATTTTTAATATTCAACCTTTATGTGAACGAGAATTTTACACTTGGGAATGGATTGATTTCTTTTCAAAGACAAATTTCAAATAGACGATTTATTGATTTCATGATCTTTATTCATCTGTTCTAAAGGTACAACTCATAATTCAAAAACTTAAAAATTAACCATCATCTGTCAAATATCAATAACTTAATAAATGAGGTCAGAGGTATTGGCACTGAAAATTTGGAGGATAGCGTTAGTACCATCTGCAAAAATATCAAAATCCTCGAAATTTTCAAAATCATTTTAAACATTCGCAGGTGCATACGTTACCTGTTATTTCTATTCAATACATAATTCATCAATAAAGATTTGGATATACACTCCCTATCTGAAAAACAACGAAATTCACATACAATTCATTTTCGCTTTCACCAAATTTTCATCTGTTTGCATTTTATTTGAGGTTATTCTAAAAACGCGGATTTAGCCAAAGACTTATAAACTAAATGGACAAGCCCCTCGGAAAACGGCTAGGTCCTCGGATATAAAATGAGATGGACTGCTGGTATCGTCATCCTTGTCAACCATGTTGCCGCTTTTTCTGATGAATCGAACCCAACTTTCCGAGACGGGTTATTTTTTGAATATATTCCATATTCAAAGTTCTAAGACCATTCTGAACGACACAACTTTCTTCAAGAGGATTAGACTATTTTCCAATTGATATTGCTGTGCTTTGGCTGGAGCTAATAGCAAAATATATAACAAGTTCTTTTGAGAGCTAAGGATATTATTTTATAATACTTATTTTATTTTTTTGCGGTAAGTGCGATGAAGCACTCCTCATTGACGATTTGAATAAGCTTGTTAATGATTGGATATATATTGCAAATCGAAATCGGTTACATTTGAGAATTCCCTCAACCGATTTCGAACATTTGATGAGGATAGCGCTGCTGGTCATAAAGAAAATTATGGTCACAAAATCAGAAAAGATATATGACTTCAAGGGTATATAAATCCAGAATTTGAAAAGCACAGGATTCATTTGTTGAGACAACTGATTAGAGTGAAGCTGTACAGGGGACAGAAAAAAACCAAAGGAATCTCGACACAGAAGCATCCCTCTGTTTATAAAAAATTAAATGTTTTTAGAAATTCATAGAAACTCTATTTATGAATACTTGTATGACTGAAGAAAAAATTGCATGCATCTATTTTTTCATACATCAGTATTTTATATTCATGAAAGATAAAATTAATTGTCGTTTTATTGCATCAAAAAAATCAGGTGATGAAATACTGAACATCCCACATTTCCAGATACCGCTCCTGATCGTCATCGCATTCGGCTTCGGAAATAGTGCCTTATAGTTCAGCTACTTACCGCCAGATGCGGGATGTAAGATGTAAAAATTTTCGATTCTCTAAAACACACTTATCCATATATGAACCGGTGAAGGAAATACACAAAATTTAGCTCCAAATCGTTGAACTGGGCTGTGTCTCTATGTATATTTAAACTCAATGATAAAACCAATAAATCAGGTAAACAATGTATGAAATATTTTATATGCACCACCTTTTTCTCAGGTCTTCGATACTCTTGGGGGGAGTAGTTACCCCAGTAAACCCCCCCCCCACCCACTAAGTTCAATACGAGGTGAGTGGCGACTAGTCGGTAAGTCGGTTCTCCTGCTGTTTTATTCATATTAAATCAGTAATATGTTTATCGTTCCAACAATAATATCAAAATGTGAATATCGGCCCAAGGAAATTAAATATATATATATATATATATTATTTTTTTTTTTTTTTTTTTTTGGATTTCACACTAACGTGGGATATGTATGACCATTCGGGCCGGCTGACCAAGAATAGTCATTTTGTCAGTGAGGGAAGATTGCTTGGCGTATGATGCCGACCGTCCCCAGTATAACCGCCTTCTGCATCCAGAGAATTGTGTTCGAGGGCAGTTTCATTTCTCGGAGGTGCTCTGTCGTTTTTCGGTGGACCAGCCCATTGCTGCTGATGACTAAGGGTTTTATCTCCACTTTATCTAAGTGCCACATGCTCTTCATTTGTCTTGCCAGCGGCTCGTACTTTGTTATCTTTTCCCCATAGGCCTTAGATAAGTTTTGGTCAAGTGGGACTGAGAAATCTATGATTATGGCTGTTTTGTTCTTCTTGGACCATATCACCATGTCCGGTCTGTTGTGCGCGGTGCCTTGATCCGTAATTATGGTCATGTCCCAGTATATTTTTGTGGTGTTGTTCTCTAAAACCGTTTGAGTGGCGTATATATGGTGTGGGACGAAGTGGTGTAAGAGGCCTTCCTTCAAGCATATCAGCTGATGCACAACCTTTCCCATGTTGTCATGGCGGGATAGATATTTTGTGCCGGCTATAGTTGAGCAGCCCGAGGACAAGTGCTGGACCGTCTCCTCGGCTTTGTCACAAAGTCTACATTTTGTAGATTCCACTGGCTATATATATATATATATATATATATATATATATATATATATATATATATATATATATATATATATATATATATATATATATGATGTGAAATAGGTTAAGGGATGTCGACCAAGTATTAAAAGAATTAGATGTTTACTCTTTAATCATAGCCTAGCTTTCGAAACTTTCTGTTTCTTCTTCAGGGCAACTGGAATAGCAAATATCAACAAAATAAAAACAATATCAGAATGAACTTCGTGAACTTACTGAAATTCGAGGTTAAAATAAACACAAAATAATCATGACCAACTAGTAGATGTCTTCTCTAAATGGCAACAGTTTATGCTATTCTAATTCTACGAGTCGAATTTTCTTTCTAAACAAAAATTATTATCACACTAAATTACAGTAATTACACAATCCACGGTTAAAAGTCAAAATCTCAATAAGTCAATTTTCCAGAAACGTCAGACCACAGAACAATCACCTCAACTTGACAAACGACGTTTCACGAGAACTTCATCCATCCACAGGACCGTCAAAAAATGGTATACCGGAGTATTCCAATAAGTAGGCATATATTGGACTTAGGTTTTGTGTGTCCGTAAAATAAAGAAGTGTTTTCTGGGTTTGAATTCCATAAAGATTGTACCCCAGTCAAAAAAAAAAGTTTCAGCACTCTACTCGAAATTAAAAGACCCTATACCAAATTATCTAAAATCAAATGTCATATATGAAATAGAGTGTTCAGACTGCCACCAGACATACATTGGTCAGACATCCCAGCACTTGAAACAAAGATTAGCACTTCACAAGAGTGATATAAAAAAGAACATCCCCAGATGTGCATTGTCTGTTCACGCCAATCGATATTCACATACTGCAGACCTAGAAAATGCAAGAATTTTAGACATGAACAACAACTACAGGAAGCGATGCATTTTGGAAATGATCCATATAAAAAATAATCAAGACAATTCAATTAATAAAAAAACGGACACACAAAACCTAAGTCCAATATATGCCTACTTATTGGAATACTCCGGTATACCATTTTTTGACGGTCCTGTGGATGGATGAAGTTCTCGTGAAACGTCGTTTGTCAAGTTGAGGTGATTGTTCTGTGGTCTGACGTTTCTGGAAAATTGACTTATTGAGATTTTGACTTTTAACCGTGGATTGTGTAATTACTGTAATTTAGTGTGATAATAATTTTTGTTTAGAAAGAAAATTCGACTCGTAGAATTAGAATAGCATAAACTGTTGCCATTTAGAGAAGACATCTACTAGTTGGTCATGATTATTTTGTGTTTATTTTAACCTCGAATTTCAGTAAGTTCACGAAGTTCATTCTGATATTGTTTTTATTTTGTTGATATTTGCTATTCCAGTTGCCCTGAAGAAGAAACAGAAAGTTTCGAAAGCTAGGCTATGATTAAAGAGTAAACATCTAATTCTTTTAATACTTGGTCGACATCCCTTAACCTATTTCATTTGATACTACGACCGTTAATTGTATACTATATATATATAGGAAATAATTGATAGGTTCTCGGCAAGGAAAGGGGCCACTATAATTGATGCAACAACCAATTTGTTAACTGTGTCTATATTTCGGACATCGATTATGTCCTTCCTCAGGACTCTACAAAACAAATCCAGAAATTACAAACAATAAATCTAAAATGAAACAATTTTACACTTACAGCTAACTAGGCTGGAATTAAATTAGACCATAACTGTGAATGTAGTGCGTGACAGGAACGAACAATCATGGTAAGTCATAAACAAATTAAAATAATAACCAATTGATATAATGTCGCAAGGAAAATATTCCAGAATGAGGTTATAAGGTGGTAACCATAGAACATAAAAATGTCAACGAGGTAAAAGAAAACGACAGGACACAGACTGAAGACGACAGCCACAGAAGGACAAGCGACAAAAGAAAGAACTGTAAATGACACATATACCAGGTATCATCAAAAAATTAGGAAACGAGGTGTAAGCAGATCGTAGGGTCTCCCAGCCAAAAAAACGTTCACCAAAGAATTGAAACATCAAGGGGGATTACAATTAAATTCTCTTGAAAGAAGGTAACTATATATGCTGCTGAGTTTTGCAACATCAGTTTTTTTGTTAACGTTATTAGAGTTAGCTCTAATGTGACACATTTCTAAAAAGGTCCTTTTTTGATAATTGGATGCTCTATCCAAGATCTTGAAATCCTCAAAGTTGAACCGATGTCCTAGTCTTGATGAGTGGAGGGCCAAAGCACAACGTTCAGGGTGAACTCTCACATCACTTTTGTGAAGAGTGATTCTTCTTGTGATGGTTTGTGATGTCTGGCCAACGTATACTCCCTCGCAGTCCAAGCATGGTATACTGTAAACACAGTCAGAAATTAAAGGTCGGGGAATCTTGTCCTTTAGTTTGGTAAGAACAGATCTGCCTGTAATGAGGTTATATTTGGCCACCCTTAATTGCTCTATCTCAGAGAAAATGTGTGAGAGCTTGGTGGATAATTGTGACACATAGGGTAAGGATCTATATTTTGGTGGTGCATCTAAAGGAATAGCATGTGAATTCTCTCCCTCGACAGGAACGGCACGGGGAGGGGAGTCTGGTGGTATGGCAGTGGTGCTCCAAAGGATCTTCCTCACAAGCGTTCTCGGATATCCGTTGTTGATCAAAATATGTTCCAGACGGGACAGTGAACCATGGCGATAATTTATGTGAGTAATGGTTGTAATCCTATTTTTAAGTTGGTTTATCACATTCAGTTTAAGGTTCCAGCTATGATGTGAGAGATAATGTATGTATCGGCTTGATGAAGAAGGTTTTTGGTACCAGTCCAACCTGATCTCACCTTCACTGGATCTAACCACTCTGGTGTCCAAAAAAGGAACCGACATCTCAGTCTCCTCTTCCACTGTGAAATTTATGTATTGGTCATATGAATTAAAAACATCTAATATTTCTTCTACCTTGTCCTCAGGTAGGGACAGTATGAGGTCATCAACATATTGATAAATGAACCCAAGCGAGAAGGATAGCTTTGGTATACATGTAGTGAGCAATGAGGACATGACTATGGATGCAAGTATGGGACTGAGACGTCCCCCCATGGGACAGCCATGGATTTGGGTATAAAATTCTCCTTTATAAGAGAAAAAATTTGAGTCAAAAATGAAGACAATAATGTTTAAAAATTGATCTTTAGGGATATTGGTGTGAGAAGAGATCCTATGCCATTCTTGGCTGATGATGTTGACCATCAGTTGCTTTGAAATGTTAGTGAATAGACTAACAACATCTAGCGAAACCACCACGTATTGCGATGGAATTATCAAACCATTTATTTTCTCCGCGAATGCGAAGACATCCTTGACCGCATACGTATGGTAATCCACGAAGGAGGCACTCAAAATTTCGGCCATAAATCCACAAAGATGTGAGGTAGACGAACCAATCGTGGAAACAATGGGGCGAAGTGGCAAATCAGGTTTGTGAACCTTAGGTAAACCATATATACAAGGTGGTATACCTTTATAGCAGGTGAGACCACTAGCAACCGCTGGGCTAACGAAATAACTTATAACCTCATTCTGGAATATATGAAGAAATATTTTCCTTGCGACATTATATCAATTGGTTATTATTTTAATTTGTTTATGACTTACCATGATTGTTCGTTCCTGTCACGCACTACATTCACAGTTATGGTCTAATTTAATTCCAGCCTAGTTAGCTGTAAGTGTAAAATTGTTTCATTTTAGATTTATTGTTTGTAATTTCTGGATTTGTTTTGTAGAGTCCTGAGGAAGGACATAATCGATGTCCGAAATATAGACACAGTTAACAAATTGGTTGTTGCATCAATTATAGTGGCCCCTTTCCTTGCCGAGAACCTATCAATTATTTCCTATATTATATACGGCAATACTCCTTTAAGTATTAGATTGAACATGGGTTTGTATGAAGAAGTAAGAACCATATATGGAGCGCTTACAGTGACCAGGTTGAAACTTTTGGCCCGTTTAAACAACAAGTTGGCCAGACTGGAATGTAGGAGAAACTTCTTATTAAGTTGCCGATCATTGGGATTACTACCTAGACATATAGTTCAAAGTCTGAGATGTTCCACCAATCTACTTGGATCAGGAAATCGTACCAATTCTAGGATAATGTCGTTCAGCCAGAAGGTATCGTTGAAGCTGTTGAATCTTGAAATAGAGATAACGTTCAGGGACGTCCATCACATTAGACATAAGATAGACACCACCAGTCATTTATGTCGTTCATCACTCCCATCCAATGTTTTTGATAGATTTAATTTAACTCAAGTGAAGGCTTACAATACTGCTTTTAAACATCATAAAAAGATTCTTGAACAAAAGTTGAATAACCTAAAATGCTCACATGTAAAACTTATTAAAATACAGTCTAACTGGTTCAAGAATTACACGAACACTGAGTTCCCAAATGTTGCCACCACGGTCCTTAGTCTTGGCCCGAAATTCTGTTATGTTCCTCCACCAAAAAGTGTTTCTGTGATGTCTGTTTTGGCAGATGTGGAGTCCATTGTTAGTTTGGCACCTACGGAAGCTCAGGACATTATGAGACTTAGATGTGCTAATGTGTTGACCAATTTTTTCCATCAGAGCTCGCAGTCTCCAACTTTACATTATAATATGTTCCTCTCCACAAAATTTTTCTTAAAACAACATCCTGATGTCATCATCCTACAATCGGACAAGGGAAATATTACTGTGGCAATGAAGAGGACAGAATACGAAGATAAGATGGCCACTCTACTTCGGAATCCAACTGTCTACAAAAAGCTTAGGTCCAGCCCCACATCGGGTACCCAGAGTAGATTGAATAGGTTAGTAAAAAACCTTAAAGATGGTGGTTTCGTTAGCCCAGCGGTTGCTAGTGGTCTCACCTGCTATAAAGGTATACCACCTTGTATATATGGTTTACCTAAGGTTCACAAACCTGATTTGCCACTTCGCCCCATTGTTTCCACGATTGGTTCGTCTACCTCACATCTTTGTGGATTTATGGCCGAAATTTTGAGTGCCTCCTTCGTGGATTACCATACGTATGCGGTCAAGGATGTCTTCGCATTCGCGGAGAAAATAAATGGTTTGATAATTCCATCGCAATACGTGGTGGTTTCGCTAGATGTTGTTAGTCTATTCACTAACATTTCAAAGCAACTGATGGTCAACATCATCAGCCAAGAATGGCATAGGATCTCTTCTCACACCAATATCCCTAAAGATCAATTTTTAAACATTATTGTCTTCATTTTTGACTCAAATTTTTTCTCTTATAAAGGAGAATTTTATACCCAAATCCATGGCTGTCCCATGGGGGGACGTCTCAGTCCCATACTTGCATCCATAGTCATGTCCTCATTGCTCACTACATGTATACCAAAGCTATCCTTCTCGCTTGGGTTCATTTATCAATATGTTGATGACCTCATACTGTCCCTACCTGAGGACAAGGTAGAAGAAATATTAGATGTTTTTAATTCATATGACCAATACATAAATTTCACAGTGGAAGAGGAGACTGAGATGTCGGTTCCTTTTTTGGACACCAGAGTGGTTAGATCCAGTAAAGGTGAGATCAGGTTGGACTGGTACCAAAAACCTTCTTCATCAAGCCGATACATACATTATCTCTCACATCATAGCTGGAACCTTAAACTGAATGTGATAAACCAACTTAAAAATAGGATTACAACCATTACTCACATAAATTATCGCCATGGTTCACTGTCCCGTCTGGAACATATTTTGATCAACAACGGATATCCGAGAACGCTTGTGAGGAAGATCCTTTGGAGCACCACTGCCATACCACCAGACTCCCCTCCCCGTGCCGTTCCTGTCGAGGGAGAGAATTCACATGCTATTCCTTTAGATGCACCACCAAAATATAGATCCTTACCCTATGTGTCACAATTATCCACCAAGCTCTCACACATTTTCTCTGAGATAGAGCAATTAAGGGTGGCCAAATATAACCTCATTACAGGCAGATCTGTTCTTACCAAACTAAAGGACAAGATTCCCCGACCTTTAATTTCTGACTGTGTTTACAGTATACCATGCTTGGACTGCGAGGGAGTATACGTTGGCCAGACATCACAAACCATCACAAGAAGAATCACTCTTCACAAAAGTGATGTGAGAGTTCACCCTGAACGTTGTGCTTTGGCCCTCCACTCATCAAGACTAGGACATCGGTTCAACTTTGAGGATTTCAAGATCTTGGATAGAGCATCCAATTATCAAAAAAGGACCTTTTTAGAAATGTGTCACATTAGAGCTAACTCTAATAACGTTAACAAAAAAACTGATGGGTAATCCTGTTGTTTAATCAAGTAGAATTTGGGTAGTGGTGGGGGGTCCGTCAAATTCGCCGCAATGTTGCCAGATCGGGCGATTATTCCGATATTTGAAGAAAAGGTCATGAACTTTTTCTTTGAAGGTTTTCTTTGCTTAGTTCTTTCCTTCATTAGCACTTCGAACTAAGCAACCCTGAATAAATTATTATAAATCATATGATTTCTTTCAATATAGTGTTTAATCCAAAAACAATTCTAATTCATTAAATTAGAATTTAATTATTTATCAAATTAGAATTTTCTAATATCTTTATAACGTGAAGATAGACGAGATTAAACAACAATTAAGTGAAATTGAACTGGATTTTTTCCCTTGCATTTTATTTCATGCCACTAAGGTAAATTTCAGGACAAATGCATAAAATGTTCTCTAGGAAGTGCAAAACAATTTCAAAATTTACGCTCCTTCTGATCAGTAGTTGATTAATTCAACTTAGCCATTATTTATTAACACTCATAATTTTGTTTCGAATTCCTGAAAGCCGTGGATAATTCTTATTCTGACATTACAATTCACTCTGAAGAAATGGATTTGCACAATCTGGCAACAAAATCCGGTTTTGACACAGTTCGCGCATGCGCAAATCGGCCTTCAAATTCTACTTGATTAAACAACAGGATTACCAAACTGATGTTGCAAAACTCAGCAGCATATATAGTTACCTTCTTTCAAGAGAATTTAATTGTAATCCCCCTTGATGTTTCAATTCTTTGGTGAACGTTTTTTTGGCTGGGAGACCCTACGATCTGCTTACACCTCGTTTCCTAATTTTTTGATGATACCTGGTATATGTGTCATTGACAGTTCTTTCTTTTGTCGCTTGTCCTTCTGTGGCTGTCGTCTTCAGTCTGTGTCCTGTCGTTTTCTTTTACCTCGTTGACATTTTTATGTTCTATGGTTACCACCTTATAACCTCATTCTGGAATATTTTCCTTGCGACATTATATCAATTGGTTATTATTTTAATTTGTTTATGACTTACCATGATTGTTCGTTCCTGTCACGCACTACATTCACAGTTATGGTCTAATTTAATTCCAGCCTAGTTAGCTGTAAGTGTAAAATTGTTTCATTTTAGATTTATTGTTTGTAATTTCTGGATTTGTTTTGTAGAGTCCTGAGGAAGGACATAATCGATGTCCGAAATATAGACACAGTTAACAAATTGGTTGTTGCATCAATTATAGTGGCCCCTTTCCTTGCCGAGAACCTATAATTATTTCCTATATTATATACGGCAATACTCCTTTAAGTATTATATATATATATATATATACTCAAAGTAATTTAACTCCCAATATATCATACAATTAGAATAAGGGGTTATGGGAACGAATGAAAAATTTTTCTGATCTTCTCTTTTATTCCATCAGTCGACGTTTCGGTCCAGGTATGGACCTTCCTCAGGACTCTAAAATTACATTAAAATGGTAACAAATCTCACATGGACAAAAAAAACTCACCGGAAAACAGAGAGTTATTAGATAACAAATTTAACATCGGTTGATAGAACCAAAATCAAAACAAGCAGGCATCAACCAACATGAGCGAAAAAGTCTAAAATCGACACAATTGTTCTTCCATTCAATAATCGTCCAAAAATCCTTTTTTCAATAGTCACGTCAAATACATTAATCAATGTCAAAAGCCACAGAATACAATACACAAAAAACACAATTTTTAGGTTGACACAATGACGTCTGAAACCACAGAGCTCCCATCATTCCCTGGCCTCAGTACTTCTCTCTCCCCGGGCAGCTGGTCAATACTTAGTAAAAATGCATAAATATTGCTAATCCCTTCGATGTCCCTTCTGTAATTCATCGAATTACTATGTTGTTTAATGTGACACATCTCCAAAAAGGTCCGTTTCTTGAGATTGTTTTCACATTCCAACACTTTCGCTGCGTTGTAATCCATTTGATGGCCACTACTTCTCACATGTTCTGCCAGGGCACATGCCTTGCTTGGATTCTTGACATCACTCTTATGTTGTGTGAGTCTCTTCTTTAATTGTTGAGATGTCTGTCCAACGTAAATTTCACCACAAGATGCACATGGAACCCCATACACTACCCCACTCATCTTAAGCACATCCATCTTGTCTTTGACCCTGCTGAATAATTTCTTGACCCTGAAATCATTTCTTGCCAACACTTTTATTGTGTCTGTCTTAAGCAACTTCACCAATGACCCAGTTACACCTTCTATCAGCGGAATAGACGAAAACTTCAAGCCATCTCTTCTGAGTTCCAAAGTGGCGGAGGCGCTCTCCACTGTAGGCACAACACCATCAGACATTCCTTCCCTTACCCTCTGTGGCTGTCCAGAGGGCGATGAGTTGTAAATTAACCGTGAAAGTAGTCCCCTCGGATATCCATTATTCCTCATTAACTGAAAAAGGACATTCAAGTTGGCCTCCCGTTTCGTCGGGTGTACTATTCTTTCAATGCGGCTTTTTAGTCCTAGAATCAAGTTGATCTTCTGTTTGGAAGGGTGATTTGACAGAAAATGGATGTAACGGCCTGAACTCGTGGGCTTCCTATACCAGTCTAGTATAATGTTATTATCATTTGTTCTGATGACCTTGGTGTCCAAGAAGGGAACACTGCCCAATGTTTCCTCCTCAAGGGTGAACTTGATAAACTCATCACATTCGTTAAATTTCTGGAGGGTGTAAGCCACTTGATCCTTTGGAACAGCAGTGATCAGGTCGTCTACGTATCCTTTTAAGAAAGGAATATAAAATGGCAAGTTAGCCAGTATCAAATCCAAAAGAAATATCATAACTATTTTTGCAATGGCTGGAATGAAATTGGAGCCCATGGGGGAGCCCAGTATCTGTAAATAGAATTTCCCATCAAAAAGAAAATAGTTCGAAGAGAAAAGGAATTTCACCATGGAAATGAACTCATCTTTGGGAATGGAAGTGTGGTGTTCAATATCTGTCCACCGACTCTCAATGGCCGAGATCACCAAGTCAACAGAAATATTGCTGAATAAAGAAACCACGTCTAAACTTATCAGTACGTAATTGTCTGGTATCTGAAGATCTTTAGCAAATTCCGCAAAGGAAAATGAGTCCCTGACGAAATATCTATCCTCTGTGGCAGCAAGAGTTTTAGCCAATATATCAGCCATGTAAATTGATAACTTGGATGTTGGAGTATTAATAAATGAAACAATGGGTCTCAGGGTCAAGGTGGGCTTATGAATTTTCGGGAGGCCATAGAATCTGGCTGGTACGGCATTGTAATTATATAAACGTTTCCCTTCAGACTCAGTTATATACCCTTTGTTGACCAAATTTTTCACCAATGAATTGCACTTTGTTTGCATGGACGTAGTGGGATCTCTAGGTAATATTTTGTAGTGTCTGTCATCTTCAAGGATCTCTCGGGATAGGTCAACATATTGAGATCTATCCATCAAAACAGTAACATTGCCCTTATCCGATTGCATGACCAACAAATCCTGATGATCCTTTAGGTATCTCTTGCAGTAATAGAACTCATTCTGGAATACATTATTGGTTCCTCTGTTCGATCGAACGTAATTGGTAATAGTGTTCGCAGCTAGTGATCGGAAAATGTTCTTACCTTCATCATTAAGTGATTCATTCATACCGATCGTAAACTCAATATCAGCCAACAATTTCTGAATTGAGACCTCATTCCTGGGGATTTCAATGCCAAACTTGGGACCCAGGGCCAGGAAATTGAGAACTCTCTCTGGGACTGCAACAGAACTTATATTCTTAACCCATTCTTTCTGGGGTTGGACTTTACTGAGTTGTTCACTTATTAACTTAGTGAGTTTTCTAACATTGTTATCGCGTATCAACCGGAACCGATCAGTGTACTTCTTAAGTTGACGGTTGTGAAACTGGTCCAACATATCACATGGAAGCGTATCCACCGGTTGATACGCGATAACAATGTTAGAAAACTCACTAAGTTAATAAGTGAACAACTCAGTAAAGTCCAACCCCAGAAAGAATGGGTTAAGAATATAAGTTCTGTTGCAGTCCCAGAGAGAGTTCTCAATTTCCTGGCCCTGGGTCCCAAGTTTGGCATTGAAATCCCCAGGAATGAGGTCTCAATTCAGAAATTGTTGGCTGATATTGAGTTTACGATCGGTATGAATGAATCACTTAATGATGAAGGTAAGAACATTTTCCGATCACTAGCTGCGAACACTATTACCAATTACGTTCGATCGAACAGAGGAACCAATAATGTATTCCAGAATGAGTTCTATTACTGCAAGAGATACCTAAAGGATCATCAGGATTTGTTGGTCATGCAATCGGATAAGGGCAATGTTACTGTTTTGATGGATAGATCTCAATATGTTGACCTATCCCGAGAGATCCTTGAAGATGACAGACACTACAAAATATTACCTAGAGATCCCACTACGTCCATGCAAACAAAGTGCAATTCATTGGTGAAAAATTTGGTCAACAAAGGGTATATAACTGAGTCTGAAGGGAAACGTTTATATAATTACAATGCCGTACCAGCCAGATTCTATGGCCTCCCGAAAATTCATAAGCCCACCTTGACCCTGAGACCCATTGTTTCATTTATTAATACTCCAACATCCAAGTTATCAATTTACATGGCTGATATATTGGCTAAAACTCTTGCTGCCACAGAGGATAGATATTTCGTCAGGGACTCATTTTCCTTTGCGGAATTTGCTAAAGATCTTCAGATACCAGACAATTACGTACTGATAAGTTTAGACGTGGTTTCTTTATTCAGCAATATTTCTGTTGACTTGGTGATCTCGGCCATTGAGAGTCGGTGGACAGATATTGAACACCACACTTCCATTCCCAAAGATGAGTTCATTTCCATGGTGAAATTCCTTTTCTCTTCGAACTATTTTCTTTTTGATGGGAAATTCTATTTACAGATACTGGGCTCCCCCATGGGCTCCAATTTCATTCCAGCCATTGCAAAAATAGTTATGATATTTCTTTTGGATTTGATACTGGCTAACTTGCCATTTTATATTCCTTTCTTAAAAGGATACGTAGACGACCTGATCACTGCTGTTCCAAAGGATCAAGTGGCTTACACCCTCCAGAAATTTAACGAATGTGATGAGTTTATCAAGTTCACCCTTGAGGAGGAAACATTGGGCAGTGTTCCCTTCTTGGACACCAAGGTCATCAGAACAAATGATAATAACATTATACTAGACTGGTATAGGAAGCCCACGAGTTCAGGCCGTTACATCCATTTTCTGTCAAATCACCCTTCCAAACAGAAGATCAACTTGATTCTAGGACTAAAAAGCCGCATTGAAAGAATAGTACACCCGACGAAACGGGAGGCCAACTTGAATGTCCTTTTTCAGTTAATGAGGAATAATGGATATCCGAGGGGACTACTTTCACGGTTAATTTACAACTCATCGCCCTCTGGACAGCCACAGAGGGTAAGGGAAGGAATGTCTGATGGTGTTGTGCCTACAGTGGAGAGCGCCTCCGCCACTTTGGAACTCAGAAGAGATGGCTTGAAGTTTTCGTCTATTCCGCTGATAGAAGGTGTAACTGGGTCATTGGTGAAGTTGCTTAAGACAGACACAATAAAAGTGTTGGCAAGAAATGATTTCAGGGTCAAGAAATTATTCAGCAGGGTCAAAGACAAGATGGATGTGCTTAAGATGAGTGGGGTAGTGTATGGGGTTCCATGTGCATCTTGTGGTGAAATTTACGTTGGACAGACATCTCAACAATTAAAGAAGAGACTCACACAACATAAGAGTGATGTCAAGAATCCAAGCAAGGCATGTGCCCTGGCAGAACATGTGAGAAGTAGTGGCCATCAAATGGATTACAACGCAGCGAAAGTGTTGGAATGTGAAAACAATCTCAAGAAACGGACCTTTTTGGAGATGTGTCACATTAAACAACATAGTAATTCGATGAATTACAGAAGGGACATCGAAGGGATTAGCAATATTTATGCATTTTTACTAAGTATTGACCAGCTGCCCGGGGAGAGAGAAGTACTGAGGCCAGGGAATGATGGGAGCTCTGTGGTTTCAGACGTCATTGTGTCAACCTAAAAATTGTGTTTTTTGTGTATTGTATTCTGTGGCTTTTGACATTGATTAATGTATTTGACGTGACTATTGAAAAAAGGATTTTTGGACGATTATTGAATGGAAGAACAATTGTGTCGATTTTAGACTTTTTCGCTCATGTTGGTTGATGCCTGCTTGTTTTGATTTTGGTTCTATCAACCGATGTTAAATTTGTTATCTAATAACTCTCTGTTTTCCGGTGAGTTTTTTTTGTCCATGTGAGATTTGTTACCATTTTAATGTAATTTTAGAGTCCTGAGGAAGGTCCATACCTGGACCGAAACGTCGACTGATGGAATAAAAGAGAAGATCAGAAAAATTTTTCATTCGTTCCCATAACCCCTTATTCTAATTGTATATATATATATATATATGTAAGACTCCAATTCGTGAAATGATTTAGGATTGCATCTGTAATGATGATTTATTTTGATAACATGAATAACTTTATAACTAAATACATACCTGTAATGATGAAATACAAAATATCAGACAATACGAACCGGAATCAACAAATGAACAACTTATTACTATAGTTACAAATGATCAATTGGTACATAATCATAAATAAAGAAACATAGACAAAAAGGTTTATAGAACATTATCTGAAGTACGGTGATGTCGTACTTTACATCCCCACACCCAGAGGCTACCCTGGAGCATCAGAGAAAACTGGATAAAGTTTGGATACATGGAAAAAATTTGATTCAGCTTTATTTATACCTGAATCAATTTTATAAATAGAATTTGAAAATTTTTCCAAAATCTTAAACGGACCAGTTCGAATTTCATCTAATTTATTTCGATTTAAACAATTTCCATGCGACACAAAAACAAAGTCACCTACATCAAAAATGGGGTATTTACGAACTTTGTCTATTCTAGTTTTATTAAAATCGTGAATTTTCTGGGAATTTTCTAAAGCTCTTTTCCTATCTTTATCCAGATCTCTCTCAACTTTACAGCAATCTGGTACAATTTTTATATCAATATTGTTTAATAAATAATTAGGGCTGAATTGCGTAGAGGTGTGAACGGTATTGTTATATTCTTTTACACATTCTTCTGCTATGACAGACCATGGACGATTCAAACGAGAGGAGTCTTCATTGATTTTACATCTGATACGATACGGTTAACTAAAGTTTGATTTAGCCTCTCATTCAAACCGTTAGAAAATGGACAGTCCACAGCAGTAAATATAAGATTTACACAATTTTTCTTCAGAAACAATTTAAATTCTCTAGAATTAATTCCACTGTATTGATCAGTTAATAGTGTTTCTATTTTGATCTTTTTATTCAGAAGCCTATTCAAAAGTGTTATGAAATCATGAGCTTTTTGGGTTTTGGATGTATGAATAAACGCATATCGAGTAAAATGATCCACAAGTATGTGGAGATACTTTTTAGGAGAGTTGTTTCCACCAAAGCCTCCCACAGTATCTAAAGACATATACTCATAAGGACTTTTAGCCGGTCCTAATTGGGAGAGATAGCCATAAATAAATGGAATACGTGATTTATTCTTTATGCAAACTGTACAAGAATGACAAAAATCAGTTATTAACTTTCTTAAATTACTACAGAAGTAAAATGGTGATAATTTCAATTCGATTTGTTTCGGACCGATATGACCAAATTTATCATGAATTTGTTTTATTATATTACGACAGAATTCTGGAGAAATTATTATTTTATGGTAGTTTTTACGTTGAGTATAAAGAATATTGCCTTTTTTTATAATACGGATATTAGACGGTAAACTATTTTCAATATTGATTTGATCTTTCATTATATCATTCAATTCGATAAAATTAACAATTTTGAAGTTCTCCGCCAAAGTTGAGGAATCTAGAACAGGATTGCGAGATAAACAATCTGCTTCTGAGTTAAAATTTCCTGGCACATATTTCACTTTGAAATTATATTGAGATAGATAAAACATCATATGTCTGAATTCTTCATCTGTCTGAGAGTGAATATTAAGATTTTCCAAAGGTTTATGGTCTGTATGAACTTCAAAGTTCATATTTATAAGCCAGTAATGCCAGTATCTTAATGATTCCTTTATGGCTAGACATTCTAAGAATACAGCTTTTTTACGTTTTTGGACTTCATTTAATTTTTTTGAAAAAAAGGCTACGGGTTTATAGGTTCCATCCTCCTGTTTTTGCTTTAAAATTGCTCCTATGCCAATTATACTAGCATCAGTTTGCACAATAGTGTCTCTTCGAGGATTAAAAATTGCCAAACATGGTTCCGAACAAAGATAATCCTTTATTAATTTGAAACTTCTCTCACAATCTGAAGTCCACTCAAAATTAACATTTTTCCGAAGTAAATTATGGAAAGGTTCTAAAATTTGGGAAATATCAGGAATATATTTACGATAAAAATTAACTTTACCTAAAAATTGCCTAATGTTTTTTTTATTTTGTGGAATTGGAAACTCCTTGATTGGAATGACGTTATCATTAATAGGTTTTGTTATGTTATTTTCAATTATATGACCAAGATATTTCACACTGTTTTTGGCAAAATTACATTTCAAAAGTTTTAGTCGGAATCCTTCCTTAGAAATTGCTTGTAATAATTTATCTATATGACATAAGTGTTCTTCAAATGTTGAAGAAAATATTAATATGTCATCAATGTAATTAATGCAAAACTCATCCAAGCCATTTCGACGAATAATATTTCTTAAGATTCTCTGAAAAATAGCTGGAGCAGTTTTTAAACCAAAGGGTAGACATTTCCAATTATAATGCCCATTTTGTGTAACAAAACCTGTTTTATAATAGTCTTTGCTACGAAGAGGAATAGACCAAAAAGCACTGTTTATGTCTAATACAGAAAACCACTTACAATCTCTAGTTTTTACAATCAAATCATCTATTAGAGGAAATGGATGGCTTTCTGGTACAACTAGTTTATTAAGGGCTGTAAAATCGATACATAATCTATTTTTTTTATTTTCTCCTTTTTTATAAACAAGAGTAACAGGTGCTGCAAAAGGAGAGGTTGATTCCTCAATAAGATTTGACGATAATAATTTAGAAATTTGTGAATCTATTTCTTTTTGATCATCAATTGAACACCTATACGGTTTTCTAGATACGTATTTATGTTCCATTAATTTTATAGTAGCTTCATGATCTGATACTGAACCAATATCAAATTTATCTTTTGCAAAAACTGCTGAATATTTATTTATAATACTCTCGATGGCCATTTTTTCATTTCTTCCTAAATGATCCAAATTAGCAGAGAAATCATCTACATTAATATATTCATTGAAATTTACTTGAGCAGAATCTTTTATATTAAAATATGTTGAATTCGAAGAGTTTTTCAGATTAAAATTTGCAATCTCCACATCAGATTTCGAAAGTTCGGAAATGTCCTGAGAGATTTCAAGTTTTTGATTTTGACATAGTCCAAAAACTTTCACTAAATCTAGACCAATTAAAAATTCATTATGAAAAGTATCACTTCTTATGACGAAAACTAATACTGTTCGGCAAATATTCATTATTTGTACTTTAAGTAAAACAGCTCCATCAACTTTACCAATACCACTGACCATACAAAATTTGCTCTCATTAATTTTTATTATAGGAACATTATATTTTTGTAAAAGGTTATAATTTACTAACGAAATATTTGAACCGGGATCATATATCCCTTCACAATTTATTTTTTCATTAATGAGTACATCGACTTTGATCAGTGGTAACAACATTAGTTTTTTTGATCGGTAATAAATTCATTCAAATCAGATTCTATTTCTACATTATTTACCATTTTTACGACACCCGAATTTTTTTCTCTAAACCAACATGAATTTTCAGAATGATACCGTTTTCCTTTGGCATTTCTTTCGCAAATGGAACAGGGTTTCTTCTCAGTCGAAGATTTTACAATGGAAGGTGGCTTATTCATTTTCAGTGGAATACTCGAACTTACATCCTTTTTTGAGCTGGTTTCTTCATTATTATAAATTTGTTTAGGACTTTCACCTTCGAATTTCTTCAGTTTTCTTATCAAATCTCTAACAGTCAGAACAGAGCTTCGATTAAAAGAATTTTGAATTTGAGTGGGAAGACCTAATACAATGAGATTAAGTTTTATCCCTTCTGGAATCTCATGATCGAGTTCGAGCAATATTCTCTCTTTTTTTACTACGAATTCTACATAGGAACCAAATAAATACCGAAAGTTATAAGCATATCTGATTTGTTTCCAAGACAAATCGCTAAATGTCGAAATTAAATCTTCTTTCCATAAATTCCAGGCTGTTTCTAATCCTAACCTTCTCTGAGCATTCAGAAACCAATCGTTCATTGATGCATCTAGACATAAGCGGAACGCTTCTATAAGTTTTGGCCCATTTAAAAGAAATCGATTTGCTTCTTTTTCAAAACTATTTACCCAAGCTTCAACATTTTTATTTCTGGTAGAAAATTTTTCTATTGCAAAGTGCTTCATAATCTCTCTCAAAGATTCATCTTTATCCACAGCCAATTTCTTCATACAAGCTACAAGTTCAGCATAACTTGCGGCACTTGCGCTCATTTCAGATGGTTGTGCAGAAGGCAATGTTTGGTACTCCTCCAACATATATTCATTAAAAATAAAATTACCTGCATCATCTTTATAAATTTTCTCTAGTTCCGATGAAAAAAGGATATTAATATTTCTGAACTGTCCTCTTGATTTTATTGAATGGACAGCTGATTTTACACATTGAACATCAGCCAATTCTCTATGGTTATTCATTCCTTGGAATTCATTGGGAAAACTATACCAAGTCTCCTCATCTGCTGCTTTTATCCTTTTCAGGTTCAAAACTGTATTTTTCTCATTCATATTGCTGGCTTCGGCCACTATGAAAAGTTTGTATTTTGACATGGCAAAATGTCAAAATTTGATATTTTGTATTTGTAAGACTCCAATTCGTGAAATGATTTAGGATTGCATCTGTAATGATGATTTATTTTGATAACATGGATAACTTTATAACTAAATACATACCTGTAATGATGAAATACAAAATATCAGACAATACGAACCGGAATCAACAAATGAACAACTTATTACTATAGTTACAAATGATCAATTGGTACATAATCATAAATAAAGAAACATAGACAAAAAGGTTTATAGAACATTATCTGAAGTACGGTGATGTCGTACTTTACATATATATATATATATAAAAAAAAATATATATATATATATATATATATGTTTCAACTTTATGTAGATTATCTCAACTTCGTAAGTTGTATACATATTAATTTCATTCTAAATTCCTGATTATTAACATATTGTAGCGTCTCCTGAAGAAGGCTTAAATAAAGCCGAAAGCTCGAGAAAAGAGGAAAAAAGAGAGTTTCTTTTATTTCCGACTGCCAACCCAAATAAATTTAACCAATTTTGAATATACACAGTCGCTAAGTCTTGAATTATATATATATATATATATAGTATACAATTAACGGTCGTAGTATCAAATGAAATAGGTTAAGGGATGTCGACCAAGTATTAAAAGAATTAGATGTTTACTCTTTAATCATAGCCTAGCTTTCGAAACTTTCTGTTTCTTCTTCAGGGCAACTGGAATAGCAAATATCAACAAAATAAAAACAATATCAGAATGAACTTCGTGAACTTACTGAAATTCGAGGTTAAAATAAACACAAAATAATCATGACCAACTAGTAGATGTCTTCTCTAAATGGCAACAGTTTATGCTATTCTAATTCTACGAGTCGAATTTTCTTTCTAAACAAAAATTATTATCACACTAAATTACAGTAATTACACAATCCACGGTTAAAAGTCAAAATCTCAATAAGTCAATTTTCCAGAAACGTCAGACCACAGAACAATCACCTCAACTTGACAAACGACGTTTCACGAGAACTTCATCCATCCACAGGACCGTCAAAAAATGGTATACCGGAGTATTCCAATAAGTAGGCATATATTGGACTTAGGTTTTGTGTGTCCGTTTTTTTATTAATTGAATTGTCTTGATTATTTTTTATATGGATCATTTCCAAAATGCATCGCTTCCTGTAGTTGTTGTTCATGTCTAAAATTCTTGCATTTTCTAGGTCTGCAGTATGTGAATATCGATTGGCGTGAACAGACAATGCACATCTGGGGATGTTCTTTTTTATATCACTCTTGTGAAGTGCTAATCTTTGTTTCAAGTGCTGGGATGTCTGACCAATGTATGTCTGGTGGCAGTCTGAACACTCTATTTCATATATGACATTTGATTTTAGATAATTTGGTATAGGGTCTTTTAATTTCGAGTAGAGTGCTGAAACTTTTTTTTTTGACTGGGGTACAATCTTTATGGAATTCAAACCCAGAAAACACTTCTTTATTTTACCAGTTAGATGTTGAATGTTGGGTAGGCTACGATATCGAATTGGTTCATTGTTATCTAAGATTCCCAAATCAGTATTTCTGGTTGGTGTTTCTCTTTCAGATGACGAAAAGAGTAATTTGTTCAACATTGCTTTGGGATACGAGTTGTCTGATAGAAGTCTGAATAGTTTTTTCCGGTTGGTATCAAGGAACATAGGATCACATATTCTCTCTATTCTGTTTTTCTGCTCTCTAATGAAATTTATTTTTGTGTTTATCGAGTGGTCTGATAAGAAGTGTATAAATCTACCTGATGAGGTTTCCTTCCTATACCAATCAAGCTTAACTCTGTTTCCCACCCTGCACACTCTTGTGTCGAGAAATGGGACGGAGTTGTTGTCATCCTCCATCTCGACAGTAAACTTTAGATTTTGATCAAAGTCATTAAATACTTCTAGAATTTCATTTATCCCTGATGAAGGTAGGGATATGATCAGATCATCCACAAATTTCTTGATGAAGCCTAGTATAAAGGTCAATTTCGGTATACACTTCGTAAGTAGGTAATCCATAACATACAGTGATAAAATTGGGCTGAGTCTGGAACCCATAATGCATCCAAACATTTGAAGGTAATACTTTCCATCGAACATGAAATATCCCGAATCTATAAGAAATGTAATTATCTGTTTGAATTTTTCCTGTGGTATCGTGCAGTGTTCACTTATTTTATCCCAGCTATCATCCAATGCAGCAAGAACGAGTTCCCTAGAAATATTCCCAAATAAATTGACAACATCTAGAGAGATCAAAAGGGTTCAGTGACGGTACTCATGGACAGAACAGATTACTTTGCCAAAATGTATGAAATTGTCAACACAGACAACTTTAGAGAGGTACCCAGAGATCCAACATCCACAATCCAGACCAAGACAAACAAAATCATCAGCACACTGGAAACTGAAGGGATAATAAGCAGCAGCCAAGCCAAGCAAATGAAGTCATATAATTCGACTAGTCCAAGAATGTATGGTAACCCAAAAATCCATAAAGAAAATATTCCAATGCGACCAATAGTTTCGGATGTACAAGGTCCAACTTGCAAACTGTCTGAGTATATAGCTCAAGTTCTGACATCAGCCTATGATGACACCAACAGTTACTATGTCAAGGATTCCTTTGACTTTTCAGCCAAGATTAATGACTTTGAACTACCACCGGATTATGTTTTGATCTCTCTAGATGTTGTCAATTTATTTGGGAATATTTCTAGGGAACTCGTTCTTGCTGCATTGGATGATAGCTGGGATAAAATAAGTGAACACTGCACGATACCACAGGAAAAATTCAAACAGATAATTACATTTCTTATAGATTCGGGATATTTCATGTTCGATGGAAAGTATTACCTTCAAATGTTTGGATGCATTATGGGTTCCAGACTCAGCCCAATTTTATCACTGTATGTTATGGATTACCTACTTACGAAGTGTATACCGAAATTGACCTTTATACTAGGCTTCATCAAGAAATTTGTGGATGATCTGATCATATCCCTACCTTCATCAGGGATAAATGAAATTCTAGAAGTATTTAATGACTTTGATCAAAATCTAAAGTTTACTGTCGAGATGGAGGATGACAACAACTCCGTCCCATTTCTCGACACAAGAGTGTGCAGGGTGGGAAACAGAGTTAAGCTTGATTGGTATAGGAAGGAAACCTCATCAGGTAGATTTATACACTTCTTATCAGACCACTCGATAAACACAAAAATAAATTTCATTAGAGAGCAGAAAAACAGAATAGAGAGAATATGTGATCCTATGTTCCTTGATACCAACCGGAAAAAACTATTCAGACTTCTATCAGACAACTCGTATCCCAAAGCAATGTTGAACAAATTACTCTTTTCGTCATCTGAAAGAGAAACACCAACCAGAAATACTGATTTGGGAATCTTAGATAACAATGAACCAATTCGATATCGTAGCCTACCCAACATTCAACATCTAACTGGTAAAATAAAGAAGTGTTTTCTGGGTTTGAATTCCATAAAGATTGTACCCCAGTCAAAAAAAAAAGTTTCAGCACTCTACTCGAAATTAAAAGACCCTATACCAAATTATCTAAAATCAAATGTCATATATGAAATAGAGTGTTCAGACTGCCACCAGACATACATTGGTCAGACATCCCAGCACTTGAAACAAAGATTAGCACTTCACAAGAGTGATATAAAAAAGAACATCCCCAGATGTGCATTGTCTGTTCACGCCAATCGATATTCACATACTGCAGACCTAGAAAATGCAAGAATTTTAGACATGAACAACAACTACAGGAAGCGATGCATTTTGGAAATGATCCATATAAAAAATAATCAAGACAATTCAATTAATAAAAAAACGGACACACAAAACCTAAGTCCAATATATGCCTACTTATTGGAATACTCCGGTATACCATTTTTTGACGGTCCTGTGGATGGATGAAGTTCTCGTGAAACGTCGTTTGTCAAGTTGAGGTGATTGTTCTGTGGTCTGACGTTTCTGGAAAATTGACTTATTGAGATTTTGACTTTTAACCGTGGATTGTGTAATTACTGTAATTTAGTGTGATAATAATTTTTGTTTAGAAAGAAAATTCGACTCGTAGAATTAGAATAGCATAAACTGTTGCCATTTAGAGAAGACATCTACTAGTTGGTCATGATTATTTTGTGTTTATTTTAACCTCGAATTTCAGTAAGTTCACGAAGTTCATTCTGATATTGTTTTTATTTTGCTGATATTTGCTATTCCAGTTGCCCTGAAGAAGAAACAGAAAGTTTCGAAAGCTAGGCTATGATTAAAGAGTAAACATCTAATTCTTTTAATACTTGGTCGACATCCCTTAACCTATTTCATTTGATACTACGACCGTTAATTGTATACTACTTATCAACATGGGATTCTTTCAAGAGATGTCATCACTTTATGGCAGAGAAACATCGAAGTTAATGAAGGAGTGGAGTGGCAACGACAGAAGACTTGCGAATTTGCTGAACAGAAGAATATTCTTGTTGGAATGCAAGAGACAACGATTAATACCCAACCATATAGGAGCTGGAGTTAAGAACGTCCTCAACCTGTTTGAGTTTCATAATCGAGGTAAATTCAACCGAAAAATTGAGAATTTCAACACGAATTTGACACGGAAACTACTCTCTCTAGAGATCGAGCACACACAATTGAGGATTACACACATGAACAAGAGAAACCTCAAAATAAATGAAAAACTGAAGAATATAATACCATCGGCTACCCTACAGGAATTTTCCAGACGTCAACAAATTTTGTTCAATAGAACTTTCCATCAGGTCAAAACAAAAAACCTTAACAAAATAAGAAATCTCCAAGAAAAATCCTTTAATGTTGACTTTAGAGTGCAGGATAGGTGGTTCAAAAATTTAACTGAAACTGAGATACCACCAGAAGTTAAAATCACATTGTCACTTGGTTCAAAATTCAACATACCTGTCAACCTCAAGGAGGTGAAAGTAAAAGATCTGATAGCCGATGTAGAGAGCATATTGGATTTGGTTGAAGAAGACAGGAGAAACACCCTCAGGGCCAAGGTTACTAGTATAATCACCAGTGAACTACACATGAATAGAAACAATAACCACTACATAGGGAGACTATACAATATAACAAAATCTTTTCTCAAAACAAACGACCAACTGTTAGTGCTTGACAGCGACAAGGGTTCAGTGACGGTACTCATGGACAGAACAGATTACTTTGCCAAAATGTATGAAATTGTCAACACAGACAACTTTAGAGAGGTACCCAGAGATCCAACATCCACAATCCAGACCAAGACAAACAAAATCATCAGCACACTGGAAACTGAAGGGATAATAAGCAGCAGCCAAGCCAAGCAAATGAAGTCATATAATTCGACTAGTCCAAGAATGTATGGTAACCCAAAAATCCATAAAGAAAATATTCCAATGCGACCAATAGTTTCGGATGTACAAGGTCCAACTTGCAAACTGTCTGAGTATATAGCTCAAGTTCTGACATCAGCCTATGATGACACCAACAGTTACTATGTCAAGGATTCCTTTGACTTTTCAGCCAAGATTAATGACTTTGAACTACCACCGGATTATGTTTTGATCTCTCTAGATGTTGTCAATTTATTTGGGAATATTTCTAGGGAACTCGTTCTTGCTGCATTGGATGATAGCTGGGATAAAATAAGTGAACACTGCACGATACCACAGGAAAAATTCAAACAGATAATTACATTTCTTATAGATTCGGGATATTTCATGTTCGATGGAAAGTATTACCTTCAAATGTTTGGATGCATTATGGGTTCCAGACTCAGCCCAATTTTATCACTGTATGTTATGGATTACCTACTTACGAAGTGTATACCGAAATTGACCTTTATACTAGGCTTCATCAAGAAATTTGTGGATGATCTGATCATATCCCTACCTTCATCAGGGATAAATGAAATTCTAGAAGTATTTAATGACTTTGATCAAAATCTAAAGTTTACTGTCGAGATGGAGGATGACAACAACTCCGTCCCATTTCTCGACACAAGAGTGTGCAGGGTGGGAAACAGAGTTAAGCTTGATTGGTATAGGAAGGAAACCTCATCAGGTAGATTTATACACTTCTTATCAGACCACTCGATAAACACAAAAATAAATTTCATTAGAGAGCAGAAAAACAGAATAGAGAGAATATGTGATCCTATGTTCCTTGATACCAACCGGAAAAAACTATTCAGACTTCTATCAGACAACTCGTATCCCAAAGCAATGTTGAACAAATTACTCTTTTCGTCATCTGAAAGAGAAACACCAACCAGAAATACTGATTTGGGAATCTTAGATAACAATGAACCAATTCGATATCGTAGCCTACCCAACATTCAACATCTAACTGGTAAAATAAAGAAGTGTTTTCTGGGTTTGAATTCCATAAAGATTGTACCCCAGTCAAAAAAAAAAAGTTTCAGCACTCTACTCGAAATTAAAAGACCCTATACCAAATTATCTAAAATCAAATGTCATATATGAAATAGAGTGTTCAGACTGCCACCAGACATACATTGGTCAGACATCCCAGCACTTGAAACAAAGATTAGCACTTCACAAGAGTGATATAAAAAAGAACATCCCCAGATGTGCATTGTCTGTTCACGCCAATCGATATTCACATACTGCAGACCTAGAAAATGCAAGAATTTTAGACATGAACAACAACTACAGGAAGCGATGCATTTTGGAAATGATCCATATAAAAAATAATCAAGACAATTCAATTAATAAAAAAACGGACACACAAAACCTAAGTCCAATATATGCCTACTTATTGGAATACTCCGGTATACCATTTTTTGACGGTCCTGTGGATGGATGAAGTTCTCGTGAAACGTCGTTTGTCAAGTTGAGGTGATTGTTCTGTGGTCTGACGTTTCTGGAAAATTGACTTATTGAGATTTTGACTTTTAACCGTGGATTGTGTAATTACTGTAATTTAGTGTGATAATAATTTTTGTTTAGAAAGAAAATTCGACTCGTAGAATTAGAATAGCATAAACTGTTGCCATTTAGAGAAGACATCTACTAGTTGGTCATGATTATTTTGTGTTTATTTTAACCTCGAATTTCAGTAAGTTCACGAAGTTCATTCTGATATTGTTTTTATTTTGTTGATATTTGCTATTCCAGTTGCCCTGAAGAAGAAACAGAAAGTTTCGAAAGCTAGGCTATGATTAAAGAGTAAACATCTAATTCTTTTAATACTTGGTCGACATCCCTTAACCTATTTCATTCATCATATATATATATATATATATATATCGGTGTCAGAACGTCCTCCGACGTCTTCCGATGCCTACTCTCCAAGCTTCTCTATCCATCCACAGATCTTCATCCAATTCTCTCTCCCTTATCTCTCTGTCAACCCCTTCTCTCCAGCTCTTTCTAGGGCGTCCTCTTTTTCTTCTCCCTTGCGGTGTCCAATCAAGGACTTGTTTTGGCAGGCGTTGTTCCTCCATTCTTTGCACATGTCCATACCATCTCAGCTGATTGATTTTGATGTCTTGTGTTATTGTATGAGTAATACCCATAATTTCCCTTATTCTGTTGTTCGTGAATCTCTCCAACCTTGATCTTCCTGCTGCACGCCTCCAGAAATCCATTTCTGTTGCTTCGAGGGTTCTTTCCGTTGATGCTTTTAGCTGCCATACCTCACTTCCATATGTTACAATACTTTTTATTATTGTATTGTATATCCTGTGTTTGTTCGACTTTGATATGTGTTGGTCCCATATTATGCTGTTGAGTCGCGTGATTGCTCTTCTTCCTAGTGTATTCCTCTTCCTGATAGCTTGGTCTAATCTACCATCATCTGAGATTTCTAAACCTAAATACTTATAATTGTCGCAGTATTTTATCTGTTGTCCATTATTCAATATTAGATCTTGCCGGGTACCTCCGATGTTCATGTATCGTGTTTTCTCTATGTTGACTTCCAAACCCCATTTCTCATATTCTTCGATTGATTTGCGAGACATGTACTCCAAGTCATCATAATCCTGCGCTATGACCACCTGGTCGTCAGCAAAGCATAGTGTGAACAAGTTGTTATTTGCTAAAGGAATACCCATGTCTCTGCACTTTCGTTTCTATAATATTTGTATTTTGGTGGTTGTAATTAAAGATCACTTTGTATTTAAACTGTTTATTCACCATGCAGTTAACAAGTAGAAGTGACATCAACGACATGAGTCTACGACATAGGTGGTATCACAGGACATGTCAACTGTCACTGTCATTTAGAACTACTAATACTAATATAAATGAACTATACTATGAGTAGGCTCTAGGATCTACTCCTAACATCCCCCTTCCTTATAAAGTTAGTCTATCTGGAGGTTTTACAATTCTACCCGAGTTGGTCCTTTTAACATTTACAGGTTCCACACCAGAATCCTCTAGGATTTCCTCAGAGTGAGGCTCTGATGAGTCCTTTACATTTTCCTCTAATTCAGAATCCTCTATTTCAATAAAATATTTCAAATGTGGTTCCGAACTCTTTGTGTCAATTGGAAAGTGTTGTTTGTTTTCACTCAAAGCCTTTTCAGCTCCAGAACTCACAGGTTTAATGAATTTTCTATTTCTAATATATTCACGACCACTGTCCAATTTCACTTTATAAACTCTTTCTCTTACTCTTTCTACTACTCTACCCGGTACCCAAAGACCTTTCACACTTAATTGTACATAAATTTTAGAATTATTTGGTATTTCTCTCAAATTATTTTTAGTTGTCCTATTATAATATTTTTGTTGTGTCAACTGATTTTGTTTATGTTTATCAACTACGTTCTTTACAACTCTTGGTTCACTTGACTTGTTTGACATTATAATGTTTGACCTAGTCTTTCGGGACATCAAAAGCTGAGTGGGTGAGTTGATTCCGTCAAGTGGTGCATTTTTGAAATTCAGAAGTGCTAAATAAACATCTTTATTTTCTTCTAGGGACTTTTTGATAATTTTCTTTACTGTTTGAATATTTCTTTCTGCCAAGCCATTGCTCTGGGCATAAGTGGGTGATGACATTATGTGGGTAAACTCCCATTCAATAGAAAATTTTTTAAATTCTGAGGAACCAAATTGAGGTCCTCCATCTGAAATTACTGTTAAAGGTATTCCATGTGTACAAAAAATTGATTTGAGTGTATCTATGATCTTTTTACTAGTTGTATTTTGATTAAGCATTGCAACTTCAACAAACTTAGAAAAATAATCGACAACAATCAAAAATTTTTGTCCACTAATCTCAAATATATCGCAACCAATTTTATTCCATCTTAAATCTGGAATTTCATGAGACTTTAACGGTTGTTTACTTTGTGAATTTGCGTACTTCAAACATAAGTGACAATTACTGATTTTTTGTTTTATGCTATTGTTAATTCCTGGCCAAAAAATAGATTCTTTAGCTAAACTTATCGTTTTATTAATTCCTACATGGCTATAATGCACTCGATCCAACATATCATTTTGCATCGACTTAGGAATCATTAATGCCTGTCCTTTGAAAATCAAATCATTTACTATTATTAACTCACTTCTATACGGATAAAATAATTTAACATTAGAATTTAACTTCTTGCCATTATTAGGCCATCCATTTGAAATTATTTCCTTTAATTCAATCAAAACTTTATCTTTTGCAGTCTCTTGTTTGAACAATTTGATTTTTTCAGGTGTAGCATTTAATTGGGTTTCAATAAGGCATACTTGAGCTTCAATTTCTTTATCCAGCTCACTGAAAGTATCTGGCAAATAAGCTCTGGACAATGTATCTGCTATCACTAAGTCCTTGCCTCTTTTATATTTAACTTCAAAATCAAACTTTTGCAATTGCAACAGCATCCTTTGTAACCTAGCAGGGCATTTATTAATAGGTTTCTTAAAAATAGCTAGTAAGGGCTGGTGATCGGTTTCCACGGTAATTTTTTTTCCATATATAAATTCATAAAATTTTGTTAAACCGAAACATATTGCTAAAAGCTCTTTTTCTATTTGTGCGTAATGCATCTGAGTCTCAGTCAACGACTTAGAAGCATAAGCACATGGTAAGTTATTCTGTAGAAGTGTAGCCCCAAGTCCCGACTTAGAACTATCAACTGAAATTAAAATCTCTTTATTGATATCAAAAAATTGAAGAACTGGACTTGATGTTAACAAATGTTTTAAATTATTGAATGCTTCTTCTTGTTCTTTGAACCAAACAAATTGAACATCTTTCTTTAATAACTGTCTCAAAGGTGCAGTATTGTGTGAAAAATTCTTAATATATTTGCTTATATAAGTCAGTACCCCTAATAATCTCTGTACATCATTTTTATTCTTAGGATTAGGCATTTCCAATATGGCTTTTATTCTATCTTTAGTTGGAGACATACCTTCTTTCGAAATTGTTTGTCCCATATAAGTTAAGCTAGTTTTACCAAATTTGCATTTACTTAAATTGAATGTAACATTGTTTTCTTTTGCTATCTCTAAAACCTGTTTTAACCTTCGATCATGCTCAGCTTTACTCTTTCCCCATACTATAACATCATCAATATAAACTTTCGCACCAGTAACTTTAAATAAGTTTTGAAACTTTTCCTGAAATACTTCTGGTGCTGGGCTTTAATCCGTACGGAAGACGTAGGAACTTATATCTTCCATAAGGAGTTCCAAAGCTGCATAAATTAGAGCTTTCTTCGTCAAGACAAATTTGATAAAAACCTTGTTTTGCATCTAAAGTGCTGAAAATGACAGCTCCTGCCATGTCACTAGTAATTTGATCAAAAGTTGGTATTTGACAATATTCCCGTTTAATGACTTCATTTAAATTTTTTGGGTCAAGACAAATACGTAATTTACCATCCGGTTTTTTGACAATAACTAAAGGATTTAACCAGTCACATGGTCCATCTACTTTTTCTATAATTTTATCCTGAACTAAAGTTTCCAAACTAGTTTTCAACGAACTCATTAAAGGTAAAGGTACTTTCCTAATTGGATGCACAACGGGTACAGCATTTGGTAATATCTCAATGTGATATGGTTTTAATTTCGTTATACATCCTATTCCTTTAAAAACTCGTTTGTAATTATTTATCGTATCTGAGTACTCACTCTCAACGGAATCAACACTCTCTACTCGCTTCAGTAAATTTAAATTTAAACTTGAAGTAAGACCTAATATACATTGAGTATCTGAATCTACAATAAAGAAATTAACTAAATACATGTTGTTACTCTTAAAACATCTGAAATTACATGTACCAACTACTTTCAGTTTATCACCTGTATATGAAGTTAGTTTACTACTTGTGTTCTCAATAATTTCATTGACTTTAATCCTATTGAAAATTTTAATTGGCATAATATTAACCATGGCACCTGTATCTATCTTGAACTGTATATTCTCATTATTGATAAGAAGTATGGTTTTCCACTCTAATTTATCTACACTTACTTTGTTTACACTACCCACATGCAAATACTCTTCTGCTTCCGAAGCCTCTGAACTTCCAGTATTTATGGCACTCACAGCCTTCGAACCATCATTTTGGGGCCTCTTGGAACCCTGAGAATAATTTCTTGAACAGCACCTGGCATAATGATTCTTCTTTTTGCACAAATTGCACTCTTGACCATATGCAGGGCATGAATTTATAGTGTGTGTTCTTCGACAATTCTTGCAATTCTTAATCAGTTTGGCATTTGTATTTCCATACGACTTGGCATTTGTATTCCCATACGACTTTATTGCATCTACAGCCGATGCTGAATTCTGTATTTTCGTGCTCCTAATTCTGGATGACTCCATAACCAGACATAGCTGTATTGCTTCCTCAAGTGACATTTTATCATCTTGGTCTTCTCGTAACAGTTTTTCTCTCATGTCATTACTTAGTAAGCCACAAATTAACACTGTTTTGGTTAAACTGTCTTGCAAGTCTCCCAATTTGCATTTCATAGCTTTATGTTTGATTTCAGTGAAGAAATTTTCGAGTTGTTGACCCTCTTTCTGTTTCGTAGAAAAGAAAATGTATCTTTCATATGTGAGGTTTTCCTTGGGGAGGAAGTGATTTTCAAATCGCTCTATGAGAATTTGTAGTTTGTTCTTCTCGTCTTCCTCAAACTGGAACGTTGTGTAGATTCTAAATCCTTCATTCCCTATATAATGCAATAATTGTGCACATTGGGTCGCCTCTTGCTTCTTATTTACTTCACTAGCCACTAAGTAATTCTCAAAACGTGATCTCCATAACTTCCAATTCTCCGCGATGTTTCCATCCATTGACATCGGGTAAATTCCTCTGTTATCCGACATTTTCATTGTTTCCTTGAATTTATTGAATTTCGCAGCGCCATATAATATTTGTATTTTGGTGGTTGTAATTAAAGATCACTTTGTATTTAAACTGTTTATTCACCATGCAGTTAACAAGTAGAAGTGACATCAACGACATGAGTCTACGACATAGGTGGTATCACAGGACATGTCAACTGTCACTGTCATTTAGAACTACTAATACTAATATAAATGAACTATACTATGAGTAGGCTCTACGATCTACTGCTAACAGTTTCCAGATTTTTAACGCTTGCTCTAAATATATTTTGAATAGGGTGGGTGAAAGGCAGCATCCTTGTTTCAGGCCTTTTGTTGTTAGGAAGCCTTTAGAAGTTGATCCTTTTATTTTTACCTTAGAGAAAGAGCACTGATATAATTTTTCAACGGCTAATATGATATTAGAATTGATGTTGGTTTCATGCAATGCTTTCCATAGCAATTTTTGGGGAATGCTATCGTAGGCTTTTTTCAAGTCTACATATAAAATGTGTAGCTCTTGGTTTACTGCAATTTTCTTTTCTATGATCTGAGTTAAACAGAAGAGGTGATCTGTAGTTGACCTTCCGGCTCTGAAACCTGCCTGTTCTTCGGCTTCTAAATCACTGTATTCTCTTTCAATTCTATTTTTCAGTATCCTTCCATACTACTAATCGTGCTCATGACCGCTATTCCCCTATAATTGTTGCAGTCGTTTTTATTTCCTGATTTGTAAATAGCAGAAATAAAGGAAGTTCCGAATTCTTTTGGTATATCTTGTCCATTAATATAGTATTGAAATAAATTCCTGAGTTCTTCGTATAGTTTTTCTGTGCCGTTTTTTATGAGTTCTGCTGGGATACCGCCCGGTCCTGGTGCTCTACCGTTCTTTAACACGAGACATATATCCTTCACTTCTTTTCTTGATATTCTTATGGGTGAGGCTTCGACTCGCACATACGGGGATGAATCTTCGATTTCGAATTCAGCTCGCTTTTCTTTTAGGAGTTCGCTGAAATATGAATCCCAATTTTCTAATGTAATTGGTGTTATTAGGTCTTTTTTTCTATCCGTTCTCATTGATTTTATTATTTTCCAGCTTTCAGTTGCCCGCTTTCCCCCTATGTAGCTATCGATTCTTAGACACTTCTGTTCCCAGGATTGATTTTTCTTATTTGTGATCATTTTTCTAACTCCTACTTGCTGATGTCTGTAACTTGTCCAATCGCTCTCTCTTTTCGTGTTTAAGTATTGTTGATATTTTTCCCTCTTCATTTTTATTTCGTCCTCTATTTCTTCATCCCACCAGTAAGGAGTTGGTTTAGCATTATTTTCCACAAAACCTAGAGCTTCTTTTGCTGCGGCATGAATGCTTTCTTTGATGTGATTATATAGGTCTTCGGGGGTATTGTGGTGGACATGTCCCAGCTTCTGAACAAGTCTCTGTTTGTAAAGTATTTTCACACTCTCCTGTTCCAGACTCATCAAATTATATCTTTTTTCTTCTGCTGTTCTGATACTTTCATCCTGATGTTTCTTGGCATGTTGTCTTCTAATTCCAATTAAACAATCTTGTAGTAGGTACGACATGCCGTACTCGGCCCTACTGGATCAATGAAAGGGGAATACGAATGAGACGAAACGACTGATTTCTGCTGGAATTTTATTCAGATAATGACAATAGTATATTATTCGATGAGCACATAATGATTACTATTATTCAGTATTCACGAGGGGGAAGTTTGCGACACGAGCCGCTAGGCGAGTATCGCAATTCACCCGAGTGAATAATAGTAATTATGTGCGAATAGAATACTATACTTTGTCCACGACTTCCTCGGTAAATTCGATTTAATCTGCATTTTCAACAACGAAAATAGTTATCAAAAGCGTTGACATAACATTTTCTGTGTTCGCACTGAATAATGCAAAATCTCGATAAACGTCAAAAAGTTCAGTTGACATCGATTCATTTCCATACTTTCGCTCTGAAGAATGAAATACAAATGTATACAAGCTAGTGTTTCACCTTCATCACAAGATATTTTTGATCGCATGCTTCAGGAATAATTTCTTCGCTAGAAAGTACTCTAGCTATCTTCCTTCTGATTTCCAGAAGTGAAAGCAGTTTTTTATAATTTCCAATATCGTTGCCTCAGCGGCGGCTCGTGAGGTTTGGATGTGGTAAGGCGACACATAGATTTTGAAAGACCGTGAAAATTTCAAATCTAGAGTATTTCGGGGATTTTATAAGATAAAGAGATAATGTCGGACGGCGAATTGAAACAATTTCTTTTCGAATTTTATAGTTCAACTGCGAAAAAGGAGTTTTTCGGCAACCGTCCGGGAAATACCCACTTCCTGGACGCTATTTCTTTGAGAAAGTAACATTTCCCGGCCTAGTCCGGAAAGTACGTACTTTCCGGACTAGGCCGAAAAAATTCACGTCGTTGTTGTCATTATGATGATCATCACAATAGCAACGAAATAACGGATGACAGTTCTGTTCTGTTCAATTCAAATAATAATCAAAATCTATAATAAAGAAATGTGTAATTTGTGTGTGATTTGTAATTCTACACGGTTGCCGAAAAAATATTGTACGCAACACGCCCGAAAATAGTTTTTTTGGACTCACAGACTTCCAGGACTCGACTCCGGCTCGTCCTAGAATTTTGTCTATTCGTCCAAAAAAACTCTATTTTCCGGACTTGTTACGTAAATTACCATTCCAGTGAGGAACAAATAATATCATGAATGGGTTCTATTTCTCAGGAATTTGGAAATACGACCTAATGTTACAAATAAACTAAAACAATTAAATAAATATAGGAACGTACTTATCGGGTTCTCCTGCTTTCGAATAATGTTCAAATCAAATGAGGGTTATAAAACACAAATGCGAATTCGCGAACACAGAATTCAAACCTCAAATATTATAATTTATCGATATCAATAATCACTGAACTCGAGTGGAATCGTTGCAATCATACGAGAGCGCGGGAGCGGAATCGCCAAGCGATCATTCTCGAAAGTACCCGAAGGCGGACGATTTCATCGCCTACTTTCTCCTCTATTTCGTATGCTTCTCTCTACACGCCAGTGTATCCATCCTTTACTGATTTACTGGTAGATTCCGCGGCACTCGGCAGGGCTGACGTGTAGTGATCGAATCGCAGGCGCTGGGATAGATCGCCTTCCGTTTAGAATGAGCGAGAAATGGTCGTGGCGAGGCTGCAGATCCCGGGCTTAGGTGGAAGATGTGCGAGATTTTTGGATGAAAAATTCTCTAATAACGTATTGTAATTAAAGAGGCGTATCTGATACGTAAAATGAATATGAATCATTTCACAATTTCGATAAGGAGATTTCCAAGGTAGGCGACGCCTACCTTGCCTACCCCGACGAGCCGCCACTGCGTTGCCTTCATTTATGTTGAGAGTATTCTTAAGCATGGAATAATGGCTCCATAGGGTTGTTTGTTTATGGGTAGCTGATATTTTCGAAAAATAAGCCAGTAAAACTGACTCCGAAAATGAGTGTTTTTTTCTAGCTGCTCTCAGTAAATGAAACCATTAAAGGTCAATATCTAGTTTAGGTCCCCCTCTCCGATTTTTAAAATATTTTGTCTCGTGATTGTATATGGTGAAGACACCCTACAGTTTTAATTTCAGCATTGGCAAACAAGTAGTTTCGGAGAAAAAAAAAATAAAAAAGATTGTGAATATTTCCACCTGCGTTTAGACTTTATGTTTATTTGAATCGCGTCGGCACTGTAAAATACCGTGAGGTGATTTTTTTCTCGAACCGACGGTGTTGCCAAATCTCAGTAATGTCTTAAATACTAAGATAGACATAGAACTTCCACACAGGGCAGGTGGATTTTCAAGAGCTGAGCCTTTAGAGTTTAGACATTTATCCCCTTGTCCCCTGATGACGTCGGCACTGATTTCGTTCAGTTCAAACGAGGGCATGGGCACCCACAAGGGGGGGTTCAGGGGGGGGGCGTGCCCCCCCTGAGATTTTGGTGGCCTTATCGTTTTCAGCAGTTAGGTTAGGTTCAGGTTGGGTTAGGCTTTAGACATTTATCCCCTTGTTCCCCGATGACGTCGGCACTGATTTCGTTCAATTCAAACGAGGGCATGGGCACCCACAAGGGGGGGTTCAGGGGGGGCGTGCCCCCCCCCCCTGAGATTTTGGTGGCCTTATCGTTTTTCACCAGTTAGGTAAGGTTAGGTTATGTCAGTTCGGAGTCTGATGGCTTAATTTAATATATATTGCAATGATAACATATTATTTCAACTGATATTATAATGTTAACCTCGAGAAAGCAACGTTACATTCGTAAAACGACGCCTGAATGAAATTTGTCCAATCTATTTTTCATATCTTGCTCCATTCCTATGAGATATCGAATACCTATATGATATAAAAACCTTTGGTTTCATTTTTTTTTAGCAATAAAAATGCATTGATTGAACGTGGCAACAAGCATCGTACGCTGAATTTTCATTGAATTTAATTCAAACAAAATTTTCCCCGTCCACGAGCGTAGGGTATCGTTGCTAGGTATTTCAAAAAAATAATTCATGAGATGAAAGTTGAAAATTCATTCGAGATATTCATTCATCTTTCCTTAGATTATAAAATAGTAATTTGTCAGAAGTTCTTCAAGTGTGAGTGTAACAATGGAAGATTTGAATGTGTGTGTGTGTGTGTTCCAAGTTGCGGTTACAATACTTACAGAAAAGAGGATACCGAAAATGTGATACTTCAGTCAGTATCTTTCAAGGTATGTTTTTGGAGCAATCGCATCTTGATTTAATGAAAATATGCTTTCTGGTCGACATATTTTTATCAATGGATACTGTCGGAGACTTTCGAAAAAACAATTTATTTTTGAAATTTTCAGAAACTATAGCCTCGAGAAAATTTAATATCTTCATTGATTCAGCGCCAATGAAATTGTACATTTTTCGTATTCCTCACTTGGTCACGTCCTTGAAAGAATAGGCCAATTACCTTGACATTTTTGACAAATTTTGATCTTTTTAGACGATTCAAGACTAATTCTTTCCGTAAATTGTCATTTTTTTAAGAAAATTTCTAAAAATCAAACCCACCCAGCACCCCTATTCACTCCAAATCCCGTTGGAAAAACAGCAAAATTACTTGTTTGCCAGCATTGAAACTAGTAGTAAATCATACCAAATAACTTGTTTTTCACGAAAAAAAATTAAAACATCGCAAAATCGAGGGGGACTTAACCTGGAAATTTACCCATTTCTTCATGACTCTATTATGCAGGTATCTTCGAGAAGAACTACAATTCATGGGAGGCACAATGCGTTGAAAACAGACGTTTCGAATATCAGTTTGTCAAACTGATTGGGAATCATAGAAGAGAACATTAAGTGGTTATTTTTTCTCTAATTTGTCATGGCTCTGACGGCTTGGTGATTGGCAGTCAATTTTTCATCGTGGAAAAAGTGGCGTCTCGGGTTCGAATCCTGACGGATTAAAAATATTCAGAATTGAATGTTTAGCAGTGATTAATGACACTGCCATTATTCACCGGTGAAAGATGACTATCATTACGTTTCTCAAAGATCATTCGAAATGTAAGGATCATAGGGAATCGTCGACAAATATTATATTCGCCTATTAGTTCATGCTTTTTCATAATCTAAAATGCGATGTTTCCGTTCAATCTCACAAATTATAAGAGATAAAAGTTGCTCAAAACGAATTTTTGTCGTATTTCGTACTTTTACTACTTTTATAGACGTGAATGCTAAATATGATAGTACTTATATGAATTTCCGTCTATTTCCACTATTTCCAGAAATTTTTAGCCGAAAAAAAAATGCTGAACAGTAGCCGTTAAATCAGTGGCGTATATAGAAAATATTTTCGGGGGGAGCCCGAGATTAGGTTAGATGCCATGCTTCTCGAGCCTGTTTAATTTATTATAGTAGTTCAGTTTTCTTTATCCATTTCGGGGGGGGGGGGGGGGGCAAGCCCCCTGGGCCCCCCCTATATACGCCACTGCGTTAAACTCTTATTGCAGGCTCAGGTACGGCAAATAAGATTATGCCGTACTGGAAATGCCTCGACTCGTAAACACGAGGAAGGATTGGTTCGGAGGTACCTCGACTGTTTTCGTTTCTATTGCGGGATGTGGCTGCAGGCTTCAGTTGTTTATTACATACAGAGTGTCCCAAGTTCGAGTGCCTATTAGACGTTTCTGGAGAACTGGACATATTTGAAATCTGAAAATTGGGATTATGATATTGTTCGAAATTCTCTATACTCTACAGACTTAAAATATTTTTGAAGCCTGAGCACTCCGATTATACAAGGAGTGAAAATAAATTTGTTCAATTTTTTTTTCATTTTTTCGTTTATTATATGTTTGAGTCATCAATGCTCAATACATTCATGTCAAAACCATTGCATTCATTCAAATAGATTCAAAAATATCGAAAAGAATAGGAAAATATCAAAAACGAAGAAATTAAAAAAAATTTTTTGAACAAATTTATTTTCACTCCTTGCATAACCGGAAGTGCTCCGGATCCAAAAATATCTTAGGTCTGTAGAGAATTTCGAACAATATCATAATCCCAATTTTCAGATTTCAAATATGTCCAGATAAAAGTTCACGAGCCGCCACTGGTTTTAATGGAGTTATTCAATAATGAATAACTTCTGTATTTTCACCTTCTTGGTTGAACACTATGAAACACAAACCATTCAACTGCAAGATCTAAGCTTCCCAATTCAAAAGTGATCTGAGATCTATACAGTATACACTAGTATACATAATTTATCCCAATGATAAAAATCAGGCATTGTTTGATTTTCTCTTTTTAATTATTTTTATTATTTTAAATGGTAAAATAATATTTCAGTTCATTTGGCAATTATCAATATAAATTATAAAATACAAAGATGAGGAACTTATCTATAGAACTATCAAAGAATGTTCAATCGAACATCAATAAAATTATTAATAAAAAACGAGGCAATTTTTCTGGAGAATTGCATATTTAGTAACTATGTAACTGTGATGTATGGAAGTTGATTCCAAGTTTTGAATATAAAATATGTCTTTTATAAACTTAAACTTGATTCGATAATACACATTTATAAACAACCTCTTCGTCATGTGGTATAATTTGATACTGATGATGGTTTTGATTTGCGCATGAAATATACGACTCATTTCATTGCGCATGGAAACATTATCGGAAAAGAATTTGAATTGAGTCTATTGTAGAATACACTACAGTAACTTATAAAGTAATGAGTATAAAAATAGAAAATTTTCAAAAATTAATATTCAATTTTGTTAAAATTCCCAGCTGTCCATCCATTTCAATCCATACATTGTCGAGTTATTTTCATTTGATGTTGGCCCATTCATTCCATAAGCCAGAGGTGCAAACAAATAAAAGCCATACAAAATGGAAGATAAAATAACTGCCAGAATGGTATGATAGACCGTATTTGCTACAGATGCAGAAAACAGTTTGGGTATATCTTCTAAAAGATAATCTATGACGATACCTGTAAGTGGAGAATGGTTCAATTATTTCATGAGGGAATTTAAAGAAATAAATTATGTTATACATTCCAGTTCTTCATCATTTTAAACGCGCAAAACAATATCTACTGATTTTGGGAACTCCTTACTTTCCTTCACCTTGTAATAGCTGTTTATTTATGCAAAGTTTTTGATGCTCCAATCAAGTATGTAGGTAAGCTTATCATAATAAGAATATGATTTATGAAATATTTAATTCCTAACAGGATACAACAATGCATTTCGGCAAGTTATATTGCGGTTTTTAGTTAAGTATGCTAAAAATTATGTGTTATAAAATAATATTTGGCAATGAATGAAAGCTTACCAACGAAATGAAAATGAAAAATTTCAAATTTAATAATGTCAGACAGACAGGAACGAGAAAGGCAGTAAACGCCTAGAAATATCAAAAATAGTTAATTATATACAAGGTGAGTCACGTATAAAAGCTACTCAGGAACTCAGGTGAATAACAAATAAAGAATATTTGTTATGAATTATACAGGGTGTATTTTAAGGTGAGGCTTTTCTTTTGACAGGTGATAGAACTCATCAAAATGAGACATTTTACCGAAAATTTCTTATGAAATGTTCAATTTAAAAAATTTAAAAAAAATTTGGGCATCAATACCTTAATATTACTCTGGCCTGCATCTCTCTGTTCATCATATCATCTCTACCTCAGGTTTATGAAAATCCGCGAAGTTGTGTGATTTCTTAGCGGAAATCTTGTTCTGTACAACTTATACGCTGAACTGGCATTTTGTTTTGATTCACCATAAATTAAAAGCATATCAAAAAGTTCATTATTTGAATAAACGTACGGCATTTTCGAAACATAAAACACTCGTACCCTCGCCGTAACACGATCGAAGATTACTGATCACAATCGATATTCTGAGTCATGTATTATAAGAAGACAAAAAACATGTTGGTATCTACGTAGAAGCAGGCGATGCAGCAGGTTCGGATTGAGGAATTTTCAGATTCACCTAGAAACTAGAAAATATTCTAGTCTCATTTTCTCGGAACAGGGACATAATTTATGTAAACATTTTTGGTAAAATGACTTATTTTGATGAGTTCTACCACCTGTCAAAATAAAAGCCTCACCTTCAAATACACCCAGTATACAGGGTGATTTTCGGTTGCACCGGAAAATTCGATACGTCATTACTTTTGAATGGCTATGTTGAATCGATTGAACTTTTCAGGAGTACTCGGAGACAATAATGTTTTGGAGCACCTGCAGAAACCACCTTGTTCATAATTCTGTATGTCCAGGTCAGGTTCTGAAAATTCTGGTTATTTCTGTCTGAAAATTTATATGGTTTTTCAATGTTTAATGAGGAATTGACAATGTTAATATCGGTTGAAGGAACAATAAAAATCCTAGATCTCTATGGCGACGTTTCGGTGGTTTATTTCTCACCTTCCTCAGGCTACAATCGATAAAAAAACAATTTCAAACACTAAAACAACATTACAATAATACACAAGATGCAAACAGACCGAATTGACAGCAAATCAAAAATCAATCAAAATTTAAAAAATTAACAAACAAAAGTTGACCACAATGCACCAAACTGCAGTGAATCTCGAATTAATGGAACAGAGAGACTCACCCGAGAGATTAAAGCTTCATTCCAAAATTGGAAAACGTTCATAATTCAGTTGTTAAGACAAGTGGAAAACAAAGGTTATTTTCAACAATCAATGCAATAAGTTGTGCAATCATATCAACAAAGTAACCGACTGGATTCTCTTCGACGACACATTTACTCTCAACCCTGCTGACCCCACTACCGTACATGGGCGGCGGTAATAAACATAATTTCCCATTTTCACCTGCATTTTTTTATCAGATTAATATAAATGTTATTCAGAGATATGGTAGGTATCAGTAATTAAATTCACGTTATTTTCTGTGTTCTTTATAGAAATCATCTCTTTGGTCAGTCTTTTTTCCAGATTGGGTTCTCTGTAAAAAATTTTCGGATTTTCAAAATCGAAATTATGGCCAGTATTTTTACAATGATCTGATAGTCCTGTGGTGGTTACTGGTTAGGCCTTTTTTGCAATCATTTAGGTGTTGTCGGATTCTATTTTTTAATAGTTGTTTGGTCTGGCCTATACAACAACCTTCGCATTCACTACAATTTATTTTATATCCAAGATTGGTCTGCAGTATACTGGGAGCTGGGTCTTTTACCTTCGAGAAATAATTTCCGATCGTTTTCCTGTAGTACTCGACAATTCTAACATTGGTATTAGCCAAAATTCTGACGATTAGTTTGGTCAGTGTAGGTACGAATGGAAGTTTGAAAGAACGTATCTGTGATTGTTCACCAACATTTTCAGACATTGTCAATATTTATATTGGAACGAAAGTTTGAAGAATCATGTTTAATGAGGAATATTTAAACTTTAGTAATTGAGGAGGGAAACTATAAAAAAGATTTTTCCTACCACTATTGTAGGGTTCTTATCGAATACGGAATAATGAATTTCAGTGACTATTTTCGCGGCCCGTGGTCTTGTGGACTGAGAAGGCTCGGATATGTGAAAACTAGAGGAATAAATATTTAAGGGGAGGCCTAGCTTCTCTAGCCTTTTCACCTTGTCTCTTGAAATCCACCTTGTCAGATTCTACACGTGGTTGGAATATACACATTTCCTCGGGACTCACTCTGTATAAAAGATTGATTGAAATTCAGGTTGTTACAATTGAAGGAAACATGCATAATCTCACAAAATATGGAAGTGACCTCAATATTACCTTCTAATCTCTATTTTGGCCCCCCCTGAGAAAAATTTCTACGGGTTTCTGCGGGCGCCCATGGTCATGGGAGCTATGAGAAAGTGTCCCAAGGGCACATTATATCATTACACATTACAGCCCACCAGGCTATCATCAGAATATCTAGGGAAGGTGGAGGTAATGAGGGAATCAAGAGTCAGGGAGTCTGGTCATCTCTGAACAACTTCATCTCATCTGCAAACCTTCCTAATCTGCACACCTTCCTAATGATCAAGAAAGTAAGCACTGAAAAAAACTTCAGTATAATTCTAAGCAAAAGAGAGGAATGGGAACGTAAAGACACCGACTACAATCTTAAAGAAAATACCCTAAAATGGTTCTAAAACCACTACAGGAGCTGGCGCTGGGATTTACGGGGCAAGTACCAAGCGGGCACTGTCGGAAGGCTCCGAGCGTGTTTCAAGCGGAAATACTAGGAATTGTCAGATGTCTAGACATACGCCTAGAAAGTAACTATCAGAAGTGCGATAGTCAAGCCGCTGTTACAGCACTGAGCTCCTATGTCATCAACTCAAAGTTGATTTGGGAGAAAACTCAATGAGTTAGGCAAGAAGGTCTCTTTGATCTGAGTTTCCGGTCATTCGCGAATCAAACGAAACAAAGAAGCCAATATGCTTGCCACAGAGGACGCACGAATGCCATTCACAGGCCCAGAACCTTTCTGTGTTATAGGAAAGAACACCTATGAGAAAGGAAGAGAAGGATAACACCGAGGAGGGAAACACTCGGGCGGAAACTCCTAGAAATGGATCACTTCAAAAAGTTTCTTCTTCGGAACTTTGAAACTGTAAGATCCAAAAGGTATCTGGATCTCAGTAAGAACCAACTACACCTCCTCACCGGCTTTCTTACAGAATGGGTTTATCGGATACTGACGAGTGTAGATTCTGGGGGGAGGAGGAAGACACTCCTATTCACCTAGTCACGAAATGCCTTGCCATTGCAAGCCAACGGAAAGAATCCTTTAGGCAAGATATTGTGGGAATGAGGAACTATAGTCTGTTCAAATATAAGAGAATGTAAACAAACAAACCAAATCGGTTTGTTTTGCGCATTACTAACATATGATTGGTGAAACGGTCGGCTGTATAATTCTTTTCACGCCCCCAAAAGACTGCCAGGATCGTACTTAAAGCTTAGAACGATTTCACAGTTATCTTTTCCGGACAATAATGTCGAATTCAGAAACGGACACTGCATCTGAAGGTGGTATATTGGGCCCACCACGAAAAAGAACGAAACGTTCACATTTGTCTATTCAAATCATGTGTATTCCATTCAGAGAATAATATCAAGTTTATATGATTGTGTGAACTATCCTCGATCCGACCCTGGAGCCCTGAAAGCAAGTCTGTACCTGAAGCAAGCCCATCCTTCGTGTGCGCGACTTTGTTTACGTCGTAGTCGCTTATATTTGAACAGAGTATAGCCTCGTTGAAGCCTTCCAAGAGATTGGATTTCATTTGATCTCTGGAACTGGAAACCGTGAGTATAAATATTTGATAGCAATAACGATTACTTCTGAGGTTTTCAAAAGTTTACTATATTTTTCGTTCCTGTCTGTTTGAAGTTTTTGTATTATCATTTCGTTCATTCCAAAGAACTCTTATTTTATAATGATATTTCAAAGTGGAAAAAACTTAATTTCTTACATAATATACTTTGAACTCCGCCAAACGGGCTCTAATGAAAATCTAGTATTAGAATATTTAATAAAAAAAATTACCTGAAATCAGGGAACTGAAAATAACAGCTGGAAAATAATGATGAAAATAGAGAACTCTCCCCATTGCCCAAAATGGTACGTAGTGTAACAACCATCCAATAAAAAGCCAAGTACATGCTTTCAACTTCAAGTAATGTTCATCTGGAATGAATTATATGAAAATATTCACTTAGTACATTTTTTGTATGTTAAATAAACCTGTGAACTTTTCGATGTATCCTCTCTGAGTTTTAACTGCATTGGCAATAAATATCACAGTGAATGTGAAGAGGAATATGAGATTACTCCACCAAATAATAGGATTGCCCAACAAATATATTCTATAAGTGGCGCCAGAAAAGAATTGTCCCTACAATAAAAAGTCAAGTGAGCTTAAAAGTTTGTCAACTAACACTGGTTTTCACAAAGCGTTGATTGGGGCATCAAGCAGAGAATAACTTTGAATTGGTTCGCTTCTCCAACCACCACTCCATCACTATGTGAAACCCAGAGCCAGTGATTTACTTACTCTGTAATTGATTGGCCATTGCCATGGTCTAGATGTTATTTCCCCTTCTTTAGGTTTCAACCCTGCATTACCTTGTAACATAACTGCATGAGACTCTAGAAATCGCTCCAAAAAACTAGGAGCATACACTTCAAAACTAACATTCTCCACTGAAAAAGAATAAAAGATTAAATAAATAAGTGTTTATTTGATCCTTTGAGACACAAAAATGGTGTATAGGACAGGTCAATATAAAAGAAAATATAATAAGGGTAATTCACAACGAGGACTCAATGTTAGATTGAGGAACCAGAGAATCACACAAATATTCCTGTACGGAATAGTAATTCTTAACTAAAGGAAGGTTCTTGATGTCTTTTTTTAACATTATCGAATGGAGAGACTTCATAGCAGGTGACAAATGATTGAACAACTTGAAACTTCGATACAGTGGAGAGCATTCAAACCCATAAGTTCTATGTCTAGGCAATAACAAAGTTTGTGAACTTATTGTGACATACTCATGATGATCTGATAATTTCATCCATTTAAATTCATTTTCTTTGGCATACAGCAAGCATTAATATACCAGGTCCTGCAATAGTGCGTTAAGCTTCTATAGCTGCTAAACCAGACGTTTTAGGACGTTTTGTACTTGCAATTCTGCATCTCAGGAAATTATTTTATGATATACAGGGTGTTCCCAAATAAAATTATCCAACAAATTAGTGATTTTTTAAATGAAACACCCCTTATATTTTTGCATATTTTCAATGCTCTTCAATACCTCAATACTCAATACGTTTATTTCATCAAAATATAATATTTTTCGGCAACCGTCCGGGAATTACCCACTTCCCGGACGCTTTTTCTTTGAGAAAGTAGCATTTCCCGGCCTAGTCCGGAAAGTACGTACTTTCCGGCCTAGGCCGGAAAAATCACGTCGTTGTTGTCTATGTTATGATCATCACAATAGCAACGAAATAACGGATGACAGTTCTGTTCTGTTCAATTCAAATAAGAATCAAAATATATAATAAAGGCATATGTCGTCTCATTGAATTGTAATTCTTCACGGTTGCCGAAAAAATATTGTACGCAACACGCCCGAAAATAGTTTTTTTAGACTCACCTCCGGCACGTCCTAGAATTTTGTCTATTCGTCTAAAAAAACCCTATTTTCCGGACTTGTTACGTAAATTACTATAACCGTACAAAGTCAATTAACATAAAAGATAATTCAGCACAATAAACATTGCGGAATTCGTCAAAAAATATAAAATATGTACGATTTTTGTCTATTACAAACATTTTTCTAAACTAACTTGTTGAAACAAAAGAACAATTTAAAAATTCGTCTATGGAGTAAAAACAGGTTTCAACTAAAAATTTCTTTACAACAATATTAAATTTTCTGTCATTCATTTTCCTGATGTTTTCTGGCAACTTATTGTAAAGTTTAGGACCCCCAGTGTCCACATACATTCTTGTTGATTCGAGCCGATGAAGTGGAATACCTCTAACAATATGCAAAATATTAGGGACATTTTTCCAACAGTACGGATCTTATTGGGAAAAAACTGCAAAATTTCGACGAAACAGTAGTTAGTAGGTAAAAGCCCTTTACCGATTTCCAGAAGCGATAGAAACATGAATTTGATCAAGAATTTGCCTACTCATCGTTCCTAAATGATCAACCTCTCTTATACAGGGTGTCCGTTATCAATGTCCAAACATGAAGAATTTCAAATTGTTTTTCCTGGATTTTTTCAAATGTAACACCCTGTATTTTTTTTCCATGATGATGTACACAGTTTAAAACCTCACATTTTTTCAGAAGTAACCCAAGGGCTATTTTCACTCTTGCGTCAAACAGGTACGAAAGATGAAATCAGAACGGAAAATGTTATTCAAAAAATGAAATAAGCATCACGTCCTTGGTTATACATTTAATTTAGATTTTAACAGGAGTTAGGACAAATGGTGAAGAAGACACAGAATGTCATCGTTTCAATTTCGAAAATACCGAGGTCCTGGACTATGAGAGGAATTGGAGAGGGAGAAATATATGAGTGAAATGATACAAACCAAATTAAATGACACTGTCAACCAGTGGCGGCTCGTCAGAGACGGCAGGGTCGGCACTGCCGACCCTATATATTTTGTGTTCAGCCAAAATTTAAATTACTCTTTCTTCTGTTAAATTACCAAATTTATTATGATTATTGTATTTCCATCACCTATATGAATAAAATTCTAAAAATTATATAACTGAAATACTTCAACTAACAACTTCTTGAAAATACGCTCTTCCACTCTAAACGCCGCGCCGTTTCGTCAACCCAAATCAGTCCGAGAATTGAAATGTGTGTAACTGAGGGAAGACGAGAGCGCCAAGCATCGAACGCTTTCTGGGGACCGACGTTAAACCAGGTACGGCATGCCGTACTCGGCCGTACTCGATCAATGACAGGCGAATACGAATGAAACGAAACGACTGATTTCTGTTGGAATTTTATTCGGATAATGATAAATATTATATTCGCCTCTTAGTTAATGCTTTTTCATAATCGAAAATGCGATGTTTCCGTTCAATCTCATAAATTATAAGAGATAAAAGTTGCTTAAAACGAATTTTTGTCGTATTTCGTACTTTTACTACTTTTATAGACGTGAATGCTTAATATGATAGTACTTATATGAATTTCCGTCTATTTCCACTATTTCCAGAAATTTTTAGCCGAAAAAAAATGCTGAACAGTAGCCGTTAAACTCTTATTGCAGGCTCAGGTACGGCAAATGAGATTATGCCGTACTGGAAATGCCTTGATTCGTAGACACGAGAAAGGATTGGATCGGGGGTACCTCGACTGTTTTCGTTTGTATTGCGGGATGCGGATTGTTTATTATATACAGGGTGTCCCAAGTTCGAGTGCCTATTAGACGTTTCTGGAGAACTAGACATATTTGAAATCTGAAAATTGGGATTATGATATTGTTCGAAATTCTCTACACTCTACAGACTTAAAATATTTTTGAAGCCTGAGCACTCCGATTATACAAGGAGTGAAAATAAATTTGTTTCATTTTTTTTGCATTTTTTCGTTTATTATATGTTTGAGTCATCAATGCTCAATACATTTATGTCAAAACCATTGTATTCATTCGAATAGATTTAAAAATATCGAAAAGAATCGGAAAATATCAAAAACGAAGAATTAAAAAAAAATTTTTTTGAACAAATTTCATTTCAATCCTTGTATAACCGGAAGTGCTCCGGATCCAAAAATATCTCAGGTGTGTAGAGAATTTCGAACAATATCATAATCCCAATTTTCAGATTTCAAATATGTCCAGGTGTCCACAAACGTCTATTAGGCACTCGAACTTGGGACACTCTGTATATCTGCCGCCCCAAGATAAAAGTTCACGAGCCGTCACTGCTGTCAACCACAGAACTGACACCCAAGATCTAAGTCAAATGTGCACAAATTTGTTAACCCTGTATCGAAAATCCCAAACTCCAACATAAATTTCGCTCATATGTCTGCATGTCTTCATTGTTTGCGTTGGATATGACAGCTGCTCTTCTCGATTGTTTATACTTCGACGGGTTCAATGGTGATTTCCATTGCGAATTTTTGTTTTAAAAGAGTTGACAAAGTGTTTGCTTGGCTGAATTTCTGAATGTTAACATAACATCCATTTCAGTGGACTAAATGAACTTGTTGAGTTTTTGTGCCATAGTTTTTCCCAACCATACTTATTTATTTATTTATTCATATATTTTTACTACACAGTGTGCTATTGTTTGTTCATAAGTTACATTTTTATGTATGTAGTATTTGATAGTATCATATTTATTTATAAGATTTTTCATTGTTGTTGGCTGTCGTTCTAGTTGTTCGTGTTGTGCTAAACTGATGATTTTTTTATGTACTTTTGTAGCCTTGAAAACGTTCGAATATACGGACAAAACGTCGGCAATTAGTTCAACCTAGTCTTCTTCACCACTAGTCCTAACTCCTGTAATAAACATTAAACATTTATTCAAATATTGGATATAAAAAGAACGGGCGTTGAAAAAGACAAAGAAAAATTGTGTCAATGATCCAAGAGATGTTCAAAGTGTCTTCCGATCGTTGAATGTCCCACTAACCCTCGTCAGCATGGCTGGAGTAATGCTTCGGAAAGCAGTCACAATGCTCTCTCGCATATTGGAAGCTGTTGTTGGAACTTCATCATACACGATTCCCTTTATGTATCCCCACAAAAAAAAATCTATTTTGGTGAGATCCGGTGATCTAGCAGGCCATCTTGTCGGTCCTCCCCTACCAATCCATCTATTTGGAAACTGTTCGTCCAGTAAATCCCTCACAGGACGAGAATAATGAGCGGGTGCTCCATCGTGCTGAAACCATATTTCATTCCGTATTTCCGTAGGCAACACTGCTAACATTCCGGGAAGAATGTTCTGAATGAAAGTAAAATATGCAGCACCATCTAAATTTCCTTCGAAAAAATGAGGGCCTATCTCATGATTTCCGATTACTGCTCCCCACACATTCAATGACCACCTGTGTTGATTGTCTATTTCCCTTATAATTCTTGGATTTTCTACAGAGTAATGATGAAAATTGTGCCTATTGACGGCTCCGGAATTGTGGAAGGTTGCTTCATCACTGAATAAAACAAATTCAAAAAATTAAGAGTTCTGTTCAATTTGAAAACTAGCCCAGTTACAGAAATTCAGACTGTTTTCAAAATCGCTATCGGTAAGCGCCTGATGCATCTGAATGTGGTAGGCATGATACTTATTTTTTTTTGAGGATGCCTTCCCCCAAGGGAAAGTTCATCAAGAAGGTGCTCTAACACTTAACCCTTGTGCTGCATGGCAACACCGCGATTGGAAGATATAAAACAGCACGGACCTGATAGTACTCATTCTCAGTCTTTTGAGGTCACAGCAAACATAAAATTTGTCAATAGCTTGTTATAGTACGAGAACCTTGTATGCTGTGGAAACGGACAAGGACATTTCATGTCATTTACAAATAATAGGAACTGAAAAACTGTGAGAACAGCAGCGATATCATTAACAAATAATTAAAAACTGTAGCTCTCACTTCCCAAAAGTCTGTCTTGGGGTACCCCAAATGAATTAGAACATAATGATATAAAACTATTTTATCTGATGGCATGTCATAATGACAACGTTATGTCACTCAATTTTGATGACATAAGGAAGCTCATTGTGGTACTAAGTACCATAATGAAATTCTATAATATTTGAAACTACACAATATTTACTCCTTTAAAAATAGTTGTCATTGTGACATGTCGAAAATGCAGTTTTTAATTTGTCGAAAATGTATTGATATAAATGCCATCAGATAAAATTTTGTATGTAATACGAATCATAAACAATCATTATGGCACACGCCGTGTTATCGGACTCGGCTACGCCTCGCCCGATAACATTCACGACTTGTACCATAATGATCGTCTTTATGATCCTTATTACATAAATAACTATTATTGTACCAAGTCACTGGCGGATACAGGGAACCCGAAATTGAGGACTGTCCGTAATTACTATGCCAAACATGAGCGCGGTCTGTCAACAGTGTCAACTAGTTTGTTTACGACAGCTGTTGAAACCAGTCGTCCTCAGTGGTAGTCTGCGAATTTTACAATGGAAAAAGATATTGGACAAAGAGTTGTGTGCTGATTCGTTGCGAATGCTAGAAAAGGCTTATGGAGACTCTGTTTTATCGAAAACGAAAAGTGTACGAATGGTACAAAGTCATTAAAAACGGTCGGGAAATCGTCGAACATTTGCCTCGTTCAGGACGACCGTCGAGCTCTTCAACCAACGATAACGTCAAAAAAATCAAGGAATGATGTGGGGTTTTAATGGGAAGAAAAGTCCAAATCAGGAAAAGATCTTGACTTTAATAAAACGCCGACTTTTCGACTCAGGTTCCAGTCTTCTTCAGGGCTCTGGAGAGCATGAAAACGAGATCTCAAATTGGACGGCACAATTGGATTCAAAAAGTACATGATAGTACAAGTTGTTAAAAAATAAACACAATATTATAATATATTATTTCATAAATCTATACTAATATTATAAGGAGGAAAGATTTGTATTTTTGTTTGTTTGATACGAATGGGCTCAAAAACTACTGGACTGATTTCAAAAATTCTTTCACCCTTAGAAAGCTACATTATCCCTGAGTGACATAGGCTATACTTTGCACCCGAAAAAATAGGGATACCTACTATAACTTCAATAAATACAAAAAAATCAGCCATAATCAGCTATTTTCACGTGCGCTGCAGAAACCGTAAGACTTACGTGGATACAATGTATGACGGAAATGTACCTCTTAAATACTTCTACAAAAAAGTCCGCGATAGCATATATCTATCTCTCAAGATTGACTCGCTATAACCTGTTTATGGTAATCAGATGTTTTCCAAAATAATGCACTATTTGGGAGTGTGTTTTTATGAATTGGGTATTGATTCTCATCCAACCTAATACGTTATTTATCCCCAGTATTTGATTTAGAACGAAATTACTCTTCACATCATTCAATTACAACGAGTACATCAAAAGATATGGCAGGTTGAAGTTGAAACCGCCGCGTGACACAAATTTTAACCCGGGCGAAGCTGGGACGGCCTGCTTGTCGTTAATATTTTGGATATTATTTGCCCACGCCTTTCGCTCTCCTAAGGTTGTTCATTCCCACAACTTTGATCTTGTTCTATTCTATTATATACACTAAAATGGTAACTCGGTGGATCGGCCCGAGGGAATCTGTCGAAAAGTGGGTCCAGAAGAATTTCTAAATCGCAGCGAAGCTGCGATATGGTGAGGAAATTTTTCCACAGTCGAAAAAAGGTATAATCGATTCATACGTGTGTGAAATTTCGATTCTCTAGGCGAAGTAGAAGTATTTTTAAAAAATTCGCAAAAATCGCGAAAAATATCCGACAAAAAGGGCCGTTTTAAAATCGAGAAAACTTTTTTCACAGATATCCTGGCTGTGATGTAAATATACGGATCGAAAGAGAAAAAGTCAATGAAAAATAGCTTGGTATTCATATTTTCCATAATTTTCCCATTTCTTCAGGAAAGTTGATCAAACTTTGACATTTCGCCTATAAAATCACCCGCGTTCTACCGATGAGGATAACTACTTAAGAGGTAGATCTCTTGGCCCATACTAGTTTCTTTGGTTCCTACTCAAGGCCAATAAGTCGAATGAAAAGGTTAGCGTTGGTCTATAAATTGCTTTGTACATTTTCATGTGACAATGGGCTCCGTGGCACCGCGTAAAGAAGAATAATTACTAGTCAGCAGCGTACCGGATTTCTTCAAAACGCGAATTTTTACCAATGCTATTTCGTCATCAAGAGTTTATCAGATACATCGCGTTCATTGATATAAATATCAACAACCGCCATGGATCCGACACGAACTTGCCAAATTCTTCATCCAGGGAACTAATGAAAGTTCCAACCTCATCGAAGTGGGTAGAAGTCCTGTAACACATCATAATGTGTTACAGGATTCCTTTCGGAGATAACATTCCTTTCTATTTCGTCATGTTTCGCAATCGAAAATTCATCAAAATGATTATTGGGTTTTTGTTCTGTGCTCTGCGGGTTGTTCCTCATTCGATCAGGTTGATAATGAATAATTTATTGCACGAAAACGTGCATTGGTGATTATGTGAATAAAATAAAAAACAAGGCTCATTCGAACTACAGGGCCTCTAGACTCACTAGAGTATATTACATGTTCATTTGGGGATTTCTTTTATAAATTGAAGATTCCTCGTTTCAATTATGGAATTTTGAAAATATGGTTCTGCTGTTGTTCGCTAGATGGTACATATGGTACTGATTTTTGTATTTGATCATCATTGTGTTTATCGCGCATATTTCTTATTATTTCATTCTGAAGATTACGCTTGGAGAGATAGCCATATTTACCTTGCCTTGTGATATATTTTCGTTTACGGATTATTATTTCTCTGAGAAGTTGCGAATTATAGTAATTTCACTTGTACCTTAATTCTGAAGTGAATTTACAATTCAAATTATTGGATTTGGCAGCGAAGAAAATCTTCCACTCAATAAGCCTGCATTTCATCTTGTAAGTTAAAATCTATCAAAATTTATTGTTTCTAAATTTCAACTTTGTTCTTGCAGAAGGCTTTTTATCTACTATCTATATTTTCCTAACATTATTATCTGCACGTACATCTATGCAACTCAGCAGACCAGATAACCCGGAAAGGAGTGAGTTAATCAGTGAGCTTCGAACAAACAACATTTCCTACATTACTTATTTCCAACCAGGTAAAAATAGAAGGAATGAATAAATTGGAGGACAGAATATACCTAAGGTCAGAATTTTCCTTTTTCTTCTCGAAGTTCAGTGCCTAGCTGCGAATAATTAATACCTTCATAGCATCTTTGACATCGCAGTATCGGCCATCGCCAGAATTTATCTTGGAAAGAGAAAGCGCCGTTATCAGTTTATTTTTTTTTTATTGTTTTAATTCCCCCTTTCCCCCTTAGGAAGCTAACTTAGCAAGTTTGCTGACGATCGTCAACCAAAACTACACAGAGAAAGAGCAGAAAACTAACCGCAATACAACCTTAATCTAAAAGACGATACCCAGAACATAAGATATCAAAGACATATACAGACTTAATAAAATATACCTCAAAAATCTGACTTATGCCAACTAGCAATCTAGGTAGGCTCTGATGTGTATGGCTTCAGATCTTTGACGTGCCAAATTCCTTTGTTCCCTCCTGAATCACTCTCCAATCTATACGAACAATAACCAGTCCTTTTCGAGATCCTATAAGGTCCTATAAACCTGGGACTTAGTTTCGCCGTGAAATCCTTCGATGCATCCGATAGAGCCTTATTTTTCACCATAACATAATCTCCTTCCTTGAACTCTAAATTTCTTCTACGTAAATTATATCGCCGTCGAGTACTTTCCTGTGCTCTATCCAATCGTTTTCTGATATCTTTGAAAAGATCATCACAAACCCCCTTTCTAGTTTTTGTGTATTGATGAAGTGTGATTTCCTCACGGTCAATTGGGTGGTCATAGGCATCCTCACTCTCTCGATATTCCCTACCAAAATTAACAAAATATGGACTCACTCCAATAGTTTCCTGACGACCTGTACGAATAGCACAACCAATACGGACAATATGATCACTCCATGTTTTATGGTTGTCTTTCACGTAGCAACGGAGCATAGTTTTGATAATACCGTTACTCCTTTCTGTTGGATCACAATGTGGACTATATAAAGGTGTGAATATATTGCGAACTCTAAATTTTTCACAAAGAGTTTTGAACTCTTTACTTTGCATTTGGACGCCATTATCTGATATAAGAAATCTTGGCACTCCGAACATCAAAAATATCTGCTCCTCTAAGATTTTACAGAGTGCCTTCGCATTAGCTGAGCGAATAGGGAAAGGAATAACAAATTTAGAGAAGTAATCAGTTATAACCAGAATATACTTATAAAAAGAAATATTATCTCCGTAAGGAATCGTAGTAACACATCAAGAGTTTATCAGATACATCGCGTTCATTGATATAAATATCAACAACCGCCATGAATCCGACACGAACTTGCCAAATTCTTCATCCAGGGAACTAATGAAAGTTCCAACCTCATCGAAACCTAGGTCGACTTCTACCCACTTCGATGAGGTTGGAACTTTCATTAGTTCCCTGGATGAAGAATTTGGCAAGTTCGTGTCGGATTCATGGCGGTTGTTGATATTTATATCAATGAACGCGATGTATCTGATAAACTCTTGAAGAATATACTTATATCCATGCGATGACGGTAATGGACCAACAAAGTCCAAGCTAATCATTTCCCAAGGCTCCGATATACGTGGTCGAGATCCCATTAATCCAGATGGCGCTTTATTTTCGGATTTGGACTTAGCACATATCAAACAATGCTTGACATAACGAATTACATCAGCCTTCATCTTAGGCCAGTAATAAGATTGGCGTAATCTCCAGTACGTTTTAAAGACTCCAGGATGACCACAAGTAGCTTCATCATGATTCTGCCGAATCAAAGATTCTCGAAAATCCTTAGGAATCACGATTTTCCAATTCTCAGTGTCACTAATTTTGGTATATGGAGAAGATACAACAAATTTTAGTAGAATATCCTCTTCAACCTTCCAGGATGGATACTTTTCAGGGTTTTCTTCCATACGATTTTTCATGTTTCTATACCACACATCCGAAGTTTTGAGGAAATCTCTATAGTGCACACGCTGATTCTGATCAACAGTGTCAACAGCTACAGGAACTGCTCTGGATAACATATCTGGCACAATATTCTGCTTACCCTTTCGGTGAACCATTTCGTATGAATAAGGCATCAACCTAAGACTCCATCGCGCAAGTCTTCCCTGTGGATCCTTCAGATTGTTAAGCCACAAGAGAGAATGATGGTCTGTGACCACCTTGAAGAATGTTCCCTCAAGATAATGACGCAACTTTTCCACAGACCATATAACAGCAAGACATTCTCTTTCAGTCGTTGAGAAATTTCGTTCCTGACGAGTCAGTGATCTAGACAGATAACAAATGACGCGCTCACCATCATCAAATTCCTGGCTCAAAACTGCTCCTATGCCATATGCTGAAGCATCGGTCTGGAGAATGAACTGTCTCTCAAAATCCGGACATGTAAGCACTGGAGCCGTTGAAAGTTTTTCCTTTATAAGCTGAAATGCTCTCTCACAGTCATCTGACCACAACCATTTCGCATTTTTCTTCGTGAGCCCTGTCAATGGCTCCATGATAGTAGAAAATTCAGGCACAAAACGTCTGTACCAGGATGCAGTACCAATAAATCGCCGCAGCTCCTTGACATTTTTAGGTGATGAAATATCAAGTATAGCATGCACTTTTGCTGGATCCGTTCGCAAGCCATGCTTATCCACGACAAATCCCAAATATTTCAACTGTGGCAAACAAAATTTGCATTTTTCCCTCTTCACCACTAAACCAGCTGAGATAAGTCTTTCGAAAACTTTTTCCAAGATTTTTAAATGCGTATCAAAATCCTTCGAAATGACAATTATATCATCTATATAGACGAGAACATAAGGTTGTAGGTCAGCTCCCAAAGCCTTGTCTATGATCCTCTGAAAAGTCGCTGCAGAATTAGTTAGACCGAAGGGCAATCTTCTGAACTGATAAAGTCCATGACCAGGAACAGTGAAGGCAGTGAATTCCCTTGATGATTCCTCAACCACAACCTGATGAAAGGCTGACTTGATATCCAACGAGCTTAAGTACCTAGCATCTCTCAGCTTATCCAAAATATCATTAATATATGGTAAAGGATATGCATCTTTCTTTGTAACAGCATTCAGTCGCCTATAGTCAATACAGAGTCGATACGTTTTATCCTTCTTGGGTACAAGACACACCGGCGAAGACCATGCGCTCTTCGACGGCTCAATAATTCCCAACTTTATCATTGAATCTATTTCGTCGTTAATAATCTTCTGCTTGAATGGTGACACAGGATACCATCGCTGCTTGATTGGCTTAGTGTCAGGAAAAACCTCAATCCTGTGCACATCAACCGAAGTACATCCCAAATCATCGCCCATCGAATCAAATATATTTCCCAACAGTTTATTAAGAGCTTCCATATGAAACTCAGCCAAAAAATCGCCATCTTCGATATGAGAAACAGCAGACACATCAGAATCCTTAGCAAAATGCCATACATCATCCCTAAGACAAGGAATAATCTCCATCTTCATCCAGAAATCTACTCCAAGAATGAGAAAATGGCTGAGTGAAGGAACCACCAGAACATCTATCCAACACATTTTTCCCTTCAGCTTAACTGGTGTCTTTATGTAACCAATACTCTGGCAAGTCTGCCCATTCGCCACAGTACATGACACAGTACGAGGAGTTAATCTCAAATCCAAATCCATCAAAAACTTATATCCTAGTGCTCCTACCAATGTTTGCGTTGCTCCAGAGTCCAAAAGTCCAGTCATTGATCTGCCCAATATGTTCACCTCCAAATAAGGTCGTTGATCATTATCGACATGAGAAATTATATAGTCAAGAATGATTTTGCTGCGCTTAACCGCTTCAGAACTAGGATCAGAGGAAAAGTCGCGGTCAGTTACTCAGAGCCGGACCGTGGGCGTGGCGAAGGAGGCATTTGCCACGGACGCAAACGACCTAGGGGCGCAAAATGTGAAATATGATATATTTCATTTTAAATAAAGATTGACTACAAGCTCTATATTACAGAGTGGCGTATTTACCGGTTTACAAAGTTGAGAAACACGTAGTTAACGTAAAGGTACGATTCCACCAAAACCGTGTGCCGCACGAATGTTTACGAACATTTTGTGCTGCACTCCAGTAGTTCGCGTACAAGCTGTGAACACATTTAGCGTCCGTTTCCACCGGTACAGCTGTGTGTAACTTATGTGCGCGCACAGTGCAGCACACCGTATACACGAACAAGTTCTCAATATTTCGCTTTCCGTCAATAGTTGAAAATATGGAGGATCAAGAAAATGTTGCTTTGTAGTGCAGCTGTACTGGGTGTCCCAAATTCGATGATCACTGAGAGCATCTCGAGAACCATAAGGGTTGGAGAAAAAATGTTCAAGGACTCCCGATCTCTTTTTCAAAATAATCCATTGCCAGCAAACAGATCTGAGATATCTGAATTGGTTCTCGAGTTACAGGGCGTTTCTGAAAAATTGCTGTTTCAAATATTTCACAATACATATCTTGTTTTCTGTTGGAGATATCTGGAAAAATCCAAAAAGTTTTTTTTTGTAATTCCTATTGCCTGAATAAAATATCTACAGATATAAGAAAAATCTTTATATACAAGCTGTCCCAATTCAAGTGAAAACGAAAAACTCAATATCTTTGAAACGGATCAGATTTTCGAAAAACCATTTACAGGATGATACTCGGTGAATCTGCTGCTAAAAAGCAATGATGAAAAATATAGGGTGTCTCATTTAAAAAACATAAACTTTTCTCTCTAGCACTTGGACGGCGAATAATTTTTCGGATCAGATGGAAGCAGCGTATAGGCAATAGAAATTACAAAGGAAAACTTTTAGAAAATACGTGATATCTCCAATTCTTCAACAGAAAACGAGATATAGGGAAATATTTGAAATAGCAATTTTTCAGAAACGCCCTGTAACTCGAGAACCAATTCAGATATCTGGGATCTGTTTGTTGGCAATTGATTATTTTGATAAAAAAGATTGGAAGTCCTCGAACATTTTTTCTCTAACCCTTATGGTTCTCGAGATGCTCTCAGTGATCATCGAATTTGGGACTGCGATAAAATTATTTTCCACTTTGGCAGAATCTCTGTGGAACCGCAGTCAAATTTTTTAGCCAACTCTTCAGCTGCATCATGTTTCTTATTTCCGTTATTATAATCTTCATTATTACAATCCCACAATACAGGATATATTTCTATTTCTTTAATAAATTGGATTGTTATTCCAATCCATGTCCGCGCACACATAAATGTATTCACTATCGAAGCAGAAACGAAACTGTTATTTTATTATTATATTTTGAGAATAAATAACAATTTTTTTATCATTTTCTTATCCATTTTGTTGATTGAGTTTTTGTTACGTACCTTTTAAGAAATATGGGAGGTTATTGTGAATAAAAAAGTTCTTCAAAATTAAATCAATTTATGAAAAACATGTACTTATTTATTGAAAAATGAATTTCTTCAAGGGCGCATTTTGAAAGTTTGCCACAGGCGCTAGAATCCTAGTTCCGGCTCTGCAGTTACTTTCCCCTTCGAGAGTTTTCCGACTTATTGGATTGCCGGCAGCAATGCGAGCAAGAGCGCACTGTAACCCCTCTTTCACCACATCTATAACAGAATATCTGCCTAGGTTCCGTACAATTTTGTCGAACATGCCCAAATTTCTGACAATTCCAGCAACTTTTTGAGTCAGCTGCAGCAATCATCGACTGATTAGATTCTCTCAAATTTTCTGAGGTAGAAATGAAAGCAAAATCAGGATCTACGTAATTTTGTCGGCGACGTGATGGTGGCATGTAGGTATCTGCACGATATTTCTTCACCTCAAGTTTCATACATTCTTCCTCCAATTCCTGTAGACCTTTCACAGTTGAAAGTTGAGTAGAATAAAATGGAGACAAATTCCGTATTATGATGCTCAACTGGATATCCTCCGCAACATCACCATAGCGTCTGAACATACCCCTCGTACACGAAACATATTCAATTATACTCTCAGACGAATCTTGAGTCCTTGATAGAATATCCTTGAACAATCTTGGTCTATAATCAGGAGGTTGGTAATGTTTCAGCAACAAGTCAGTCAAATCCTTCCAAATAGAAAACCTATTTCGATTAGCTCTATACCATAAAAGTGCCTTTCCATCAAAAAGATCTATGGCAGAGTCAAACAAGTTGACATCGGGGACATTACGAGCAATTTTCAGTTCCTCAACTCTTTCCAGAAAACTATTCACACTGAGACCTTTCGAATCTCCTGTGAATTTAAGATTCCATTTTTGAATATCATATCGCCTAGGTGGTCGTTTCATTTTCGGAGTGGATGCAGCTACGTTATTTTCTGACAACTCAAAATCTGAGCCATCAGACGATGAATCAGTTGAATCATTTCCGCTAGACTTCATAAGGCTGGCGATGTCAATTTCAGGTGTATCTGCTTTGGTTTTAACACCTTCCAAGCTATCAAGAGCTAACAATAATTCCGAGAGCATTGTCCTACTGGTGGTGGATTTTTCTGTATCCAATTGGCTAGCGGGAATACGGTCCAATCGTCGAATCAAATGTAGAAGGCGTGATCTGAGGTTTTCTTTACTAAGTTTGCCATCAGAAATACATTTACGAAGCTCTTCCAACTTTGCACGAATTGTTAATAATTCCTCCGAAATGTCTAAGTTGAAATCAGGATACTTAAAGGATTGATTCATGGTTTCAAGTTTCAAGGTTGCTCTCAAACAAGAACGTAATGTTTCGACAGTAGATGAATCCGAAAATGACAAACCCCTAACAGTTAATTCGTACTGTAGTTCATCCTTTTTTAGGCAATTAATATTCATCTTCAATTCCGTCATAATATGAATTCGATCAAAAAAAAAAAAAGATTTAACGAAATTATTTAATAATTAACTCGAATGAAAAATTGAAAGAATAAACAACCGAAATCAATACTTCAGTACAGTATCGTAGCTTGTTCAATAAGAAAGGTCACGAATAATGTCTAATAAAGCCGAAAGAAAACAAATTCAGAGACCAAATGATTATCAAGATATAGTATTTATTTTCAATTGGTACTCGCAATCAATTCACTCAGCAAAAACGCAGATAAATTATGGAGGTAAGAGGTAAATTCCGTTGAAGGTAAATTAAAAAAAGGTGCAACAGATTCAAATAAAGAAAACAAAGCAACTGAAATTGTTCAGGCCATCGATTTATATCATCTACCAAAATTTAATCAAGAAGAGTAAGCAAATTTTTTTTCTTTCTTTCTTTCCTTTTTTTTTAGGGGGGGCCCCACGTTGGGCGCCAAATTAATATCACCAATTTTCTCCTTACTGCACTCGATATAAAAAAAGGCTTAGGTATATCCTCGGCTAGCTAGCTTTAAACGATGTTTAAAATAGAATTTTGGGCGCCACGTGATTTAACTTAAATACCTAAAAGAGCCTGAGACCTTTGCCAAATTAAAAGAAGGACTTTTGATGATATAAAGAAAAATAAATCACGAAAAACAACAGCTAGGTGCGATTGAAGTATTTATTAACAATCAACTGAAAGAGTGTTGAAAACAATTTCCTGTTAATATAAAATGGTTTATTTGATTCAATATAACCAAACAGTTATTTGACTCCCCCTATATATATCGTACGTACGCAAATATATAGTGTTCACATATTTCCCTACAGTTTCCAATAAAATAAAATAAAATACTTTTATTTTCCTCTCTGACAAAATTATTTTTGTATAGGAATAGTCAAATACAACAAAAGCGGTTACATAACTTGAAAAAATGAGTCTACAGAATACAAACATTTTTCAATTAATATGATCTTCAATCTAGCCTTGAATATCTTCAAATTAGGTGATTCGACTACATTTTTCGGCAATTTGTTAAAAAAATTTGGCCCCAGAGAATCAGGCGACTTACATCCTATCTTATATTTATTAAAATCATAAACATATCATAATATAATTGCTAGTAAAATCATACGTAATATATTGTTGTCATTTACTGAGCTGAACGTAAATAAAAAAGAATATGACAACAATATATTACGTATGATTTTACTAGCAATTATATTATGATATGTTTATGATTGGAAACTGTAGGGAAATATGTGAACACTATATATTTGCGTACGTACGATATATATAGGGGGAGTCAAATAACTGTTTGGTTATATTGAATCAAATAAACCATTTTATATTAACAGGAAATTGTTTTCAACACTCTTTCAGTTGATTGTTAATAAATACTTCAATCGCACCTAGCTGTTGTTTTTCGTGATTTATTTTTCTTTATATCATCAAAAGTCCTTCTTTTAATTTGGCAAAGGTCTCAGGCTCTTTTAGGTATTCAAGTTAAATCACGTGGCGCCCAAAATTCTATTTTAAACATCGTTTAAAGCTAGCTAGCCGAGGATATACCTAAGCCTTCTTTTATATCGAGTGCAGTAAGGAGAAAATTGGTGATAAGTAGTGTAAACAATATATGATTTTCCATTCTTTTCTTCGATTCATAAGTCGGAACTGCTAAATCGTAAAACAAAATTGAAATTTGCCCTAGAAAGTTTGAGCCGGAACGACTTGCCACCAAGCTTTAAAAACTATGATGAACATCAAAAATTTTAGGAAAATGAGAAGCAGACAGTGAATTTTCGGGAGGCAACAGATTCATTTGTTAAAATACTGGAATTCGATATTGCAAGTCTAATTATAATTTGTGAAGAAATTTTAGAGATAAAATTCAATTAACAAATTACGAATTTTATTGAAACAACAATATGGAATACATTGATCTGAAAGACAATGGTAGTATATCAGTGGCGGTGCTATCAAAATTTTTGGGAGGTGCCAGATTAGAAAGTGGCGCCCCTTGAAATTTCAGGTTATTAAGGTGGGCGTTCAATGTAGTGTGTTTTTATTTCAAGTTGATCTCGAAAACGGTTTCACTTTGAGAACTGAAATTTTGTGGGTGAACTCAGAAAGGATTAGGGTTCTTGTTGAAATAATTTTGATCGATTTCATTCCGACAGTTAATTTTTTTTCTTTCAAAAATAGAAGAAAATGAGCCAACCCATGCTTCTGTTTTATTTCAACAAAAAGACCCATGAAAATAGTTCAACTTCCGATTAAAAGTGAATCTACTGATAATTTCGTTCACAAGATCAACTTGAAATACGGAATTGGCAGAAAATGGCCAAATTCAAATTTTGGCGGGAAAAAATTCCTGCTTTACCCACAAATCGACGTAATTCATAGTTCGACGATTTTCGGATAGAGAGCGCCATTGTACATTTCATTCATTATTATTGAATAAGGTGAGAAATAAGTTTTGATATAGCAAGTATGAAGATATTTGTTATTGGGTATTCGGACCATAGACTATCTGATTCGGACTATTCATAAGCGTATCATGGAGTGTGATATGGGGAACGATAAATCTATAATCTATCTAATATATTCAGAGGAGCAATATTTATTTATATATTTGTATTGGCTTATCTCAGATACTGCACTAACGATTTTGATGAAATTTGGTATGTATATGTAGAAAGGATATTTTATCATTTTATCTAGGATAGGTGTCTGAGAAAATGCAATTTTACGCGAAGAACGGACAAGTTATGTGAGTATGATCTGATTTGATTCGAAATTGGCGTGTGGGGGTTTTGGGGTCAGAGATTATGATTTTTCTTATCAAATTTCACAAATTGAAGATGGCGGCCTGATAATAATAATAATACAATAACTTGTGTGATTATGGCCCGATTTGATTCGAAATTGGTATATAGGGGTTTCCGGGGTCGGATCGGATATTATGATATTGTTGTCAAAATTCGTGAAATCAAAATGGCGGACCAATTTTGTTACTATGGTTTATTTCGATTCAAGATTAGCATGTGGGGGTTTTCGGAGTTGGAGATTGTGATTTTTTGTTAAAATTCACAAATTCAAGATGGCGGCCTGTTAATAATAATATATAGACAACTTTTGTGATTATTGCGCGATTTGTTTCGAAATTGGTTTGTGGGGGTTTTAGGTGTCGGTGATCATGATTTTCTTGTCAAAATTCGTGAATTCAAGATAGCGGACGCGTCTTGTTATTATGTTTCAATTCGATTCAAAAGTAGTATGTGGGGGTTTTCAAAACTCACGATAAACTTGAAATGTTCGTTATCAAAATAATGTCTTTTATTTTATAAAAATACCAATAAACGTAAAACACAAAACAATTTGATCTACTCCCATAGAATAATATATCCATAATTCAACAGATTTTGATCTGTAATAGTATCTATGAACATAGATGCATAGAATACCTGATGTTGGCACCATAGAACTCACTATAAGATCTATGGTTGGCACTGATGAGATTTTGGACATTCTTGTCGATCGAAATCTGTGCTGGGGCCTACTTTTCATTCCTCCCGAAAGGGGTCGCGTTATTTTCCATTGCCGCAGTAGGGCGAGCTATAAGCGTGAGTTATAATATATCCTATTACTCACTCTAATACAAATAGTAAAAATTAAATTGCTTACGAAATGAATAAAAAACTCCATTTCAGACATCAAGGTAGCATGCATTTCTACATTTCCTTGGTTCTGAATATCCAATTGCATTTGGAAAACGTGAATTTTAGACGCTTTCTACGCGATTCGATTCTCGACTACAGATATCGCTCTTGACAACTGTTGTCAATTTCAAAAATGCAGATTGATTCGACTATTACTGAAGAAGTCGAAGATAAAGTATAGTGTTCAATTCCCGGTAATGGTCATAACACACTTGATGAATCACACCACCCGCCTGACGGTTCGTTGTGCAAAATTCATCTGCATATGTTATGACTTACATTACCGCTCGTTGAATAATATACTTATTATTCATGGTGGGAAGAGAAATTAATGTTATTTAGAATGAACCGTGAAAACTCATGTATTGAAAACAGTTTTTTGTGAAAGTTGAGGAACGAGTTTTGTTGAAAAACTTCTCAAACTAACACATAAGTCGCAAACGAAATTAATATAAATCAATCTGCACTAAGAATTCAAATATGTATAGGCAAGAGATTTTCAAAATATTCACTATGGAAATAATATTGTACCAAAGTTTCCTCTGTCACTGGCGCTGGAATAATGAATATTCTACCGTAAAATGAATATACCAATACTCCTTTATAGTCGTGTTGCCAACGCCTTCATCTAAGCATCCTTGGAACTGATGGTAATTTGTGACGGATATAACAATGTTGAATTTTATTCCAAAACATATCATTTTGGAATAATTATTTCATGAATCATTTCTTCCTGAATAATTTCCAAATCAAATGATAATTGATTTTCTAGGACAACGAATACATAAAATAAATTCCAAACTATCGGCAACAGTGTCAACGTTAGTTAGTCTATGGTCAACGTTTATAGTTTGACGGACCGTCTAGCGATCGTGTCATATAGTGGAAGGTAGTTTTGAGTATTTGGATGTTTGGAAACTTCGCTGAGTATTCTATGAAATGGACGGTGGCGCCTCTATCGGCTGATCTTTCCTACTCGGTTTAAACGCCCACCTTAAGAGTGATGATTGTTTTATACAAAATTGACAGAAATAAAATTACAGAATGACCTATAGATTTCATGACCACATTGTGCTTCCTCTAACATCCATTTGAAAAGTCTTGAAAAGGATCCAAACCAAGGATCGAAACGTCGACACTTCAAAAAGGATTTGTTTGATTTGCCCAGTCCTTAAGCCGCAAACTTATTATTCCTATTTAATTGAAGGACACGAAGGAGAGAATTATGTCATATGGCATAAGGTTGACAAGAATCAACAAAATAAAAATAATTTTACATATACAGGGTGCGTCAAATGGAACACCCTATATTTTTCTCTTTCATGAAATTCGTTTTTCAAATGTCTACATTTTCAACAAAATATGTCCCATACATAAACAGCTATTCTTTGGGATATTTCACATTGTTAAAAAAACTGCCAATAAAAGCGCATTATTTAAAAAAAATTCAGTGTGATCGCATGAACTTAACTGAATTTTTCTCTTATCTCCAGAAGTGCTACATAACTAACACGAAAATTGAATTACTCTTGAGTTTAATAAATAAATAAAATTAATTATCTTCTTGAATTCTGGCGTGAATAAGAAATAACGCAAATACTCTTCGTAGTTCTTTATTTAGCAGCACGACTTTCGTCTTTCTGCCAGTATAATATACATTGTTATATACATTATTTTTCTTGAAAAGGTAACATAATCAGTTGACAGTGTCAGCCATCAGGAGGGTTCCTTATTGCATCCATTAGTGGTTTAATTGGGTATTTTCTTTTGTTTTGCCCTTGGTTGCGATCTTGTAGTGTTAACGGGTTTGAGGATTTGGAGGTTGTGTGGACTGTTCAAAAATTTCTTTGGCAATGTCTGAAGTCTATTGAGGATCGGATCTATCTTCATTTTTTCATACAGAAGAACATTTGGTGTATTATAGAGTGGATTTTCTGGATGGCGTATTTTGCTCAATGTTCTCAAACTACTTCTTTCTGCTACTTCGATATTATTTAGGGTTGGTCTTCTACAATTGTTATATATGAGATGTCCATATTCTACTATCGGTCTGCATATAGTTTGGTAGATTCTTGAAGCTGTTGTGGTGTTTATGCCGCGATTTTTGTAGGTGAGGGATCGGAAGTGTTTTGATCTAGCAATTATTTCTCTTTTCATATTGTGGGAGTGTATTTTAAAGTTGGTCTTATTATCCATTGTAATTTCTAGGTATTTAGCATGGTGAACTGGTTTTATGTTATAATGAAGAATTCTGATGGTTGGTGAATTATCCGATATTTTGTGGCCAAATATTTTTAGCTTAGATTTGTCAGGGTTTGGTAGGATTCTCCATTTTTTCATCCCTATCACGATTTTGTTGCACAAGTTTTGTAGTTGTTCCATTGTGTCTTTCAGGTTCTTGCTGTGTGATATAAGTGATGTATCATCAGCGTATTGGAGGATGTAACTTTCCAGTTCTTCTGTAGTCTTGTAGATATCGTGTGCATAAATATTGTATAGAAGTGGTGACAATGGAGAGCCTTGAGGTACACCTTGTTGGGGAGAAAACGATGTCGAGAGATTTTTGTTGATTTTAACTGTTAGGCTTCTGTCCCTTAAGCAATTTTCTATTATTTTGTTTAGATAAACTGGAGTGTCCATCAGGTGAAGTTTGTGTAGAAGACCTTCATGCCACACACTATCGAATGCCTTCTTCATGTCCATGAATATGGCTGCTGACTTGTGACCTTTTTTCATTGTGGTTTGAATATTTGATATGAGTGCTACTAATGGGTGGATGGTTGAATGATTCTTCTTGAATCCAAACTGTGATGGAGGGATGTTATGTCTAATTGAGTTTTCAAGACGAATTTTCACAATTTTTCCAAATGTTTTACCTAAAATTGGCAAAAGTGTGATGGGTCGATAGCTGGACACTTGGTTGTAATCTGTGCCGTGCTTGTGGATTGTTATAATAGTTCCCTTTTTCCAGTCTGTTGGGAAGTATCCGTTGTTCAGACAATGGTTGTAAATCCTCCTTATTTCATCATGAACTTTCGAACTTAATTGGCATAGTATTTTCCTTGTCACGTTGTCATATCCAGGTGCTGTGTTCGTTCCATGTAATGCTTCTTCGTACTCTGCATCAGTTATATCCGGAACTGGGTCTATAGTGTTTGAATTAGCCGCTTTTCTGTGGTTTTCTATTTGAGTTTTGAAATGTTTGTCAAAAATTGGGTTTTCCCTAGCGGTGAATGTTTCCTGGTAATATTCTTTGAATGCTGAGGCTATTTCTCCATCTGTATTGTATGTTTTTCTGTTTTTCATTACATGACTGATGTTGGGTTTCGTGTTGTATCTTGTCAGCTTCTTTATTTCTTGCCAATAATTTCTACCCTTCATTTCATTGATGTTTTCACATGTTTGCATCCACTTGGTCGACCTATATTCAGTAACAAGTTTGTGAATTTCTTTGTTGAGTTTGTTATATAGTATCCTCAGATTTGTGTCATCGTTCATTTTCAGTTCCCTGTGAAGTTGTTTTTTCTTCTTGATTTGGTTTATAATGTGAGGTGGTAGTGTGTGCAGAAAGTGTTTTCTAATGAGTTTTGGTGTATGCCTGTTTACAAGGTGTGCTAGTTGGTTTTGGTATTCACTTATGTATTCTCTTGTTATTGGGGTTTCGACATTGATGAAGTATTCCATCTCGTCGCTTACTTTTTCGACGTTGCATTTCTCCAAATTCAGATAAAAGTCCTTTGATTTGTGTGGTAGTTGGTTAGGTAGAGTTACCGTGATCTGAATGGCCAAGTGGTCAGAACCTAAGTCAGGAACAAGTTCGGTTTTTACGTAATCCTTAATGTTTTTTGTGCATAGAACTATATCTGGGGTACTAGGTGGATTATTATTCATGATGAATGTTGGTGGAGTTTTGATTTGCGTGAAGTCTGAGTTTTCTATAAATTGTCGGATTTGTTCGTTTTTTCTTCTATTACAGTTATAATCGCCAATGAGTAGAACATATTTGCATTGTGCTGCTTTTCTGAATATGTTCTCCTCGATTCTTGAGTGGGATTGTATATATGACAAGAAAATATGAAGTTTTTCATTGCCGACAGGTATTGTGCAGTGAAGTGTTTCGTTTAGCGTGTTGTCCATGGCTGGTGGGTTCGCTTTTCCTAGGTTGAGTTCTCTACTCTCTACTGCATTGAATCAGGCTACCCCCTCTGGTGTTGTTTATTTTGTTACCAATCTTTTTCACAATGGTCCAGTCCCGGTAATCTGTGTTGTGCTTTTCGTTTATTTTGGCTTCCACAAATAAGTTGCACATTATGTTATTATTTTCAACGTAATGGTTTATCAAGTATTTTTTTGATTGGTAGTTATTTATGTTGGCATATAACAGTTTAATGCTATTGAATGCTGCTACTTGGTCCTGGTGTATTGTTGTCTACCACTTCGAATTGTGTACCCTCAATGGGTTCGGTGGCCGTTGTTGGATTTTCCACGTTCAGATCAAACATCAGTATGTATACTCGGTTTCCTGAAAATACTGCCGTTGTATCTATGTTGTGGGCCTCTATGAATCTTTTTTTAGTTTATTTATGAGCTGCTGCCGATCAGTATTTTTGGGGCTATTTAGTTTATGTATATACAGGGTGATTCACGGTGGATGGCACATTAGACGTTTCTGGAGAACCAGACTTCAGATCGGTTTGAAAATTTAATGGAATGCATTATCGGACCTGTTCTACCCAACTGAAATTTTTTCGTCAATACGGTGTTGACACTTAATTCTATTAGAATGTAGTAGCAACTTTGCTTTTTCAAATGGAACACCCGGTATATTATATTATTTTTGTAATCTCCAACAACTTCTCGACAACTTTTATTGATATTTTCATATACTTATCTGTTGCCGTTTTCGAAATATGAATTAATTTCAATTATTTTCAGCTCCAAAATGGTTTGGAGTTAGGTGATACATAAATGCTTCCAACACTTTAGCCTGATTCACGTTACTTCAATACAGAGTGATAAAAAAATACAGTCTTTTCGGTTGCTTGAAAAAGTGACTGAAAGTTGTTTATTTCAAATGGAACGCCCTGTATATTATTGGAAATTCGGAAAACTGATTAAATTCACTTTCATCCCATGTATATCATGTCTATATCTAACTAGTCAAATTTTTGACTTATGAGCATTTATTTGTCAAAATGTCCCTTCAGAATGGTATTTCCATTCGGCATTTGGTGGGCAGGCCATGATTACTATTTGACAGTACCTTGTGACATTCTCCTAATGATAAAGGCACCAAGAAGCTTGAATTTCGACATTTTCTTCATTTCAGAAGTTGCAAATACCCACGAAACGATGGAAGAAAACTAATCAAACAAAGTGCTCATGAATTTGCTCATTATTATTAACTGGAGAGATTTTTTGATGATCGGTGGATTGGGCGCTTGGGACCATGGAATTGGCCAGCAAGAATACCCGATCTTAGTCCGTTAGATTTTTATCTGTGGGGAATGTTGAAAGAAAAAGTTTACAAAACACCCGTGCATTCGAGAGATGAATTGTTGGAAAGGATTGCCCAAGCATTTGAAGATTTGGATTTCAAAGAAATACGATCTGCCACGCCGAAAGTAGTCATCACCCGCATTTTGAAGTGCTTGGAAGTGAACGGCCAGCGATTCGAACATACTTTGAAGTATTCGACATGATTGTTCTACTTTTTAATAATAATTCATATAAATAGTTTGACTCTCAAGTTTCTTGGTGCCTTTATTATTAGGAGAATGTCACAAGGTACTATCAAGTAGTAATCATGGCCTACCTACCAAATATCGAACGGAAATAGCATTCTGAAGGGACATTTTGACAAATAAATGCTCATAAATCCGAAATTTGACTAGTTATGTATGGGCATGATATACATAGAATGAAAGCGAATTTCATCAGTTTTCCGAATTTCCAATAATATACAGGGCATTCCATTTGAAATAAACAACTTTCAGTCACTTTTTCAAGCAACCGAAAAGACTGTATTTTTTATCACCCTGTATTGAAGTAACGTAAATCAGGCTGAAGTGTTGGAAGCACTTATGTATCACCTAACTCCAAACCAAATTTCAATGCCATAGTGTTTCTCAACCCGAAGTTATCAGCATTTTTAGAGGTCATGTTTTCCGGTGAAAATTAATTGAAATTAATTTATATTTCGAAAACGGCAACAGATAGGTGTAGGAAAATGTCAATAAAAGTTGTCGAGAAGTTGTTGGAGATTCCAAAAATAATATAATATACCGGGTGTTCCATTTGAAAAAACAAAGTTGCTACTACTTTCTAATAGAAGTGGCAACACCGCATTGACGAAAATATTTTAGTTGGGTAGAACAGATCCGATAATGCATTTCATTAAATTTTCAGACCGATTCGAAGTCTGGTTCTCCAGAAACGTCTAATGTGCCATCCACCGTGAATCACCCTATATACAGGGTGTCCCGAAAACAATGGATAAGCCTGCAACTATAGATAGACACTATCGTGGTCTAACTTATTCCAAATTTTGACCTTAATGAAAATTCCACGGTTTCCGAGATATTCATGGTTTTCGTATTTTTAGAAAATTTCCAAGTGCGATTAGTTTTTCTAGTGCCATTTCTACAAATGGAGAGGTATTTCGATAAGGTTTTTTTTAATTTCACATGAGATAGTTCAGCTATCGGAAACAAAGACTTAAATTCATCAAACTAGTGTAAAAAGTTAGAAACTCGTGAATTACAAAGAAAAATTGAAAACTTAATGAAATTTCCTTCAAGTTTGATGAGCTACAGTGTAAAAAAAATGTAGGACGCCCCTGGTAGACATCATCTTAAAAACTTGCTCAGTTATTGCAGATTCCAAAAAGGTATCATAAGCCTAGGCATTCTGTAGTTTTTCATTCGCGTAACTACTTGATTACCAAATAGTCGAAAAATTTCGAAAAACTGTTTTTGTTGTAATCGTTATTCTGAGCTCATGTGTTAATGTGAATGTATGATTATACATACTGATTTGTTTAACCTTATGGTTATTTTTCAATAGCAAAAGTATGAATCTTTCAAAGAACTTCAATACTATTACCAAATTACTATTCATTGGAAATGAATGAAGAATGCAAAATAAAACAATAAGTTCATTATTCATATCGAACATTTATTCATAATAAATGTTCAAATTGACGCCCTTGCGCCCTTATACAAGCTCTACACCTTTTAATGAACGCACTTTTAATGCGACGCGCGTAATACGACGTATTAATTTGAGCCGCTGCATTTTGGATACGAGCCCGTAACTCCTCAATCGAAGATATTGGCTTGGAGTAGACTAGATCTTTTAGGCACCCCCAATAAAAAAAATCCAGGGGGTTTAAGTCCGGTGATCTCGGGGGCCATGAAATAGGGCCAAGCCGGCCTATCCACCTTTGAGGGTATTTCGCATTCAGGTGATTTCTCACTTTTACTGCGTAATGAGCTGGGCACCCATCATTTTGGAGCCACACATTCCGCCTTATAGCCAAGGGAACATCTTCTAATAGGTCGCTTAATTGATTTTCTAAAAAATCGAGATAAATCTCACTATCTAGTAAGAAAATAAAAAATTTTGTCAAATACAATAATAAGTAAGGTTTTCGAGATACAGGGTGTTGAATGCAAATAATGCCATATTTCTATTCAACCAGAGAAAGGATACGCTACTGCTTTTTTCAAAATAAAAATAATTTTCGTAATTTCTCACTAGATTCCAACAAAAATGGCCTCCTGACTTCAACACATGAGCTCAGAATAACGATTACAACAATAACAGTTTTTCGAAATTTTTCGATCATTTGGTAATCAAGTAGTTACGAGAATGAAAAACTACAGAATGCCTAGGCTTATGATACCTTTTTGGAATCTGCAATAACTGAGGAAGTTTTTAAGATGATGTCTACCAGAGGCGTCCTACATTTTTTTACACTGTAGCTATCAAACTTGAAGGAAAATTCATTTAGTTTTCAATTTTTCTTTGTAATTCACGAGTTTCTAACTTTTTACACTAGTTTGATGAATTTAAGTCTCTGTTTCCGATAGCTGAACTATCTCATGTGAAATTAAAAAAAACCTTATCGAAATACCTCTCCATTTGTAGAAATGGCACTAGAAAAACTAATCGCACTTGGAAATTTTCTAAAAATACGAAAACCATGAATATCTCGGAAACCGTGGAATTTTCATTAGGGTCAAAATTTGGAGTAAGTTAGACCACGACAGTGTATATCTATAGTTGCAGGCTTATCCATTGTTTTCAGGACACCCTGTATATATATATATATATATATATATATATATATATATATATATATATATAAATTTGAAAGTTTATTAGGATCTCTCGGTCAAAGGATTAGTAATACACTTTTATATCATCCAAGCTTTCGGTAATGTTTATTACCTTTCTCAAGGATCTGTAACAAATGTACATGTCATAAAGGACTAAAGAGACAAAATTTATACATACATTATGGTGTGATTTTTATCCTAGTAGAATTATTTCGTAATCTCACTCTCACTGAGATACAAAATTTTATGTTGCCTCTAATACATAAAATATGTGGAATTATGGTTAAGATCTTCCACGAATATTCAATTGATAATCAATCACATTTGACAACTATTAGTCATTTATAGAATTTAAAAAACAGATATTTATTTTTCTTATTCTTCATTAATGCTGTCTTGTATTGTCAAATCACGAAATGGTGCATGTGTTTTCTTCGATAGTTCAATTAAGTATTACTGATGTCGTCAGTGTTAACAATAATGTAAATCAACAACCTACCAATCCCGTCTACACTACACTACAATACATTCCCTCTGTTTCTAATAAAATTTCGGTAATTTTCAAGGATTGTATAAATATAAAGATAGTTAACACTATGAAACACACCTTGCACAGTCTTGTGTTTAACAGACTCAAGGACAACGAAAAAGAAGAATATGAATCTGGAGTTGTTTACAGTATACCCTGTGGAAATTGTGAGAGAGTTTACATTGGGCAAACTTCTCATTGGTTTAAATCTAGAATCTCTGCTCATAAAAGCGCTATTAGAAGAAATCTAGTAAACTGTGCCTTAGCGATACATGCAAATAATCATGACCACGTAATCAACTATTCAGGTGTCAAACTACTTTTCAAAGAACCCCATTATACCAAGAGACTTTTTCTAGAAATGTTGGCCATAACAACTTCTGAAAATACAATGAACACTAAGCAAGACACTAACAATCTAAATAATATATATTCATGCTTAATTGAACTATCGAAGAAAACACATGCACCATTTCGTGATTTGACAATACAAGACAGCATTAATGAAGAATAAGAAAAATAAATATCTGTTTTTTAAATTCTATAAATGACTAATAGTTGTCAAATGTGATTGATTATCAATTGAATATTCGTGGAAGATCTTAACCATAATTCCACATATTTTTTGTATTAGAGGCAACATAAAATTTTGTATCTCAGTGAGAGTGAGATTACGAAATAATTCTACTAGGATAAAAATCACACCATAATGAATGTATAAATTTTGTCTCTTTAGTCCTTTATGACATGTACATTTGTTACAGATCCTTGAGAAAGGTAATAAACATTACCGAAAGCTTGGATGATATAAAAGTGTATTACTAATCCTTTGACCGAGAGATCCTAATAAACTTTCAAATTCTAACAATTACGGTCGACAACTAATTTTCATATATATATTTAAAGAGCAGATGAAATAAAAGCCTCCAAATACTATATATATATATATATATATATATATATATATATATATATATATATATATATATAGATTTGTAAGACCGCACATACAGACCCAAATCGGTATACTCGACCGACTTTTCAGTCCAAAAGTGACGTTTTCAGACCCGGCTTCGGGACTGGTAACGTTCGACTATAGAAAAGTTATGAGGGGTCTGAGGGGATGCTAGGGGTGCATTTTCAGCCGGGTCTGAAAAGTCGGTTTTACATGTGATTATATATGGAAAAGTTTCAGTGTTTGGCCAGTGCGAGGGCGCTTCAGTCGACATCAACTTGCTGTATATAATTCGTATAGTTGACCAACGCATTGGGTCCCTAAATATGGCAACGCTGTTTTCCGTTCATACACCTCAAATACACTATTCGAGTACTTATATGATCCCGGTATGGACGAACGTCGTCATGGGTCTTAGTGAATATTTCGAATAGACTCGTAGATTTGATATTGGATTCTCTTGATATCAATATGAACTGCAGATTCTCCGGTATGGAAGCTTATACAAACCCGATGAATATTACAGTAAACAAAGTGTTACCAAGTATTGGTACGTGTGTCTTCGAGTAGGGGTCTCCTTTCGAAAGTGAGAAGAGAGACTTTTTTACGTGCTGAAAAAATGGCATTTTGTGAACAGAGAAGAAGTTACAGTCACATACTAAATTTTCTTGTTTCCGATTTACAAGATTCGTTCATGCACAATCACAAAGGGGGGCAAAAGAGAAATTTTTTACATTTTCCATTTCAAAATTCATTTTCAGAATGTCAATATCATATAATGACGGTATGTTTGTTGTGCTGAAAAATGACAAAGGGATCAAAATCTCAAGACGGAGGCGTGTCCACCTGCCTGTGGGCACCCATGTAGGTACACAATATATTTCATTTGATTATTAAGGAACTAAAAGAGCTCAGCAAACTACTTTATGATAGATCAACCTTTTCGCCATAATCCACCAAAAAAGGAATGTTTCAAACCCATGATAGATCAATGAATATTTAAAATGTTTACGTATCTCTCGAGCCCTCTTCGGGTTTTGGGGATGAATGTACGATTTTGAGTTAGAATACGAGCTAACGTGAAAAGCATCAAAAGATCACAAAAAAAAATTGAAAAAATATTCATTTGTAAGAAATGTCCACAAAATCGAATACGTCAATTATATACCTGGCTAATCACGTGATATACTGCGGTTTCAACTGGAAACCAGTGGTGCGCTATCAAAATACTCTCAAATGAATATTTTTACAATGTAGCCGACAGACGTCTAAGGATTTAATTTTCAGCGCTCCCAAGAGAAAAATAGTATTTTTTCCTCATATTTGGAAGAATGTAATATTCGCACTAGCTTATGCTAGGAATCATTCCCTGAAAGCTTTTGTACTTAAAGTACCACCCTGTATAATTCATAAATATATAAATGGAGTGTGATTCAGTTGAAGAGATTATCACAATATGCTGAGTTTTGGAATTTCATAGAAATGAAAGCTAGGAATGATGTAAATGATGTACCAGAATCGGATAATGATTATACACTATATAGTAATATAACAAGGCTCTTGTTTTTAGTAAACCAGTGATTCTTCTAAATCTGATTCTTGATTTCACCGATGAGAATCAAAAGTGAAATTGAATTTTCATAAGAATTTCAGAAGTTATACAATTGTGTTTTTCAATGTGATGAATGAAGGAGAGTAGTGTTATGAATTTTGTCTAGGTCCTACCTAATATATTAAGCTCCTAACACATCACTGAGATTGATGTTATTGACATTCTGGAAAAAGTACAAGTTCTCAGTTCTTTTCGTTACTTAATATTGTTTATTGTGTTTTGAATATTTATTGCCTCATTTTTGAAAGCATTCCTTCTTTTATATTTCATTCATAAGATTAAAACATCAATTAAATCTACCATTCCGTACTGATGGCCATCGTGGTTGTGGAATTCTTCTAGGTGAACTCAAGCCCTCTTACTCCATAACCATAATAAAGGCGTTGTAAAGGAATACAGGGTGTCCGGGTTCAACGTTCATATATTTCAGGGGGTGATTCTGGAGAGTGGAGTTCAAAGCTAGATTATATCAACTTAGGCCCTAAAACACCAGTGCTAGAGGCTCTTCAGCATGACCTCCGGAGTCCAACTAATTTGCGATAACTATGTCATCATTTGTCGGAATTAAATGAAATTCAGTACATGGGGGTTTCTGGATAAACTGAATCGTCTGATAATTGGGCGGATTTACGGGGGGGGGGGTAATGAGTATCGAAGACCTAAGAAGAAATCACGTTTCAAAGTTTATTTGAGGATGTTGTGTACCTGAACTACCTGATTTAATGGTTTTCAATCATATTACCCCCCATGAAGAAGAGCTGTATCCACCCATGTCTGATAACAGATTATGTTAGTCGAAGACATGGTCTCCTCAACCATTTCGGAGCCAAAGAGGTACGGCGCTACGGAGCCCCATCCTATAGAAAAAAAAATGACTTGGAATGCATTTCATCACACTAAAATACTTTTATTCCGAGATAGGGGTTACGTAATGCTTTCAATTTGAAAATTTTTTAGGAGCCCATTTCTTCGACTGAAATTCCAATTAGATCATCAACTCAAAAATTGAAATTGATTTTTTGAGACACCCCCTATTATCTCTGCTGCTAATGATAGTCAATCAGTTCTTTTACAATCAAACGATCAAGTTCATCCAGAAAACTCCATGCTATCAATTTCATTTAAATTCGATAAATTTTGGTGCAGAACTAACCAACTAACAGTACTTTAGAGGTCACCTGTTGAATGCAATAAGAACCTGAGTAGATATGGAAATATCGTCTAGTTTCGATATTTAGAATCACCTCCTGAAATATATGAAGAATGTTTAATCCTGACACCCTTTATGTAATTCGTTATATATGACGGCATCCAGAATTGATTCTAATTTTTTTTACAGTGTCAAGCTACACCAGCATTCAGCCTTTTTCACATCACGTGATAATATATGCGTTCAAATAATTCAAACTTCCAGCCGAACCGCGGAGAAATATTAAAAGGGAAAAAGGAAAAATCAAATATTTCATTCATGAAAACAACAATGAAATGTGTCAGATTTTTTGTTTTCGGTTTAATTTTCTTTAATATGCGGTTTTTCTAAGAGAATTTGAAAACAATAGTTTTTGTTAGATTAGATTCTTAAAGTTTCAATGAGTGGAAATGTCGAAAAATGAGATAATTATTCCCACAGTATCAAAAAAAGTAGTTTGTAGATAATGATAAGCATCAAAATTTCATTCGTACGAATTATACGATCTATTCGTAATAATTTCAAACAGCATAATAATCTAATGAGGCAAAATGGATTATTGCTCATTCAAAATGCCTGTGCCCTATAATATATAATATCAAGTCAAAGGGCTTGATGAAAGTAACTTGAAACATAATGCGATGTTATTCTTAATCCAATATGGCGGACCATCCAAGATTTCGAAATAGTTATAGTTATTCACTTCTACAATATGGGCATCAAGTGGAAGGGCTTGTTGAGAGTAACTCGAAAAATAATGTGACGTAATCCTAAAACTAATATTTCGGAAAATCCAAGTCAGTGACTATAAAAAATTGATTCAACAAATGAGAATGAGGAATTTCATCTTCACAGACAGCAAAATTGTTCACTTCGTGAAGATATTTAGTCTTCCCGTCGACTCACTAACACATATACAAATTCTTGCCACAACACCTACTCTTTCAATCCCTTTTATACATTGAAATCGTAGCGACTGATCCCGACAATCTGGCAACAGTGCTGGGATCGAAAACGTTGATCGTATTTGCCGGTGCAGTATATGTGGGATTGAAAAGTTGGCGCAATGTATCGGGTCTGAACAGGACTATCAGATATACAACTTTTTTGAATGAAACAAAATTTTTCCCCTCTCAATGTGCCTAGGGAGTTATATTTTAAAAGAGCCCATTTTTTGCATATATACTCGTAAAAAACATACGGATCATGTGGGTCTTAGGTCGCCTTAAGAACGTACCGGGACTGGATACGTCTGCCAGACAAATATATATATATATATATATATATATATATATTTGTCTGGCAGACGTATCCAGTCCCGGTACGTTCTTAAGGCGACCTAAGACCCACATGATCCGTATGTTTTTTACGAGTATATATGCAAAAAATGGGCTCTTTTAAAATATAACTCCCTAGGCACATTGAGAGGGGAAAATTTTTTTTTCATTCAAAAAAGTTGTATATCTGATAGTCCTGTTCAGACCCGATACATTGCGCCAACTTTTCAATCCCACATATACTGCACCGGCAAATACGATCAACGTTTTCGATCCCAGCACTGTTGCCAGATTGTCGGGATCAGCCGCTACGATTTCAATACATAAAAGGGATTGAAAGAGTACGTGTTATAGTAAGAATTTGTATATGTGTTAGTGAGTCGACGGGAAGACTAAATATCTTCACGAATGAACAATTTTGCTATCTGTGAAGTTGAAATTCCTCATTCTCATTTGTTGAATCAATTTTTTATTGTCACTGACTTGGATTTTCCGAAATATTAGTTTTAGGATTACGTCACATTATTTTTCTCACATGTATTTAGTTTGTTCCAACTTAGGGACATTATCCTTCTTTTCATTATTTTTCGAGTTACTCTCAACAAGCCCTTCCATTTGATACCCATATTGTAGAAGTGAATAAATATAACTATTTCGAAATCTTTGATGGTCCGCCATATTGGATTAAAAATAACATCGCATTATTTTTCAAGTTACTTTCATCAAGCCCTTTCACCTGATATTATATATTATAGGGCACAGGCATTTTGAATGAGCATTAATCCATTTTGCCTCATTAGATTATTATGCTGTTTGTCATGATTACGAAAAGATCGTATTATTCCTACGAATGAAATTTTGATGCTTATCATTATCTACAAACTACTTTTTTTGATACTGTTGGAATAATTATCTCATTTTTCGAGATTTCCTCTCATTGAAACTTTAAGAATCTGATCTAACAAAAACTATTGTTTTCAAATTCTCTTAGAAAAACCGCATATTAAAGAAAATGAAACCGAAAACAGAAAATCTGACACATTTCATTGTTGTTTTCATGAATGAAATATTTGATTAATCCTTTTTCCCTTTCAATATTTCTTTGCGGTTCGGCTGGAAGTTTGAATTATTTGAACGCATATATTATCACGTGATGTGAAAAAGGCTGAATGCTGGTGTAGCTTGACCAGCTCGGTACACTGTGAAAAAAATTAGAATCAATTCTGGATGCCGTCATATATAAAGAATTACATAAAGGGTGTCAGGATTAAACATTCATATAGTTCAGGAGGTGATTCTAAATATCGAAACTAGAAGATATGTCCTTATCTACCCAGGTCCTTAATGAATTCCATGGCCCACGGGTGACCTCTAAAGTAACGTTAGTTGGTTAGTTCTGCACCAAAATTTATCGAATTTAAATGAAATTGATAGCATGGAGTTTTCTGGATGAACTTGATCGTTTGATTGTAAAAGAACTGATTGATTCCCATCAGTGAAAGAGATAATAGGGTGTCTCAAAAAATCATTTTCAATTTTTGAGTGGATGATCTAATTGAAATTTCATATCTCGGAATAATAGTATATTCTAAAACTAGTTGCAGAATGGGCTCCTATTCCAATACGAATGCGAAATTCGAAAACGAGCGACGAAGGAGCGAGTTTTCGAAAGCATGAGTATTGGAATTGCATTCTGCAACGAGTATTAGACGATATTTTCTCTATTTCACTCGAATTTTGTGAAATTCAATGAAAAAATTCAAATTATAGGTCCTAGTGACTTTCATATTGTATCTTGGCAGTTGGTGTGAATGTTAGGAAGTACGAAAATTGACATTTCCAAATTGACGTCTGCTGAAATTCAAAAGGATCGGAAGTCATTGCTGACAACCACGAAACGAAAAATGTTACTGAAAACGATGCTGTAATGAATTCATTACAGCACTGTAAATCGTAAATCGGCCCTTGATCAGACGATTCAGTTTATCCAGAAACCCCCATGTACTGAATTTCATTTAAATCCGACAAATGATGACATAGTTATCGCAAATTAGTTGATATAATCTAACTTGGAACTCCACTCTCCAGAATCACCCCCTGAAATATATGAACGTTGAACCCGGGCACCCTGTATTTCTTTACAACTCCTTCATTATGGTTATGGAGTAAAAGGGCTTTAGTAATGCAACATAGTTCACCACGATGGCCATCAGTACGGAATGGTAGATTTAATGTATGTTTTGATCTTATGAATGAAAGATAGAAGAAGGAATGCTTTCAGAAATGAGGCAATAAATAATCAAAACACAATAAAGTATATTAAGTAACGAAAAGAACTAAGAACTTGTACTTTTTCAGAATGTCAATAACATCAATCTCAGTGATGTTTTAGGAGCTTAATATATTAGGTAGGACCTAGAAAAAATTCATAACGCTACTCTCCTTCATTCATCACATTGAAAAACACAATTGTATAACTTCTGAAATTCTTATGAAAAATTCGATTTCACTTTTGATTCTCATCGGTGAAATCGAGAATCAAATTTAGAAGAAGCACTGGTTTACTAAAAACAAGAGCCTTGTTATATGTATAATCATTATCCGATTCTGGTACATCATTTACATCATTCCTATCTTTCATTTCTATGAAATTCCAAAACTCAGCATATTGTGATAATCTCTTCAACTGAATCACACTCCATTTATAAACAAATAATGAATTATACAGGGTGGTACTCATAAGTGCAAAAGCCTTCAGGGAATGATTCCTAGCATAAGCTAGTGGGCATTTCCTTTAAATATTACATTCTTCCAAATATGAGGAAAAAATACTATTTTTCTCTTGGAAGCGCTGAAAAGTAAATCCTTAGACGTCTATCGGCTACATTGTAAAAATATTCATTTGAGGGTATTTTGATAACGCACCACTGGTTTCCCGTTGAAACCGCAGTATATCACGTGATTAGCCAGGTGCCCAGGTATAATTGACGTAAATATTCGATTTTGTGGACATGTCTTACAAATGAATATTTTTTCATTTTTTTTGTGATCTTTTGATGCTTTTCACGTTAGCCCGTATTTTAACTCAAAATCGTACATTCATCCCCAATACCCGAAGAGGGCTCAAGAGAAAAATATTTTAAATATTCATTGATCTATCATGGGTTTGAACCATTCTATTTTTGGTGGATTATGGCGAAAAGGTTGATCTATCATAAAGTAGTTTGCTGAGCTCTACTAGTTCCTTAATAACCAAATGAAATATGTTGTGTACCTATACATGGGTGCCCACAGGCAGGTGGACACGCCTCCGTCTTGAGATTTTGATCCCTTTGTCATTTTTCAGCACAACAAACATACCGTCATAATATGATATTGACGTTCTGAAAATGAATTTTGTAATGGGAAATGTAAATAATTTCTCTTTGGCCCCCCGTTGTGATTGTGCATGAACGAATCTTGTAAATCGGAAACAAAAAAAATTAGTATGTGACTGTAACTTCTTTGCTCACAAAATGTCATTTTTTCAGCACTTAAAAAAGTCTCTTCTCACTTTCGAAAGGAAACTCCTACTCGAAGACACACGTACCTACTTGGTAACACTTTGTTTACAGTAATATTCATCGGGTTTGTATAAGCTTCCATACCGGAGAATCTGCAGTTCAGATTGATATAAAGAGAATCCAATATCAAATCTACGAGTGTATTCGAAATATTCACTAAGACTCATGACGACGTTCGTCCATACCGGGATCGTATAAGTACTCGAATATTGTATTTGAGGTGTATGAACGCAAAACAGCGTTGCCATATTTAGGGACCCAATGCGTTGGTCAACTATACGAATTATATACAGCAAGTTGATGTCGACTGAAGCGCCCTCGCACTGGCCAAACACTGAAACTTTTCCATATATAATCACATGTAAAACCGACTTTTCAGACCCGGCTGAAAATGCACCCCTAGCATCCCCTCAGCCCCCTCATAACGTTTCTATAGTCGAACGTTACCAGTCCCGAAGCCGGGTCTGAAAACGTCACTTTTGTACTGAAAAGTCGGTCGAGTATACCGATTTGGGTCTGTATGTGCGGTCGAACAAATCTATATATATATATATATATATATATATATATATATATATATATATATATATATATCAACGTATTTGAATTTATTTGTTGGGTGTCTAGGTTGTAGTTGAAAAACGTGAAATGATTTATTTATACAAACGTTTCGGCGCCTCCGCCTTCTTCAGTGTAAAATAGGTACATCATAATGGACTTAAAACATCTAAAAATCATGTATATTAATTAAATAAATAAAAATTTCATGCAAACATCTCACTAATTGTCATCTTGGTTGATTTATCGACAGAGCATTAGAACTAACTTCGCCGATACTACGTAAGCAGATATTAACAGATGTGAAGGAACTTTTGTTCAGAAATAATTACCCTGAAAACATGATTTACCGACTCATAAAACAAAGGACACACAGACTTTACAACACACAACGGGTTACGAAGGCAAACACTGACAACACCAAACGTATACCCCTACCCTTCATTCAAGGTCTGTCACAAAAAATTAATAATATAGTAAAACCATACAACCGAGAAGTTGTCCACAAACCACAAAATCAGATAGGAAAAATTTTCAGCAAAATAAAGGCCCCAACACCAAAAATGAAAAAGTCACATGTAGTGTACAGTGTTCCATGCAAAGATTGTGACAAAGAATATATAGGTCAGACTTCACAGAGACTCCAAGAACGATTAAATGCACATAAATACACCAAAAACGCAACCACAGCACTGAACAAACATAAAAAAACGAAAAAACACGACTTTAATTACGAGGACACAAAAATCTTAGCAATTGAACATCAACAAAAAAGTAGGGAAATATTGGAGATGATACACATCCAAATGAAGAACGAAAATACAGTAAACGACAAGTTAGACACAAAAAATCTTAGTCGTATTTATATGCCCCTACTGAAGCGACCACAAAATTAAAAAAGAAGAATAACAATCATAAGGAACACACGGTGGCATGAAATTGACAGTACTGACTCGACAACACCTAATCAACCAAGATGACAATTAGTGAGATGTTTGCATGAAATTTTTATTTATTTAATTAATATACATGATTTTTAGATGTTTTAAGTCCATTATGATGTACCTATTTTACACTGAAGAAGGCGGAGGCGCCGAAACGTTTGTATAAATAAATCATTTCACGTTTTTCAACTACAACCTAGACACCCAACAAATAAATTCAAATACGTTGATATATAAATAACTAGGTAAAAATGAATTCAAATATATATATATATATAGGAATGATAGATTTCTTGTGCTCTAAACCCAAGAAATTTTATATATATTTTTTTTTTTTTTTTTTTTAAATTTTCACACTTGATGTGGCATACAGAGATTGACCGGGCGCATTTTGCACCAAGATCAATTCTTGTGTTTCAATGTGGGAAGACCACCTGCCTTACGATGTTCACGGTGCCAAGTATCACTGCCTTCTGCATCCACATAATTGTGTTGGGTGGCAAATTAAGTTCTTTCAGGTGTTGTGTTGTTTTCTTGTGGACGAGACCGTTCACGCTGATGACCAGAGGTAAGATATTAACCCGTCTGAGGTGCCACATGTCCCTCATCTGTCTCGAGAGCATTTCATACTTTGAGATCTTCTCAGCATAAGTTTTCTGCAGGTTATAGTCTTGTGGTACTGCAAAATCCATAATGAGGGCCATTTTTTCCTTTTTGTACCACACCACCATGTCTGGTCTGTTGTGGCCGACGCTTTGATCTGTTATGATGGTGAAGTCCCAATAGATTTTAACGTTATCGTTCTCTATTATCTCCTGGGGGACGTATTGATGGTGTGGCGTGAAGTGGCGGAGCAGTTCCTCTTTCAGACAAATTTGCTGGTGCACGACTTTCCCCATGTTGTTATGACGACTGAGGTACTTGGTGCTTGCGATGGCGGAGCAACCGGATGATAAATGCTGGACAGATTCCTCCGCACTGTTGCATAGTCTGCATTTTGTCGACTCTATCTGCTGCTTCATAATCTTTGACACATATGAGCGTGTTGGCACTACCTGATCCTGTATCGCAAACAATGTTCCCTCTGTTTGCGGGAACAAATAGCCCTGGGTGAGGTAGGTGTTTGAGCCCACCAAATCAACCTCTCCCTGTTGCAGGCTTGCATGAAATCTTCCATGCAGGGGTTTTTCTTGCCATCTTCGCCTCAATTGATCCAACCGATTCTCTGGTGTAAGATCTTCAACATTGTGGTCGCCGGACACAGAAGACGGATTCTGGTATGCTGCAACCCACCGATGCACAGGTAAGTTTCTGGTGTGGAAATAGTTGGTAATTTTTTCTTTTTCGTTTTTGCAGGCATCCTCTATGCTGCTCAGCCCTCTTCCACCTTCCTTGCGAGGTAAGTATAACCTTTCCACAGCCGAGTTTGGATGCAGCATTCCGTACTTTGTCAAAGTGCCCCTGATCCGTCTGTCCACTCGCTCTAAGTCCGTTTTTGACCAGGACAGGACTCCAGCCGTATAAGTGAATGAGGGTACAGCCCATATATTCAAGGCAGACATCTTGTTTTTAGCTGAAAGCTGCGTTCCCAGGATCTTTCTTGTTCTTCGCATGAGCTCTTCTTCTGCTAGCTTTTTGTTCTCTTGTTGCCTGATCTCATAGGTCTGCTGGATTCCCAAGTACCTGTATCTATCCTCCATGCTCATAACCGACACCTCCGTATCGTCCACCAGTCTGATGTTGTCTTGTTCGACCAGTTTTCCTCTTCTTACTTCGATTGCTGCGCACTTATCCAGCCCAAATGTCATGCCAATATCTGCACTGAATTTTCTGACCAGTTCCAGTTCTCCTTCCAGATGTTTCCTTCCTCTCGCGTACAGTTTCAGGTCATCCATGTAAAAGAGATGTGTGAGCTGGGCTTGGTCATTCATGGAGTAACCGTATTCGGATCTATTGAGCATGTTGCTCAGAGGATTGAGGGCTAGACAGAACCACAAAGGGCTCAGACTGTCTCCTTGGAATATGCCTCTCTTGATCTTTATCTCTCTTGTTTGATAGCAGGATATTTTGCTCTTCATTCTGAGTGTGGTGCGCCACGAGGACATCAGGGAGGTTAATAGTTCTATCACCTGTGTATTCACCCTATATATAGAAAGGACCTCGATGAGCCAGGAGTGAGGCACCGAGTCGAATGCTTTTTGGCAATCGATCCAGGCCATTGATATGTTTTTAAGCCTCTTTTTTGCCTGCTTTGTGATGTTATTGTCGATTACCAAAAGTTCTTTGCTTCCGCGTCCTTTTCTTCTGCATCCATTCTGCTCCCAGGCCATGATGTCGTTCCTGGTTAGGTGGTTGTTAATTTTGAAAGTTAATGTTGAGGTGAGAATTTTGTAAGCGGAAGGGAGGCAAGTGATAGGCCTGTAGTTCTGTGGCTTGGCAAGGTCCCCTTTCTTCGGTAGCATGTGCGTGATACCATGTGTTAGGTATCGTGGAATAGTCCGCGGGTCCCCGAGCGCCTGCTGAAAAAGTCGCGCCAGCACTCCGTGGGTGGATGTGAGTACCTTCCACCAGAAAGTGTGAATGCCATCGATTCCAGGAGTGGTCCAGTTTTTGAGCCTACTAACCGTCGTTCTTATATCTTCTTCTGTGATCTTAACAGCTGCCATTTCTTGAATGTTGTTGTGGTTTTCAGTCTCTGTTCGTATCCATGAGGCTTTCAGGTCGTGTTTTTTTTCTTGTGACCAGATTTCGGACCAGTATTTCTCCATTTCCTCTTGTCTAGGAGGGGAGATTCCCTGGGCTTGCTCCTCCTCGAGGCTTCGAAAAAATTGCCTCTGGTTGTTGGCGAATGAGTTGTTCTGTTGATATCTGTCGGATCTCTTATGGTACCTCCTGAGTCGGTTTCCTAGCGCCGCTATCTTTTGCTTCAATTTCTCTGCGTGAGCTCGCAGTTGGGCATGATATTGGTGGTCTCCCTTTTTGAGTTTTATTTTCGAAGCATAGATGCTCACTTTTCTCTCGACTTTTCTACTAGGGTGTTGTGTGCTCAGATAGTTATGGAGGACGCCTATTTCTTTTCGCAGGGCACAAATCTTTTTCTCAATTCGTTCCTCCCATGGCGGTTTAGATGCTACTCGACATTCCTGTTTCGGTTCTGCTGGTTTCGTGTGATGGATGATATTGGCGATTGTTGCGGTACAATATACCTTATGGTATAGTTCATCCATGCTTTTAGAGGCTTTGATATTTTCCCCTAATGCTGAATTGATGGTGCTCATTGTACTCTTGGTGTCTCGATTAGATTTTAGTTTTGAGATTCTTGGCCTGGATTCCATTGCCACACCTTCCCACTTCATATTCATCTCCTGGAACAGCGTCAGGATTTCGAGGTTCGTGTCATCCAACTCAGGCTCAGACACCCGCATCTCTATATCCTCATCATCGAATGATATCCGTTGTCGTGTGAGTGTGCTTCTTCTTTGAATGCTTCTCCTTATGTTCTCCACTATTCTATATGGTGATTTTTTTTTCGCGTCGTTCCTCATTGCCTCGATCTCGTCTGGTGATATGAGCTTACGCGTTTTTATGTTTTTCACTTGAGCTACCAGATGTTTTCCAGAGAATTGCATCTCCGGGTAGGTCTCTACCCATCGTTCCGCTAGTTGGGTTGCGTATTTCTTAGTTTTTGTCTCTCCTTCGGTAATTTGAAAATAGGCACTGATTAGACTCAAATTCATTTCTCTCGTCCAGCGCTGCCTTACTCGTCTACGGGTCTGAGCGGGATTGCCAATCGCGGGTTCTATCGAACGACCGTTTGGCACCTCCAAGCTGCTTTCCCTGGTGTTCCTTCTCGAGGTGCTTGGCCTTGTGGTACCGGTTCGCGGAGGAGCGCCACTCGCCTCACTCTCATCCGCTAGGGACTGTGTTGGTCTTCCTCCAGGTGCAGTCCCAACACCGGAGGCGGGTTCCGAGGCTCTGATTTTTCGATCGAAAGCAAATTGTATCCACGGCGGAGGGGTAGCTAACCCCTACCGCCGGTTGACTCAGGTACGCGGGGTCGTCAGTCCCCGATGGCTTTCGCCACCCTGCGTATTATATATATATATATATATATATATATATATATATATATATATATATATATATAGATTTGTTCGACCGCACATACAGACCCAAATCGGTATACTCGACCGACTTTTCAGTCCAAAAGTGACGTTTTCAGACCCGGCTTCGGGACTGGTAACGTTCGACTATAGAAAAGTTATGAGGGGGCTGGGGGGATGCTAGGGGTGCATTTTCAGCCGGGTCTGAAAAATCGGTTTTACATGTGATTATATATGGAAAAGTTTCAGTGTTTGGCCAGTGCGAGGGCGCTTCAGTCGACATCAACTTGCTGTATATAATTCGTATAGTTGACCAACGCATTGGGTCCCTAAATATGGCAACGCTGTTTTCCGTTCATACACCTCAAATACACGATTCGAGTACTTATACGATCCCGGTATGGACGAACGTCGTCATGGGTCTTGGTGAATATTTCGAATAGACTCGTAGATTTGATATTGGATTCTCTTGATATCAATATGAACTGCAGATTCTCCGGTATGGAAGCTTATACGAACCCGATGAATATTACTGTAAACAAAGTGTTAACAAGTAGGTACGTGTGTCTTCGAGTAGGGGTCTCCTTTCGAAAGTGAGAAGAGAGACTTTTTTAAGTGCTGAAAAATGGCATTTTGTGAGCAAAGAAGAAGTTACAGTCACATACTAAATTTTTTTGTTTCCGATTTACAAGATTCGTTCATGCCCAATCACAAATTCCATTTCAAAATTCATTTTCAGAATGTCAATATCATATCATGACGGTATGTTTGTTTTGCTGAAAAATGACAAAGGGATCAAAATCTCAAGACGGAGGCGTGTCCACCTGCCTCTGGGCATACATGTAGGTACACAATATATTTCATTTGATTAATAAGGAACTAGTAGAGCTCAGCAAACTTCTTTATGATAGATCAACCTTTTCGCCATAATCCACCAAAAAAGGAATGGTTCAAACCCATGATAGATCAATGAATATTTAAAATGTTTACGTTTCTCTCGAGCCCTCTTCGGGTATTGGCATGTCCACAAAATCGAATACGTCAATTATACCTGGCTAATCACGTGATATACTGCGGTTTCAACTGGAAACCAGTGGTGCGTTATCAAAATACTCTCAAATGAATATTTTTACAATGTAGCTGACAGACGTCTAAGGATTTAATTTTCAGCGCTTCCAAGAGAAAAATAGTATTTTTTCCTCATATTTGGAAGAATGTAATATCTAAAGGAAATGCCCACTAGCTTATGCCTACAAGGAATCATTCCCTGAAAGCTTTCGCACTTATAAGTACCACCCTGTATAATTCATAATATTTTTATAAATGGAGTGTGATTCAGTTGAAGAGATTATCATAATATGCTGAGTTTTGGAATTTCATAGAAATGAAAGCTAGGAATGACGTAAATCATGTACCAGAATCTGATAATGATTATACATATGACAAGGCTCTTGTTTTTAGTAAACCAGTGATTCTTCTAAATCTGATTCTTGATTTCACCGATGAGAATCAAAAGTGGAATCGAATTTTCATAAGAATTTCAGAAGTTATACAATTGTGTTTCTCAATGTGATGAATGAAGGAGAGTAGTGTTATGAATTTTTGTCTAGGTCCTACCTAATACATTAAGCTCCTAATACTTCACTGAGACTGATGTTATTGACATTCTGAAAAAAGAACAAGTTTTCAGTTCTTTTCGTTACTTAATATACATTAACAAAGAAAATGATGATATGGGATCATCGGCTGAGAAGGCAGCTACCTATATAATTGAAAGAAATAAGACACAAATCATTTGCCATTATAAATAATGACAAATGAAATGTGAATACGAACTAGGTCTCCGATACTGTTCACCCTACCAGACCGAATGGTCCAACGTCAACTGAGAATCGCACCGACTGCAGTTTCGTCCTATTAGGACTCATCAGGGTGGAATATCCCAAAGTCGACGCTGGATAATATACTTTATTGTGTTCTGATTATTTATTGCCTCATTTTCGAAAGCATTCCTTCTTTTATATTCCATTCATAAGATCAAAACATTAATTAAATCTACCATTCCGTACTGATAGCCATCGTGGTTGTGGAATTCTTCTAGGTGAACTATGTTGCATTACTCAAGCCCTCTTACTCCATAACCATAATAAAGGCGTTGTAAAGGAATACAGGGCGTCCGGTTTCAACGTTCATATATTTCAGGGGGTGATTCTGGAGGATGGAGTTCAAAGTTAGATTATATCAACTTAGGCCCTAAAACACCAGTGCTAGAGGCTCTTAAGCGGACCTCCAAAGTCCAACTAATTTGCGATAACTATGTCATCATTTGTCGGATTTAAATGAAATTCAGTACATGGGGGTTTCTGGATAAACTGAATCGTCTGATAAGGGCGGATTTAAGGGGGGGGGGGTAAAGAGTATCGAAGACCTAAGAAGAAATTACGTTTCAAAGTTTATTTGAGGATGTTGTTGTGTACCTGATTTAATGGTTTTCAATCATATTACCCCCCCCCATGAAAAAGAGCTATATCCACCCATGTCTGATAACCGATTCTCATCAGTGGAGGAAAATAATACTTTCAATTTTTGAGATTATATAAGTCGAAGACATGGTCTCCTCAACCATTTCCGACAAGAGAGGTACGGCGCTACGGAGCCCCATCCTATAGAAAAAAAATGACTTAGAATGCATTTCATCACACTAAATACTTTTATTCCGAGATAGGGTTATGTAACGCTTTCAATTTGAAAATATTTTAGGAGCCCATTTCTTCGACTGAAATTTCAAATAGATCATCAACTCAAAAATTGAAAATGATTTTTTGAGACACCCCCTATTATATTATCTCTCTGCTACTGATGAGAATCAATCAGTTCTTTTACAATCAAACGATCAAGTTTATCCAGAAAAATCCATGCTCTAAATTCCATTTAAATTCGATAAATTTTGGTGCAGAACTAACCAAATAACGGTACTTATCCTGAAAGATATGAACGTCTAATCCTAACACCCTTTATGTAATTCGTTATACAGGGTGGCCATTTGAAAACGAAACAGACGAGATTACAGACGAAATAAATTTTTTCGATAGAAATGCTCGGACAGGTCGATTTCTGTTTCGAGGGGGACAACTTAAGATGTAGGTTACGGACGCATAGAGCTTCAACCCTTGCTGCTACAACCTCCACCCCCAATTTTTGAATAGGGAAGATGGAGTGAGTGATACCTCATTTGAAAGGTATTTTTATACTGATTTCAGCACAGTAATTGTTTTTTCATTTTATGCATTAGTTTCCGAAATATTCTCAACTAAGTATTTGAAAATGAAGTGGTGTTTTCATGGCACTTGTAGTGTTTTTTTGTGAAAAATCGACATCTTGATTAAAGATTTCTATGTCAGTGGATTGGAGGAAGGAATCCACAGTCATGGTTGTTTTGAAGCTCAAAATGTCGATTTTTCACAAAAAAACACTACAAGTGCCATGAAAACACCACTTCATTTTCAAATACTTAGTTAAGAATATTTCGAGAACTAATGCATAAAATGAAAAAACAATTACTGTGCTGAAATCAGTATAAAAATACCTTTCAAATGAGGTATCACTCACCCCATCTTCCCTATTCAAAAATTGGGGGTGAGGGTTGTAGTAGCAAGGGTTGAAGCGCTATGCGTCCGTAACCTACATCTTAAGTTGTCCCCCTCGAAACAGAAATCGACCTGTCCGAGCATTTCTATCGAAAAAATTTATTTCGTCTGTAATCTCGTCTGTTTCGTTTTCAAATGGCCACCCTGTACATGACGGCCTCCAGAATTGATTCTAATTTTTTTTACAGTGTACCGGGCGGGTCAAGTTACACCAGCATTCAGCCTTTTTCACATCACGTGATAATATATGCGTTCAAATAATTCAAACCTCCAGCCGAACCGCAAAGAAATATTGAAATGGAAAAAGGAAAAATCAAATATTTCATTCATGAAAACAACAATGAAATGTGTCAGATTTTTTTTTTCGGTTTAATTTTATTTAATATGCGGTTTTTCTAAGAGAATTTGAAAACAATAGTTTTTGTTAGATCATATTCTTAAAGTTTCAATGAGTGGAAATCTCGAAAAATGAGATAATTATTTCCACAGTATCAAAAAAGGTAGTTTGTAGATAATGATAAGCATCAAAATTTCATTCGTACTAATTATACGTAATCATTACAAACAGCATAATAATCTAATGAGGCAAAATGGATTAATGCTCATTCAAAATGCCTGTGCCCTGTAATATATAATATCAAGTGAAAGGGCTTGATGAAAGTAACTTGAAAAATAATGCGATGTTATTCTTAATCCAATATGGCGGACCATCCAAGATTTCGAAATAGTTATATTTATTCACTTCTACAATATGGGTATCAAATGGAAGGGCTTGTTGAAAGTAACTCGAAAAATAATGTGACGTAATCCTAAAACTAATATTTCGGAGAATCCAAGTCAGTGACAATAAAAAATTGATTCAAAATAGAGGATGAGGAATTTCATCTTCACAGAAAGCAAAATTGTTCACTTCGTGAAGATATTTAGTCTTCCCGTCGAATGGTCGAATCACTAACACATATACCAATTCTTGTCATAACACCTACTTTTTCAATCCCTTTTATACATTGAAATCGTAGCGACTGATCCCGACAATCTGGCAACAGTGCTGGGATCGAAAACGTTGATAGTATTTGCCGGTGCAGTATATGTGGGATTGAAAAGTTGGCTCAATGTATCGGGTCTGAACAGGACTATCAGATATACAACTTTTTTGAATGGAAAAAAATTTTTCCCCTCCCAATGTGCCTAGGGAGTTATATTTTTAAAAAGCCCATTTTTTGCATATATACTCGTAAAAAACATACGGATCATGTGGGTCTTAGGTCGCCTTTAGAACGTACCGGGACTGGATACGTCTGCCAGACAAATATATATATATATATATATATATTTACATTAAACGAAACTTCAGACTTCAGCACAAAATTTTCTCGGTTATGTTTGGCATATTATTAATTACATGTATTATTTTTGTCCTAATAGAAGCCCTGAAGAAGCATTAAAGTAATGCGAAAGCTTGGCATAGAATAAAGAGTAGTACATCATTCACTCCCCAAACCTGAGCCAGTAGACCCTTATCGTGAAGTTTAAATTAAATTATTAAGGCTCTTATGAATACATATATATATATATATATATATATATATATATATATATATATATATATATATATATATATATATATATATATATATATATATATATGTGTGTCGATAATATTGTCATGTATTGTAATTGGTGTATGAATTCGGTTGGTCTTTGCGGTGGAAGGCTTAACTTGGTTCGTTTTCTTGTTGATTGATTTTATTTTCACATTTGGAATGCCATCAATAGGCTTTGTCGGTCTCTTTGGGCATTTCATTGACCATGCTACGTGATCTATTTCGCCGCAGGCTGTGCAGGAAATTGGTAAGGGAGAAGTACATGTGTTCGAGTGATGATTTCCTTTACATTTATTGCATACGATGGCTGATTTGCAGTTGGGGGTTGTATGGGTGAACTGGTTGCACTTTGTACAAGGCACCGGTATTGGTTCCGGTGGGGAACTAGGAAATACAGGGTAGTGACGACATTTGTAGAAAAATCCATCCGCTAGGAGGGATTCAAATGATTTTATATTTCCAGTGATTATTCTTATCATCTGTGTTGGTTTTCCTGTGGCTCTGGAAGTGATGCGTTTACAGAACCTATGCTCTGTACCCTGATTTTTAAGTTCTGTACTTATCTCTTCGTCTGTTATTTCATCTTCAACATTGCTTATAACTACAGAATAGCTTCCCTGGGTTGAGTTTCTTTGTGTGGTTGGATTATTAGTAGTGTTGCTTTCTTCAAATGAGTTTATGGTTTTGTCGTTTTTCAAGGATTGTAGCATTTTAATTATGTTCCCTTTTTCATTATCTGATTTGATTATAAAACCTTTTTTTGTTTTCAATATGATATCCTTGCTTCTTGGGAAGTGACTCATCCATGTATCTGCCATCTGGGTTCTGGTATAATCTGGTGTTGACAAATGAAAACAATGTTGATATTCTCTGTTTATCTTCTGAAACATTTGTTGTGAGTGATTGTTTGTTTTTGTGAAGGTTGTGTTGGAAGTTGTATTTTCAGAGTTTTTATTTTGTGTTAATGTTTCCTTGTGTAGATTAATAGGTAAAGGTAAAGGCGGTGGACCAATTCTGATTTCGGGCGATTTGTTGTCGTTCAGTTTCTTTGGTTGCGTGTTGGATGGAAGGTTCTTTTTTTGCGTTTTTTTTTGCCTACTACGTTGAATCGTTGCTCATCTTCCGTTAATTCGGCTGCTGACGTTCCGCTTGTTTGCAACATTATGGGATTGCAGAATTCCTCAAATTCATTCAAGGTTATTATTTTCTTTTTTCTTGGAGAAATTTTGAACGGTTTTTCTGCCTTTTTCACCTCTCGAAGTAATAATAATCGTATTACGTCGTATGCGAACGTTATCACACATGTGTACGCCACCAGTGTTCAAACGCGACCCAATTATGTTAATATCTTTCTTTCCGGGAATTGATACATGTGTGTAATAAATTACGATACAGATATCTTTAGAGAGATTGGAAATATGAAATATGTACAAAAGGTGGTGTTACTATACAATAAAATAGAAATCGGTAAAATATAGACTTTAACAGAATTAATGTAAACTTATACAATGTATTTTTCAAAATTATATTGTGATCAGAAAACCATCACACGAATGTTGAAAATATTTCATTGAGGTTGTGAAGAAATTACATTTATTTATCTTGTGTAAATGTGCCTCCTTGATCTCAATATCTGACCGCAACTGCAACTTCCAACGCTTCCTCCTTCAATGCCAATTGCTTCTTTTGCGACTACACTTCATTCTTCGATAATTTCGCTGTCAAATCTGCTATAGCATTTCTCTTCTCAGGTATAAAATTGTACCTTAACTTAAAGAAACCGACAAAACCATCAAACTTAGCCATGTTCATGTTGCCAGATTCACCATTCCTTAACACGTGCTTAACTAAGACGTTGTTAGTGAGAAAGCAGTGCAAGCTTAGATGCGCAAAGACGAGGATAAGACCAACTTAAAGTTAAGGCACTTCTTAACAAAGTCTGTCATAAGCATAGAACGGTGAAAGTGGGCATTAGATACTAAAAATTTTGAATACCTTTTAAAAACATTATAACTTCAACACTGAACAGAACCCAGCAAGCACATAACATAACTGGGCAGTTTTGCGATGTTCTATTTTGATAACAAAGAAACATTCCTTTGTTATGTAACTTTGATATCACTTGCACGTAACTCCAGTACATTGAATGTCACGTGTATGTCATTATTTTACATTTCTGTGTAATGTACCTGTGATGTACAGATCATGTGGAAATGTTATATATTGTTTAACAATCTAACGTGATGTACATACAATGTTTTTTGTGTGATGTTTCTATGACATCAACAAAAAATGTAACTTTGATATCACTTGCACGTAACTCCAGTACATTGAATATCACATGTATGTCATTATTTAACATTTTTTTTTAATATACCTGGGATATACAAATCATGTGGAAACGTTATATTTTGTTTAACAATATGAAGTGATGTACATACAATGTTTTTTGTGTGACGTTTCTACCACATAAACAAAAAATGTTATATCGATATATACTTTCTACTCAAGAGCCAAAGATATATTTTTCGTATTTGAGGTTAACTCAGAAGTTTCTATAATAAGTAGATGTGTACCGAACGTACGCCGGAAACCGTGCTTGAATGTATGTACTTTTGAATATTTCCAGATTCCTCCACGGAGAGGACGCTGCCTGACGCTGTTTTTAATATTAGTTGATCGGCGATCCCAATTTGATAATAAAGTCATCTCTGTTTCTATGATTGTACGGAGTGACGCCGACTTTTAGCGGGAAACCGGGAAGGAGGTTAAACCAAAACCACCAAACTCTTGTGCTTTGTGCTTCTAGTTGTTGGTTTAGCGGCGTCTAATTCTCTAATTTGCGAATTTCGGCAGAATTATTTTATTAGTGGGCATTGTGGCAATATTGTTTTATTCAAGGTATGTATAAACCAATTAAACATTTGTCCCAGAGACAAAAACGTAATATCAGATATAAAATTGTGAGAAGTTTAGAGAATGCATGCTCATTTTCATTGCCAAAAAGGTCAGCATTGGCAGATAAATTACCTAATGTACCCGAGGCTGCGATGATCAGTAATTCAGTACCCACTGATGAAAAAGCCTCACCTGCAGTTGCAGATGAGGGCCAAAATCTAATAGTTAATAATTTGGATGAGGAATTCGTATTTGATGCAAATGATGATAGTTATGGGTCTGATACAAAATCAGAATGCTGTGCTTGTCCAGAATGCATCATAACTTCCACTTCAAGCAAAATATCAGAACTCAGGCAAGATCTAAAAAAATGGGCTATCGAGTGCCATGTACCGTTAAGTCATATTTCTAAATTACTTACACTCAGTTGCAGGAACGTCCATTATAATTTAAAAGTGTCATTAAAATCCTAATGCCACATTAAACATGGTTTCCTGCCACAGAATACCATGTTTAATGTGGCATTAGGATTTTAATGACACTTTTAAATTATAATGGACGTTCCTGCAACTGAGTGTTAAAGTATTAATCGATTATGGCCTAGAATTGCCATCAGATGCTAGAACTTTACTAAATACTCAACGTAAGGTTGAAATTGCCCAGGTAGAGCCAGGCGAATATTGCCATATTGGCTTAAAATCCGGAATAATGAAAAATTTTGAGACACTCCCGATTGATAAAATACCTCAGAAAGTAAAAATTAATATAAATATAGATGGGTTGCCTTTAAGTAAAAGCTCCGGTAGTCAATTCTGGCCCATTTTAGGATGGTTTCCTCCAAATTCATTTGAAAATTTGCATAAGTTGTATAAGCCGTTTGTCATTGGAGTATATCATGGATGTCACAAGCCTGATTCTGCAAATGCATTTTTAAAATTTTTTGTTGACGAATTTCTAGAGCTTAGGGAGGCAGGATTAATATGTCAGGGTAAACAAATTGATATAGAAATTAATGCTGTAGTTTGTGATGCACCTGCCAAGTCATTCATTAGCTATACAAAAGGGCATACTGGTTATCATGGATGCAGTAAGTGTATTCAAGAAGGAGATTACATCAGAAATCGTATGGCTTTTCCTCAGCTAAAAAGTGCTCTAAGAACAGACGAATCATTTAAAAATAAGTTAGATCAAGAACATCATTTAGGTACTTCTATTTTAGAAAAATTAGGTATTGGTATGGTATCTCAAATTCCCTTGGATTATATGCATCTTGTTTGTTTAGGTGTTATGAAAAGACTCTTACAGTTCTGGGTTAAAGGAAGACAAGATGTGAGAATACCAGTTAGGCAGATTCAAGAATTAGATAATTTAATGTTCTCTTTTAAGAATTGCATTACAAATGATTTTTCAAGGAAACCTCGAAGACTTAATGATCTCGACAGGTTCAAGGCAACTGAGTTCAGACAAATTGTACTGTACACTGGTATAGTAGCTTTTAAAGATTTTTTACCTCAAAGGACCTACATCAACTTTTTACATCTCAGTTGTGCCATTCGAATATTAGTATCTCCAGTTTTGTGTATTAGTTTGAATAATTGTGCACAGAATTTATTGGAAAGCTTCATCGGAGAGTATAGTTCAATTTATGGTCGTGAATACATTACACATAACGTACATAATTTATCTCATTTGTGCAATGATGTTTTACGTTTTGGTTGCCTCGATAATTTTAGTGCCTTCATACCAGAATCCCACATGAACTTTTTGAAAAAGAAAATATGTATTCAATCGGCCAAACCTTTGCAGCAACTTGTTAAAAGGCTCAGTGAAGAAACTGGGACCAATACAGATATATTTAAATTAGGGATAAACATTAGGCAAAATTTCATTGAGGTTCATACAAAAAGTTTCATTTTGACAAATAGACATCCTGACAATTATTGTTTGATACGAAATGGTCATTATTTGCAAATAGATGAAATATTTGAACAAAATAATATAATTTTCATCAAGGGAAAAGAAATAACACCTATTGATAGTTTTTTTGAGAACCCTATTGATTCTAGAAGACTAGGAATTCATTTATGCTCAAAATCAGATAATATATTAACTGTCAGTATTAATGAAGTAGCCAGTAAATGCATTCTGCTACCTTACAGGGACAGTTGGGTAATACTTCCATTAACTCACAAACGTGAAGCTTTTTAGGAAACATTCCACCCAAACCCTTTTGTTAATAGCCATATTAGTAATTTAATAATAATAATAAAAGAACAAGAGTTGCTGGATCAGCATTAATTTTTTTTTGCATTATTACTCAGAATTGAAAGATTATTTTGTTTGCTAAAGAAATGATTATTTGCAAATAGCAGGTAATTAAATTTTATATGGATCTGATCTGCCGTATTTTCCTATTTTCAGATGAGTTTTGCTGTAGTTAAGTTTATTAATGAGGGGACAGATTCCGAAGATGAGGTTATATCAGAGGTGCCAGTCTCATGGCTAGTTAGAGATAATAAATATTGTAAGTGGCCAACAGACAATAAATATGCTTCTATATATATCACGAAAAACCAGCCACCCCAGAGCCAGTGGAAAGAATTTCCGGTGGAAGTTGAATATTTTTGTGGTTAGTACCATTAAATTATTTGAAAAATATTAACTGAACATATTCTAAAATGATTTTTAGATTCATTAGCTGAAGCTAAGCTAATGATGAAAGGTGGAGAGAAAGAGGAAAAGGTGGGTAGGGGTTTCAGGAAGTTGAAACCAACATATTATTTCAGTCCTGCTGAGGAGGATGAAAGAACTTCATCAAAAATTAAAAAAAAAAATTTTGGAATAAAAAAAGGTAATTATCATGTAGAACATGCGCTTATATTTTTTGATATATAGATAAATCCAAGGAATTACTTTGAAAATGTGTTCATAATTTGAAAACACCATATAATTTGCCCTTCGATCTACTTTACTCTAAATTTAGTTACGGTTTTTTCCAACAACAAATCACTTAATTATTAATATTTTCTTCAAGATCAAATAGCTTGAAATTCCTAGTTTTCAATAATAATTTTTCTTGTTCATAAGTTTATATTTTCAGGTCCATCAAATGGAAATGAAATGAATGAATTCATGAGGGACATTAATGGAGATATGGAGCTAGTGCAAGGTAAGTTTTTTTTTGCAACAAAAGAATAGTTTTTATTTTGTGCTTCAGTTAGAAGTGAAGATTTTTCAGTTTTCCTGATTCTGGTAATCTTTGAGAAAAAAATTGTTTTACTCGGAGAAGAGATAAATTTCTGCTTGTCCTTACAAACTTTCTCCACAAATACACCATTCTTACTCGCAAAAAACTATTCACTGATTTTGTTTTCAAAATATTTTGCAAAAAAAACCTTCTGTTATTTCATATTATTAAAAATATAAAAAATTTTGTTATGGAGGAGTCGAAAAAATGTATTAATTCATATTTTTGACATTGTTTTAGGAACAGTCGAAGAAGAAGCTCTGATGATTTCCCAAACGCCACAAGAACAGCTGATATATGACGAAAATACTGATATAACACAAGGTTAGTTTAATTTCTAGATTCATATCACAGCAACACAGAAACTTCTCTCAATGGTTTGCTCAGGGACGGGCCAAAGCCAAATCCCAAGTAGATAACAAGTAGGGCACAATAGACCTTAAGGTCACAGTTGACTGTAACCCCTTTTTACTACATAGATAACAAGTAAACAGCTTTTTGTTATATTATTTAATTATATGATATTAACTAATTCTTTGTTTTAGTGGATGACATGATATTTCTTCCTGCACTAAAGGTGAGAATTCATTTGTTTTCTGTTTTTTCTTTAAGCTTCAGATATCAAAGGTGCCGTATACTTTCAGAGCTCTTCTTTTTGTAAACTACGTATTTACAGATTTTTAGTCATTGTAGATAGTTTTTCAGCAGCTAAATGTTCATAAAGATTTGTTCACACCACCTTTTAAAAAAGTAACTGAGATATAATAAGTAGTAACCTTTGATTATTATTTTCATAATGAATCTGTTAACTAATGTCCAGTTTGATACACACTAAAATTCTTTAATTTTAATATAGTTCATAGTTTCAGATTTTCAGATTGAAATTATAAGCTTCCCGAATTATTATTTGTCTAATATATTTCAGGATGCAGCAGCAATGAGTGCAGTCGCCTCGGAATGTAGTGAAAATGCAGGTTTGTTGTGATTTTCTTATTAGTGCTTCTGATTAGGTTTCTTCATTGGTATTTCTATTAGCTTTATTTTGAACTTTGGTTTATTTATAGATAAGATTTAACAAGGAGTCCATGATTATTTCTTATATTTCAGAATCAACTGACAGTTCTGCTGATAAAAAACTAGACACTGTCTTAAAATTAATCACAGAATTGGAAAGGGATATAACGAGCATAAAAATTTTTTTGGGAAATTTGAAGCTGGACATAAATGAGCTAAAGCAAACAATTAATGAAACACATCAAAAATCAGAAAAGTCTGAAATAGATGCCTTAAAAATAGATCTACCAGTAAAAACATTGAACGAACTGGAGCAGTTGGAAATTCTTGTGACAACTAACAAAGAACAAAAAACTTCACTTGTAAGTAATGTTAAAAAATTATTTAGGAACTCATCAGCAAGTTATAGCATATTCATATGTTCTTGATTTTTAGTTTGAGCATCTGAAAAGAATTGGTGGTAATGATGTGAAGGATTTCACTGTCCGCATATGCCGTTTTTTATTCACCAACAATGTTGGAGAATTGTGTTCCATGACTGGACGGAAAAACAATTATCCAATAGGTAGATTGGAGTTGATCGATATGGCTTTTGGTGAGTTGTTAGGAAACTGCATTGAATAGGGTGTCACAAGTTCGAGTGCCTATTAGATGTTTCTGGAGAACTGGACATATTTGAAATCTGAAAATTTGGATTATGATATTGTTCGAAATTCTCTACTGAGCCAAAATATTTTTAGAGTCTGAGCACTTCCGGTTATACAGGGAGCGAAAATAAATTTGTTCAAAAATTTTTTTTTCCTTTCTGATATAATTGAGTATTCAATGCTAAATACATATCTATTGAAACCATTGTACTTTTTCAATAACTTTTCAATATATCGAATTTGAAAAACAGAAGTTATGGCCAATTTTACAGTTTTCGACACAAAATTTGGAACACCCTGTGAGGATATTTCTGAAATTCAAAATATGCATGACCTTTCCACATTTTTCTACTTTGATGTTAATAGAACGGTTCACGCTCAGGATGTTGAGAAATTGTTAAGAAAAATGAACCTAAGACTGACCACAAATATTTGACTTTTTTTCTCGATATTTTGAAAAGTTTTTGAAAAAGTACCATGGTTTTAACCTTAGACCATAGAAAGAGGAGACACACCTTTCAATAATAAATAGTGAAGCCAAGTTTCAAAATCATCAGAACTGAACTGGATGATTGTAATACTACGGAATCAAAATGTAGTAGAAATTTTTGCAACGTTGTGACGTTCTAATAACGTTTCTAATAAATAAACTCTCAATCAAAATGAAAAGTTTCTTAGATTGAAATTCATTTACTCATTTGTGCGTGAATGCCAGAAACGAGTATTGGTTTCTTCAACTATTGTGCATTCTTCACATTACGTATACTTAAGTATATGTAAATGTTCGCGAAACGGATCGATCTTTTTGCTCCAGATTAATGTATAAAAACGTTTGGCAATACGGTTTTTTGAATCTATGTCCAGTTCATTCATTAATTACGTGCCGCCATCTTTATTCTATGAAATTTCTGACAATTCGAACAGTGTTGTCAACAAGATTTTGAGCTTCATTGTATAATGAAAGCGTTATTTGGATTTATTTTTGAATATCTCCAGCTAAATACGATAAGAAAATGGTTCGTAAGTGTCTTGTGTGTGGTAAATTGGACTATTTGAATCCTAACTTGAATTTGCACAGGTATGTTCTAATCTTTTCATACTTAGTATCAGAGGCGTAGATTTTTAAAATTTCACTTTCCAGATTACATTCTGATATTGAGAAGAAGAACATCTGGTTCTCAATCCTGAATATTACTTGATGATCTTTCTCAGAAACTGTTTGTATGTTCCGAACACTTTGAGCTAAAAGATTTCGTTATTCGAGTGAATGGTACCAGATACTCAAAAATGATGCCAATCCCCTTCTTGCCAAACCAATCTTCGAACTTTCGTCCTTAAGGTAAGTTTCTGGGAATTTCCAGAGAAAGAACCAAAATATTGAAATCAAATATTAGCCATTTCACCAAAAAAATCGTCATTGTGCCGGTACTCTGGAAACTCAACAGAGGGATGGATCAGATATAAGCATCTCACATATGATAAATTCGATAAATTGATAAGTCTCTTCCCAGTACCTGTTCTCCTACCGGCAGGTGGAATGGTTGTAATTTTTGTTGCATTAGTGATTAATTATATCTGGTGTAATCTGTTTTGCAGGGTTGAAAAAATTGAGCCAGTGGAGAAATGAGATTCATGTTCCCGATTCACTGAGGCACCATCTTCTTCTAAAATTAGAAGAATAAGGTGAATATTTCATCTCAAATCTCTTAAATTCCATTAACTCTGACAACTAAGTCATGATCATATCAAAAAATCTTCTCTTCCTTTCAGGCATTCATTAATTCAGGAGTTGCAAGAGATTCATTTCAAAGAATGTTAAAAGATCCGAGCAAGCAGGAGTACAACGTACAACCCATCATTGAAAGCCTTTGCATTAACATTGGCCTCTTTTTTCCCGAAGAATACAATTCATCAACAGCCCTCCCCTTTTAGAAACTATCTCAAAGTATAGATCTGTGGATGGAAGTCCAGGTATCATAAAAGAAGCATTGACTGCTCTGGTCCAAAGACAAGAAGAAGTTTCATATCCCTGGTACTGGTACAAGATTCTCAGGATATGTTAATAATATTGGTACCAACCTGGATTCTGCCTTCCAAATAGAACTATGACTATCGAATGTATATATGGCTTTGGGAGAAGCAGTTAACAACCAATGGGCCTGTTTTCAATATCAATGTTAATTTTAATATCGCATTCAGTAGATTTACTATGGTTTTACTTATGGTTTCATGATTACATGTTCTTCTTCATGATGTGGATAGTGGATGAATAAATGAGGTTCACTTTCTTCAAGGAATTATGCTAAATTTTGTGAATAAATAAAGAAGGCATGAATTGTTGCTTTTTTCATACTGAACGCCGTTTATAGGCATATAATGTACGCTCGGCAATTCGCCGCCCCGTAGATTTTCATCTCAAATATTGATGACTCGGTTTGATGTTTTTTGCAGCCATTACTTATCATATTTGTAATAACGTGATAAAATAGCTCAATTAATATAAAATCTCGTGAAGAGGAAAATCTGATTCCTTCACATGAATTTACACATTTTTGTGGTCAGTTTCAGCATTTAATGAATCGTGCAGTTTATTTTATATACCTTAATTGACTTCCTAAAGAATCAATTGTTTTTCTATAATTTTTCATACTTATTTTCACTAATTCCAAGTAATACAAAAAAGCCTTCGCATTTTAATATGTTCAATAATTCATTTGCATCAATTACGAATCTTCAAATATATTTATAGTACAAAATAATTTCACATTTCTATAAACCGCCCTCGTACCAATATTGAAAGAATTCGCCATAAAAAGATTATTAACTCGTTATTATTTCCATTCTTCAAAATCAATAACTCCACGCCACTGGATTTTCCAAAGTTAGATTCTGCAATGTTGCCACATAAATGTAAAATGATATTGCTATCTTCGTCCCACTCATTGAATTCTGACTGAATTTTGGCTTCATCAATTCCCGAATTTATGAATGAGATGCTGTGTCTCCTCTTTCTATGGTCTAAGGTTTTAACAGATTTGAACACTCATTTGAATACTCAATCATATCAGAGAGGAAAAATTGAAAAAAAAAATTCTTGATAAAATTTATTTTCGCTCCGGAAGTGCTCAGGCTCTAAAAATATTTCAGCTCAGTAGAGAATTATGAACAATATCATAATCCAAATTTTCAGATTTCAAATATCTCCAGTTCTCCGGAAACGTCTAATAGGCACTCGAACTTGGGACACCATGTATGATGTTATCTTTTCAAAGGTATCTTGATGTTAGGTAAAAAACATTTAAACAATTATTTTATTATAAAAAACGAAATTATTTTCGCGTGTAAATGTATATAATTACATGAAAGTGCTTGGCACTTCTCACTCTTCAAATGTTTATTGGCAATTATGTATTGTTCGATTGCTTCCTTTTTTATTGATATTCAATAAACTTTATGTGTATAATAGGTGTGAATTGAGGTAAATAACAAGTTTTTTCTATTCAGGTGTGGTGCATCAAAAGTCCAAATGCACGAGAAAGGAGTTTGAGGAGGTGATGAGCGAGTGGCTCCGTCACTCCAAGCAGAGGCGATTGAGGGAGGAGAACAAGAATGCAATAAGATGAATATGTGTGAATAAATCTAGAAATCCATCACTTGTTTTATTGTTAGGACTTCCAGCTTATTTTTGAGATGAAGACTGATGTATTTACAGATTGTTTTTGTAAAACCCATTTTCTTGAAAGGATAAAAAACTTCGCCTCGTGTATTCTGCTTTTCATCTGTAGAGCTTAGATATTGTAGCGTTCGATTGATTTGCAGGTAGGGTTGCCAGATGTCGACCTGACAGTCCGGTTTATTCCATGTTTGTCCGCTCGAAAACTATAAATATGGCAACCCTACTTACAGATCAATCGAACGCAACAATATCGTAGATTACCAAATGAAAAGCAGAATACACCCATTAATGTTGGATCGTAATGAAACAAAAAGGCATAATACAAATATCACATCAATATCAATAAGTAACATTGAGAATACATTTCATTGAAAAGATCCCTCATTTCACTTAATAACGTAGTGCTTACATTGCACCGATACATTAAAAACAATTAACTTCCCATGGTTACATCACAAAAAAGTTATGTGAACATTCTGTGTTGCGGAAATTTGGCGGTTGCAGGGAGCTCCTACGAACATTTAAAGTACATTACATGGAACGTTTAATGTCTCTATGTGAGGTTACGTTAACAGATAAGTGATGTTTTTGTGCTTGCTGGGAAGAATCTCATTACAACGTGGTTTCGAATGTTTGTTTCCCTAGAATAGGAATTAGAAAATCTGAAATGTAAATACTTTGTGATATTTTCCCCCATTATTTAAAAAAAAATCCTGATTGGAGAATGGGCAATCATATCAGAAAAGCCGCCTTGAGAACAGCTCATCAAAGAAACCGCCTGAATCACACATCAAAGGAGCTGCCCAATAAACCATTTGGGTGACGGGTGACGTTTAAAGAGAATGCCGACAATCGTAATAAACTTATGAAAATAGGGGATCACAGGGAAAGACATGACATGCCGACTGGAAACCCAAGATGTTTGATGAAAATATTTCTCTATTTTTTCGGCCTAATTGTTTCGTCTCGCGAGTCTGAAAGACAAGCCAGACTTCAGAAATCAACAGCTCCTGATTGCGACTTCTCGTCTGCTCCATATTTGATGTTGGCGCCACCTCATGATAGCGCCCAGGGGCGCTATTCTTGACATCATTCGCAAGTCGGCGTATACGCAGGTCTGCGAAGGGTCAATTTGCGAATACTTCGTAAAAATGCGATTCTTGGCAACCCTTCGCAAAATCGTTCGAACTTTATCATTCGCATGCTCTAATGATCTTGGCAACAGCGCAATTTTCAATGAAAACCAACTGTACTCTATGGTCAACGAAGAAATCAGCTGTTTATGGGGTGAACAAACCCTTGTTGAAGAGGTTGTTCAACGTCAGGTAAGTGCATTTTAATGAAACTTTGAGATAAAAATAGCGTTTTAAAACTAGTTTTTTCGAACAATTGTGAGTATTGGTTCTTTGAGAATAATGTGAAGGTTGAATGTTTTACAAAGTTGTTGGAAAATTACCAGTTTGAATATATATATATATATATATATATATATATATATAGATTTGTTCGACCGCACATACAGACCCAAATCGGTATACTCGACCGACTTTTCAGTCCAAAAGTGACGTTTTCAGACCCGGCTTCGGGACTGGTAACGTTCGACTATAGAAAAGTTATGAGGGGTCTGAGGGGATGCTAGGGGTGCATTTTCAGCCGGGTCTGAAAAGTCGGTTTTACATGTGATTATATATGGAAAAGTTTCAGTGTTTGGCCAGTGCGAGGGCGCTTCAGTCGACATCAACTTGCTGTATATAATTCGTATAGTTGACCAACGCATTGGGTCCCTAAATATGGCAACGCTGTTTTCCGTTCATACACCTCAAATACGCTATTCGAGTACTTATACGATCCCGGTATGGACGAACGTCGTCATGGGTCTTAGTGAATACTTCGAATAGACTCATAGATTTGATATTGGATTCTCTTGATATCAATATGAACTGCAGATTCTCCGGTATGGAAGCTTATACAAACCCGATGAATATTACTGTAAACAAAGTGTTACCAAGTATAGGTACGTGTGTCTTCGAGTAGGGGTCTCCTTTCGAAAGTGAGAAGAGAGACTTTTTTGCGTGCTGAAAAAATGGCATTTTGTGAACAGAGAAGAAGTTACAGTCACATACTAAATTTTCTTGTTTCCGATTTACAAGATTCGTTCATGCACAATCACAAAGGGGGGCAAAAGAGAATTTTTTTACATTTTCCATTTCAAAATTCATTTTCAGAATGTCAATATTATATTATGACGGTATGTTTGTTGTGCTGAAAAATGACAAAGGGATCATAATCTCAAGACGGAGGCGTGTCCACCTGCCTGTGGGCACCCATGTAGGTACACAATATATTTCATTTGATTATTAAGGAACTAGAAGAGCTCAGCAAACTACTTTATGATAGATCAACCTTTTCGCCATAATCCACCAAAAGAGGAATGTTTCAAACCCATGATAGATCAATGAATATTTAAAATGTTTACGTATCTCTCGAGCCCTCTTCGGGTTTTGGGGATGAATGTACGCTTTTGAGTTAGAATACCCATGATAGATCAATGAATATTTAAAATGTTTACGTATCTCTCGAGCCCTCTTCGGGTTTTGGGGATGAATGTACGCTTTTGAGTTAGAATACGGGCTAACCTGAAAAGCATCAAAAGATCACAAAAAAATTGAAAAAATATTCATTTGTGAGACATGTCCACAAAATCGAATACGTCAATTATATACCTGGCTAATCACGTGATATACTGCGGTTTCAACTGGAAACCAGTGGTGCGTTATCAAAATACTCTCAAATGAATATTTAATAAACTGAATCGTCTGATAATAGGGCGGATTGACGGGGGGGGGGGTAATGTGTATCGAAGACCTAAGAAGAAATCACGTTTCAAAGTTTATTTGAGGATGTTGTGTACCTGAACTACCTGATTTAATGGTTTTCAATCATATTACCCCCCCATGAAGAAGAGCTGTATCCACCCATGTCTGATAACCGATTATGTTAGTCGAAGACATGGTCTCCTCAACCATTTCGGAGCAAAAGAGGTACGGCGCTACGGAGTCCCATCCTATAGAAAAAAAATTACTTAGAATGCATTTCATCACACTAAAATACTTTTATTTCGAGATAGGGGTTACGTAACGCTTTCAATTTGAAAATATTTTAGGAGCCCATTTCTTCGACTGAAATTTCAATTAGATCATCAACTCAAAAATTGAAATTGATTTTTTGAGACACCCCCTATTATCTCTGCTGCTAATGAGAATCAATCAGTTCTTTTACAATCAAACGATCAAGTTCATCCAGAAAACTCCATGCTATCAATTTCATTTAAATTCGATAAATTTTGGTGCAGAACTAACCAACTAACAGTACTTTAGAGGTCACCCGTGGAATGCATTAAGAACCTGAGTAGATATGGAAATATCTTCTAGTTTCGATATTTAGAATCACCTCCTGAAATATATGAAGAATGTTTAATCCTGACACCCTTTATGTAATTCGTTATATATGACGGCATCCAGAATTGATTCTAATTTTTTTTACAGTGTCAAGCTACACCAGCATTCAGACTTTTTCACATCACGTGATAATATATGCGATATATGTGATAATAATTCAAACTTCCAGCCGAACCGCGAAGAAATATCAAAAGGGAAAAAGGAAAAATCAAATATTTCATTCATGAAAACAACAATGAAATGTGTCAGATTTTTTGTTTTAGGTTTAATTTTCTTTAATATGCGGTTTTTCTAAGAGAATTTGAAAACAATAGTTTTTGTAAGATCAGATTCTTAATGTTTCAATGAGTGGAAATGTCGAAAAATGAGATAATTATTCCCACAGTATCAAAAAAAGTAGTTTGTAGATAATGATAAGCATCAAAATTTCATTCGTACGAATTATACGATCTATTCGTAATCATTTCAAACAACATAATAATCTAATGAGGCAAAATGGATTATTGCTCATTCAAAATGCCTGTGCCCTATAATATATAATATCAAGTCAAAGGGCTTGATGAAAGTAACTTGAAACATAATGCGATGTTATTCTTAATCCAAAATGGCGGACCATCCAAGATTTCGAAATAGTTATAGTTATTCACTTATACAATATGGGCATCAAATGGAAGGGCTTGTTGAGAGTAACTCGAAAAATAATGTGACATAATCCTAAAACTAATATTTCGGAAAATCCAAGTCAGTGACTATAAAAAATTGATTCAACAAATGAGAATGAGGAATTTTATTCTCACAGACAGCAAAATTGTTCACTTCGTGAAGATATTTAGTCTTCCCGTCGACTCACTAACACATATACAAATTCTTGCCATAACACCTACTCTTTCAATCCCTTTTATACATTGAAATCGTAGCGACTGATCCCGACAATCTGGCAACAGTGCTGGGATCGAAAACGTTGATCGTATTTGCCGGTGCAGTATATGTGGGATTGAAAAGTTGGCGCAATGTATCGGGTCTGAACAGGACTATCAGATATACAACTTTTTTGAATGAAACAAAATTTTTCCCCTCTCAATGTGCCTAGGGAGTTATATTTCAAAAGAGCCCATTTTTTGCATATATACTCGTAAAAAACATACGGATCATGTGGGTCTTAGGTCGCCTTAAGAACGTACCGGGACTGGATACGTCTGCCAGACAAATATATATATATATATATATATATATATATATATATATATATATATATATATATATATATATATGTGTGTATGCAATTTGAATTATGTGCCCTCTATAAATTGATATAAAATGCTTAGACCATAGCGTAGGCCTAATGTCAAACACTCTGTGATCTGAAGCGATGGCTTTCGATGATCCCTCTCTACGCTCTCTCTAACAACGCCGCCGCATCCTAAGAGACAAGGTCAAGTTAGTAAACAACACAACATAACCTGAATGTACTTTGTGTACCACTGATAAACTGTGAATAAACAACACGTTATCCACACCGAAGTGTATTATTCTTAAACATATATATTGTTTGATCACGAGCGACTTGATAGAATTAATCTTTTACAGGCAAGTATATTTCTCCCAATGTCCATTTGGTAATTCCGAGAGGCAAAAAATCGGCAAGCTACCAAAACCTATGAAATAAATACAAAAGAAGATAATATTCATACGATAACCTACTCTGTTTCTTTATTTATTTAATTACTAGCTGGCCCGGCGAACTTTGTTGCGCCTAAATGATACTTGCGGTGGATTTCACAAATCGTAATCACCGGTGATCGGAGATCAACGGCTTGGTTCTCTGATTTTTGAACTGTCAAATGTTTCCATGGATATGAGCTATCACACAGAACAGATACACAAAAATAATATGTCATAATATGTCAATCACTGATAATGGCAATTTTGGATTCAATTATATCCGCAAATATATTTATTACCCAAACAGAAATTCAAAAACATTTTGAAATTTAGACAAAAGAGTAGAATGGACATCTCACGATTGGAACTCACCGCCAAAATCCGATTTACTTGACATTTCGATAAAAATTCACTGTGATATTCACCCGCTTCTGGATCTGTTAATAGCCTTTCATGGTACTATAAGCCCTATGTAAATTACACAGTAATCGATGTCATATGATCTTTTTTCGACCATTTCAAACCACGACGACCGAAATGCTCGAAAAAAGAACAGATGACATCAATGGATGGCCGTTGAAACCTCAAAAAATTCATCGCCATTCAATTGTGATAATGTCAAATATAGAACCCCCACGATTACGTTATTTGGAATAAATAAAAGTATACAAATAACTAATAGTCATCAGTCATAATGTGTGAATAGCGCCATCTGAAGTGGCATATCTCAACGAAATCTAATCATTTTAGACATCTGTACTCCTACGCTAAGACATTTTGGTTTTTCCCAACAGCGCAGAGTTGTAGGCAACTCACTATTATAGTGACTATAGAGGGAATATAGTCACTGTACAAGGTGGGCAAAATTGGTGCTACATGAACTAAAACTTTTTGTTATAACTCAGCAAATAAACCTCTTAGAAAAAATCAGAGTACGCCACTGGATTGCTATCAGAAAAGTGCCTGTATAATGTTTTTATTTCAACATCCTAGCATGAACAGAAACGGAGATAATGACCAAAGTTGAAATTGCCCAAATTGCAATTTCGGCCTATAACTCGGAAACGAAAGAAGATAGAGAAATGCAGTTGATGGCATTAACAGTTTCTCGAAGAAAGAGGACTATAAGGTGCCATTCATTTCTCCTCGGGTTAAAAAGTTTTAGTTCATGTAGCACCAATTTTGCCCACCCTGTACACACTATTTGTGTATATCGCCATCTAACGTGGAGAATATCAAATGAAGTACAAACGAATAAGCGGTAGCGTAACTGTAACTGTAGCGACATCTAGTGGCCTTACTCAAAAGGAGGAAAAGCATTTCCTGTATAAAAAAAAATTTCATCGATTTTTTCAAAGTTTGATTGTATTTTATAATAACCAGACCGTAGACGAATCCATATATAAAGTTTCATAACAAACAGTCCATCCGATCTCGAGTTATAAATGGTGTAACCAACATTTATCTTTTATATAAGTATATAGATATCAATAAAATTTTGGATTTTAATAATGCATAGTCGATTATTACAATATGTCTTAAATCACCTCCTGAAAATATAGATGTGGGACGTGAGTTCATTAAATAAACTTCAATTCTATTCGAACTTACGTCTACTTTGACGCTAACTGCCGTACGTACATATTTGCGTTGAAAAGAACGTATAATCGCACAGGCTTCGAACGGTCGAGAATACCCATTGAAGGTATTAATACGCAAAATCACAGGTAGTTCATGAAATTCGCACGAACCTGAATTATGCGAAGGATCAAGAATAGCACCCCAGTGCGGTCGCACCGCCCTAGAACAGAACCGCTACTGTAGTACAAATTAATTAGAAAACAGATGTTATTACGCGCACAATAGGACTCTGTCCGCATAGCAGTGGAACGCGAATTTATTATACGAAATACCACAGAACCCAAAATAGGTTTTATAGATAGCACCGCCACTGATTTACTATCATTGTTTTTCAGATCAATGTATTCCATATTGAAGTTGCAATAAAATCTGTAATTTGTTAATTGAATTTCATCTCTAAAATTTCTTCACAAATAATAATAACACTTGCAATATCGAATTCCAGTATTTTAACAAATGAATCTGTTGCCTCCCGAAAATCCACTGTCTGTTTCTCATTTTTTCTAAAATTTTTGATGTCCATCATAGTTTTTAAAGCTGGGTGGCAAGTCGTTCCGGCTAAAACTTTCTAGGGCAAATTTCAATTTTGTTTTACGATTTAGCTGTTCCGACTCATGAATCGAAGAAAAGAATGGAAAATCATATATTGTTTGCACTACTCTAGTGAGTCTAGAGGCCCTGTAGTTCGAATGAGCCTTGTTTTTTATTTTATTCACATAATCACCAATGCACGTTTTCGTGCAATAAATTATTCATTATTAACCTGATCGAATGAAGAACAACTCGCAGAGCACGGAACAACAACCCAATAATCATGTTGATGAATTTTCGATTAGTCGATGACTTGAGTATACTCCATTTCCATTCACTTTTATAAAGTATCCCGGTTAGCCATTGTGGCGGCAACTCTCCCGAGGATCAAGGTGTTGATAGCGCGTCGATGAGTCAGGATCAGGAATGATTAAGGTGAATCATGCTGGGTTTGATGCAGACGATAAAGAAGTTAGTCAGTAGACTGATGCGAACCGGGCGATAAAGAAGTCTGAATTTGATCAGTTAGTATAATGAAGTAAATTGTATGACGTTCAAATGGTATCGGGTAAAAGTCAAAGTTTCGGTTAGAATTTCTTTATTGTATCTTGACCAAGCTTTCGGAAATCTTCATTTCCTTCTTCAGGGTGCTACAAACAGTGATAAAATAACTAAAAGCTAGCTTACACACAAAGAAAACTTACAACAATCTCGAAATAACCACGTACAAAAATTCATACAACAACAGACGAAATACAGGTTTTCGGTCCGGAATCATACAACCAACACAAAACCAGCAGTCGGCATTACATTCTAGCATAAAAAGCGCTGAAAATTTGGTTTCAATAAGGCCAAAAATAGCAATTCCTTTTCTCGTTCCAAAAACCAACAACGCATTAAATAATCACAGTTTAAAAGTGACAGTTAACAAATGACAGTCCGGCACGCAGGAAAATGCAGACTACAGAGACGCTACACATTGACAGTCTCAGCAGTTTGGAAACTGCTGAGATTATGAGCCATAGCAATAATATAAATATAATGACAGATTCAAGAGATATTAACACGATTTACGCATATCTGATAAAACTGTCGAATGACCTTACCAACCACGGTGTTAATGTCAATGTGTAGCGTCTCTGTAGTCTGCCTTTTCCTGCGTGCCGGACTGTCATTTGTTAACTGTCACTTTTAAACTGTGATTATTTAATGCGTTGTTGGTTTTTGGAACGAGAAAAGGAATTGCTATTTTTGGCCTTATTGAAACCAAATTTTCAGCGCTTTTTATGCTAGAATTTAATGCCGACTGCTGGTTTTGTGTTGGTTGTATGATTCCGGACCGAAAACCTGTATTTCGTCTGTTGTTGTATGAATTTTTGTACGTGGTTATTTCGAGATTGTTGTAAGTTTTCTTTGCGTGTGTGACATACCTGTATATGAATTTATTATTGACGCATATGTATTCTTTGAGATAAGAATGTATCGCAGATGTATATGTTAATTTTAAATCAATCCTGATTTTGTATCTGAAGAGTTAACATTAAATTGAAAACCTAAAAACGTATTATTATTTGAATTATAATATTCCAATATAAAATACATTACATTGGCGACGAGTATTGCGAATAATTATTCGTACGAACCCAATAAATAAATAAACAACAAATAGTGTCAAATTACATTATTGTGCGACGTTCGAGGAAGAAGAAATGGCCAGCAATCAAGGACAAATGCGTGAGTTTAATTTCACAAATAATGATTGGACCATATTCATCCGCCGATTAGGAAATTATTTTTCTGCTAATGATATCGAGGAAGAGGCGAAGAAAAAAGCAATTCTGCTGAATGCTTTAAGCGAAGAATCATATAAACTTATGTACAATCTTTGCATGCCTAGTAAACCCGAAGAAAAAACATATATAGATTTGACAGAAATTTTCAACGATCACTTCAAAGATGCACATTCATTTTTTGCATACAGATATAAGTTTTATATCGCTACAATGTCAACTCATGAAAATGCCGTTGAATGGGCAGCAAGAGTCAGAAGCCTAGCATCAAATTGTGAATTTGAAGCCAACTCATTGGACATGGTTCTTAGAGATAAGTTCATTGTCGGTTTCCAAAAGGGAGGAGTTCAAGATCGACTTTTTGAAGAAAAAAAGGCATGTTCCTTTGCAGATGCTGTTAAAATTGCATCGACCAAGATGGCTGCTAAAAATAATACGTCTTCAGATAAAAATATCAAGACGGAGCCACTTTTATATTCTACGCATAAACGTCATCAACCTACGTCACATTTTTCGAGAACATCGGCAAGAAATTTCCAGTCGCAGGCGCAGAAAGATTTTTCAAAAAGTGGAACAGCCCAAACATCCAAGGTTACCAAATGTCGAGTATGTGGGAGAAAAAATCATGAAGATCGTGACTGTTTCTTCCGAGATTCAACTTGTTCCAAATGTAAAATGAAAGGTCATCTGGCAACAATGTGCGCGTACCATCACAAAGGAAGTGCTTATGCGCGAAATGGAGGTAAAAGTAAACAAAATTTTTTAGAGCTTCAATCTGAAGAGATATATACATTATCTGAAAATTATAATGTAAACGAACCTATTTCTGTAGATATATTGATTGATAACAAATGTTTCAAATTTCAAATTGATAGTGGTGCTGGTGTATCAGCATTATCTGAAAAATTTTTCTATGAAAATTTCAATAATTATATACTTGTAAAGTCTGACAAAAGCTTACATTCCTATAATGGTAATCAACTACAAATTCTGGGTACCTGTACACTAAGACTAACATTTAATAATCGTACTGAAGATATGAATTTTTTCGTTATTAGGAATGGCGGACCACCACTTTTAGGTCGAAATTTTATGAAACTTTTCAATATGAAAATCGTTCCTATTAATCAAATAATTAATTATGAACAAAATCTTCATGAATGTTTTGAAAATCTTTTCAGTCCAAGTTTGGGAAAATTTAATAAAGATGTTGTTACAATAAATCTGAAAGATCAAGAAGTAAAACCAAAATTTTGTAGGCCATTGCCTATACCTTATGCGATAAAAGAAAGAGTTGAGAATGAAATCAAAAGATTATTAGAAATAAATGTGATTGAACCTGTCGAATATTCGAAGTGGGCTACTCCAATAATTCCTATTATAAAAAAGGATGGTTCTGTTAAATTAGCAGGTAACTTCAAAATAACAATTAACCCTTTTATTGAAAATGATTCTTTTCCATTACCTAGAATTGAAGACCTTTTTGCTAAAATGCAAGGTGCTACTATATTTTCGAAAATTGATTTAGAATTCGCTTATGGCCAATTATGTTTAGATGAAAAATCTCAAGAATTGTGTACTATATCGACTCATGTAGGTTTATTCAAGTATTTAAGGTTACCTTATGGAGTCAAATGTGCTTGTGGTAAGTTTCAAAGAATAATTGAACAACTGTTACAGGATATAAATGGTTGTGGAGTCTTTTTGGACGATATTTATGTTTGTGGTTCTAATCAAAAAGAGCATGATTTTAGATTACATCAAGTTCTTTACAGATTGCAAGAATCGGGACTTAAGGTGAATATCCATAAATGTGAATTCAATCAATCCGAAATTTGCTATTTAGGTCATAAAATAGATCGGAATGGACTTCAGACTTTAACAGATAAAATTGTACCAGTTTTAAAAGCTAAACAACCAGAAAATTTAACTCAGCTAAAATCTGTCTTAGGCGCTATAAATTATTACGGAAAATTTATTCCTAATTTAGCTTCAGTTTTATATCCCTTGTATAAGTTATTACGGAAAAATACAGAATTTAAATGGAGTAAAGAATGCCAAATTGCATTTCATAAGATTAAAATGTTATTGAGTTCAACTAAAGTTTTAGCTCATTATGATACATCATTACCTTTAAGACTAACTACTGATGCAAGTCCTTATGGAATTGGGGGAGTAATAAGTCATGTTTTTCCTAATAAGCAAGAACGACCAATTGCTTATGCTTCACGAACCTTATCTCAAGCTGAGCAAGGTTACAGTCAAATAGAACGCGAAGGGTTAGCGATCATATTTTGTTTATGTAAATTTAACCAATATCTTTATGGCAGACCTTTTGTCTTAGTAATAGATAACAAACCATTATGTGCTATTTTTAATCCAAAAAAGGGTATACCTCAATTTACAGCTAACAGATTGAGAAGATGGGCAATTATTTTGAGTAATTATGATTATACTATTGAATATATTAGATTCGAAAATAATTCCGCAGATTTTCTTTCGAGGTTGCCAATTCCTGATGATGAGAATTGGGAATCTTGTGATATTGATTATGTCCATTATTTTTCACAATTAAATATTCCTATAACTTCTTTTGAAGAAATCCGTAATGAAACTAAAATTGACGAAACGTTACAGAAAGTTATTAAATTTGTAAGAACTTCTTGGCCGAAATATGCGAAGAAAAATATAAATTTGAAAAACTTTTATTTCATTCGTAATCAATTAACAATAGAAAATAACATTTTGCTTTGGAATAATAGAATTATTGTGCCTATAAAATTGAGAAAACGTGTTCTGGAATCCCTACATGAAACTCATTTAGGTATCATTAAAATGAAATCTATAGCAAGATCACGATTTTATTGGCCTAAAATAAACAAACATATCGAAGAAATATGTATGTCCTGTGAAAATTGTGCTAGAAATCGATTTACGCCTGTAAAATCAACCTTAAATAATTGGAGTTGGCCACTAGAACCATTCGAAAGAGTACATTTTGATTACTGTCAGTTTTTGGATCATAGTTTTCTTGTTGTTTTGGACGCTCATTCGAAATGGCTGGAAGTTTTTCCATCGAAGACAACAACATCAGCTTTCACGATAAAAGCTTTATTTAGTGTTTTTTGTCGATTTGGTATTGCGAAAGTTTTAGTATCAGACAATGCTACTAATTTTTCTAGTGTTGAAATGAAAGAGTTCATGATAAAATATCATATTCATTCGATAACATCACCTACTTATTTTCCACAATCTAATGGTGCAGCTGAAAATGCTGTAGGTACTGTAAAATCTGCTCTAAAGAAAGCGTTAGGGGACAGAAGTACTATTGATATAAATTTTTGTTTGAATAATTTCTTATTTGACTACAGAAATAGCCCACACATGACAACCGGAGTTTCTCCATCATTTCTCTTATTAGGGAGAGACGTTAATACTAAATTTGATTTAATGAAACCGGATTTGAAGAAAATTCATGATAATGTATTGCGAAATCAATGTAAACAAAAAGAATATTATGGTGGAAAGTTTAGACAAGAATTGTTAATTGGTGATAGAGTATATGTAAAAGATTATAGAGATAGAAATAAAATAATATGGACAGAAGGAATTGTAAAAAGAAAATTAGGTAAAGTTGTATATTTGATTGAAATTCCATCTTTGAAAAATATCATGTGGAAGAGACACATTAATCAGATCAATAAAATACACGAATCTCCAAAATTGCCTATTTCAGATGATAAAGTTGAAAATACAGTTCAACAAGATGAGATTTCTGAAAATTCTAGTACTTTTAATGCCGAAAATGTGAATACTGAAAGTGATAATTTGAATGATGATGTAAATTTAAATCTTGAGAGTGATTCGAATCATATCAATGACGAAAATCTAAGATATCCTAGACGTGAACGAAAACCAATTAATAGACTAATTGATGAAATTGGAAATTGATTGTATAATGCAAATTTGTCTTGTATATATTTTTTCATTTGTAAATTAAGTAAATTTGAATTCTTAGATTTAAGGGGGAAGACTGTGACATACCTGTATATGAATTTATTATTGACGCATATGTATTCTTTGAGATAAGAATGTATCGCAGATGTATATGTTAATTTTAAATCAATCCTGATTTTGTATCTGAAGAGTTAACATTAAATTGAAAACCTAAAAACGTATTATTATTTGAATTATAATATTCCAATATAAAATACATTACAGCGTGTAAGCTAGCTTTTAGTTATTTTATCACTGTTTGTAGCACCCTGAAGAAGGAAATGAAGATTTCCGAAAGCTTGGTCAAGATACAATAAAGAAATTCTAACCGAAACTTTGACTTTTACCCGATACCATTTGAACAGTATTCAACAGTTTGGTCGATAATTTAATCAAGATAAATTGTATGAGTCTGTAACTCCTAGGGAGCGCGTCCCCAGGTGGAGGATAGGGGAATGCTTTCCAGATATGGGTGGTAGGAGGGAAATAAAATACCTCCCGCGGACCAAACAGACTATGGTCAGCGTCTGTCCCGGAAGCATATTCATATCCCACGTACCGTATCGCAGCTCGGAGACAGCCGAAGCTTACTCGATAAACCACGCGCGGGATCGCGTCTTATTTGGCGATATCAGTCGTTGAATATGAATTGGGATTATACGTTATATTGATACCCCGATTCTTTTAATTCTTTTCAGTTCAAATAATAACGATTAGGTTTTTTCCATATTCCCGAATAATAACGGCTACCCCTTATTCAAGAGTGAATGCTTTAAGGTTATGAATTTATTGGGGTAAAAAAATAAGTAAATTTAGAATAGATTTTATACTGAAGCCAAAAGAATGATCGAAATCTTCTCTTTAATGATATATTTTTTTAAACTTTTCGAGGGGTGTTCTAATAGTTGTTGTCATTGATCGAGTTACTTTTGTTGCATTCATAAGTTCGGCCTCCCACTTCTGAAACGAATTGACAAAATTAATCTTAATTTACATAGCTATCAAGCAAATGGAATTTTGTGAGTAGGTACATATTATATTCCGTTGCTGTTGCAAAGATACACAAAGTAAAAAGCTGTTGAAAAGAAGAATCACTGAGCTTAATGTACACAATTGATAGGGGAGTTAGGAAGTTCAAAAGTTGTCAAAAGGAGAATGGTATCAAAAAAGAATATCACTTAAATGAGTTGTCCAACATACGAAAGACAAAATAAGGATCATCGTTGCTTGGAAAAATTTGTGAAAGTAAAAGTATGATTGGAAGACTATTCAAAAAGTTAAAGGGACAGAATTTTTTCGAAAATTATATTCAATGAATAAGTTCACTCGACATTTTTCTCAAATGGTATAGTTATATCAGAACTAAATTTGGGAATACCTAATTAACAACATCCAATAACCCTGCCCAATTGACGATTCAGATCGTTATAACAAAAAGTAGTTTGTAAGGAGTAAGAGTAACCCTATTTTACCTGAATGAATAGAAAAATGAGGAGCTCAGCTATATGTCGATATAAATTTCATTCTATATATAATCCGCAATCCCTCAGTTGCCCGCCCATATATTATGTTTAGCCATTGGTAAAAGGAATTTATAAATATGAAATTTTTTTGGGTATGATATTTTAAGATTATTAAAATCTTTTCACAATTAACTTTTTCACAATTATTTGCATTCATCAAATAAATGATGATTCTTTATGTTGACTTAGATTCTTTTATCCATTCAGAAACTGCACTTACCAATTCATTATTCAGTCTCCTATTTTATTTCAAGATTTGATTTTTTTAATTGTAGTTAAAGAAGGTCTTGATGTAATTCCCTCTCGTTTTTTGATTCAATAATTTTTCGAATTGCTACTATGGGAATATTACGCAAAACCCCTCACCACAGTTTGAATTTCCCCTTCTGTGGCTGTTTTCGTTCTTACTATTTAATCATCGATTTGCAAAAAAATCTGCGCTTATTTTCTTCAAAAACTCTATTTGATAACAATGCGATAGCGATCCCATACAGGTCATAAAATACGTTCAAGACCGCAGGAACGGACGCGATCTCTTACGTTGAGTGTACTTTGGCTTCGGGTGAATTCGGACTGCGATACGGTACGTGGGATATGAATATGCGTCCCGGAACGGGCGGCTGACAACAGCGACTGTTCTCCATGTTAGGGGCGGCTGAAAAAATACTCGCCAACCCGCTTGGCAAGTTTTAATTGCCAAAATCCCAAAACTGCATATGAAATGTCAAATATGAAAACTATACTACCCCAGGTGAGTAGGACTGGAAGTCCAGAATCTCACACCAATACTTTGGTCTGTCCCACGGATTCTGGGGGGACAAAATATTTGATGAAGGAAAAACGTCGCCATCCAAAGCAATTTAAATTGAAGATCGCAACATATAATGTCCGAACATTATCCTCAGAGAGCAAACTACTAGAATTTGAGGAAGAATCGACTAAAATAAACTGGGATATCATAGGCCTCAACGAGGCAAGACGAACAGGAGAGAACTGGATGACTCTGAGATCTGGTCATGCATTCTACCATGTCGGCGAACAGGGTGCATCTGTTGGTGGAATAGGATTCATCATAAACATAAAACATGTAAATAATACCTCAAACATAAAAAGTATATCCACACGCGTTGCCTATATAATACTTAAACTAAACACACGTTACAACCTCAAAATAATTCAGGTATACGCGCCCACCAGTGCTCATTCAGATGAAGAAATTAACCAATTCTATAACGACATTCAAACAGCCATAGATGACTCTCACACTTTTTTCAGCATTATAAGTGGAGATTTTAACGCAAAAATGGGAGTCAAATCCGACGAAACCGAAATATCATTGGGAAACTTTGGAACTGGTATTAGAAAAGAACGCGGACAAACCCTACTAAACTTCCTCCTGAGAAACGGCTTGTCATTGATGAATAGTTTTTACTACAAAAAACCAACTCGAAGATGGACGTAGATGAGCCCTGATGGTAGAACGAAAAATGAAATTGATTTTATCATTGCAGACAAGAAATATATAGTACAAGACGTAAAGCCGGCCATAGACATCGTTATTTTTCATCCGTTTTCCTCGCCACGATTCGAACCGCCGAGTCATATCGCAGAACTGTTTTGCCCACACACTTCGGTAAATTCTACCAGTTATTTTGCTGTCGATCGCGAATTAGCACGTCATGAAGAGGAAACATCTCTTAGCAGTGGCGGCCGCGGTTTCGGTGCTGAATAAAAAAGAAATAAAGAAACGGTCAATATGGGATTTGTACTACGCTAATGGAAAATAACCGCCGATTCTCGACGAAATCCCCCACACACAGTCGGTATGGCACGACAACCGATGAACCGTCGTAACAAAAATCAAACACCGGCAGATATTTCTACCGACGATGCGTACCGACGGTTCTTCGCCACACACATCGGTTTTTGGAGCTTTTGCCGAGACGGTTCGTATCGCGGCGTTATAAACGGATGAAAAATAACGATGTCTATGGCCGGCTTAACAGTGCTAAATCAAATGAACATTGGAAGTCACCACCGAATGGTAAGAGCAGCAATGAATATCAATCTAGGCCACGAAAGATACAGACTAACGAAACATGAAAGAACGAAAAATTGGCAAATCCCGGAAGATCTGGATGGGTACCAACAAGAGATTGAAAAGTCTCTGAACGAAAATGTGCAGTCAGAAAGCATAGAGAAAATGAGTAGAGAAATTACAAAATCCATGCTTGAAGCAACTAAGAGATGCTGTCGAAAACAGAAAAAGGAAAATAAGCTCAGTCAATACACACTTCAATTAATGTCAAATCGGAGAGAACTACTGCAGCAAGAAAATGTAGACTACCAAGAAGTAAGACAGCTGAACAAGGTTATATCGAAAAACATAAGAAAGGACATAAGGAAGTATAACGGCAAGTTTTAAGAAGAAAAATAACAAACGGCAGAAAAGAAATCCTAAAACTGAAGAAGAAACATGGCAGAGAAACAACTAACAGAGACGAGCTACTCCAGGTTGTTGAAGAATTTTATAGTGAGTTATACTTAACAGAAACCGACAAAAGGTCGAAGGGGAAGCAAAAGAAACAAAGAAAGAGACTGGAGTAATAAATCAAGGATCGGAAGAGCTACCTGAAATAACAATGGATGAAATTAAGCAATCGCTGAAAGAGATGAAGAATAATAAAGCTCCAGTTAGGTGGGGAAACTCTACTGAAAGCAATAAAAAATAGGGGGTATTGTTTGTGGGAATAAGGACAAATACTTAAGAACTTTCAAAATATATTTGGCGACGTTTCGCAGATTTTCATCTGCTTCATCATCAGGCCTAAAAAACATCAGAGGTGGCAAAAAAAATTTTATTTAATCTATGCTTGGATGATGCCTGCCTACCCGAGAACTGGAACAACATATTGATGATCGTGATCCATAAAAAAGGCGACAGCGCAGATTTAGAAAATTACAGGCCTATAAGCTTATTATCCCATCTATATGAGCTCTTCACAAAAATAATAAACAAGAGATTGGAGAAAAAACTCGACTTCTATCAGACAACAGATCAGGCGGGCTTTCGTTCAGGCTATGGAACAAATGACCATCTTCTCACATTAAAAATGCTCATTGAGAAAAGTCTGGAATATAACAGGCCACTGGTTCTTATGTTTATCCAAAAAGCTTTCGATACCATTGAAATGAGTGCCATCCTGAAAGCTCTTAGCCACTGTCGCATAGACTATAGATAGATATACCCGTCTGATACACAATATTTACAGCAACTCGACCGCGAGCGTGAAGATCCATAATACAACTGAAAAATTTCCCATAAAAAGAGGAGTTAGACAAGGCGATAAACTGTCTCCGAAAATATTCAACACTGTTTTAGAATATGCCTTTAAGACTCTGAATTGGGAAAACAAAGGTATCAATATAGACGGAAAAATGCTGAATAATCTACGATTTGCAGATGATATAGTGGTGATAGCAGACAACCTCAAAGAAGCCAGTTTGATGTTAAACGAGCTGAAACAGGCCACTGAAAAAGTTGGCCCTTATATAAACCAACAAAAAACGAAATTAATGACAAACTTAGTACTGGGGCGGACTATATCACTAAGCAACAAAACCATCGAAGAGGTCGATGAATACAAATATCTGGGACACCAAATTAGAATAAATAGAGACAACCAAACAAAGGAATTACAGAGGAGAATTGGTCTTGGATGGGCAGCATATGGAAGACTGAGAGATATCTTCGGTAGCGACGTTCCAATGAGCTTAAAGCGGAAAGTGTATGATCAGTGCGTGCTGCCAGTGATGACTTATGGCGCCGAAACACTGACCTTGACAAAACGCACCGTAGAAAGATTGGAGGTGGCTCAGAGAAAGATGGAGAAAGCTATGCTAGGTATTAGAATACAAGATTGTATCAGAAACACCAAAATTCGAAGAAGGACAGGAGTACAGGACATAGTCCGGCGAATTACAACCTTAAAGTGGAAATGGGCGAGACATGTTGCGAGATTTAAAGATGACAGGTGGACCATAAGAATGGTAAACTGGAGACCCAGATCAGACAAAAGAAGCAGGGGTAGACCACCAACAAGATGGAGCGATAACATTAAGAGAATTGGAGGACACTGGATCAGAACAGCCCAAGAGAGAACCCAGTGGAGCAGTTTAATGGAGGCCTATGTCCAGCAGTGGACTCAACACCAGGCTGGATGATGATGATGATAAATAAATAAGGAAAAATTGAAATTAAGTTATTCATTTAGTGGAGTACCACAGCCATGATTTAGGTTTATCAAGTTCTTTCACTTGAAAGCACTAGTGAAAATCAAGCGACATTTCCAAGGCTTTCTATTTAGTCTTTTTTAACTTTGTCTTCTAAGGTTTAACTGTGTCACAGGTTTTGTAGTACAACTACATTTTCATACTGGAGTATTTCAAGTTGTGCAAGACGGTATTTAAATATCTTCTGTAGGCTTATTTCTTGAGAATTTTGAAAAGTGGGGAATTCCATAGGTCCGTCTGTTCTGTTCGTTTTTCTGGGTTATTCGAGTACTTTTATTCTTTTTTCGAATGAACGATCACAAAGTAACGGACTATTCTGTCCATTATTTTTCAGGAAAATTTCAACACTCGTTTCTTGATTTCCGTGAAAGAAAATAGCATAGCTGAATCTTCCAAACATTTTTATATACAGGGTGTCCCATGATGTTCCAAACAGCCAATATCTCGGCTCTCGGACAAAACAGAAATGTTTTTTCAAATGGCACCCTTATATTTTTCTCACTCTAAACGATTTCTTAGTGAAGAAAAAATATGTTAAAACAATTTTGGATCATTTCACATAAATTCAACCCTCAAAAAAAAATAATTATAATTTCCGGCACATTCACCATTTTTCTCCTAGAACATAGACATAGGGAATGGACTGAGAGAAATGGTGAATGTGCCGGAAATTAAAATTATGGTCAATTTCTAGTTTAGGTCCCCCTCTTCGATTTTGAAAATATTTTGTCTCGTGAGTGTATTTGTTGAAGATATGCTACAGTTTTAATTTCAGCATTGGCAAACAAGTCCTTTTGGAGAGAAAAAATAAAAAAGATTGTGAATAATTTCACCTTATCTTCAGTACGGACCTGCGTTTAGACTTCATAATATGAAGTCTAGCCTATTATCATTGTTCAAGGAGAAGATAGTTGGTTACTCCAGTGCAATTTTTGTTGGAGGACGATGGGTACCACCAATAGATGGCGTTAGCCCGAGGCGCCCAAACGTATGTCAATTATTCCATTCGTACTTCGTTTCTCAATTCGGCGAATTATTCATTGAGTTGAATCTGTTCGAATTCAACAGATGTCTCTAATAAACAACACGTTTTGTTTATTTTGCCCTCACGTAATATCGAATTCGTTCCTGCCACTAAATACATCTATCCTTCAATACTTTTCTCCCTCTCTTTAATTGAACCTGTGCTTGCTTGGAAATCTGTATCTGCTTCCAATTTATCTCGCGATTCGATTGACTTCGACTTTCGGCATTTGGAGTATTTGGACGTAGATAAAGTTGTGTCGGATTTATACCAATAACAGCTTTATATGGATTGAAAGACAAGACTTCAAAGCAGGCGCGTATTAGTGATGGGCAACTCGAGTTGTTCAACTCGATTAACTCGAGTCGCACTCCCAACGAGTCAGCTCGATTTACATTTTCGTTGACTCGAGTCAACTCGGAAGAAACCATACGTTATACGACGGCCGCGCGACTCGCGGAAATCGTGAATCTCCGTTGCCGTTCGAGCTTTGGCTGGCTCGAGTCGGGCACGATCTGAAGATGTTGTCCGAATCAAGCCATCGTATGATTGTATACTTCAAATCTATGACCTTCATATAAAAACTGTTGTTGTGAATATTTATATTTTCTTAAAAAAAATTTATGAAAATTCTACATGATAGTCAGCGAAAATGAAAGACCAAATTTCGTGTTTACTGAGCTTGAGCCGTCTAACGAATCGAGAATCGAGACGGTGAATGCACCGCGAGTCGAACGCCGAGCTAAACCTTCCTTCCTTTAGCGAGTTCAACTCGAATCGAGATCGAGAGCGAGTTCAACTCGAATCGAGATCGAGACCGAGTTCAACTCGGTCGGCGCGGCGGCAGCAGCCAACGCGATAAGCCTTCACCGACTCGACGGGCGCGATGAGCACACCACCAAATTGGACAGGTGCGGTTGACTCGAGTCAACTCGAGTTGGCCACCGAGTCAATTCGAGTAGATCGAGTTGAAAATTTTACGACTCGTCCCATCGGCCATCACTAGCGCGTATCCAGGGGGGGGCTATTGGGGCTCTAGCCCCCCCCCAAGGCTGTCGCCTCAGGTGAAAGCCTCATTCTTGTCAGTGAGATGAAAAAAAAGTGGGCTACTTCAACACCGGATGATTCCAAATCATGTGCTTCATCTGCACTTTCAGCTCTAGAGGAATGTAGCGGAGATTTCTATCCAAATTTATACATATTGCTTCAAATGTTTGGGTACACTGTGTCCCATTTTGCTTGAGACTTCACTGTATCTCAGCTATTATTGAGGATAGAGACATGCGGTTATCGCGACCCTGTATCACATTTTTGTAAAACTTTCAAAGCCACAAACAGAAATATTCGAACTACTCCTTGTTCCTGAAATACAGGGCGAAAACGAAATTGTTCACTTTTGGAAATGTAATTATTTCTTAGGCCCTGTATAAAATAGTAAAAAAATGAATACTGCTCATAATAGATATTTCTACATAGAAGTCAGTGCCGTATTCAAAATTTCTCTTGAGAGCACTGTTTTTAAGATTGGACACAAACTTGGTATTTTTCAAATGGATCACCCTGTTCCTGTATATTTCAACGTCAAATATTTGCTGAATACTTTGATGTATCACAACCCAATCTTCAATAAGTTTTAACTTTAAAAATCAGAAAAATCCAAATTGATGTTTTTGATACTAGGCCATGAATCCTTTCACACATGCATAAAAGTTGAACATGCATAAAATAATGTTTTGTTTATTGCATTCAAGAAAACTGATTCACAAACAGAGTCAAAACAAATCAATGATGATGGCTGACGGTGAAAACATGGAATTTCAAAATTTGAAAAATATTATATGAAAATATGAAATGTAAGCATCCCAGGCAACACAGACTTCTCCGCTATATCTCTGAGAGGTTACAATGCGACTTTTATGGGAGCTCCTACCGCGAGGTCCCAGAGATCTCTTTGTGATTTTACTAAGCGAATTTCCCACTGATGTGCCCGTGCGATATCTTGGAGACCTCGCCATGCGATATCCTTGGGAACTCTCAATGCGGTAACTTGGAGAGGAGAGCGCACCATGCGATTAACAAGGAAAATCTGTTCACGCAGGCGCTATTTGTCTACCAAATCGACTTGTATAAACAGCATATAAACAGCCATTTGAAAAGCTCTTTGTTTGAACTTTCTACCTTGTTTGAGAGCCGAGATATTGGCTGTTTGGAACATCTTGGGACACCCTGTATATACGTGAAATATTTCCAGTATTAACAGTGAAAAATGTTCTTCAACGTTTCCCAGGTCTTTGAAATTATTGAATTCACATAATATTTTCTCAAATTCATTATTTACCAAAGTAAATGAACATTTTGATAAATACGTAATTACTACGATTTATATGTGGAACCGACAACGTTACGGGCGTATCTGACAGGGGAATGACCATAACCTAACATTTTCAAAATATACGCGGTAAAATATGTCGGAATTTCATGGCTAACCGGGTTACTTTATAAAAGTGAATGGAGTATACACTGAAACTCCAGAATCGAACGAAAATACCATATGTCAGAGAAAACCACAACTGTTAGGTAGACCATATTGGTCAAATAGTACTCATATGAACCGAAGGAAGTGCAAAATATCATTTTGAAAATTACTTCACTTCAATAAAAATATGATATTTTAACCACTTCAACCGAAAGAAAACTAAGCAAATAAATGGTTTGAATTCAACTCACATTTAGGAAAAATGTTCTCCTCAACATTCCAAACTCCATTCAAGTCTCTCAGATTAGGATTACAGGATATCTCTTGCTGCTCGTAACCCCACTTAGGTAACTGTTTACCACTTGTTGTAAGAATGCAAGATTGCAAATAGTGGATGAACCTTATCCTACTGGTGACTGTTTTAAGTTCCTCGCCTTCTCTTCCATTGATAATACTGACTTTCCAAACGTCATTTACGTCTCCTGTACCATTTTCTCCATAGCCTGTTACTTGATAGTGCTTTTTTGTTAAAGGCGCCTGCTCTTTATGAGAATGAAGGTTACGCCTAGTTGCTAAGTGTTCTAATCGTACCAGGTCACCACTTCGAACCATTTCTACATCGTTGACTTCAGAATTGTATTTTTTGATTATCCATTTATTATTATCGTCCTTGTGAGTGTATGTTGTTATCTATGAAGATATCATAAAATTCATTTAGAATATGTATATCTGTTCGGAGTCTTTAGTACAGAGCTGCTTATGAGAATAATAATTTACGAGGTTATCTTTCCGAAGCATAAGGTGATGGCCAAAGGCTGAAAATGCAAGTTCCGCAAAACAAAATTGTTGAATATCAGTATATCTTCTGAAAAATTTGGTATTTCATTATATTCCTGGAACAGTTTTCCATACAACTTGGTGATTTGAATTTATTTGATATATTTCTGAGCAATCATTAAAATTAGAAGTGAAAGTTATGGGTTGAATAAAGAGTTCAACATAACCTCTATATAGACCTATTAGTATCTCCTGAAAACCTCGATAAAAGCCCATCCTATAACTAAAGAGTCGAGAATTACACAAATATTATATATTTCTCCTTTGATTTTGGATTTTCTTGTTTTCAGCTTCAGTTGCAGAGAAATGAATGAGATAATTCAAATATTACCTGTTGTTGTCTTGCCCCCACTCCTTCGGGATATAAATGATAATGAGAATGCAAATAACCACCTCCAGTTTTGTGGTTTTTCAAGGTAATAACTGCGCCATAAGCAACATATCTAGGCATACTTGCATTATGCAGGCTATTTCCTATGAGTTGAGATTGGAAAGCTGAACTATAGAATCCATCACCACTTCCACTGAAAAAAAATAATGTGAAAAACAGTTTTTATTATGCACATACCAAGTTTATATTACCTGTGATTGAGAATTCTTAGATGGATATAGAAGAACACAGCATAAAGCAGGATTGGCCAAATGATTAGAAAAATGACTCTAGCAATGAAGTGTTTAAGGGTATCAGCCTGGAAACAGAATTTTTCCACAATATGAATCCAGAATGCATTTCTGTATAGGGTATAGGTAAAATTTAATAACTCCCATTTTCACTGGCGTGCTAGGGGCGGACCGAAGAAGACGGTCCCCCTAATACCTAGGAATTAGAAGTCGAGGACGAAACAGATTTACTTCTTCAATCAGGTCAGGGACCGCACTGATTCAAACTATCATACAAACAGAAACAGGTGAGGGGTAGGAACCATATTTTCGTACCATTGTCAAAATAGAATGAATAGTTATGGGATTTATTGGGCCTCTTCACAGGTCTCGCTATAGACTAACTGGGTTCACTCGGAGTGAAGGACCCCTTACACCAAGATGAAACAAGGCATCTTCATTTATCGTGTTGAAATGGAATTGAGCTTCGGTTTCAGTACATAAATATCGAGCTCTTTTCTGTTTACCCATACAGGATCACCCACGGTCGATGGCAGATTAGACTAATAGCTGGATTTCCATATATCCGATGATACGATCGTCCGAAGGTGTTGTGATTGGCAGAAATATTCAAAATGGAATATTTCGGCCAATCACAACACCTTCGAAATTCAAAATTGAATATTTCTGCCAATCAGAACACCTTCGGACGATCGTATCATCGGATGAAGGATGCATGGGAATCCAGCATTACACGGAGAACGGTAATAATCAGTTCTGCTCTATCGATACGAAAGATTTTTTATCACCGCAGCGTTGCCGTCTTTATTGATAAGTGTCAACAGCATTATTAATTGAAATGGATCACCCTGTGTATTAGCAAATCTCCATTGTTTTCTTTAAAACATTCTTTAGGTGGATGAAAACATTATTATCGTTGTCCGCTCAAATTTTTCATGTTCGCTCTTCCTTGAACAGTAAATTCTCCATTAACATTAAGGTGGTTAGATATCCATCAGGTAAACCAGACACTGACCCGGTAGAGACTGCCATCATTCTCGCTAACTTCTTTAGCAGCTCATTCACCAACGACCCGCCAGAGCAATAGCGACAACTCAAATTCAAAGTTCAAGCTTGTCAGTGAGACATTACTATCTTCGAAGTAATTGTGCAAGAAACGTCTGCAGTAGGTTCCAGTGGCGGTTCTAGCGGGTAGGCCCAGGCCTACCCAAAAATTTCATATTTATTCTAGTGGATCTTCTCGGCTTTGCACGGGGTGGTGTAACTGATGTAATTCCTAAACTGGGCCTACCCAAAAAGAAAATCCTGGAGCCACCCGTGCGATCCCTGCAGGTTCCAATAAGATCTCTTCATCTCCTCCAACGTTCAGCAAAAACTCTGACTCTACATTCTGTTCAGAGTAATTATTCTCATCGTCCCACCATAGATGCATAGAATACCTGGTGTAACGACTCCTTACTAAAATTCGTGACCAAAATTTGTAGATCAAAACGGCACTCTAGATTTCAGTACTGGCGCTACTAACCCGCAATATTTATCGGTACTGACTCCTGGCACTACTGCGGCAATGGAAAATAGCGCGACCCCTTTCGGGAAAAATGGAAAGCAGGACAAATAATCAGATTTTCGATCGACAAGAAAGTCTTAGACAAAATCTAATCAGTAGGTATTCTTTGCATATATGTCCCACCATACTCAATCATCAATGGTTGTCCGCTTAGATCACTACGATCTACAAAAACAGAGATATATTAGTTCCTTCATTCCATCTGTCGACACTTTCCTCACCGTTTCTGCTCCGAAGTCACTCAATTGTATATCCGTATCCGAATTAATTAGATGTTCTGTGTTCGTATTCTCTCCCTTCAATCCGCGGATATGTATTTAATGAGCGCAACTATAATGTCCTGTCACCAAAATTTGGAACGAATAATTTGTGATCAAATTCTTGGTTTCGGCAGTCAATAAAATAATAACTGGTGCTTTCGTCCTGGGACATGCAACAACTGCAAAAGCATGGGACCGCAATAGAAATAGAAAATATTTATTCACCATCACAGTCATTGCCCTGTACAATAAAACTATCTTACAAAACAATAAAAGGAAAGCATGTCAATGAAAAAATCTTCTTTAGCATATTTTATCCAAAAACTCCTTCACTGAATATGGTTCACAGCATATTATAAGTTTGTAAACTTCCCTCTTGAAAGACACACAGTTCTTAATTTCTTTGATTCTCTTTGGTAGTGATTCAAAAAGTCTTATCGCCATATAAAACATATTTTTTTCTGTCAGGCTTCGGGAATGCAATGGATAGAAGTACTTGACTTTTTTCCTTGTTTCGTTCTTATTTCTACATTCATCAAAGTAATGATTATTCTTTATGAAAAAAATCAGTATTCGGTAGATAAAGAGTCCAAAACATATTGGAATGTTATTCTCCTTGAAAACGCCACGACATGACTCTCTATACCCCAACCCATATACTGCTCTGATAGCAAGCTTCTGTACCAGGAATATTCGTTCCGCTGACGTGCTGTTACCCCACAGGGAGATACAATAATTCATCTTACTCTGGAAACATGCAAAGTACACAGTTCTCAGTATATCATGATTCGCTTTTTTTCTTATTGCAAGTAGAGAGTAAACCACATAGTTGAGACCGCCACACAGTTCTTCGCAGTGGTTTTTCCATTTGAGTTGGTTGTCCACCATAACGCCCAGCACCTTGCATACATCAGTGACCTCAATAGGTTGTTCTCCGAAACTAAAATTCGATTGATATTGTGAACCTGGCTTGCTCTCAAAAATTATGCTCTTGGTTTTACTTGGGTTGAGTGAGAGTCCGTTATTCTGACACCACTGATCTACAGTCTCCATTGCCTCAGTCAGCCTTGAAAGCAGATCTCCTTTTTCTTTTGCTGTCACTAAAATATTGGTGTCATCAGCATATATATATATATATATATATATATATATATATATATATATATATATATATATATATATGGGTCAAAAGATTTGTCAGCAAGCATGACTGGAGGATCATTGATGTATACGGTGAACAATAAAGGCCCCAAAATACTTCCCTGCGGCACTCCAGCATCCACAGTCACATCCTCCGATACATACTCAGATGAGTCCAAAGAAATCGCCACCCTTTGCTGTCTTCCACTGAGATAACTCCTGAACAACCGAAGCATAACATCCCTCACACCATACATTTCCAATTTGAATAACAGATATTCATGATTGACATGATCAAAAGCTTTTGACAAGTCAACAAATAGAGCTGCTGGCAAATCTCCCCTCTCCAGCATCTGTATTATCTCTGGGTGAGCTCAAATATTGCCGTTTCTGTGCTTTTATCTTTAATGAATCCATGTTGTGATCTCGATATTATCTTAAACTTTAGTAAAAATTTTAGGGTTCTACTTGCCAGAATTTTCTCAAAGATTTTGGCAAATGCTGTAATGAGAGATATCGGCCTGTAATTGTACAGATCATCAAAACTGCCCTTCTTATGGATAGGCCTAATCACAGATATCTTTAGACTGTCAGGAAAAACACCCTCAGTAAATGCACAGTTCATTATATATGACAAAGGATCTGCAATTTGCTCAATGCAGTGCTTTATCACAAATATTGGGATGTTGTCATACCCACATGACTTTTTGTTTTTCATTTGCTTTACCGTATTGATTATCTCACTTCTTTCTATCTCGAACATATAAAATGACTTCATCGAACGCTCAATGTAATTATCCCCTTTAGTGCTTGGATAAGTTATGATGTTACTACTGACTGCACTGGTAAAATGACTATTGAACTTGTTTGCCAATTCAACCATATCGCAGCCATCCGCTCTGACATTAGCCGTTGATGGAAGATTTTGTGCCCCTTTCTTGCCACCCTTTAATTCTTTAACTACATTCCAGACAGCTTTTGACTTATTTTCCGCATTTGATATACAGGGTCTTTCACGAGGAACCTCACCCATATTTATACGGGAAACTACTGAACGTATTTTCATGAAATTCAGCACTTATAAGTATTTCACGATGCTGATGAAATCTAAAATATTTTCAAGACATGAGCACCTCCGGTTTTTCCGGAAATGACGTCAACTTCCGTTTTTCAAATTAGAACACCTTTTTTTATTGCAGAAATAGATTCCTTCGAAAATTTCAAGTTATTTTGATGTAACATTCTTCAGTTTTGGTTGGAAAATTCTCTCTGAGCGGGAAAATTCGAAAAAAAAATCGAAAATAGAGCTCCGCTGAAACAAGAATAACTTCGAGGTTTTTGGATGGAAAATTTTCATTTTTGGGATTTTTCAAGATGTAAGATTGATGTATCCACTTTAAAAATCGAAATCGCGATTCATGATACAGGGGGTGAAAAAATCGCTTTCGAAGTTAGGGATGACAAAATCGTGAAAAATCGATTTTTTCAAATTAGAACCCCATTTTTTTATGGCAGATATTGAATCTACGTTAAAAAATAATGTATGCATCACACCCTTGCCCTAAAGTGGATATTTTCTGAGTTATTCACAAAAAACTGTTTGTCGTCTTGAATTTTCAGCTATTTCTTTTCCCTTCACGCCAAAAAGATGAAATTTTCAAGAACTGTTACTTAAACCATGTTTTAGATTTTACTACCCTAATATGCAAGAGAAAAAGGTTACAGGTTGTTCCTAAATAGATGGCGAATTTGGATTCGAATTTGTATCGGAAACCTCTTTATTTCAACTAATCGGTTTTCTCTCCAGTGATAAATAAATAATTCCTTATGAACCATATGCAAAAACTTACCATGTTTTACATTCTTTTTTTTTAATGATAGATATCATTAATTACATGCTACTGAATAAAGAGGAATTTGGCAGATGTAATTAATGATATCTATCATTAAAAAAAAAGAATGTAAAACATGGTAAGTTTTTGCATATGGTTCATAAGGAATTATTTATTTATCACTGGAGAGAAAACCGATGGCCGATTAGTTGAAATAAAGAGGTTTCCGATACAAATTCGAATCCAAATTCGCCATCTATTTAGGAACAACCTGTAACTTTTTTCTCTTGCATATTAGGGTAGTAAAATCTAAAACATGGTTTAAGTAACAGTTCCTGAAAATTTCATCTTTTTAGCGTGAAGGGAAAAGAAATAGCTGAAAATTCAAGACGGAAAACAGTTTTTTGTGAATAACTCAGAAAATGTCCACTTTAGGGCAAGGGTGTGATGCATACACTCACATTAGTTTTCAACGTAGATTCAATATCTGCCATAAAAAAATGGGGTTCTAATTTGAAAAAAATGATTTTTCACGATTTTGTCATCCCTAACTTTGAAAGCGATTTTTTCACCCCCTGTATCATGAATCGCGATTTCGATTTTCAAAGTGGATACATCCATCTTACAGCTTGAAAAATCCCAAAAATGAAAATTTTCCATCCAAAAACCTCGAAGTTATTCTTGTTTCAGCGGAGCTCTATTTTCGATTTCTTTTTCGAATTTTCCCGCTCAGAGAGAATTTTCCAACCAAAACTGAAAAATGTTACATCAAAATAACTTGAAATTTTCTAAGGAATCTATTTCTGCAATAAAAAAATGGTGTTCTAATTTGAAAAACGAAAGTTGACGTCATTTCCGGAAAAACCGGAGGTGCTCATGCCTTGAAAATATTTTAGATTTCATCAGCAACGTGAAATACTTATAACTGCTGAATTTCATGAAAATACGTTCAGTAGTTTCCCGTATAAATATGGGTGAGGTTCCTCGTGAAAGACCCTGTATAGTTACCATAATATTTTTGTTTGGCCTCCTTTATAGCTGCATCATATTCATATTTAGTTTTTCTGTATTCGTCAGCATATGCTTTATCATCATTTGAAGCCACAAAAAAAGTCCAGTTTTGTCTTTAGAGAAATAATCAAAGGAGAACTTTTAATTTTGCCTGATGGGCGAACAATTTTTACCTCCCTTAGTGGGAAGCAAGCCTCAAAGATCGTATTTATTCGAGCAGAGAATATATTCCACATAAAGTTAATCTCGCTTTTAGGGAAGTCATAAACATCTGACCAATCAACTACATCAATCATCTTCCCAAATTTCTCATAAGCATCGTCATTGAACACTCTTGCTTTCCTTGTTGAACCACAGTTAAAAGAGGTATGGCCAACTTGAAAAGTAAACTTCACACCAGAATGATCAGATATATGTCTTTCAACTACCCTTGTAACGTTAATCACATTAGATATAAAATTGTCTATACATGTGGCAGAAGTCCCAGTAACACGAGTGGGTTCCCTAGTACCAAGACTCACCCCAAATGATCGCAAAATCATCAAAAAATTTCTAGATTCTTTAGTGTCCTTTAAGATGTTAATATTAAAATCACCAGCAATTATGATTTTACATTCTTCTAGTAAACATTTGTCAAGAACTAATACCAACTTTTCAAAAAATACATCTATTTCACTCATAGGGTGGGAAGAAGGTCTATATAAAGAAACTATTATATATTTAGTATTTCCTTCCATACACTGTATAGCACAACATTCAAAAACTCCCATTATACTAATTGATTTAATATCCTGTCGCTCTATACATTTTGTTTCAGATCGACTGAAAATTGCAGTTCCTCCATGTCTACCTTTTTCGCGACAACAAGCAGCTACCATACTGAAACTTTCAAATTTATACGCTTTCAGTTCTTCCATTGATTTCCAATGTTCAGAAACACATAGATAGTCCACATAATGTTCGGTCAGCACTTCCTCCATCCTTAGAAATGAGGTCCCAATACACTGAACATTCTGATGAAATATACTTATTGATATCTTTCAATTTTGGCTCTGTCTTACTTCTTTTAGTATATTTGGGGGTCTGTCCTGCCCCTTCCGGAAAAATTTTTTGAATGAGAAGCTTCGAACAATATTCCTGTCGACATCATTAACCTCGATTTTTTCAAGGCCATTGTGTGTACCACATCGTCTACTCACAAAACTCAAGTATTATCTTCTCTAGACAGGGTGGGCGACGTCATCAGACTTTTACGTTACGTCATGTGTTCCCCGAAGAAATGTGTTAGAGGCCCTTTATATCCTCATTTTCTGGCGACTCCACAATCAACCAACAAGCTTCAAAATTAGAGCCTTCCGGGCTTCCTACTCATAGTCCAATAGAAAGTTTACCTAACGTTCCGCCTGCAACTGCAGTAGGCATCTTCAGAGGTCAGGCGCGTATCCAGGGGGAGAGCTATTGGGGCTCTAGCCCCCCGCAAGGCTTTCGCCTCAGGCAAAAGCCTCATTCTTTCCATTGAATGATGGAACAAAAGTGGGCTACTTCAACAACGGATGATTCCAAATCATGTGCTTCATCTGCACTTTCAGCTCTAGAAAAATGTAGCGGAGATTTCTATCCAAATTTGTACATATTATAATAATAATTTTATTTATTCCTTTAGACCTTCAATACAGTGTAGGAATATTGTCAGCAAATAAGTTCAAACACACATAAAATTCAGTTAAAATCGTTAAATCCTAAATACATAACAAAAACATTGAAGGTACACTCTTGAAAATATAATACAATATCACGACATGTTAAAAAATTATAATTTTCACAAAATTTAAACATTGCTAGAATAGTAAGCTTCCGATAACAAAAATTTTTTAGTTAAAAACTGAATATTTTCTCTGGTGATATATTCCGCAGTTCTCCAGGAAGCCTATTGTAAAGCCTGAGACCTAACGACCCTGGAGCATTCTGGGACTGAGTAAGCCTAGAAAAAGGCACATGAAGGTTATCACCCGAACGGGTCTTGTAGACGGTGAGCTGTTCTCGTTTAGGGAAAGCCAATATATTCCGCCTGATGAAAATGACACTATGGTATATAAAAATCGATGGAAGAGTCGAGAAATTATTTTTAAAGTATGGCTTGCACGATTCCCGACCACCAATCCTGAACATTGTTCGAATAATCCTCTTCTGCATTTTAAAGACCCCGCCAGACACACGCACAATATCTCCTCCACTTCGGATCAACGGAGTAGAATTAGGTACCACACCATTTGGCAGAAACAGGACCACCTCTGTCTTATCGGCGTTCAGAGCAAGACCATTGATCTTGCACCAGGCTGACATACGCTCCAAGCAACCAATACTTTTAATGGCCAGTTCATCGATGGTTTTGGCTTTTATGAGTGCTGAGCAATCATCCGCATAAAGTGAGGCCGCCGTGTCCTGTCGCTCCAAGAAGCCAATCAGGTCATTAACAAAGATGGTAAATAATACGGGTCCTAATATGCTGCCCTGAGGAACTCCCGATTCAACAAGACGAGGCTCAGACAGAACTTGCCGGCCGCGCTCGTACAAGCGGACTCTCTGGTATCGGTCGGAAAGATATGACCTCAACCAGTCCAACGGTGGACCTCTTACACCACAATGGTACAGTTTGTCGTACAAGATATTCAAATTGACAGTGTCAAATGCCCGACTCATATCGTAATACATAGCCAAACGCCTGTTCCTCTTTTCAAAGTTCTCAATAACCTTACCGTAAAGAGCAAGGACTGCGTCGTGCGTACTTTTTCCCTTGCGAAAACCGTATTGGCCCGGTGACAAAACAATACGGGCGTCTAAAAATGACGAAAGCCGTGATACAAAGGCCCTCTCAAATAATTTTGAGAAAACAGACAATACTGCAACCGGTCGGTAGTTTGAAATCGATTTAGGGTCACCCTTTTTCAAAATCGGTGTTATGAGAGCTGTCTTCAGGTCTTTCGGGAAGTAGCCGTGGTTAAATGAAAGATTTACCAAGTGCGATAATGGAACGGAAATAATATTGCTTCAAATGTTTGGGTACACTGTGTCCCATTTTGGTTGAGACTGCACTGTATCTCAGCTATTATTGAAGATAGACATGCGGTTATCGCGACCCTGTATCACATTTTTGTAAAACTTTCAAAGCCACAAACAGAAATATTCGAACTACTCCTTTTTCCTGAAATACAGGGCGAAAACGAAAATGTTCACTTTTGGAAATGTAATTATTTCTTAGGCCCTGTATGAGATAGGAAAAAAATGAATACTGCTCATAATAGATATTTTTACATAGAAAGTGCCGTATTTAATATTTTTCTTGAGAGCACTGTTTTTAAGATTGGACACAAACTTGGTATTTTTCAAATGGATCACCCTGTTCCTGTATATTTCAATGTCAAATTTTTGCTGAATACATTGATGTATCACAACCCAATCTTCAACTTTAAAAATCAGAAAAATCCAAATTGATGTTTTTGATACTAGGCCATGCATCCTTTCACACATGCATAAAAGTTGAACATGCATAAAATAATGTTTTGTTTATTGCATTCAAGAAAACTGATTCACAAACAGAGTCAAAACAAACCAATGATGATGGCTGACGCCGGACGGTGAAAACATGGAATTTCCAAATTTGAAAAATATTATGTGAAAATATAAAATGTAAGCATATCGGCGTTATAATATAGATGAGCTCCGAGCCCCAACCAAAGAAGCATTCAGAAACTCACAAAGGCAATCCTTAATAATTTTTAATGTCGAATTGAAACTGTGTGGTTTATGTATAAGACAAAATGGACGACAGTTTGATTTATATGTTTATTTTTGGTTTAAGTAATAAATTGTCTGATTTGAATCTTGTAATTACATCAGTTTATGTTAAATCTGTACCGATATATTTTTTGTTTACAACATTTTTAAGTTTATGTTGTAGAGTGATATTTTGAGTTTATGTTCGAAATATAATTGAATAAAAAGGTTTGAATGACAGGGCGTTTCGAGAAAGTATTAATTGAATGCAGATGTGAAAGAATTAATTCATGGCCTACTATCAAAAAACAAACATAAATATGGATTTTTCTGATTTATGAAGCTATTATTTATTGAGGATAAGGTTGTGATACATCAAGGTATTCAAAAAATATTGCAAAAATTTCACGTTTACATATACAGGGTATTCCCTGTGCCCAATCTTGAAAACAGGGCTCTCAATATTTCTTATGAACCGTTTTCATTTTTTTTCTATCTTATACAGGGCCTAAGAAATAATTACATCTCCAAAAGTGAACATTTTCGTTTTCGCCCTGTATTTCAGGAACAAGAGTAGTTGGAATATTTCTGTTTGTGGCTTCGAACGTTTTACAAAAAAGTGATACAGGGTCGCGAAAACCGCATATCTCTATCTTCAATAATAGCTGAGAATGCTGAGATACAGAGCAGTCTCAACCAAAATGGTACACACTGTACTTCCCGTGTTCCCGTAACAACGGCTGAAGCAGAGCGCAGTTTTTCTCAAGACCTGGCTCAGAACCACTATGGCAGAAAACCGCTTGAATGGATTAGCTCTAATGCACATAAATTACGAGAGAGTCATAGATACAGAAATGGTTGTGACCAGATGTGCTAATGCTGGCGCTTGGAACTTTTATTTAATAACTAAAAACTAATAAACCCTTGGATGATTCAATATTTGTTTTTTAAAGATTCATATTTACAAGAAATAATTTTTATTCAGTAACTGAAAACTAGTCAACTGCATGCTTTAATATTTTCTTATTTGTTTATTATGATTTCTCATGGTTAAAAAACATGACTGTTTTTGTTAAATCTTTTACTGGATAAAAGCTAAGCCCCCCCCCACCAACACACCTTTCTGGGTACGCGCCTGCCAGAGATATCTCGGTCGGTGGTTGTAACTTGTAACCCAAGATAAGGGCCAATTCTGTAAACACCATGCATGGTTAAAAATTAAACTATCCGCTAACTTCATTTCACTATTCTGTATGCTTTATGCTTTGAAATACAGGGTGGGGCAGAAGAACCTATCCGATTTCAAATCCCTTTTTCTCAGAAGAGAGAGCAGGTAGAGTAGTGGGGTAAAAACCGTTAGAAAGCTGGTTTTATGCCATTTGTCAGTAGTCAACATGCCTTGGTCTGGTGAACATCGTGCTTTTGTTATTGAGCGGTTTATCGAATGCGGCGGTTCGATAATTGCTACACAACGTGCTTTTCGAATTCATTTCGGACTCGGGCGTCATGATCCTGTTCCACATCACGCTACGATTAAAGTGTGGGTGTCAAATTTTAGACAGACGAGTTCAGCATTGAAAAAGAAGTCGCCTGGACGTCCCAGGACAGCAACAGGACCTGAAAACGTGGCCAATGTGAGAGCCGCGATTGAACGTTCCCCGCGTCGTTCGGCGCGAAAACATTCGCTCGCTTTGGGGATTTCCAACCGCAGTATTCGGCGAATTTTGCACCGGGACCTCAAAATGCATCCCTACAAAATGGTTGTTGCACAGAAATTAAGTGAAAGGGATTTTGAAACCCGTACGAACCTGTGTCGCGATCTCCGAGAACTGCCAAACGACGATGAAAGTCATGGAAAGCTACCGCGAGCGCCTAAATAAGTGTATCCGCTCCCAAGGACGACATTTGAGTGATGTGCTTTTCAAAACTTAAATTTAAAAATGGCATAAAATTTGCGATATGTTAATAAAAAAAAATTTTTGACAAGCTGAGTGGTTTTAATTTTATAACGTTTTGAAATCGGATAGGTTTTTCTGCCCCACCCTATATTAACGGAAGACGCTTAATTTTAGCCGATATATGTTAAAAAATTTTAACGTGCCTTTAATTTTTAACCAGTTCTTAAAGAATTGACCCTATAGTCTGCTCCAGAGAGTATGTAGTCTGTGCTCCGGATTGGTGATGTTACTGGATTTAGTGGATGAAATGAAACATAGTTTTGCTTAACAGCATTTTTATTTAATTTTTTTCTATGTCATAAACAGTGTATTTACAAGGGGAAATACAAATGGATATGTACACATACATTTTTATATTTTATCTAATATTATTGATTTACGAATTTTCAGGTGTTTTTGATTTTCTAGGTGTTTGGTAAATTTGACTAGAGGTTTGTATGGTCAATGAAACATAGTTTCTCCTCTAGTGATGGTGGATAAAATGTGCAAATCGTTATAAAATAACGTGGTGTAGAAGTTTGTGTTTTATTCTGATGTTTGTGTTTCGGCTGGTTATTGTGCCTATAGATTTGGTTTTATCTAAACTTTTTGTGGTGGTGTTGAAGAATTTCTTGCTTTGTTTGAGCACTTCTTCTTGGATGAGGTTTAAATTTCCATCCAAGTGGAGTATGTTGATATTCGTGACTTTTGGCTTGTTCAATATAATTCGGAGGAACTTATTTTGAATGACCTGAAGTTTTTTATAATTTGTATTGGAAGTGTTGCTCTAAATTGGGTTTGCGTACAAGAATGCTGGTCTTACTGCCTGTTTGTAGATTCTGATTTTAGATTTCACCGGTAACTTGCTCTGATTACTGATGGGAGGAAAAATCTCTCTCGGGAGATTGTTCCCTATTTAAGCAATGTTGCTTATATGGGAGTTGAAGTTAAGTTTTTTATCGAGCGTGACTCCCAGGTATTTAACTTCGCTCTGACAATAGATATTGTGCTCGTTAAATGTAATATAAATTGTCTTGTCGTAATGTTTGATTTTATGTGTAAAATGGGTCAAGGTGGTTTTAGTGGAGTTAATTTTAATTTTCCATTTATCGTAGTATTTTTCTAATTTATTTATGTGCTCCTGTATGTATTTGTTAGCAAATTTTGGGTGGCCGGACTCAGCGATTATTGCTGTGTCGTCAGCGAAAATTTTCAGTTTGGTGTTGGGATCTTTAGGGATGTCGTTTATGTAATAATTGAAGAGTGTTGAGGATAAAAGACCTCCTTGGGGTACGCCAGAGGAAATCGGAGTTTTGTCGGAGAGAGTCTTCCTATCTTCACCTTCGGTCTTTGATGTATGACTTATTTTTATGATGTTAGGTGGTAGCTCTGTTTGTAATAGTTTATAGATTAGACCATCGTGCCAAACGGTATCAAATGCTTTTTCTACATCTAGGTTTAGCATTGCAGTTATTTTGTTGCGATTGAAATTTTGAGTAATTTTATCTGAAATAGTGGCTGGTTGTAAAGTGGTACTGTGGGCAGATCTGAACCCATACTGTTCATCGATTATTTCTTGATGTTCAAATTCGTGAGTTTTCATTCTTCCAAGAATGAGTTTTTCTATGATTTTTGATAGCGTGGGTAGCAAGGTTATCGGTCGGTAGTTGATAGCAAGTTGGTGGTTCTTTTTAGCTTTGGGAAAGCATAAAACAATGCCATTTTTCCATACTCCTGGGAAGTAATTTAATTTGAGGCAACTATTAGAAATATAACAAAGCTGTACAATTGTTTTCTTGGGAAGATGTTTCAGTGTTTGGTTTCTGATTTTATTTTCGCCGGGGGCTTTTCTGTTTTTAAATGATTTTATAATTTTTCTTATGTCATGGGGTGTTGTGAGTTGTTCGATTGGCGTTTTGAAATTTTTAAGCGAAAATGAGATGACCGTCTCTCCGACAATTTTATTCGTGTTTTTATCAGACATGTGACCTGTCGATTGATGTGTTTGTAGGAAGGTATCGACCATATGCTGCGCCTTGGTTTCATCATCAAAAATATATCCCTGTGAATCACGCAGAGTGGAGACTCCTTTCGGCTTTTGTTTATTTTTTAATGATCTTGTTATTCTCCAAATGTCACCTGTATTGGTCAAGTTTTCGGTGAATTTTTCCCATCGTGCAATTTTCAGAATATCTAGGGATTTTTTGATAAATACTTTCAAGCTGCTAAATTGGCGGATTAAATCGTCGTTGAAATTCTGTTGAATTCTTTTTCTATTGTGAGAGGTTTTGTTAATTGGAGGTTCTTTGTTAGGAAAAGATCTATTGTAGAGGGGGTTAAGCGTTGTTGAGATGGGTTAAAGGTGAATTCATTTGTCGGAAAATTCATGATGGCGTTAGTGTTGTCAATGAATTTTTTTAAGGAATTTCCGTTTGTATTGGAACCGTTGCAATTCCACGACCGATGTCTGCTGTTGAAGTCGCCGGCAATTATTGTTCGTTCGCCTAGGTTCAGGAGATCGGATATTTCCTGGGTGTTGATGGGAGTTTGATGATGGTTATAAAGGTTCACAATGGTCAAGTTATTTAGCTGTATTGATTGAGATTCGCAGTCCACAGTGTTAGTTTGGATTTCGATTGGTTTAAGATGTTTCTTATAGTAAATGATAAGGCCACCATTCGTAGTTTTGGGTTTGTTGAGGTAATAAAAATTTTTAAGTTCTGGAGGTTTTCGTTTGTTGAGCCTAGATTCTTGCACGCAAATCACTTCCAGTTTAATCTCATTAGTGAGAACTTCAAGTTCCGATATTTTGTCGAATTCCATGAAATAATATTTAGATTTAATTGACGTTTATAAGCCATGAATTTGCATCAGATTCTGAATGATAACGATATTATCGAGCGCCGTGGTGGCATTTGTTATTTTTGATTTAAGGTTTCGAACTAAAGCAAAAAGTTTTGAAATATCAAATATTGGGTTGAGCTCTTTGATCTCGTTCAGCAAAGTTTGAAATTCGTTAAATGGTGAATTATCATTGGATGGAGGTGTATTATTTTCAGAGACAATATTTTTCTTAGTAATTTGAGAGTAGGAGAGTCCGTTTATTACCAGACTTTCGTTGGTTATGGGTTTAACAATATTCGGGGTTTTCCGGATATGAGTGTTGGTTGGGGTATTTTTCGGATAGTTGAGTGAGTCAATATACCTTAACATTTCTGGGCACTGGGAGTAGTTCGCTGTGTGTGGGCCGTCACAATTTGAGCACTTCACTGGGGCACTGTTGCGCACTTTAATCGGACAATCTTTTGTAAAATGATTTTTCGCACACTTTAAACATTTTGGCGATCGGTTACAGTTTGTGGAGCCGTGACCGAATTTTTGGCATCGATAGCACTGAGTGACTTTCGTTTTTTTTGGAATAGCGTTCCCATTTGATTTTTATGTTGTCGATTTTCTTTGGGTCCTGAAGATTATAGGTTATCGGAACATTAACTAGAAATGAGTGTGGGTTTGGGTTGTTTCCTTTCATTTTTATGCACTGGATATCCTCTTCCTTGAAGGTTCCGTTTTTGATGATTTCCTTCATAATTTCTTCTTCGGAAGTAAAACATGCTGCCTTGACCACAATTTTCTTCTTGGACTGCTCTTTGGAAGTAAATGTGAAAAATTCCATATTTTCGCTTCGAAGCGAGTGGAGAAGTGATTTATAATCCTCGTCAGTGTTGGTGTGGATCTTTATATCGGTTTTGGCATATCTGATGTTGAACTTGTTTTTCAGTAGAGATTTAATCTTCTGATGGAATGTTGTGTAGCAATCTATTTTCTGTGTGATAGTCACTGGAGGTGGTTTGTTTATTGAGAGTTGTGGAAGGTTCGCTGTTGGTAAGCAGGCTTCTGTTTCCATAGATTCTTCAGACTGGAGGGCTCCAAAAGAGTTTCTAGTTTTGACTGGTGTTGACGGAACTGGTTGAATGGGATCTATTTTTCTCGTTTTTTTAGGTAATTGAAAACTTGAGTCGACCTCGTTGGCCCATAGTTTTGGATCCTTCATCTTGATATTTTTGAATACGCGGGTGTGCGTGACACCTTTGTCATTAAATGAAATTTTGACAATTCGGTTAGTCTTCGGCTTTATTTTCACAGTTTACTGCAACTAAAATTTCACACTGAGGGTTGAGGTGCAGTACCATCGATCAGAGATCTGGACACTGCGACGTCTCGGCTCGAACGATGGATTTAGTGGATTTATCGCTGACCTGTATTTATAAGCGCTCCCCACCGCCGCCATGGCCGGTGGGTTCATCCCGTCGGCTTCGGTCCTTCGGTCTTTGGACAGGTTTAGTAAGTTTTGGTTCCAGCATTGCAGATCGCAGGCAAACAATGGGCGAGTCACCAGTTCATGTTGTTTTTGTGCTTATAGATTTGGATGGCCTCCCAGGCAACACAGACTTCTCCGCGATATCTCTGAGAGGTTACAATGCGACTTTTATGGGAGCTCCTACCGCGAGGTCCCAGAGATCTCTATGTGATGTAACTAATGCGATACCCTTGGGAACTCTCCATGCGGTAACCTGAAGAGGAGAGCGCACCATGCGATAGACAAGGTCAATCTGTTCACGCAGGCGCTATTTGTCTATCAAATCGACTTGCATAAACAGCCAGCTTACCAAGACATCGAGAGGCGTTTTGTGGATAGATTGGTCAGTTGTGTTTATCGGCGTTACTGTGTTGTGCGAGGTTCGTTATTGTGTGAAATTTCGATGAGGATATTTGTGCTCTAAGTAAGTGTTATTTTCATTAAATTCTAGAGTTTTCTCACCTATTAGGGCTTATACCGTAACAATTTTTAACGCCATTTATGTTATCCGAGTAATTCAACCACCAATAACGGAATTGATCAATTTCGAGATCAATTTACATTAAACGATTTTCTACTTGGTATATCGGTGATCAGGATAATTATTTCTATTCAGAATATGGATGAGTGTAATAACTTCACAATAGATTTTACAAGAATAGTTAGTAGAGTCGAATATTCCAGAAATTCAAGCTATAATAAATTATTGATAATTCTGAATAGGCATGGTTTACAAGTTCCTGTGGAAACCATTATTGCAATTCCAATGGTAATAAAAGAAAACACTTCCATGAGAATTGTGATGATTCGACACTTTCACGGAAACTGTTTGGAATTATATCTCATTTTGTTTCAAGCTAATATATGAATGGGCATTGAAATGTTGTTGTTGAAATCTTCTTTGTTCAATTTGTGCTCCAAAAGAACTTGACACAATGTTTATCCACGTTTTGATTAATGTATAAACCACTGACCTTACAAAAGTGTTACCGATTTTCTTCTCAATCTACCGATCTAACAAAAAAGCACATAAATCTACCGTAATTTGATGGAGTGAATGTATGTTCTTATATTCTAGGAAATCATGACTCTTACGATATCATTTTGAAGATTTCCTAAGCATACCATAATTTGATACATTAGTTGAGTTATACGTTGATAATTCTATATTTCATCTACTCACAAAGAATAATATATCCATTATTCAACTGATTTTGATCTGTAATAGTCTCTATAAACCAATCACCGTATGGAAGATTTTGTAGATCGAGTATCTTCTATTATTCCACCTTCTACAGAACGAATATCTTCTGACGTTCCTGAATCACCTGGACCGGTTCCTCCGATTTCCAAAATTAATGATGAAGAGAAAATCCAACTCTCTAATGATACAGGAAATTGGACGAAGGCTAAGAATAAGAAGAAATCCAATTCTAAAGCGGAAGGTAAGAAGGCAACTATAGCTCCAACAGAACACAAAAATCAAAAACAAAAACAAAAAAAATCAAGCAAACCAATTGTCGGCTCCTTGACTTCGAGTGCACTCGTGAGTGTCCCAAAGAAAAACTTGACCTATATTCATGTATCCAGGCTGAGTCCTACAACAACAGCTGAGGACTTAATGAATTTTTCAACAAAAGCATTCCTGATCTGTCTTGTGAAAAGCTGAATTCTAAACGGTCTGACATTTATACATCGTTCAAGGTATCTCTTCCTTCAGAATTCCTGACACAGGTACTAGCACCATCTTTCTGGCCTGAGGGCATCATGGTGAACAAGTTTTTTCGTCGATTCCACCAAACAAAAGTTTGAATCGACGATAATCGTCGAGAAATCAGACCTTGGCATCAATCCAGGTCTGAAAATTGTCCAAGTGAATACCCGGAACATTGTCAGTAAATTGGCTCGTCTTGAGGTCTTCCTTGATGCTATCCAACCAGATTGTGTGAGTGTCGCGGAACATTGGTGTTCGACTGAGGCAATTGGTTTTATGGCCCCAGCAGGTTATAGAATTGCTGCTCACTACTGCAGAGCCGATCGAGAGCACGGAGGAAGTGCTTTATTAGTACGGACCAGTCTCCAGGTGCAGACCCTGAATGTGGACAGGTTTTCCATCGAAATGCATTGCGAAATTTGCGGAATCAAGATAAGGTCTGGTAAGCTCGTCTACATAGTGCTTAGTGTTTATAGACCACCATCAGGTGACTATCATCTGTTTCTAATGTATTATTTCTTTGTGGTGATTTCAATGTAGATTACCTTCCGATTGATAATGTCAGGCAGAAACTCCTGAAAGATTTATTTTCGAGCTATAATTTAAATGTGAAGTCTTCTGAGCCTACTCGAGTATTTACAGATAAGCGTGGCTTTACATCCTCCACTAAGGTGGACTATATTGTTACCAACGCTTCGCCGGAAGATGTTTGTGTATATGTAGGGGAACCGTACTCAAGCGACCACAAAGCTGTGATCCTTGATTATTGTTCTCTGACGAGATTCCGCCCTACCAAAAATAATGACAGTGTCTCAAGAAGTGTTTCACCTGATAATCTGAAACACCTTTCATTTCTTGTTGAACAAATTGACTTTGGAATAATATATAATTGCCAATCGATTGACACCAAGTTTTACGAATTTGTCGAGATACTAAAATCGCTTATAAACCTAGCGTGTCCATTGAGGAAGATACGCCATTCTTTTTGTGAATGGCCAGCGTGGATTAATCCCGATATTCTTGAGGCTAGAGAGCGTCTGAGAGATCTTGACTGGCTCACCAAGAACTTGAAGACTACAGAATCGCAGGTAAACTATAAAGCTGCAAAATCCGAATATTCTCAGTTAATTAAAAGATCTAAGTCCAATTACAATAAAAATATCATTTACACATCCGACAACCTCAATAAAACTGTCTGGCATCTTGTAAATCGTGAACTAGGTAAAGGTAATGAAAAGGCTAGAGTGTTATCTCTCATTCTGGATAGTGAACGAGTTACATGCCCTGAACTCCTGGCAAAAGCATTTGGAAAATATTTCACAGAAGTTAACGAACAGTCCCTACTTAGCTTCTTTGGAAACGATATCTCGAGAGTTTGCACGACTCAGAGATTGCTGAATTGCAATTTCTATTTTTTCCCTGTGGTGACCCCTGACGAGGTCCTGTCGGTTATACGTGGTCTTAAAAATAGTGGAAGCGCAGGGTTAGATCTCATCTCTGCAAGAATTCTAAAGTCGGTTGCTCCTTCCATATCAGAACATGTGGCCTATCTTGTGAATTCCTCTGTTTCGTCCGGTATCTTTCCATCCATCCTGAAGCAAGCCAGGGTAATTCCTGTACACAAGAAAGGCCCTGGGGAAAATATTGCTAACTATCGACCTATATCAGTCCTGAATCAGCTATCCAAAATATTTGAAAAAATAGTGCACCATCGTATGAGTAAATTTCTGACCAAGTACTCAATATTGTCAGATCAACAACATGGTTTTAGGATAGGTAGATCCACTCAGACCGCATGTACCGAATTCATAGAATTTGTGTACGATAGCTTAGATAAAGGCTACCACGTTGCAGGGATCTTTTTTGACCTTTCCCGTGCGTTTGATTGCCTACAGCATAAGTTTATAGCCAATAAATTATATCAAATCGGTTTTAGAGGCATATTTCTTGAATGGATTCTGAGTTACCTTTCTAATCGTTCCATATTTGTTCAGGTCAACGAATATGTTTCCACGGAGTATCAGAATAACCTTGGTGTCCCACAAGGATCAGTTCGGGACCACTTATTTTTCTCTTGTTTATTAACGACTTGCCTGATCACCTTGTTGAGTGCATACTAATTCTGTTCGCAGATGACACTTCTTTGGCTATCAAAGCTAGTAGCCTAGGCGAATTAAGATCAAGATGTGAGCTGTTAATCCATCTCTTTAATGGGTGGTGTAGAAGTAATTCACTTATCGCGAACGTGAGCAAGACTCAAGTCATCAAATTTCGGTTGCGAGACTCGACACCAGTTATGCCATTGGTTTTTAAAACACAGGAGGGCGTCTTGGAGTCTGTGGAATGCATCAGATTCCTTGGATTACACGTGGACGAATTTTTGAGATGGAATTTCCATTTCGAACACCTATCCAAAAAATTGAACCGATCTTTCTATCCCATTCATCGTCTCAAGGGTTCACTACCGTTGGATGCATTAATAAACATCTACTACGGTATGGTGAATTGTCACCTCAGCTATGGGGTAGTTTTGTGGGGTGCGTCTTCTGGTACCGATCGAATTTTCATTTCCCAAAAGAAAATAATTCGGTTGATTTTTGGTCTGGGCCCTCGGGAGTCCTGTAGAACGACATTCAAGAGTTTTGGAATTCTCACACTTCCATGTGTTTACATTTTGAATTGTCTCCTACATGTAAAATACAACATCCATAAATTAATGAAGTGTTCTGACTTTCATCATTACCATACACGTCATGATAGTATTTTGTGCATACCTAAGCATAGCACTAGTAGATATGAATCATCACCTACTTTTGCAGGAATCCAGCTATTCAATCATCTTCCGGAAGAGCTGAAATCGTTGAATAATAAGAGCTTCAAAAAAAAGTTGAGATCCTTATTGGTTAACAAATGCTTTTACAGCACCCAGGAGTTTCTGTGTGACCCATTAAGTTAATCTATCTTCATAGAACTGTAAATTGCATTTCGGTGTTTACATTTATGTTTTCTTTTTCCTTATGTTGACTTGTCCTATACATTATTATATGTCTAAGGGATTAATAAAGAATTGAATTGAATTGAATGGTGTGAGGTAATAATAACTCACGCCTATAACTCACTCTAATACAAATAGGAAAAATGCGTAGCTCACGAAATGAATAAAAAAGTCGGGTCAATGGGGGACTCTATTTCAGACATCAAGGTATCGTTCTCGCCATCCATTTCTACATTTTCTTAGGTCTGAATAACCAAAAATTGCATTTGGAAAACGTGAATTTTTGACGTTTTCTACGGGATTCGAAATCGCTTTTGACAACTGTTGTCAATTTTGAAAATGCAGATAGATCCAAATTTTACTGAAGAAGTTGAAGATGAAGTATAGTGTTCAATTCGCGGTAATGGTCATAACACACTTGATGAATTACATTACCGCTCATTGAACAATATACTATTTTTGTAGGTACAGAGGGTGGCAACACTGCATACGTGGAGGACAACAGAGGAGTATTTTCTCAAGATTGGCTGAGATATTGTAACCAGAGGAAGAAAGAAATGTAATGTTTTGAATAATTTTTTTTTTTTTTTTTTTTGTAATTTGTTGATAATAAAAATCGAAGGATTTATTCACTTGTTTTAGTTTACCTTCTATTGCAGCCGAAAATAATGAATAACTTTTAACACTGTTTGTTGTGTAGATAAATTCAATAATATAGCTAATATACAGATTCTCATCATAGAAATAGGACAAATCAAATTCAGTTTTTGATGTTCTATTAACATTTCGCAATGCGACCTGTATATATCTGTGCAAAGCGACCTGTGAAGAAACTTCTTATACGTCTAGCAATGCGACCTGTTTGAGAATATCTTATACATCTCGCAATGCGGAGATTAATAAGTTCTCGCCGCGGGAGGTGTATGCGAACTCTCAGTGTGGCTTGTTTGAGAATATCCACGTAGGATATCGTCAAGAGTTCTCTGGGAACTCTTTTGTGACGGACATTTGGAGGAGATATAGAGCTCCCTGCAACCTCCCAAAGAAGTCACAAAAGGCGTCACAACTTCCTAAAAAGAAGTCCCAGGGATTACTCTGGGATATCGTTGTGTTGCCTGGGAGCTCCATATTCATCAAAGAGTAATAACTTTCGATGTTGGAAATGACCTAAGCTTTATTTAGCGAACAGAATGCCATGTCCATCGATCAAAGCATGTTAATTCAGCGAATGCAGACTTCTCTGTAAGATACAGTCGAAAATACCGTTCGTGTTCTTTGAATGCTCCTTTCAGTAGTAGGTACCTATGTACCTAATCTTTCCCGCAGTCGAAAGGTATTTTATAAACACCATTTGAGAGAGTGGATCAGTCTTCAGGGCCGATCCTAGCAGGTGTGCAGCGCGTGCCCCGCACGCGGGCGGCCGAATTCATGGGGCGGCCGCAGGCCGCCATATTTTTATGTTAGTTTGTAAAAAATATGATTCTCAACAAATCTCAAAAAGATTTTTTTTTATTGATTATTACTTTCCAACTCTAATCATTCAAATGTTGAATGGGAAGATAAAAAAAATTGAATGAAACTGAATTTTTCAATCTTGTCAAATCAAATATTCCTTGGTGCCCTTCACCGACAGAAATAAACAAAATAATGCTTGCTTGAGAAGAACGTGATACAAAGATCGAAAAAGGAATGTCTAGGATTGGTAAAAATGTTGGAATAGAATCAATCGCGTTGTCGTAAAAACGAAAACGGCTGGGGTGCAATTATTATGGTTTGTAATGATGCTTTCTGCAGAACTGCCATAGCTTCATGGTTCATATTATGTATATTTCTCGTTGCCACAGTTATGGATTCCGGATTCCGGTCTCTTCCGTGTGAAAATTAATAATAATCCTTCTGTTACATACTTACGAACAAATTGTGTGGAAAGTGTTTTCCATTGTAAAAAAGTTTATACAGGGTGAGTCTTTGACTTGTACATATATTTTAACTGAAGATTCTTGAGGCCAAAAGAAACCTTTTTTTCATTTTCCATTTTTCCGAATTCGGCTCTGTTAAAAAGATATAGCCATTTGAAAAAAAAACATTGGGGTAAATACGTCCCTGAAATGATACTGTGGAATTGATTCAAAGTTCATATTTCTCGATAGAAATTGAGTTTATACATTTAGGCCCAATTCAGGGAATACTCAGGTAGTCAAGTACTAACCTTATTGGAATAAAAATGTTGCAAACACGATAATTTCAACAAAAACAGTTAGTTTCATCGGATTATATCTGCAACTAAAAAGCCATATTTCTCACACCAAAATAAGTTCCTTCTTCGATTTTTCTGCAGATTAGTTTGAAAACACTAATAACTTGTTCATATTGTAGCGGACGAAATCCTCCTGAATACGTCTCTGGACTCTCTGATTCCGCGTACAGGAATTATTCGAGAAGCCTCCAGAACATATCCGATCGTTCTAGACAGGTCCGTATGGGTATATAAAGACGCGCACGATGGGGACGAAGTCAGTTACTATCTGAATAGAGCCGGATTGAATTGTGAATCGCGAATTCCAAGTAGTGAATATAAATCAGCATTATTAGCAAGTGTGTAAATAAATCAGTATTAGTTATTGTACATAAATTAGTGTGATCAGTTAGTGGTATTGTAAATAAATTAGACGTTTAAATTCAGCAGACAATTTGTTTGAACCCCGAGAAGTTACATTGGTGTCAGGTGTGGGGTTAATTGAACTGCTGTGCTAAGTGAATTGTGGACTTCATTGTGGAACTTTTGAATGCCGACAACAAGATCGCAAAAGGAGAAAATGGACCAGGCGAGTATGGAATTCTTCAAGCAAGCCTTTGAACAAATGAGCTTGAAAATGGAAGAAAATTCTCGAGAAATGGGTTCAAAAATGGATAAAATGGAAAATAAAATGGAAGAAAATTCTCGAGAAATGGGTTCAAAAATGGATAAAATGGAAAATAAGGTGGAAGAAAATTCTCGGGAAATGAGCCTGAAATTGGAAGAAAAAATGGATAAAATGGAAATTAAGGTGGAGGAAAAGATGAACAATTGTAACGAATTGGTGAGTCAAATTGCAAGTTCATTGGATGAGAGAATGGAGGCCATCAAGGATGTGATAATTGATGAAGTTAATGAAAAATTTGAAGAAGTCAATGGAAAATTTGATAAAGTTGATGAAAAATTCAACGAAGTAGTTGATAAGGTCGACGAAAAAATTGAAGGAGTAGTGGATGAGGTGAACGGAAAATTTGAAGAAATATCAGGAATTATTGAACAACATGCCAAGTTGATAGATTCCCTGAAGAGAACATCACATGGAAAAGAAACTCTAGCCTCACCATCCAATAACTTCGTGAAATCAGAAAACAACACAGAAAGTAGTAAAATGAAGATTAAACCACCAACTTTTGACGGCAAAACACCTTGGTGCACGTACCAGAAGCAATTTGAAGCAGCAGCGAATGCCAATGGTTGGGGAGAGGAAGAGAAAGCGACAGCCTTGATTGTTGCACTGAGGGGAGATGCATTGAATATTCTTCAGACAGTTCCTGCAAGCCTACAAGGTAATTACGAGGCTTTGACAACTAAACTCCAAATGAGATATGGTGATGCACACCTCCAACCAACAAGTGTATCACGCACAGATCAAGAGTCGCCAGCAGAGGAGTACAGAAACGTTGCAGGAATTTGAAGCCGATATAGCAAGGTTGGTGAGACTGGCATATCCTACAGCACCGGATAGCTTCCTGGAACAGCTCGCTATCCAGACCTTTGTTGATGGTCTGAGAGATATGGAAACCCAACAGACACTACGATTGGCCCGACCCAAGACTCTGGATGACGCCCTGGCCTTTGCATTAGAGTTTGAAGCTGCCAAACAAGCTTCGCACAGGGGACACAGCAAGGTGAGGCGCACTGTGGATGATTCCTCGGTCAGCGATGAAATCATAGAAGAGGTACTACGCCGAGTTCGTCAAGAGCGACGGAATAGAGGACTAAGACCAAGATGTTGGAATTGCGGCGGAGAAGGACATATTCGGCGCTACTGTAAAGAACCAGCTAAACGTCAGGAACAGGAAAACTAAAACGGGTTGGTGAGAAGGGGCATAAACCGACCCGCCATGACAATGCCCCAGAAGTCATAATTCAGACCATCTCTTCAAGTATTTATGTCGACGGTAAAGTTGATGGGCGGTCGGTTAAAATGTTAGTCGACACAGGCGCAACCCGGACCATAGTAAAGCCAGGAATAGTTGAAAGGAAGGGAAAAATCCGACAAACAATGGTCCGTTTACGAACAGCTACTGGAGAGGACGTATCAACACATGGAAAGAAAAGGATTGTCCTGAGCATTGGAGACATAACTCTCGAACATGAGGTGCTGGTAGCAGATATCATGGAGGAAGTCATCTTGGGAATGGATGTCATCAAAGTTTATGGCTTCCAGATGGATATGAGGAACGATGTCTTGAGAATTGGAAGTCTGGAAATCCCATTCTTGGGATGTGAAGGTGCATCAATTCGAGTCTTGCTCAGCGAAGATGTTGACCTAGGTGACCAGGCAGAAACGATAGTGAAGGGGTACTTAGACAGAAACCTTCGGGATAGCGGTATAAGACTCATCGAACCAGCTAGTGAAAATAACCTAGGAAAAGGATTGCTACTCGGAAAAACCTTAGTGAGAGGCGGGAAGGAAGTTTCTGTGAGGATATTGAATACCAACATGTATCCGGTGACATTAAAGAAGGACACGATTCTGGGAGAAAGCTGCTCCGTGCTTTGTGTGACAGGAGGCATTCGGGATGAACAGAACAAGGGTACCAGAAGGGGGAAGTGTTCGCAAAAATTACTTGAGATACCGACTTCTTCCTACATAGACCTTGAACCAGAACACATAAGCGAGGTAAAGAAATTGATAACTGAATACAGCGACGTTTTTGCTACGGATGATACTCGAATGGGAAGAACAAATGTTGTGAGACATTCAATCAACACTGATAAATCCGGTCCCATGCGCCAATACCCACGAAGACTTCCGATAGCAAAGAGGGAAGAGGCAGAGAATATTATCAAGGACATGCACCAACAAGGAATAATAGAGCCATCAGATAGTCCTTGGTCATCACCTGTGGTTCTGGTGAAAAAGAAAGATGGCAGCACCAGATTTTGTGTCGATTACCGTCGTCTGAACGAAGTCACTCAGAAGGATTGTTACCCCCTTCCAAGGATTGATGACACTTTGGACACTCTTTCTGGCTCAAGATGGTTCTCCACACTGGACTTGAAGAGCGGGTATTGGCAGGTGGAACTAGATCCCAAGGACAAAGAGAAAACAGCTTTCACCATTGGGACAGGACTGTGGCAGTTCACAGTAATGCCATTTGGTCTATGTAACGCACCTGCGACCTTCGAGCGATTAATGGAAACCATTCTTCGAGGATTATCTTGGAAGACGTGCCTGGTTTATTTGGATGATGTCATTGTTTTTGCTCGGACATTCGAAGAACACCTGAGAAATTTAAGAGACGTTCTGGAGAGGCTACGCACTGCAAATTTGAGACTCAGTCCGAAGAAGTGCCACATGTTCAAGAGAGAAGTGAAATACTTGGGGCATGTAGTATCCGAAAATGGAATTAGTGCTGACCCAGACAAGGTCAAGGTCGTACAAGAATGGCCGATACCACAAGTAGGAAGTTTCCTTGGATTGTGTACCTACTATAGGAAATTCGTTCTTGGGTTTTATTGCGAAGCCTTTGACGAGACTGACGGAAGACGGAAAGGATTTCAAATGGGATATGGAATGTGGGGATGCTTTCAATCGGCTGAAGCGAGCTCTAACAACGGCTCCTGTTCTGAGTTATCCCCAAGCCAGTGGAAAGTTCATCTTGGACACAGATGCGAGTAACATGGCCATAGGAGGCATATTGTCCCAAATTCAGAATGGCCAAGAAAAAGTAATAGGATATTTCAGCAAGGTCCTGTCAAAGCCCGAACGTAACTATTGCGTTACAAGAAGAGAGCTTCTCGCTGCAGTGAAGTCCGTGGAACACTTCTATAAATATCTGTACGGCCGAGAATTCCTTCTCAGGACTGACCACGCCGCTCTAAAGTGGCTTCTACAATTCAAGAATCCAGAGGGTCAGGGTGCCAGATGGATAGAAAGATTGCAGGAATATAATTTTACTGTCGAACATCGTGCAGGAAAAACTCATGGTAACGCTGACGCATTATCGAGGAGACCATGTCCGTCAGATTGCAAGCACTGCAATAAGGTAGAAGAGAAAGAATTCTGCTTGAGAACGACCATCGTGGATACGGACTGGATGCCAGAATCCCTGAAGCGAGATCTAGAAAGTGACCCAGAATTGAAGATGCTGTTGTATTGGAAGATAAGCGGACAGAGACCAAGATGGGAGGAAGTGAGTCATCTGAATCCTAGGGTCAAGTCCTACTGGGCACAGTGGGATTCTATCATTTTGGAGGATGGACTGCTGAAGAGGTCCATCGAAAATGACGAAGGTACCGCAGCAAGGAAACAGCTGATAATTCCCAGGAGTCGAGTGAGAGAGGTTCTAGAGAAGTTACATGACGGAACTTCCGGTGGCCATTTCGGTATCAAAAAAAAGCTAGAAAAGGTCAGAGAACGTTTTTACTGGGTCAATTGCAAGGAAGATGTTAAAGACTGGTGCCGGAAATGCAGATTATGTGCCTCATCGAATGGCCCGAGGGGAAGTCGTAGAGCTCCAATGAAGCAGTATAACGTGGGGAGTCCTCTGGAACGAGTTGCCATCGATATTGCAGGTCCATTTCCCGAAACCGAAGATGGGAATAAGTACATACTGGTTGCGATGGATTATTTCACCAAATGGGTTGAAGCTTATGCTATTCCAAATCAAGAGGCCTCGACAGTGGCGGATGTTCTGATTAAGGAGATGTTTAGCCGATTTGGTGTGCCTCTCGAACTTCATTCGGATCAAGGACGAAACTTCGAGTCTAGCCTGTTCCAGAATGTATGCCAATTACTCGGAATCAAAAAGACAAGGACAACTGCGCTTCACCCACAGTCAGATGGCATGGTCGAAAGAATGAATAGAACTGTGGGAAAATATCTGGCTAAAGTGGTCTCTGATCACCAAAGAGACTGGGACAGGTATCTCCATCTGTTCACTATGGCCTACAGGTCGTCAGTGCAAGAATCGACTGGAGAGACACCAGCCTGTATTATGTTCGGCCGAGAAATAAGGTTGCCTTGTGACCAGGAGTTTGGATGCAAGCCTGGAGCGGAGATAGCTGGTGAGGACTACGCGAGCCTCTTGAAAGGTAGGCTACATTACATCCATGAGAAGGTCAGACAGAACCTCCAAATAGCGAGTGATCGAATGAAGACTCGGTATGACAGCAAAGAAAGCTGCAGAAGGTGGTTTCAATGTGGGAGACCTAGTCTGGCTGTACAACCCCCAGAGGAAGAGGGGTTTATCACCTAAGCTACAGAAGGATTGGGAAGGGCCATACAGAGTAGTAAAACGAATCAACGATGTAGTGTACCGTATCCAGAAACTACCCAGAGGCAAGAAACGTGTGGTCCATATAAATCGTCTAGGCAAATATGAGGCAGACTACGAAGAACGTGACGAAACCATAGAAATCATAATATATATACTTACTCTAGAATGCTAATTCCTTCTAGTTCCGCAGCGAAAAACGTGCCGCATAGGCAACTCATTCACAATGTGCGCATGTTCACCGTTAGCACATTTCACGTAGAACGATGCCAAGTCCCTAAATGTTTTGTCGGTTCTATTTTGAGTTCAATATAATTAAACAATAAAAATACTCCATTGAGTAACAAACTTATTTTATAGCTCATGCGCCACTGCCTGCGACTATTAGACACATTAATATCATAAGTGAATTGCAATATTTGTGGAATTTGTGGTGAGAAAATCAGAGCAGTAATGTAGTAGGTTTCACTAAATAGATATAGACCGCGCAACACCGCTTTTTCTGTCTCATGGCAAATGACTTTGAAATGACCTTAGTGCAGGACCGTGTTCAGTGTCAGTCTGCAGCCACAGTTTAGTTTACTGCATAGACAAACTAGTTTACTGGTGCGTAACTGTTATTTTCGTGTTTGATATTCTTCGTGTGCATTTTGCTTTTGTTGTGTGTTGTGTTAGATTTGGATTTTTTCGTATCCGATAAACAATGAACTGTATAGTGTTGTGATGTCCTTGTCTTGACCCGTTCATTTCCCACTTGAGTATGTAAACTATGTGCACCTTTTCATTCATATAAACTATTAGAAATTTATGATTTACGCTTTGCTTTTCATTCGATTGACACATATCTATCCACTCGCACCATGAGATTGGTTCTTTATATAGCAAAAGAACGCAATTCATTATGAAAAATCATGAAATCTTGTGAGTAAACCATCTTTTAATGGATAATTCGAACTCGAAAATAAAATATATTGAAGTAAACCTTTGCAGTTTCATTCAGATAAGATAACAGATTGATTTTGGAATATACTCGGAACTCAAAAAGACAAATGACTTGGAGAACAGAGGCGGATTTACGGTGGGGGTTACTGGGGGTAACTTCCCCCCCCCCCCCATGAGTATCGAAGACCTAAGAAAAAGGTGGTGCACATACAATATTTCATACATATTTCACCCGATTTTATGGTTTTCAATCGTAATTACCCCCCCCCATGATCGTTATTACCCCTCCCATGAAATAGAGCTATATCCGCCCTTGTTGGAGAATGAATGTAGGTATCAGAATTCACTCATGAAACGATGCAGATGGTATACATTTTCATGTTTCCACTATTTTCAGGAACACCGAAGAATAGAACTGTCCTGAAGGGATATATTAGTATATGTTGCTCATTTGATTTTTTTTCTGTACTTTACCAAGAGATTCGTTGTTTGTTAACCAGAATTTGTCTTCCTTGATCCTTGAATTAATTTTTATACCGAAACCGGGTTTTTTCAACGCCTGAAGAGGTTTTGGAACAATGAAAGATCATTTTCCATAGGACCGGAATGAAGATACTGGTTTGCAGTTTCAACCCGAGCGGATATACGCCGAAGAAGAAGACAGTGGAATGCTATTTCGGACGACAGGGGTGCTGCAGAAAAGGAGACGCCTGTAGATTCAGCCACACCATCCAGGGTGTTCGGGGACCGAACGTCTTAAGGAGGGGGCAGTGTAGCGGACGAAATCCTCCTGAATACGTCTCTGGACTCTCTGATTCCGCGTACAGGAATTATTCGAGAAGCCTCCAGAACATATCCGATCGTTCTAGACAGGTCCGTATGGGTATATAAAGACGCGCACGATGGGGACGAAGTCAGTTACTATCTGAATAGAGCCGGATTGAATTGTGAATCGCGAATTCCAAGTAGTGAATATAAATCAGCATTATTAGCAAGTGTGTAAATAAATCAGTATTAGTTATTGTACATAAATTAGTGTGATCAGTTAGTGGTATTGTAAATAAATTAGACGTTTAAATTCAGCAGACAATTTGTTTGAACCCCGAGAACGTTACAATATTTTCCTCGAAATTTCCAAACAATATCATGAAGAAAGACTTTCATTCAGATTTATTATTAAACAACCTAACTTAATCTAATTTGTATCGATTCTGTGAATTTTTGGACAGAAATGTCAAGAACATGTTGTCAGCTTGCTGATATTTTCATTGAGGTTAAGGATTTTTTACGAAACATAGTATAAATCACGATACATTTGTGTACCGTGGTATGAATATCTATGAATTCTGCCGTTTCCATCATAAATCGACTTTGCCGCCAAATTTTAACACGCATGCGTAAAGCGAAAACCGGAATATTGGTTATCTGGTCTGGAGCCAACTAAAACAATAACAGACTAACAGAGCAGTCTCTGAACAGTCTGAACAAACTGTTAACATTATGTGAAGATCTAATTACATTCATTACATTCAGTGGATTATTGTTCTAATGTGATTATTACGTGGAGTGAATAATTTCAACCGTGTCGAGTTTATAAAATTCCAAGAGTACCTATGTTGTTTAGATAGAATGATAGAAACATCGCCACAGATTATCAGGTATCGTTTCATTAATTTCAATTTAATAAGTAGTTCGTGTTGAGATTCATCATTCATATCCGAATATTGTATTTCATCGACATTTAACTTCAATATGTACCGGTAACTATGAATTTTCAATAGAAACTGTGCGTGTTAAATCCTCCTTGGTGTTCAATTTTATCTCCCACATTTGGGGGATTTTATTTTTAAAAAATATCTCGACAAAGTTGATAAATATTGTGACAACATTGTAAACTCGTGTAAAGACCAGAGAAGGAATTTTCGATGATATTTAATTCATCAGAGACGCATTCAGATTATTCTTGAAATTAATGATTTTTTTCGTCAAATTTCTGCGAGTAAAATTGGAAATCAACTCGAAAACGACGCGTTTTATTGAAAAAAAAATAGGAATACTTTTAGTTTCTTAAATGATTGATTCTTTCGAAAATATGAACCGTTTATCTTTTTAAAGTGGTTTTATGGTGTTTTAGCGTGTATTGATGAGTCGACTACCCTGTAACTTTTATACTAGTAGAGATATTGAATAGGTTTTGATTGAGGAATATGCACCATGAATAGAGTAAAAACTCAATCAAAATTCAGTTCATTCGAAATAACGGTTCCGAAGATATAAACAGAAAAGTGTTTTTTTTTCATGGATTTTCGACACCCTGTATCTCCCAAACCAATACGAATTTTGAAAAATGGAATAGGAAAAAAGTGTTTCGTTTGATGAGAGGAATCTACAGTTAAAATATATGTACAAGTCAAAGACTCACCCTGCATAGCCCAAGTGTCAATGAAATTTTTAGATCAACTCGAAACCCAATATTTTTATACTGTTTTTCAAATTTTAGTGGCGTTGTTATTCAGTTGGTTCAATAGAGATGGGCTTGAGTGAAATCTTCTACACATATATCAAGCCATTGAACTATTAACAAATTATGTTGTTGCTAGTTGCTATATTCTTTTATTTTGATCTTTTCAAAGGATTTTCTCCGAAAATTTAATTTATTATCCTGAAATATTAGAAATGATTGTTAAAAATGATTTGTTTTCTTGTTTTTCCAATTTCACATTAGCCATAAGATTTTTATTAATTAAAAATAATTAAAGATTACTTGAGAAGCAATATGTCTCAAGAGAGACTCTCAAATTTGGCCATTATCTCTATTGAATCTTAAATATAGGAATGAATTGGTATGAGCGAAACTATTGATTTATTAGCTTCTCAAAAAGCAAGGAAAGTTATTTTATAGGTACCTGTTTATACATGCTAGTCAGTAGTCATTACTCATTACGGACTGAATAAGAGACTGTTCCTCTTCGTATTTATACTTTTTGTTGTATATTTGTTTGTTTGTGTTTTTTCATTTGGGTGAAATCAATGAATAAAAACTTTTTTTTTCTGTTTGTACACATATTTCGTGACATATCAAGTTTGTTTTTTTTAGTATTCACTTCGTTTTACTTTCCTATATCACATATTTTTTTATCGAATATTTTTTATTTTGTTGAAATGGATGTATCATGTATCTAGTACATGATACATCATCTAGTACACGAATACAGTAGTATTAAAAATATATATGCGTGTATGACAATTGCACTCTTATTGTGTGAGATAACATAAAAATCTTTAGAGAAGATGTCGGAGGGACAGAGGGATCATCAAAATATTTACGGGAAAAGTAACGGGGTTATCCCCTCCCTTGAATCAAATATATACATTTTTTTTCCTAACAAATAAAAGGATGCCCATTGAAGATTTTTTTTATAGATAAGTATATGTCTAAAAAAGATATATTTTTTCGTCTTTGGGGCGGCACATAAGGATTCTGCACGCGGGCGGCCAACACCCTAGGATCGGCCCTGTCAGTCTTTTTAGAAGTTTGCCAACTTTGTCCGTCACCGATTAAACGTAAGTAGGTACATATGCCTTTTCCTTGGAAATGACTTCCGATGGTCTATTTTCATTTGTTATTCGCTTTGAACCAACTGGAAATGAATGCTTGTCGGAAATGTTTCAACTCGTCTAGCGGATATTCAGGCTCACTGGCTCACATTATACGGTCAATCGTAGAACGAGATACCTCTGCAGATGCTACCTCAGTTCTAAGCGAAAGGTTTGGTGAAATTCGTATTGAACCACGGTTAGAAATCCCGTATTTCCCTTACTTTGAAGTTAACTTCGGCCGTGAAAGCCTTCATCAATAAACCAACAAGCTGATCCGTAACCTACGCGGATACAGGGGGGGAGGGGTGGCCCCCCCTTGGACCTCGAAATTGACAATAATCCCTTTATTAATGGTCCTATAACGTTGGTAAAAAATTTCTGTCCATTGATGCCCCCCTGGATGAATTCATGCCCCCCTCCCCAAAAAAAGGGTCTGGATCCGCCAGTGAACCTACGTAATCTAGATCAGATCAGGCTACGGCTGATCTCAACAATTGGCGATTCATCTCTGGACCACCTAGCGGCAGGAAATGAAATAACCTGAGTGGGTTGGTTTATTGGTTAGTATCTAGAAAGCTTCGATTTCTACATTAATAGGCCTTTCCAGAATACGTAGAACAAAGATGAAAGATGTGAACTAAACCAGAATGAGAGAGAAACAGGTATATTTCATGCGCAACTTGTGGGCAGCATTAAAAGATGCGCAAACCATAGTGCGAGAGAAAAAAGAAAGAGAAGGAGGGAAGCAATGAAATGAGATCCTACTGGTTTTATCGTACCGTGACCGTCACTTAGTAACACAACATTGTTGAGGTATACTAAAATTTTGATTTTCGATAAACAATACAACAAATAACATCCACATCCAAAACATCGACTGCGTAAAATAATGATATCCATTGTCAAATGTCAACGATTTAAGTAGGGAAATTTTGACGACCAATGATATTCATTCTTAGCCCACAAGTGACGCGCGCAACTGTCACTTGCACAGGTAATTCTGGAAAGGTCTATTACCGGTCAATTTGTCTATTTTAGTGAAGTGAGTTAGAAAAGTTGTTTTCAAGATTCTGTTTTAAAAAAATTTACTGAATTTTCTAGTAAACCCTCAATAGTACGAAATCTAGCACAATGAAGTGTTTTTCTTTATCTTATCAGCTACAAAACGAAACCCACATAATTTCTGTATGTTACATAATTTGAGAGTTATTGCTATTTGAACATGACCCTTATGAAAATTTATAAAATAAAATAAAAACTCAGTACTGTGTACTTTCGATCATTTGTAATGATCAAACTAACAAATTTATATGAAATTGCTCAAAATGGCCGCCTCTGCTTTGTAGACAGGCAGTGCCCCTTATGACGACTTGTCTTGTGGCCCTGGAAATCAATGCAGTGTCTGTTCTTATTTCGTTTGAACAGTCATTATTTTTTGCACCAGTTCTTCTCTGGTGTTTGGAACTGTGGAATATACCCTTTGCTTCATCCATTCCCAAAATAAATAGTCCAGCGGTGTTAAGTCCGGAGAGCGTGGTGGCCAACCAACTGTTCCACCACGTTGAATAATTTTCATTCAAGTGATCTCTCACTAAATGAGCGTAGTGCGCTGGTACACCATCTAACTGAAGCCACATACGCCTTCGATGGATAATTGGTAGTTCTTCTTTTACTGTACGAAATTGGTTCTCTAGAAATTCTAAAAATCTTGCGCCATTCTGCATTGATTTCAAGGGCCACAAGACAAGTCGTCATAGGGGCCACTGCCTGTCTACAAAGCAGAGGCGGCCATTTTGAGCAATTTTTATGATAAATTTGTTAGTTTGATCATAAAAAATGATCAAAACTCGGATCAAAAGTACAGTACTGGCGTATCGCCAGATTTCAAATATAACGATTACTTTAAATTCATAAAAGATCTTCATGAATGATAAATGTAAATTTTTAGAATTTTAGGATTTCTTCAAAAGAAAATTTTGAATTAATAATAAGTTGACATAAAAGGAAGAAGGATCATAGAAACATTCAATGATCCGCAATTTTTGCGACTTTGGCTCTTTGTATCAAATACAGCGTGCCAAAACAGTAACGTAACTCGTCAATAATTATTGTACGAAGAATTATTAAGGAGAATCCTCGCACCTGTCGGGGTAAAAAATATCAAATTCAAAAAAAGCATACGATAAATTGTTCTTGAAATTAAAAATCGCAGGTGTGAGGATTTTCCTTAATAATTCTTCGTACAAGAATTATTGACGAGTTACGTTACTTTTTTGGCACGCTGTATGAATTTTAACTGATTCTTAGCACGAAATAAATAATATAGTGTGTTCTGAAATGTATTCGAAAAATCCGTTTACCCAAATCCAGTAGCTTTCTTCAAATTTGCAATTTTCAGTCGAAGCTATATGAGCTCATTAATTCGCATGTAATTGCATTGCAAATTATATGTCCAAATTCATATTTGACACGAATTAGCAAATTCTTATTCCTCAGAAAATGGCGTATTATCATTCAGTTTGAATATACATAGACGTAGGTACATCGCCCTTGAACGATTTGATGCAAAAAATTTCGGCAGTTTACTGCCAACTTTAGTGGCGGCCCATAGTAGCTACTTAAGGAACTATCGAGGGAACTTTAATCTGCTTACTATTCATTTACAGAAATATGTAGGATATTTATTTTCCTCTAGTTCTATAGGCTCATTCGCCATTCGGTATTCCCTTTCGGAGGTGGATCGGACACAGAACATCCAATAATTCGGATCTCTCTCTCTCTGGCTGAAAGAGAGGAGAGAGAGATCCGTATCTATTAGATATTCTGTGTCCGTTTTCTCTCCGGTTTGTTAATAACGAACGCAGTAATTGAGTCAAAGGCAAAATCAATTGTCGTTTTATCGCTTCCAAAATATCGGGTGTGATAAAATACTGAACATCCCACATTTCCATACGCCGTTCCTGATTGTCATCGCATTCGGTTCAAGAAATAATGCTTTATAGTTTAGCTACTTACCGCCAGATGTGCGGATAAAAATTATCGCTTCTCTGAAACACACTTATCCCTCTATGAACCGCTGAAGGAACTACACTAAATTCAGCTTCAAATCGTTCAACTAGGATGTTCCTCTATATATAAACTATTTTTTTTATGTTTGCTGATGCTCACAAAGTTTTGATTTTGAGCGCTCGTTTTACTTTCAAAGGGGTTGTAACATGTTATCACAATGTCTGCTTTTCCTGTCGATAACGATAACAGAAAGACCTAAACACTTAAAATTTTCAGTTGGTCTGTATATGAATTCACAATTCTAGTTGTAGGAAATGGGACAAATTATACAGAAACAGTATGTTTTTATAGTTATTAAATATTTGGCGACGTTTCGCAAAATCTTTCCTCTGCTTCCTCAGGTCTAGATTTTTCTTATAACAAATTGAAACAGCAAATATCAACATAGTAAAATTATGTCTTTCAATTAGGCACCTCTATTAATTAATCTGTCAGTCAAGTAGTTATAATAAATTAAAAATGATGGCAGTAGGCAAATTCGTGTACAACTTTGCAGTTTTTCCGGATTCTACACCTCAATTGAATTGAGCCCTAAAAAATACTAAGATGTGACCAGAAACCGTTATTTCAAATGTCACCAGTTATCAGAATATTGCTCAAAGTTGACATTAAACACACTGTATCTGGCTTATGAGTCGAAAACGGGGTATATGTCATAAGGCAAAAATGACTGCCTCGGTGTCATCTACACGGCTTTAAACAGAGTGTAACAGCCAAATGGAATAAATTCGATAACGAATAAATGAGGGCGTGTTGGGAAAAACGCTCGGACACGTCGATTTGTAATTTTAAATGCGCATATTTTTCAAGAAAATAATATTATATAGGGTGTTCCATGTGACCGTGGCTGTAGTGTACGTGATTACAGATCACACTGTCTCGTGTGTCTAGGACTAATGCTTCAAGCCAGTTTGACGAGAGCCACAGGCGAGAGTAGACGAAGAGCAGTTAGTAGATATAGATATTGCCGAGCCAGTGTCAAGGAAGAGGATACTACAAATGGCGACGAGTAAAAAGGAGTAACATAAGTTTAAAGAAAGCTCAGGTATTGTTGAAAACATTGTTTAAAGAATTATTATCCAGAAATTGCATTTGAAAGAAGGAATTTTGACATTTCTCAGTTCTCACGCGATTTAATCCTCGACCATAGATACTACATATTCCGACCCAATTATTTATAAGTGATCATTTAACAATTCCTTATATTCAAGTATATGTGTGTATGCCGTGTACCAAGTTGTTCACATTTTTAAACGTGGCTATATTTTGGGGCCACGAATAAGTTTTGTATGATATTTTCGGAAAATTCACAATCAATCTGACAGATCATTACAATGAACTAAGTATTTCAAAGGTCATGGAAGTGAATGTAGTAGTAATCTATCAGATACTAACCAATGGCGATTCGCCTCCATTAAATTGGAAATATATTGTGGTTTTGAAAATAAACCTCCATTAAATTGGAAATATATTGTGGTTTTGGAAATAAACCTCCATTAAATTGGAAATATATTGTGGTTTAGGAAATAAACCTCCATTAAATTGGAAATATATTGTGGTTTTGGAAATAAACCTCCATTAAATTGGCAATATATTGTGGTTTTGTAAATAAACCTCCATTAAATTGGAAAAATATTCTGGTTTTGAAAATAAACCTCCATTAAATTGGAAATATATTGTCGTTTAGGAAATAAACCTCCATTAAATTGGAAATATATTGTGGTTTTGAAAATAAACCTCCATTAAATTGGAAATATATTGTGGTTTTGGAAATAAACCTCCCTTAAATTGAAAATAGATTGTGGTTTTGTAAATAAACCTCCATTAAATTGGAAATATATTGTGGTTTAGGAAATAAACCTCCATTTAACTGGAAATATATTATGGTTTTGGAAATAAACCTCCATTAAATTGGAAATTCCAAACATTAAGTATATTGCTATTGGTCGTGAGACCACCGTTTAATTAGGAACAATGGAAGTAATCAGATTTTTATTTCCAAACGTACGATAACAACGTCAGTTCTCGACTGACAGGATCATCGAAAAGTTCTAATATTTACTTTTCCCTCCGGCGAAAAAGATTACTTGGTTACCATGAACATAGATGCATAGAATACAAAAACTTCCAATTCAAACGTCATTTTTATTTGATAAAGTTACAGTAAATGTATAATTTTCATGAATTTGAAAACGTTTGGAAATAAAATAGCATATTTCATTCGGAGAAGAAGTGACTTTTCGTGGCTCGCTTTCAATTATCCGCCTCACTCCGTTCGGCGGATAAACTCAAGCTCGCCACGAAAAGTGGCACTTCTCCGCCTAATGAAATAATATACTATTATTCCAAACGCTGCGGCAGGTATGGAAGCAGCAAGCATAGGTCCGAGGACAGTGAATGCCCAGCAATTAAATGTTTTGGATGCGGACAAAATGGACATTTCCGTAAATATTGTAAATCAAGGAGGGAATCAGTTAAAAGAAGAACTCCGGACATTGAGCTAGCAGAAAGCAGTTCGAAAAGCGATAGAGATAAGAAGAAAAAAAGATTGAAGTGGATTACGTGTTTAATCTGAACGATGACAGAACAGTGGATTGTTCAGTAGGCGGAATACAAACAAATATGCTTATTGATTCATTTTTTATGGTAAATCTAATTACTAAAAAAAAACATGGGACACTTCGAAAAATCGAGGCGTTGAAATTAATAAACAGATAACAAACCCTAATAAAACACTTTTCGGGTATGGAAGTAGTGAAGTACCTACAACTCCACTCAATGTGAAGGGATGCTTTGAAACCACGATTGCCACAGCAAATCGCAAAACACGAGCCACAATATATGTGATACCTGAAGGAACACGAGATTTACTCGGGAAGGAAACTGCAACCAGATTGGGTGTTCTGAAAATAGGTTTGAATATAAACACAATCGAAGGTGAGTCCGCAATACAACCATTTCCCAAATTTAAAAATGTGTAGAGATTCCGATAGACCCTTTTCGCAACCTTATAGAAGAATACCTATTCCTATTGAGGAGAAGGTAGAGAAGAAAATAAAGGAACTCCTTGATCGTGATATCATCGAATAAGTACATGGTATCAATATGGGTACCTCCTATTGTAAGAATACTGAAAAGAACGGCGATTTACGTCTCTGTGTTGATATGCGTGCTGCAAACACAGCAATAATGCGGGAAAATCATCCTTTGCCATGTATGGACCAATTACTTCCGAAAATTGGTGAAGCTAAATATTTCAGTAAACTTGATATAAATTTATAAAGGACGCTTTTCATCAAATAGAGATCCACCCAGACAGTAGACATATTACAACGTTCATCACAGCAAAGGGTCTCTATCGATACAAAAGATTAATGTTTGGTATAAATTGCGCACCAGAGACTTTTCAAAAAATAGTGGAAAGGGTCTTAATCAAGAACGAAGGGACCGTTAATTTCATTGAATATATGTACTGGTTTTTAGCGATAGCGAGAAGGAACACGATCTACGACTTGAGGAAGTTTTAAGAGTACTTAAGGAACACAATGTGTTGCTCAACAATGAAAAGTGCTTATTCAAGGTCGCAAAAATAGATTTTCTAGGCCATGAATTGACTCCTGATGGTGTGCGTCCCTTAAAAAAAACCTGGAGAGTATAAAAATTTTTAGAGTTTCAACAAATGTCGAAGAGTTGAAAGTTTTCTTGGTCTGGCGAATTATGTCAACAAGTGGATTCCAAACCTGGCTACTGAAACAGAACCTTTAAAAGAATTGCTGCGGAAGAAACTGAGCAAGAACACAAGTTTATTACCATTTTGGAAACAAGTCCAAGATTGCGCTTTCAATGATCTGAAGAATATCTTGACCAAAATACAATCCTTAGGTTACTACGACGTAAATGACAAAACACAGGTTATAGCAGACGCGAGTCCAGTTGGACTTGGTGCTGTTTTAGTCCAATTTGACTCTGAACCACGCATCGCTTACGGAAACAGGACATTGACTGAGTGCGAAAGGAGATACAGTCAGACTGAAAAAGAAGCTTTGGCATTGGTCTGGTCTGTGGGGCACTTTAATATATTTCTATTTGGTAAAGAATTTGATCTCATCACTGATCATAAGCTTCTGGAGATATTATTCGGGCCTAAATCGAAGCCTTGTGCCCGAATAGAGAGATGGGTGCTCAGGCTTCAATCATATAAATACAAAGTGATGTATAAACCGGGAAAAATGAACATCACCGATTCCTTATCGAGACTATGTGTATGCTCACAGTCACCGTCGAAGGGTGAAGACTTACACATCCATCAAATTATTAAACAATCCAGACCACGGGCCATTTCCATGAGCGAGATTATTGAGTTTTCTGGAAGTGACAAAGAGATAAATTTTGTAAAAAAATGCATTTATGAACAAGACTGGAACGAGACAGTAAAAAATTATAAAATTTTCGACAGCCAATTATGTTTTTATGGAAATATATTGCTCAGGCGTAACCAGATGGTAATACCCGAGAAATTGCGGAAGAAGGTTTTAGATGCAGCGTATGAAGGCCATCCAGGGATTTTGGCAATGAAGAAGGGCCGATTGCGTTCCAAAGTATGGTGGCCAAGAATCGACAAAGACGTCGAAAATCTAGTGAAATCTTGCAAAAGCTGTACCTTGGTGGGATTACCTAATCCACCGACACCAATGAAAAGACGTGAGATTCCCCTAGCACCATGGGTAGATGTCGCAATGGATTTACTAGGTCCATTACCAAACCAGGAATACGTGCTCGTTATAATTGATTATTACAGTCGTTATAAAAAATAAAAATGACAAAATCTGTGACAACTTCCCAAATAATAAAACTATTGAAAGAAATTTTCAGTAGACTAGGTTATCCCATGTCAATAACTGCAGACAATGGAAAACAATTTGTTAGCGAAGAATTCAGAAGTTTCTGTAACAGCTGTAATATCAATATATTAAACACCGTTCCATATTGGCCTCAACAAAATGAGGAGGTTGAAAGGCAAAATCGAGATATCTTGAAGCGTTTAAAAATAAGCCACATGGAGAAGAAAGACTTGAAAGAGAGGTAAGAGATAGGAATAGGATTCATAAAGAGAAAGGAAAGGAGTATGGGGACAAAAAAAGAGGAGCTATAGACTCGACAGTAAAAGTAGGTGATAAGGTTTACATCAAAAACAAGGATAAAGTAAACAAACTTTAATTCCGTGCCTCATACTGTTGGGACATCAAATGATGGCGACATCACCGTAAGAAATGATCAAACGGGTCAAGTGTTAAGGATGAATGTGGTTCATTTCAAAAGGGTAGAAGGTCAGTGGACAACTGTACCCGAAGAAAATCAGGATGAGAAGGAAAGTCAAAATAATGGTTAATGTTATATTTATATATACTCCATTCACAATTATAAAATCACAACTCTGGCATTGGAAATTTGACACATTCCACTCTGTATCGAAGTTATGACGTTTTTCAAAATATTTTTATGTTCCAAGTCAACACTATGTTGCCCTTTCTACATTCTTAGCGTATTTCTCAGAATGTGAATGAATTGGAAAAGATGTTATGGACGAAAATAATTAACGTTTATATGAATTGATAGAAAGGATTCCTTTTCTAGTTATTTGCATGAAAAGTACAAGAGATCACTGTTGAAATATATTAAGTATTTTTCGCAATGGAAAAAAATTGCATTGCTTTCACATAATTTTCATATGCATGCTTGTGAAGATTCAATGTTTATTATCCTCTTGAACTGAAAGTTCAAGATTGACGACATTTCATTTATTTGATCTTATGAACAAGGAGTAAAATATTCTGATTGTATAGTAATTTATTGGATTAAAAAATATTCATACATTACTACCAAGTAGGTTTGTACAAATAAAATGGAATAGGTCAAACATATGCTTCACATTTATCATTCACCTGTTCTAAAATAAGACACAAACTCCTGGAATATGGAAAAAACCGATGTATTCTGGTTCAATATAGCCTTTTCCTACTTTCGGCAAAGGAATGAAAGCTCCAGTGACACATTTCAATTCTACCTGAACCATATTTTCCGGTCGCTTCCGTTAGAAGATCGTATAAGGAAGCCTTTCTTGTCCATTTACACATTCCAAATAAATTTTGAGCACCAAAATCGATACCGAAACTAACCAAACTTCTGGGGGACCGGAATTTCGTTTGAAATCTTTCAAAACGGCCAGATACCTAAAAAAACTTCGTTATCAAGTGTAAAAAGGTCGATTAGTACTTACTTTCGCTTTATTTATGCTTATAAATCGATTTTTGGTCCAATTCAAATTTGCCGTTCGTACTCACGCCAAAACTCGTGAAAGGAAAAAATGACACTTGCACGAAACTTCTTCTGGACGCCGAAGAACGGAAAAATAGGCGATTTCCTATCGATTTTTCTCCCCAAAATCACCGATCGATACGAACTAACAAAATGGGGAAAATCTTTGATACTTTTACTTTGATGTAAACAGAAAAACTGGCATCGTCGTATTGTCATTAACCATATTCTATGTACGAGCACAGATTTTTCATCAGGTGCGCCAATTCCTGAAAACGAAACCATGGCCAGAGTTGTGATTTTATAATTGTGAATGGAGTATAGTTATGTTGATGTTCTGAAATATGAAGTTAGAAAGTATTTAGTTTTGTTAGTTTGCCTAATTGCTGGAACAGCCTGACTCATATCAGATTGGATAATGTTAGTCAATCAAATATCAAAAAGAAATAAAGATTTTCTTTTCAAGTTAAGTTTTCCTTTATTCAACATAAGAGAGATGTAGTGTACGTGATTACAGATCACACTGTCCCGTATGTCTATGACTAATGCTTCAAGTCAGTTTGACGAGAGCCACAGGCGAGAGTAAACGAAGAGCAGTAAGTATAGATATTGCCGAGCCAGTGTCAAGGAAGAGGATACTACAGTGGCCAATACCAACTTTCTTATTTCAAATGCAACCCCCTGTATATCATTTATTTTTTGGATTCTTCAGAGAATTCTAGACACAAATCATGCACAATGTCCTATACCTATCTTTAACTATTTCAGAAGTATTAAGTAAGTGTTTTCAGATTTATTGCGAAAATCAACGTTTTAAATAAAAATTATTTTATTTCACAAATTCGGTACATTTCACTTAAAACCTTATAAGTAAAACTGATTATTTCTTAATTATTAAAAAAAAACATTAATGTCAATGTAGGAAATGTTCAAAATGCTCGCCGCGAACGTCTTGGCAACATGCTAATCTGGTGTAGAATTGTCTTCTAACGTTACTCAACATTTCGGGCGGGACTGAGCTAATCGTAAGCAAGATTCGGTTTTTTAGGTCGTCTAAGTTTAACGGTTTCGTTTCGTATACAATACTTTTGACATATCCCCACAAAAAGAAGTCTAATGGTGTCAGATCAGGAGATCGTGCTGGCCATTCTATCGATCCGCGTCTCCATATCCACCGATTTGGAAAAATTTGGTTCAAGTACTGCCCTGCATTGATTTGGTAATGGGGCGGTGTTCCATCTTGCTGAAACCATATTATATTGGCAGGAACTTGTGGATTTGCTGGATCAGGATATAAGTTTATCAAAGTTGGTCCGACATTATTTTGGAGTAGTTCTAAATATTTTTCTCCATTCAAGTTGCCGTCAATGAAAAAGGGACCTACGATATGATTTCCAACAATTCCTGCCCAAACATTAACATTTTCAGGATATTGCGTATGTTCTTCTCTCATCCAGTGATGATTCTCATCAGACCAAAAGCGGCAATTTTGACGATTAACATGACCGTGTAGTGTAAATGTACAGGGTATCCCATTTTGGGCACTTTTACGGGATATCTCCGTTATTTTTAACGTTAGCGGGATGCGGTTTTCGCGACAGTGTGAAAACTAAAGATGGCGCGATCAGTTTTTGCATAGCCCTCTTAGTTTTTGCTATACAGGGTGGAAATGAAAAGTATCACTTTTTAATCACCCCCCGTATCTCAGTTGTGCTTAAACTTGGAGAAATGGTTGAAACGCATTCCTATAGATTTTTTCCGTAGAATCCAGTGGCGTACTCAGTTTTTCAATTAAACTTTCCGTTTTTGAGTTATTGAGCAAACATATGTTTTTTTTAAATTGGACACCCTGTATATTATTTTTTGTTCTTATTAAGCACAATCTCGGCTTTTCAAAAACATATTATTTTATGCAGATTTTGTAATTCAATTGTCAATAACTAAGTAGTAGGCTCTATGACTGTTTATTAAAAACAAAAAATAAATGTCAAAGCTTTGTCGGTTGGTTTGAAAGTTTACAGTTCGCTCAGTTTTTATTATTTATTATATCATATTAATGATTCAGTTTTAAGTTTTTCTCACTGCTTACGAAAATTACGAGAAATATGACATGCTTGTTTGTTTCATCCAAAGCAATGAAAATTGCCAAGAAGCATCGGAATTATACATTCAAAGGTAACCTTTAAAAGCGCTATGGTTACGTTCTAATCTTATTTGTTTTTTTAAATATTGGATATCCAGAGATAAGACAACCTTTTCATGACATATTTGCCCGCCTTAATTAAATTTAATTGAAAACGGATCATTTACCCGTCCTAAAATATACACGAAAGAAGAGAGAGGGATAAATGAAACGCATGTATTGGGTTATGTAGAAGCAACCCCATTGTTAAGGACAACGAGCGTGTTTTCAAAACTGCGGTATGACTACGGTCAACCGGAGAGGGCGGGGCCACGGACGACCGATCCTGACCAATGGGGAGCCTCGGCCGTAAGCCGAACCAGTATAAAAGAGGCCCGGTTTTAGATTCAAGATCACACAGTACTGACCGAGACGTCGACTAGTGTACACGTACCGAGAGTTGACTTTGTGTACACCAGTTCAGTGCGCCGAACGCCACGTTGATGCGCATCCAAGTTAGTGCTTGTGAAAAGTTTCTGTGATTTCGTACGTAGAGTCCAGGTCCGAATGGATCGTTGGTTCCGTGCGTGAGTGATTTACGGATTTTTTAGTGAAGTTGAAAAAAGGGTAAGTGTCTTTTAATTATCCTATTATCCGTGTTTGAACATGGATGAAAATTCGGATAACGATGGATCCTTCATGGATACCGAGGACAGATACACGACCTCTGAGGATGAAAGTGATGAACTTAAAGAACTCGTCAGGCTCCGAAAGGAGAATGACTAAGAAAGAACTACAGGATGTATAAAACAGATAATGATAAAATCAGACTAAACAGACATAGTCAAATACTTAAGAACGCACTAAGGGAGCTCAGAACGAATAGATGGAATAAAAAAATCAGTGAACTCAACACAGGAGACCACTCTGCATGGAAAATGCAAAAAAATTTACGTAATGAAAAAACTCAAATTCCACCACTGCATGGAATGGCATATTCAAAAAGCGATAAATTTAACGCTCTTGTCGATACTATAGAAAGGGAGTCAAGAATAAATTATTGTGAAGAAGACGATGAGGACCTAGAAGAATTAATTGAAGATAATGAAGAAGAAATGAAAGAATCACCACCGGATGACAAAATCCCTCACCCTACATCTCCGGCAGAAATCAAAGAGATAATCAATAACTTGAAAACAAGAAAGGCTCCTGGGAAAGATAAAATTACAAATCTCATGCTGAAGAAAATGTCAAAGAAAGGAACGGCAACTCTCACTAGCATAGCAAATGGCGTGATGAGAACAGAGCACTTTCCAAAAAGATGGATATTCACCCAAGTTATGCAGAATAATAAGAAATTATTTGAGGGATAGGAACTTTTGTGTGAAAATAGGTGATGTTCATTCCACACTCAGATATTTAGAAGCAGGAGTTCCCCAAGGATCCATACTAGGACCGCTACTCTATAACATATACATACATGATATACCAAGAAATCCAAGATGCCTGCTTGCTCTATACGCGGACGACACGGGCATAGCAATTAGGCACAGAAATAAAAAAATAATTCACAAAAGACTTCAAGAAGCTGCAGATGATATCAGTCAATGGTGTAACAGATGGAAAATCAAAATCAATGGAGAAAAGAGTCAAGCAATACTCCTTCAAAAGAGAAAACTGAAGATGGAATCGAAGATATCCATAGACAATAATGAAATTAAATGGAAGAATGAAGCTAAATACCTAGGAGTAATATTAGACAAAGGACTAACGTGGAAACAGCACATTAAGTATGCAGTGGATAAAACGAATGTAGCCATGAAAAGATTATACCCGATAATAGGCAGAAGAAGTCAAATGAACAAGAACACGAAATTGAGGATCATAAAAGCAGTCGCCAGACCGCAGCTAACATATGGATCAACAGCATGGGGATATGCAGCGAGAACCCATATGAATAAGATACAAAGTACAGAAAACAAATTTCTGAGATGGGCATTAGACGCCCCCTGGTTTGTTAGGAATGAACAAATCCGAAAAGACATAAAATGGGAGTCCATTACTACATTCATCAAGCGAAAAGCTGCAAAAGCCTATGAAAGAGCTAGTGAACATCCAAATGACGACCTTAGAAGGTTAGTTGACTATGACCCCGCTGAAGATGAAAAAGCAGCGAGAATTTACCGCAAAAGACCTAGAGACCAATTGCGAAAATGAAGATATAAAACTCCACACTTAGTGAGAGATATCCAATTGAAGGATGAACACAAACACTCAGCATAAAAGAATGCGAAAGAGAAAATAACAGATGAGAAGATGAAAGGTTTATAGGCTTATGCCCGGAACCTAACAACGGGAGAGGTGTTTAGTCGGTAAGAATCCGACACTACCCAGAAAGACTGGGTGTCTTATGTAAGATTCACCTCTCCTATAATTAAAAAAAAATAAAAAATTCAAGATCACTCTCAACGCAGGTCCCGAAGAACAAACATCACTCTCAACGCAGGTCCCGAAGAACAAACATCACTCTCAGCGCAGACCCCGAAGAAGAAACACACTTACACCCAAGCAGCCGCAGAAGAAGCAGACCCTCGCTGAAACACCCAGAGAAGAACATTCATCGCCAGCTTGCCTTTAGATATATCATTTCTTTCTACATGTACATAGAATGAACACTTATTCAAAAACCGATCGTTTCAATAATAAATACAGTCCACAACAGTTTGGTCCATCGGTCCGGATCCAACGAAAGAAGAATCAGCGATCATCTTTTCAAGTCAAAAAAGTTACGGTGAACGAAACCAACACCGATCTTTTCAGATCGAAAGAAAAGTTACGGTCAGGTTACAACAAAACCGATCTTTTAAGACCGAAGAAAGTTGTACGGTTAGAACGAAACCGATAAAAAAAGTTGTCACGTTATCACGTCTATAACTCAAGATGGTGTTGACAAGGAGCCAAGGAGACGCTGAAGAGAGACGTCGGGTTCAATCACTCGACAGGGATCAGCAGAGGAATGCCGCCTTCGATCAGTCAAGGAAGATCCCGAGTGAGCAGCCACCGTCAGCGTTGGCAGAGGTCAACACATCGTGGCCAGACAACGAAGAAAGAAGAACCAGAAGTTCACCGGCGAAATCAAGAACCTCTCGTCGATCCAACGTCAGCGTGAAGACGAGAAGGCTACAGGCAGAACTAGAGGCAGCAGTGAGTATGGCCGCCATCAGAAGACACGAGCTCAAACTAGAAGCCGATCTCGTGAAGATGCGTCTAGCGGCGGAAGTAGCGGCCATCCAAGATGAAGACAGCGCGGATGGAGAACACCCGACTGAGCCCTCCCTCAAAGAAGAACCGAATCAGAGGGTCGACAGTTGGCTTGAGCAAAGCCGTGAAAGCCGCCGGGAGGAGGAGCCACGACGAGACAACGACAGACAGGCACGAACAAGGTCACTAACGAGAAGCATGGATCGACTCGCAGCCACACTGGAGAAGATGACACGACCGAGGCCACGTCATGTTGACCTACCCACCTTCTCCGGCGACATCAACGAGTGGCTGCCCTTCTACGCGTCGTACCGGGACTCCAGCAAGCTGTATGATCTCACGGCGGCGGAGAACCTCCAGAGACTGCGAAGCTGCCTGAGAGGAGAAGCAAGGGACATGGTGTCTGCACTGCTACACACTGCCGTGGATCCAGACGTCGTGATGCATACCCTGAAGCAGTGTTTCGGTAGACCGAAGGTGATCATCGACAGGGCACTAGGAGACCTGAAGAAGTTGCCGAAGCCCACCTCGAATGCGACAGACCTCAACAGCTTCGCGGCGAAGATCCAGAACATCGTGTGCGTGCTGAAGACCATCGACCGGAAGGGGTACCTGTTCAACCCGATGTTGACACGCGAAGTGCTGGAAAAGCTGAGTCCGCATCTACGTGCGCGATGGTGCGACTACGCGTACGAACAAGAGGGTACGGCAGAACCAGAGATCGTCGCGATTGCTGATGAGGGAAGCGGATCGGGCCTTGAAATACACGTACGTGCCTCCCTCGAGCGTCACGAGTGTTCAAAGTGCGTCACGCCCCTCAGTGCCAACCCGAAGAAGTGCGCCACGCCCCACAGTGCCGACCGGAAGAAGTGCGCCGATATACAACACGGCAGACGACAAAGATGAGGGACTGAACCAGTGTCCAAAGTGCGAGCGGGATCATGTCCTAACGGAATGTCCGGCGTATACGGCGTTATCGGTCGAACAACGGTGGCAAGTGGTGCGTGAAAACCGAATATGTTTCAAGTGCGCATGAAAGAAACATCGTCGCGCAGTGTGCCGAGCGAACCCGTGTGGGGTGAACAACTGTCGGCGCCCGCATCATTCGACGCTTCACCAGGACGTGGACAAGATAGAGCACGTGGACAAGACCGAGCACGTGGATCCAGCTGACACCCCGAACCAAGAAGCGGTATTGGCAGTGGCATCTAGACCCCCCGCAGGATCAAGGAAGGTACTGCTGAAGATATGTCCGATCGTCATATCCGGGCCCAGAGGCGACAAGGAGACTTATGCCTTATTAGACGAAGGGGCCACGGTAACCTTGATCGACGAAGAACTGGCAGCCAGCATAGGGGCGAGTGGATCTTCGCGGCCTCTTCACCTGAGGGGAGTAAACATGGAAGAAGCAAAGAGCCAACTGGTGACCGTCAAGATCCGGGGTGTCAAAGAAAACGACGAGTAACAAGTCCGGGCAAGGACAATAAAGGACTTGAGGCTACATCAGCAAAGCATTCCCGAAACGATGTTGAGCTTCGACCACCTCAAGGACCTTTGCAAGGAGGAAGTGTGCTACGAATTGGTACGTCCGGGGATATTGATTGGCACAGATCACTGGGAAAGTATCGTTTCGAGAGAGCTTCGCATCGGTGAACCTAACCAACCAGCTGCCTCGAAAACACGTTTGGGATGGGTACTGCATGGGACCACACCTCGCAGCGCAATCTGCGAAGTAGATGACGTACTACACATTTACCAACCAAAGAAATGTGTCGAACCAGGCGACAAAGAACTTCACGATCTAGTCGAAGCACACTTCAAAATCGAGGGCGTGCAAACTAAAGCCAGAATGAACGAAGCAGATCTCCGCGCAGTCACCATGGTCGGGAGAACCACAAAGAAGGTTGGCGACGGCTACGAGGTAGGACTACCATGGAGAAGGGGCGATGTCGTTATGCCACCCAGCTACAGCCAGGCCCTGCGAAGACTCAAGAACGTCGAAACAAAAATGGACGCAGACCCAGCCTTCAAGATGGAATACTCTCGGCAGATCAAGAACCTCTTGGAAAAAGGTTACTTAGTGCCGTGCAATGGATCGGAGAAGACAGCCTGGTCAAGTGGTTCCTGCCCCATTTCGCCGTAATGAACCCGAACAAGCCAGGAAAGTGTCAACTGGTATCCGACGCAGGTGCACGAAACTCTGGTGTGTGCCTAAACGACGAACTACTGGAGGGACCTGACTTGCTACTATCACTAACGGGAGTTCTGTTCCGATTCCGAGAAGGGGCCATGGCTATTACAGCGGACATCCAGGAGATGTTCCTGCGGATCAAGGTACGACCTGAGGACCAACCAGCCCAACAGTTCCTATGGAGAGGAGAAGAGCATGAGAAGCCCCCGAAGAAATACAAGATGACCAGTGCGATCTTCGGTGCTGTCAGTTCTCCATACATAGCACATTATATCCGTAACCACAATGCGGATGTCCATGGCGATGACTTTCCCCGTGCCCTGAAAGCCATCAAGAATGCACACTACATGGACGACTGGGTAGCGGGCTTTAAAAACACCGAAGAGGACAGAAAGGCGGCCGAGGGAAGTGCACGCTCGAGCCGGCTTCACTTGGAGGGAATGGAGATCCAACCATCAAACCATTCTGGAGGACGTCCCTGTCGATCTACACGCCAAGGTCCCTACGCAACTGGGGGGAGATCGACCCGAAAGCAAGATCCTTGGCCTACAGGGGAACGCCGATCGAGATGAGTTAGGATTCAACACTTCCATGAGCCGAGTCCCTGCAGAAGCGAGATCGAGAGAACGAGCACCCACGGAAGAAGTCCTGCGAACCGTGTTGACAAAGGCGGAGTTTTCGATCAACGCACTGCCCCAAACCCATGGGAGTGTGAACCCAGAGAATCCTGAAGCGCTCACACTCAACCATTTCTTGCTAGGATCGTCAACCGGGATGCCCACAATAGCGCCATGTGACGAAGCAGATCGGCGAACGTGGAGAACGAGTATGGCCTTCGCAGACAAATTCTGGAGACGTTGGCTTCGGGAATACCTTCCGACTTTGGTACCCCGAGGCGAATCGAAGAACAAGGTGCGACATGTGCAGGTCGGATACGTGATCCTGATCAGGGTGGTGGAACACATACATCCGGGACCAGATGGAGGTGTCAGGGTCGTCAAGGTGCGAACGAGAACCGGCGTCTTCCGGCGACCAGGGAGCAAGCTCGTCGTCGTCCTAGGAAAGGAAGGCTACGCGAGCTGCGCCGGGGGGAGAGCTGTTAAGGACAACGAGCGTGTTTTCAAAACTGCGGTTTGACTACGGTCAACCGGAGAGGGCGGGGCCACGGACGACCGATCCTGACCAATAGGGAGCCAGTATAAAAGAGGCCCGGTTTTGGATTCAAGATCACTCTCAACGCAGGTCCCGAAGAACAAACATCACTCTCAACGCAGGTCCCGAAGAACAAACATCACTCTCAGCGCAGACCCCGAAGAAGAAACACACTTACACCGAAGCAGCCGCAGAAGAAGCAGACCCTCGCTGAAACACCCAAAGAAGAACATTCATCGCCAGCTTGCCTTTAGATATATCATTTCTTTCTACATGTACATAGAATAAACACTTATTCAAAAACCGATCGTTTCAATAATAAATACAGTCCACAACACCCATCATCATCATGTAACCAGATAGAGGAAGCAACTGGCGTGTCAAAATCCAATGCCCAAAGAATTTAAAAAAAATATAAGTATCATCCGTATTAATTTCATATAGTTCAACATTTACACCCCGGTGATGCCGAGCGCGCCAATTGGTGTTTTGCCAATGGTATTTCCAGCAAATCCGTACCAATGACACTTTTGGGAGACTTGTTATCTGGTCTGATGAATGCTTCTTTTCAAGTGCTGGAATCCTTAATCGTCATAATTCAAGAACCTGGTCTAGTGAAAATCATCATTTAATTTTTGAGAGGGCACAACAAGGACGCTTTGGGGTTGGGGTATCTTGTTTGATTTTGGGGAGACGAATTGCTTATCGAATTTTTGAAGGGGGTCTTACAGCTCGTCGATATCAAGAAATCCTTGAGGAAGTTATTCCAGAGTTGATGGACAATGTTCCGTTGGCCCATTACGGTGCCGTTTATCTCCAACAAGACGGTGCTCCAAGCCACAACTCTGGACTTGTAAGGCCATTTCTACACACGGGCCTGTAAGATGGCCCCCTCGATCTCCGAATCTCTCAATTTTAGATTTTTTTTATGGGGTTATATGCAAAATACAATTTATGAAACAAAATAAAATTCAGTAGCGGAGCTTCGTGCGGCAATTATTTTGGCCTTTGAAAATTTGCAAAGAAGGCCTATGATTCTTTTGAACCTATATAACGAAACTCTGCAGATTTTGTATACGGGAAAATGGCCGTCATTTTGAACAGCATCTATTAAACAAAATTACAACATTTTGTTATTGTTTTGGATTCCCTAATAAACATTCAATAATTGGTATTTATAGGTAATCAATTATTAAAATTTTCAAAAAAATGCAAATTAAATTAAGTTAAATATTAGATCATGTGATGTAGATATTATGTTAATATTATTTTCGATTTCTAACGAAATCTTGACACTTATTTTTCGTTTTTAATAAACAGTCATAGTCTACTACTTAGTTATTGACAATTGAATTACAAAATCTTGAATTCTGAGCTTGGTTTTGAAAATAAATGCATAAAATAATATGTTTTTGAAAAGCTGAGATTGTGCTTAATAAGAATAAAAAATAATATACAGGATGTCCAATTTGAAAAAACATATGTTTACTCAATAACTCAAAAACGGAAAGTTTAATTGAAAAACTGACTACGCCACTGGATTCTACGAAAAAAATCTATAGGAATGCGTTTCAACCTTAGACAAGAAAGAGGTTTCAACCATTTCTCCAAGTTTAAGCACAGCTGAGATACAGGGGGTGATTAAAAAGTGATACTTTTCATTTCCACCCTGTATAGCAAAAACTAAGAGGGCTATGCAAAAACTGATTGCGCCATCTTTAGTTTCACAAAAAAGTAGCACACTGTCGCGAAAACCGCATCCAGCTAACGTTAAAAATAACGGAGATATCCCGTAAAAGTGCCCAAAATGGGATACCCTGTACTCTCATCAGAAAACAAAACATTTTCTGATTGGATCACATTGTTATCTAACATTGCCATCATTTGCTCACAAAAATGCGTTCTCCTATCGAAATCGCCTTCTATGAGCTCCTGAGTTGCCATCATTCTATAGGGATGCATCTTACTTTCCTTTAATATCCGAAATATTGACGTGTGGCTGAAGGTGAACAGCGGGGCTACTTTTCGAACAAAATTATGTGGGCTTTCTTGAAACTCAAGCATAATATCCAATTTCGTATCCCCACTTCTGTTAAATGGACCATTTTTCTAATATTATTACGTACAGTTATCGAAATTCAAAAGAAAATAGCACTTACACTGATCACTTATTGTCATGCAAACATTTCAAACAGACAACGTGTTACTAAGGCTATGAGAATAAACCTCGGAATAAACAAATCTGTTTTTGTTTTTTTTTAATTTCTTCTCAGTAATGGTTTTTGCTTACTTTCTTCATATCAAGAGGTAAATGAGAAATAAGTATTGAGTGTAATGTATATCGAATTTGTGAAATAAAATAATTTTCATTTAAAATGTTAATTTTTGTAAAAAATCTGAAAACACTGAATATTTCCGAAAAAGTTCAAGATAGGTATAGGACATTGTACATGAATTATGTCTAGAATTTTCTGAAGAATCCAAAAAATAAATAATATACAGGGGGTTGCATTTGAAATAAGAAAGTTGGTATTGGCCACGGTCGCATGGAACACCCTATATAATTTTATTTTCTTGAAAAATATGCGCATTTAAAATTACAAATCGACGTGTCCGAGTGTTTTTCCTAACACCCCCTCATTTATTCGTTATTGAATTCATTCCATTTGGCTGTTACACTCTGTATGTTTGTCCAGTTTATGATGAAACACAGGGTATTTCCGAATGCGAAAAAATTCAGGATGTGATTGCTCGTATGAAATTGAGATGGGTCTTTCTTATAACAAAACTCCCTCAGCCCACCCCTTTCCGAGGTATCACCTTAAAAGGTGGTGACTAACTTTTTTTTTCCTAAAATTTTAGTGAAGATGGAAATTTGAAATTCTGTTATTTTCGTGCACTCGCAAAGGACTAACCACGGGTATTTTTTCAATGTTCCTGTTACATTATACAGGATTGAAATTAGCAACCCCCACTTTATTTCATATCAAAATTTCCTTTTCTAGATGAAGTTTCATGAAATAAAGTTATAAATTGGAATTCTTGTTTTATGTAAAACAACTTTTTATTCTGAATTTTTTCCCAAAACACAACAGAAAAATCAATTTTAGTCTCCATCTTTTAAGGGTGATATCTCAGAGAGGGGTGGGCTGAGGAAATTTTGTTATAGGAAAGACCCATCTTAATTTCACACAAGCAATCACCTCCTGAATTTTTTCGCAGGAATTTAGAAATACTCTATAAACGGGTGTCCGGTAAACCTTGTACAATATTGAAACTGGTGATAGACCAGGTCATGACTGTTCAGAATATCAGAATTTCACCTCAGTAAAAATATCACCATTTTCCAGATAATGGGCATTTTCTAAATATCTAGAAAATCACTATCTCACCTCCGTTTTTTGAGTGCTGTCTACAAATGGAGACTAATTCAAATATCTTTGTTGCTGAAGATTAATGATGAGTGATGCTTTCAGACGTACAAAAATATTTGAATTAGTCTCAATTTGTAGACAGCACTCAAAAAACGGAGGTGAGGTAGTGATTTTCTAGATATTTAGAAAATGCCCATTATCTCGAAAATGGTGATATTTTTACCGAGGTGAAATTCTGATATTCTGAACAGTCATGACCTGGTCTATCACCAGTTTCAATATTGTACAAGGTTTACCGGACACCCTGTATATACATATCCATATTTACTAGGATTTACGACGAATTGCCATGGTTTCTTTATGATTAACAGAGTTTTTGCTCACATTATATCATTAGTCGATGTTGGAATGTAAGTTTTCAATGATCAATTCATTCAAATGAGATATATTTACAGCAAATGATGCTGTTAAAATATGGGATACTTAAAAATTATATGAATATTTTGAAATATAAATTTATTCACCTGTCAAATGAGAAATTTTGGGCTAAATCAACAATTTATAGTGATCTATAATTCAATGAACATAACAATAATTGTATTTACACTCATATACCTTCCATTTTGATGAGTTTGCTGCAAGCGTTCATTTTACGTGGCTAGTTGATTTTTTCATGCAAAAATCACCACAGTGAATAATCTTGCTATTTTTCATGTTTTAATGTGTAGAAACCAAATCTTCACTCTGCCTTTCAACAGACTCCTTAAACAATGTACCAGTCAAAATTCCAATAAATAAAACTAATCCCACATGTGCATTTGACCGAAATTTATCAGCACAATCTTTACTGTTATTTATATTCAGTGTATAAATTTGATTTGTTAAATGACTAGAAACAAAAGCAACACTCAAATAATAAGGCCAAGTTTGTTCACTCATTATTCCTGATAATAATAAATTACCAATCATGGTAACACCAAAGCCTGTTAACCATAAATTAGTTTTTTTTCCAAATTTAATAGCAGTAGATTTGATACCTATTCTCATATCATCAGAACGATCTTGATGAGCATAAATGGTATCATAGAATACTGTCCAGCAAACACCAGCTATATACAATGGGAGGCATACAGATAAATCTACATATTCCTTAACAGCACAATATCCAAGTAATGCCCCCCAATTAAATGTAAAACCTAAAACTAACTGAGGCCAGTATGTAAACCTCTTCATCAATGGATAAGAAATAACAAGTCCTAAAGATGAAGCACCTAAAAATACACTTGTCCAGTTTAATTGTAGTAAAATTGCAAGTCCAACACTCAACTGACCCGCCAAAAATAACCAAGCTTTCTTCATTGAAACCTCTCCATTAACTAGAGGCCTAATTTTGGTTCTTTCAACAAAAGCATCAATATCTCTATCCCACATGTCATTGATGGTACAACCTGCACCTCTCATTACAACTGCACCTGTGCCAAACAGAGCTAATAAATAAGGATCTGGAAAGCCTCCTAAAGGGGCTGCCATAGCTATGCTCCATGCACAAGGCCAAAATAACAACCATGATCCAATAGGTTTGTCAAGTCTTGCTAACTTAAGATATGGTTGCACAGTTTTGGGTGTATACTGCACCAACATTTCAGGCAGTGTCCTTCGTTTTGACTTGAAGGCATCGTCTTTTTCCAAGTTATATTTATCTAATATATTATAGGAACAGGAAACTCTGAATGTCCTAATATTTTGCAATTGGAAATTTATAGTAATTGGATAAATTTTAGTATATTTCAAAGGACTCACAAACTGAAATAATTTATAATTCAGCATCGTTTGTATTATTTGGACATTTGTAGATTAACATGTATAATCTAGGAACGCCAAGGCATTATTTTATACAATTTTATATTGAACTGCGTATCTTGGTTTTGGAATTTAACCTAAAATCAATATAACCCTAATTACAAGGCGATCCATAGAAGTATATCGGTACATGATACGTCTGTGAAATGTCATAGAAACTAAATTCATAAACATTCGAGATCTGATGTAAAGGCCTCTTGCAACGACAGAACGCGAGAATTTTCTGTCAAACTCAAATTCTCTGACCGAAAATTCTCTGCCGTTGCACACGGATACTCAAACAGTGTTTGAATATCCGTGGCCGTTGCATACTACTTTCTGTAGAATTCTCATTGTTCCATCGGCAGAGAATCGGTTAGTGAATTTGACAGAAAATTCTCGCGAGAATTCTCTGTCGTTGCAAAGGGCCTTTTGATGCTAAAGATAGAATATCTTTGGTTAGATTATAGATGCATAGAAATACCTAGTGTTGGCACCACAGAACATATATATAAGTTGGCACTGATTAGGTTCAAGACTTTCTTGTCGATCGAAAATGTGATATTTTGTGCGGCTTTTCATTTCTCCCAAAAGGGGTCGCGTTATTTGTCGTTGCCGTAGTAGCGCCACGACCGATAAATATTGCGGATTTATTCCGGAACTAGACCAAAATCTGAAATCTAGGATGCCGTTTTGGTCTACAAATTTTGGTCACGGTTTTTAGTGAGGAGTCGATACACCAGGTATTCTATGCATCTATGTTAGATTTAAGATATTTTTAGACATTAGACATCTTCAGATTCCTGAAAGGTAAAATTATATGGTGGAATATATTGTAATTTCTTCATATTTTCACCACATCAATTTGTTCAATCGATATGTAATTATGTAATCACAGACAAATCTTTGGTAAGAATTGAGTTGTACGCATGCGTCAACTGGAAATTCAAAAATCAGGGGGACGGGGAATTGATCAAGGACTATACATATACTTGGTATATAGTTCTTGGGAATTGATATCTAGGAATTAAATATGTCACTAAAATATTTTCAGTTCAGTTCCAAAATATGATTAGGAATTAAAAATGATAAGCAAGACTTGAATAATGCTCACTGAAGCGACTGAAAAATATCACATGAAATTGTTAGTTTATGATTGAAGGAATTCACATTAATTTATGGACGTTATCCGTTTTACTACATTATATTGATTATTTTCAATATTATTTCTACTCATGTGCAGCTCTGGATGCTTAAAGCCCAGCTTCAATTCTCATTGGCTGATTATATTGGATTTATTAGATTTATGAATTTGCAACTATGAATTTCAGAAATCGAACCCCAATTTGTGTGAACGAAAGATGACCGTAGTAAAAGTTCACCACATAATTCTAGATGAAAAGAATACCTGCTGTTGGCCGTTGGCACTGATTTTGTTCAAGACTTTTATGTCGATTTGAAATATGAGATGGTGCACTACTTTTCATTTCTCCTGGAAGGGGTCGCGCTATTTTCCATTGCCGCACCACCATTCCAGCGCCGAGACCGCTTATTCCGGAAGTAGGTCCCGATCTACAATCTAGAGTGCCGTTACTGCCGTTTTGATCTACAATTTTTGGTCACGATTTTTAGTTAGAAGTCGTTACACCAGGATTTCTATGCATCTATTGCTATACCTAACTATTGACCATTTGGTCAATAATTGTTCAATACACGGGCGTAGCCAGGATTTATAACAGGGGGGGGCAAACCATGGTCATGGTCCAAGGTCGTTCAAAATGTGAAATTTTGGGATAAAAAGAAAAGGCAGATTTAATTCATTTTTTCTTCCAGGGGGGGGGCAGCTGCACCCCCTTGCCCCACGCTGGCTACGCCCATGGTTCAATATATAAATTTCCAGATGGTTTTAACTCTATTCATTCAGTATCTGATTCATTTTTGAGATGGGTTGGTACCTTCAAAACAATTTGAATATATTAGTTGATTTTCCTTTTCCGTTTTGTCTCCCTTTGGTTTTTGTTTCAGATTATTTAAAAATGCTTTGTCAGCCCCTTTGAAGAAATGAAGAAAGAATTGCATTCGAAGACGAAGATGCCCTCCAATATGAATATTTGTAAACAAATCCATTATCCCTACACTTATACGGGGAGACAGAGTTTTTGCTGAGGTTTTTATCTGTGCTCTTGCATCATACGCAGAACTGTATGGTGCCCCGTTGGACAGTCCTCTGCTAATACTGAGATTAGGAGCGGGGAATGGATCAATCTGTTTGTTTGAATGATCTGTTCCTTGTTGCTTTTTCAAGACACATGCCATAATTGGAAACAAATCTGTACAGCTCCATTTCATAAGAATATATATATTTACCTAACATTTGATCTTGGAATCTGAAACATTCCAAATTGAAAATTTCCTGTTAGTAAAAATAATTTAGGGCGCAAGATCAAACGCAGTTTAAAGTGAGAGCGAAGTATAAACATTCGATGTAGAATGTATATTTCGCAAAATAGAAGCATAAAAAAATAGAAAATATTTATTCACCATCACATTCATTGCCCTGTACATATAAAACTATCTTACAAAACAATAAAAGGAAAGCATGTCAACAAAAAAAATCTTCTTTAGCATATTTTATCCAAAAACTCCTTCACTGAATATGGTTCACAGCATATTATAAGTTTGTAATCTTTCCTCTTGAAAGACACACAGTTCCTAAGTTCTTTGATTCTCTTTGGTAGTGGTTCAAAAAGTTATATCTCCATATAAAACATATTTTTTTCTGTCAGGCTTCGGGAATGCAATGGATAGAACTGATAGAAGTACTTGACTTTTTCCTAGTTTCGTTATTATTCCTACATTCATCAAAGTAATGATTATTCTTCATGAAAAAAATCAGTATTCGGTAGATAAAGAGTCCAAAACATGTTGGAATGTTATTCTCCTTGAAAACGCCATGACATGACTCTCTATACCCCAACCCATATACTGCTCTGATAGCAAGCTTCTGTACCAGGAATATTCGTTCCGCTGACGTGCTGTTACCCCACAGGGAGATACAATAACTCATCTTACTCTGGAAACATGCAAAGTACACAGTTCTCAGTATGTCACGATTCACATAGAAACCCTCCTGTAAAGACTCCTAACTAAAAATCGTGACAAGAAATTTTTGATCAAATCGACACTCTTCTCATTGTAGTATCAAAGACTTTTGGGTAGTATTTTATTTAGTCTAGTTCAGGAATGATGTGCAAGAAAGTTTTAAACAAAATCTAATCAGTGCCAACACCCAGTTCCCTATGCATATACATATTTACTCTATAATTTTAAAGTGAACTATTCAATAATTTTAAAGATTGTTCCTTTTTTATATCTGTAAACAGTTGCAATGGTTGGAAAAATTTTCGTCTCTATTTGTTCTTATATTTTCTAGGAGGTAGTTGTTCAGTTGTCTAGTCTGGAAATTATGTACATTCAGTCTTTTTTTCAGTTGAAAAAATTCAAGAACACCTTGATTTTTCGAAATATCGATGTTTAGAATCTGATTAATCGAGTGCATCGCTGGTTTCTTGATCAATGATAACTGATGTCGATTCAACCTTTTTTTTGGGAATTTGGAATTTGCCATCCCTATACATAATAATGTAAAAAATGGAGCCTAGACACACATATATAGCATACCCTAACTGTGAATCTGATATGTATGCTTAACTGATTGAATGCACATGTATGTATTTCAAATTTATTCAAAATAAATGGTGATTAATGAAAGGTGTAATAATCCCATGGCACTTAAACTGCTCTCCCAAAAAAATTAATGGAAATATTGGTATTCTCAATCAATAATTCGATGGAATTTTGTAAGGTTTTAGTAACTCCATCTACACAAAATTCCGCATGAAGATTGAATATTATGTCATTCTCCATTTAATTGCAAAATCTCATCTTGATCGAATCTGTCCTTTCAACAAAATAAGTAATTTTTACAGGACCCCTGGTGGAATTTCGCCTATTTTACACTTTAGGCGAGTACCTCATGGATAATACCATTGATACTTATGTATTTTTTTTTCATTTGACTCATGACTCATCCAATACATTGTTAAATGTCTTTATGGATCAATAAACTCTCTTTCTTTTTTTCTATTATCAAACATGACCTTAGCATTCAAGATCCGAACCTCTCCTTTCTAGGATTTTTGCTGTAAGTTTCGAGTTCACAGACAGGCAAAAGTGAATTTGACTGAGGATTCGTCATCGTGGACTCGAATGTTATCTTTTGAGATCATTCCTGACTCAAAATTCCATAATACTGGCATCGAAGTAACATGAAAAACCCTAAATCAAGTAGAACAAACGCTCAAAAAGGATCATTTGTGTATGGAAAATTGGTATGTACAATTTGAAGTTGCATAATATTTTAGATTCAATACTCACAACAGGTCTGGTGAGATCACCCAGTATATTCCATAAATCAACTAGTGTCATCAAGCCAATCAGAACAACAACAAAAAGGCCAACAAATTTGACAGATATGCAACAAGACAACATTGTTCCTGTAAAAATTAACCAACACCACCACTGAAAGGAAAACTCCTGAATATTCTTTGATGCTACTTTCACTGCCCCGAGAAGAGACCCCACCATAAAAAACAAGAGAATGGGATCAAGTAGAATATACTGTGATAGTGTAATTAAACCAACATCTGAAAAGAATATAATAAAAATGTTTTCCTCTTAAATCACACACTTCATTCAACTTACCGAATATAACCAGTAGTGATGAAAAAATTGCAGAAGTCAAAGAATTTGTCATTTCATGTACAGCTAAAAATCCCATAGGAACAACTGCAACTCCCAGAGATGCACAAAACTGAAATTTTTCATAATTAATCAATAGATATATCAAGCAAACACAAAGAACTCACTACACGCATACCAATGTAACTTGTGTTTTCATATTTATCTCCGGGTTTGTCAAATGCAAATTTACCATTGTACCCTGTTAAATAACCTGATAGTCCTATGAGAATCTAAAAGGAACCAGATTCTAACAGACTAACTCATAAAAAGACATTCTCACCTTCCCAACAGGTGGGTGAACATCAAAAAAGAATGTACGATTGATATACCAGCTTCCCATCTTTCCAAAGTGGGTTTCGTCCCAACTAAAATCAAACCTCATAAGTTAGAAATATTTACCAGTCGTTATGTTCTCACCAAACATGATCTGGTTCAGATATTTTATGAAATCGAGTGGCAACAGCCAGTACAACAACAATACCGAACGCGCACCAGAAGTTTCTGAAACGTTGAAAATTATGAATTGAAAAGATTCTGCATGAAATATAATACCTTCTATTTTCTATTTGAGATATTTTTTGTGCCATTTTTACTGTTATAAGTACATATAAGTCGATTTAGAAAGATTTTGATTTTACTGTTATTCGAATTGGAAATTCAATTATGATCACAGAAAAATAATAATCACAAACATTGAATCACAGAACAATATAGAGTGTGGTCCGTAAATCAACCAAGGTACCAAACAACCAAACCAACGTTTTCACAGCGGTTACGTCAATTCTGACAGCGGTACATGTCAAATTATCAACCGAAGCTGTATTTACGGGACGCCCGGGGATGAACCATTTGTTTTTATTGTGGACTTAAAATATTCGGAATATTCTTCGTCAATGGAATGGGTTCATTTCAACTTGAGAAACTGACATTGTGCAAAACATTGGATTATGGAATCGTATCGCATTGTTTTGGCTATTCGATTTATTCAAAATATATATTGATTGTTTGAAGCTTAAGCTTTAAGTCTTGATTGTCTGATGGATCTCTTCCTGAAAAGAATATGTCCTCACTGAAACCACAATTCGTAACTGTATTTTTCGAATAATTTATTATCCATATGTGAAACATTCAATGTTCGTATAGCAACAACATTATGAGGAGAGTTAAAGATGAAGTAATGTTTTTAAGCCTCTAAAATCGGTGAATGGCTCACTGACAGATACCTTAGATCATTGATTCTTTGTTTCGCAGAAACACTCTTTCCTAATACAATTGGATTTATTGACAATATGCATGTAAGAAAACCAAAGGACTATTTTATCGTATATTCACCTAATTATTTGTAAACAATTTTTTTTAGACCATTTAAGATCATAAAATGAAATTTTTTCATTCACCCAGGCGGAGTTGGATCAAATCATGAAGCGTAGTTAGATCTAAACCTTCATGAACCCAAAGTTGGAAAATTCTCGAATAATACTCTGTTAGTTGGGGATAAGACTTCTGTTTACCAGAATTATTAACTATAAAAACAATGATCATTGAATAACGTCCAAAAAAAAATTATTTTTATGGTCAAAAACAAGAACTATAATAGAATTCTGGAGAAGGACTATGCAAGAAAGGGGTGAGATGTATCAACCGTTATTTTATTGATGATACTAAAAAGATTGCAGTTGATATAGCAACTAGTGTGGAATTGGTGGTAGCAGTTGAACGGTTTGAAGAAAATAAACTCTTGTTAATTAAAAACATAACCCAAACATTGACTTTCTCTCATCAACACTTAGACAGTCTCAGTTGATGATATTTTAAGGAGTAATATTTCGACAAGATGAGAAATGGAGTGAACATTTAGAAGAATTATTCAAGAAGCTGTTCTGAGGTATTTTCACTATATGTAGAATGATGCACATTGGAAATTAGAAGCAATGGCTGCTTACAGAGCCAACTTCCATAGCTGGGCCTCCTACATTATTTATTTTTTTCACACCTAGATGCTGAACATCTGTATTTATCACATGCAACCTCTAGTTTTGTCCAAAAAAAATAGGATTCATACATACATACAGATACATAAAAGTCCTGTAATTTTTATGAACAAATTCATGACATTCTCTTAGGAAGCTCGAAAGTCTATTTTTATGATCGAAGGAGCAGATTTTTGATATAAATAGATTCCGTATACTAGTGTCTTTGTTGAATAGAGAAGTCTTGTAATATATAATCTGTTGACGTGTTGACATTTTTTATTACTTCTGAAAAGTATGCATATGCGATTCCTAATTTATATAGTGTGTTATATAAAGACCTCTCCATATGAGTACATATACCATATCTGAGTATTAATTTGGCTAGGGATTAATAAACTAGGATAAGCGAGTCTCTTCTTAGGATGTTCTTAATGCAGTAAAATATATGTACAGATTACTGAATATATTTGAAAGAGATTTGATATGAATATTCCATTTGAGATGTTTAAAGAGAATGAGGCGTAGATATTTATGATTCTCTACTTTGGTCATTTCCAATATACATAAATAAATGAAAACTTAGGATGTGTGGCCATTGTCTAGAAGAATGCCATATACATTTTTCATGGTTCTACTCATAAAATTTTAAACGCAGGCCAACTGTTACCTTTTATGAAGATGTATCTTCAGCATATGATGAAAGTAGTTGAATTTCTTTGTCTGAATTTAGATATGAAATAAATACAATTGGACCAAGTAGTTTTCCTTGTGGTATTCCCATCTTTGCAATTGTTTGGCGAACAGTCCACAGCTTTTGTCGGTACTCAGAGATGTGTTCAGATTATTTGATATATTTCTGCTTCAATACTGAATTTAGATATTAAATACATAGGATTGTACTAAGTATTTCAATGCAGAAGTGGATTGATTTATATGATTACATATTTGTTATGCTATTTAAATTTCTTTATATTCCAATAAAGTTACTGGTGAATAGCTAGATGATTTCATCATTGTCATATTCTCTTTTCTTCCTCCAATTTGGAATGAAATGTGCTTTGAATCGACTCGTATTTCCTTGATAATGAATGAAAATTACAACTTCAAATTCAAATATAGTTCTTTATTTCAAAAAGTAAAGATTTTAAATATTCTCTCGAATAAATTTTATATAATAATGCACAAAAAATATACACCCCAGAGCTTTTGTACAGGTGTTAGTAAAAACGTATCGAAATATCATATCAGAAAACTTGATAATGAATTCTCAAATAATCCGAAATAAATAAATAGAAAACGTTAACTTCGTTAACGATAGGGGGCGTACTGCTTCTTTGGTTTCGCCTATTGGACAAAATACACAAACGAGGAGTCTTTGATTCAAAGTCCGTCGCGAGAACCCAAAAAGTTCATCTCTTTTAACTTTCGCTTGATCTGTGAGCAACAGAAACCCAAGGAACCGACGAAAATTCTTGGTCAATAATCTACCGCTGTCATCAGGAAACATCCGCCGTAAATTCGAATAATAACAAACCGAAGAAACCCGAAAGCCCACGAAGCAGCCCACGATCACCTCCGGTTGATTCGGTTCATGAAAACATCGGGTGATTTGAATCTATTATATGTTCTGTGATTTGAATGAACCATGTCCCGTAAATATTCGGTTTCCATCTACCAACCGGACATATTTCATTTACGGAACGGCTTGACAGTCACCAACCATAGATTCTCATGAACCAACCGACCTTGGTTGATATACGGACCATACCCATAATCTTTGACAAAACTAAGAAAAAGAGGTTCCGTCTTAGGGGTCGTTTATACTGGCCCGTAACTTAAACTTTTTCCTTACCCTAAGGGGTCGTTTATACTGGCCCTTAACTTAAACTTTTCCCTTACATAGAAATTTCATGCTATGGTTTATACTCGAACTTTAACTTATTCCCTTAAAGAGAACAAATTTTAAGGGCATAAGTTACGGGCCAGTATAAACGACCCTTAAGAGTTGAAACATAGAAATTTCATGCTATGGTTTATACTCGAACTTTAACTTATTCCCTTAAGGGCCGATTGCACCGAAGTCAAAACTGTAGATTAAATCTTAAACGCAGTGTTGCCAGGTCTGGGGATTAATCCCCAATCTGGAGATTTTTAAGGCGTCTGGGGAAAAAGTTGGGGATTTCAATAATCTGAGGATTTTTTGGAGAATTTCGAATAATTCCTCAATTTAAATTTTATTATCACGTTTGATAAAAATTTCATCATTATCAACAGATAATAAAATTCGAAAATAAATATGGTCATTCATCGCGTTTTTTTTACTATAACCAAAATATTTTGGTGTTATTATTCAAATGAATAAAAGTGTTACTCAGGTTGTTATTTTATTCTATCAATTGGACAAAAATATATTCTATTTCTAAAACGTTAGATAGCACATATGCCAAAATAGATATATCTTGTAATGATTTGACGAACCACCGATACAGGATATAGATGCATAGAAACCCTGGTGTAACGACTCCTAACTAAAAATGGTGACAAAAAATTGTGAATCAAATCGACACTCTCGATTGTAGATCGGACCCTAGTTCCGGAATTATCCGCAATATTTCGCGATCGTGGCGCTATTGGGGCAATGGAAAATAACGCGACCCTTTCAGGAGAAATGGAAAGTAGGACCCCAACACAGATTTTTGATCGACAAGAAAGTCTAATCAGTGTCAACACTGTAGGTCTATGGTCCGAGTTAATTTTTTGAATTCTGGGGATTTTGACAGTAAAATGGAGACTTTTAGATGAGGTTATCGAAACTTTTAATTTTTTTACCTGGCAACACTGCTTAAACGTCGATTAGTGTCCTATAGGCGGTCTGCATATTCTTGAAATGAGACATCTGGTGGTGACTTTCGTCAAAACATGAAGTAAAGCTTAATGATAGGTTAGCTTATTGTTTCTGACTTTTGAGCGAATTTTGGTGTTTATACAATGGATATTCAAAGATCTTTTGGATTTTAAAAAATAAAATTCGATCATTTCTCGAAAGGAAATGAAGAAAAAGGCCAAGCTTTGAAAAAAGCTGTTCATGTGTATGAGGTGAGAGAGCGGAATGGTCTCATAACTTCTAAAGTAATGAGACAAACCTCCGTTAATTTGCCACCGTATACGGTCGAAATCACCGTAAGTACATAACAGTCAGTATTATGATCTTTCTTTTAAATAATGCATGTTTTCCAGCTGGACAAAGAGAGAAACGTGAGGCGTGCAACATGCTCTTGCATTGCTGGAATTTCTGGACATTGCAAACATTTATCTGCGACAGTTTTTTGCGTAAATGATTTCCCCTACGTCAAGGGCAAAAAAAAATAAAAAAAAAATTTTATTAGATAGCGTGCGTTCAAAAAAATTCGAGGTCAAGTAGGCTATGGAACCTGGAGGCTGGAATGTCAATATTCTGCGTTTGAACGCAGTTCAAATATGGTTCAAATTCGATAAATAAATAATTTCCATAGCCTACTTGACCTCGAATTTTTTTGAACGCACATTATTATCATTTGTATGTAATTAATTTATATTCTAAAATCCTCGTTCCTTCAATTTCATTATTTTTATATTAGAGCCGTACAGAGTGTCAAATTAGTTTTTGCAATGGGTTGAAAACTTTAGGTCAATTTGATGAAGGGGTGGTAATAATGAATAAATATAACAAATTTGTAGTGTTTAGGAAATGCAAAAATATAGAAAAGATTTGTTTCCTGGCCACTCAAATTTGTAGCTTGAGTTCAGGAGACCGGCAATTGAAATTTTGGATAAATTGGACGATTTATAATTATTCATCATGTAAAATGGTGATTGTTTTCTTGGTAGAACATACTTTGTGTAAGTTGTTTGATTTTTGTGAATATTTTAGTTTTTGTTGAAAAATATTTTGATATAGTTTTGACCGACTTATTTTTCATTTCAACCACTTCCCTTATTGCCAAACAGAATAGCATATGCTAAACAATATCTGTGAAACAGAGTTTAGTGTAGTAGAGTCCATATAACTCAACATTGTTTATGATACAGAGTAATGTACTTCCTTTAAATCCTAGAAGATATCCTTATTCATCATCTTCACAATTTGCGATAATTGGTGGTTGAAGATTAGTTAACACACAGCATATATGTACAATGTCATCTAAATATTTAAATAAATTATATGGTATTTCATGTAAAATTCTATAAATTTTTATACGTTGAATTCATCTTTCCACATGAATTCTAACACTCGCAACACTATAAGTTTCTTCAACTTATTCAAGAGATAGTTTGCCATTCAGAATCCATATTCAATACAATAAATAAGTTATTGAAAAAAAAACAACTCAAAAACCCTTAATATCGACAAAAAAATTAAAATTTCAACAGCACTTTAGCATGCAAAACACGGTAAAAGCGTTATGTTTTAACGCGAGTATTGCTTAATTTCACCACGGAGGCCGCCACCTACAAATATGCAGACCGCCGGCGAATCCAAAGATCAAAGCGCCCTCTTTCGGAAAAAACGCCAAACTATGGAACAAGTAATCCGTTGAGATCTTCTATGTTTCGCGTGCTTTTGAGCAATAATATTTTGTTTCATATCCAGGTATTCTGGAGTGATATTTCGAAGTTTTTATAGTGTTCTGAACAGATTAATTAGTACTTAAATAAAAATGGTTGAGAAGGTATTTATATCAGTGTTATTCATTTAAAATATTATTCACAAAGTTATCATGTTTTAGGTTACCAGACGTCTTGTTTGAGTTTGATTTTCTGGTTCAGTTTTAACTGATGTGAAAGGTTCATACCACAATTATCAATAAGAGTGTTACGAAATTGATCATCGTAATTCACGGTACTGAGCTGTGCCTTTATTATTCTGTAAGATAGGAATTAAAAAATAAGGTGAAGTATCTGAGCGAAGGGGTTCATGTTTTAATGCTAATGTTATGTTTAATTTCAGGCCAGTGCATTGATTATAGAACAATGAGTAAGCTTAGTTCTAGTGCTGAAAAAAAACTGTATTCAACTGTTGTGGTTTCAATTTTTTTTTTTTTTTTTTTATTAAAATTAATGTTCTCGACTGCGAGGTCATTGACACCAGGTACAGTAGTCTTACATTTTACAATAAGTCTTACATTACGTACTATATCAAAATACAAATATGGTCAGGCAATATTAGATTCCGCTGTATAAACCAGTGTTCTTGAGGAAGTCAATCAAGTTCTGAAAGTGGTTCGGGTTACTCAATAGTTCCTTGAAATCTTGGAGGTTGTGTAGTTTCCGTTGGGCCTCATAACATTTGCACTCTGTTAGTATGTGTTTAACGGAGAGTGTGACGTGACAGTCATTGCATGTTGGTGGATTTTCGGATTTGAAAAGGTAGGAGTGAGTCAGTGCCGTGTGTCCAATTCGGAGTCTCCTCAGAATAGCCAGATCTCGTCTGGATGAACAACAGAACTTAGCCGGAGAGACGGTGGGATGAACTTCCCTCAATTTGGAAGCTATACCGTTCCAATGGCTGCGCCAAGTCTTTTTTATATGATCTTTGATGTGGGATCTGACATCGACTTCATATTGGAACTCTTCTGGAAGGTGGTTGGACGAAGAAAACACCCCTTTCGCAGCATGGTCAGCTTTTTCGTTTCCTTTAATGCCTTTATGAGATGGGACCCATATCAGTGTGAGCTCGGCGCCGGTTGCTGCTATGCCGTTATATTGTTCATGGATGGAATGAACAAGGGGATGTTTGGCGTATGTCTTCGAGATGGCGTGAACTGCTGCTAAGGAGTCTGTGCAAATTGCAATGCGTTTTTCAGTTTTGATAGCCCTTACTGCTTGGAGAATGGCAAATAACTCCCCGGAAAAGACACTACACAAAGGAGGAAGCAGGTTTATTACCAGTTCTTCATCTTCACTTGTTACAGCTGAGGCAACTCCGTGTTTACTTTTTGAGCAGTCGGTGAACAGGATTCGATCAAAGTGGTTCGAGCCGATCAACTTCTCAAGGCAGCTTTTGAGGAAATTTGGGGTATATTCTTCCCCGTTGAACTTCAATAATGAGAGGTTTTTCTGTGGAATTCTTTTACACCAAGGCGGAATAGTGGATATTGGAGTTGGGCTTGTCCTTCGGACGTCTATATCTGGAAGGTAGTTTTTTATTTGATGGAATGTTGATCTATATGCAGAAGACATTTGCACTGTATCAATTTTTGAAGCAATCAGATTGGATACTGGATTGTTCATGTCGGTGGATACTCTTGAAGCATATCGAAGAAGGAGGTGGCGTCTTCTTAACCAGAGAGGGGGCTCATGGGCTTCAATGTATAGACTTTCGGATGGGCTGGAACGGTAGGCACCAAGACACAAGCGTAAGGCTGTATTTTGTACCGATTCCAAGGATTTTAAAGCTGATTTAGAGGCCGAATTATAGACAATACAACCGTAGTCCAACCGCGACAGTACTAGTGCTCTGTATATCTTCAACAGTACTTCTTCTTCCTCTCCCCACTGTATGTGAGACAAAGCTTTAATAATGTTCATATTTTTGCAGTTTTTTGCTTTCACTTTTGCTATATGCTGTTTGAAGCTGAGCCGAGAATCGAAAATCAGTCCTAGAAGTTTTAGTTCTTTTACTAGAGGTATTTGGGTTTTTTGTAGATAAATTTTTGGACTTTCCGTGGATGATGGTCTTCTGCTGAATTTTATCACTTTCGATTTTTCTGCGGAGATTTTGAAAAGATTTTGTGAACACCAGTCACTAAGTTGGTTAACTGCGTCTTGGAGTAGCGTTGATACAGTGCTAACATTTTTGCCATGGCAGAATATGAATAGATCGTCTGCATACAGAGCAAGTTTCATAGGAGGTTTGATACAGCTGCAGATGTCGTTAATTGCTAGGAGGAACAAAGTTGGACTTAAAACGGATCCTTGGGGGACACCGTTTGTAACTGTGTGTGGCTCTGAAGTTTCTCCGTTAACTGATACTCTGAACTGTCTATATTGTAGGAATTTATCTATAAATGAGTAAATGTTGCCATCTAAATTACATTTCTCAATCTGTCTTAGGATGACTGATCGATGAGCAGTATCAAATGCTCCTTCTATGTCGAATATTGCTGCCACAAGGTCTTGTTTATTCTGAAAAGCCTCAACGATATGTTCGTGTAGTATAACTAGGTTGTCAGTAGTACTTCTTTTAGGTCGGAATCCAGACTGCACATTCGATAAAATCTCATATTTCTCCATATACCATAAGAGCCTTCGGTTGATCATTTTTTCTAGTATCTTACACATAGTGCAGGTTAAAGATATAGGACGGTACGAGGCCACTTCATGGCTAGGTTTATCAGCTTTCTGAATGGGTAATATGATGGATTCTCGCCAGATCTGAGGAAATGCATTTTCGCACCATATTGCGTTGAAGATCTCTAACATTTTGTCTAAACCAGAGTCTGGTAGGTTCTTCAGGAAGATGTTTGGTATACCATCCGGGCCAGCTGCCGAGTTTTTTGTCGATAATAGAGAATCATGCAATTCTTGTCTGGAGAATGGTAAATTCATAGCATCCACATCCTCAGAGGACGTTCGTAGCTTTTTTGTGTCATTATTGTATATTGTTGGGAGTTCACTACTGCTGGTGGATTTTGATTGAAAGTGATTAGCAATTATGTTAGCAATCTGTGTGTGGTCATGAATTAGTTGTTGATTTTGGTATAATCCTGAGATTCTCGAAAAGGTTTTTTTACCCTTCATTTGACCGATTTTTTTCCACACTTGGCGAGGGGAAGAATCACAGTTCAAGGTTGATACATATTCTCTCCAGGAGTCCCTCTTACTTTCTTTTACCACTCGTCTAGCTATTGCTCTCAGTTTCCGGAACTCAATCAAATCACTAGTGTTTCTAGTCTTGCGGTATCTGTTAAGTGCAGTTTTGGAATTTCTAATGGCAGATTCGCAGTTTTTGTTCCACCACGGAACTGCTTTGTGTTCAGGGGATATGGTAAGTTTTCCTATGTGAATTTCGGCAGCTGAAGTTATGATGTTAATCAGGCTAGATAGTTTTGCGTCTATGTCATGGAAGTTCTGGAGTTTTTTAGTTTGTTCATCTATTTCGAGTTTGAAATTATACCAGTTGGCCCTAGCTAGATTCCACATTGTGAGCTTGTGTGTTGGTTTTGTGAAGCTGTCAGTGATGAATATAGGGAAATGATCGCTGTCGTACAAATTCTCTAGGACCTTCCAAGACAAGGAAGGAAATGTAACTGGGTCGCAGAGGCTCAAATCTATTGATGAGAATTCTCCGGATGAGATATTGAAGTGTGTCGCTTGGTCGGTGTTTAGCAAGCATAGTTGGGATGAATTTAAGATATTCTCAACTAATCGGCCTCTTCTGGATATACGATCAGATCCCCATATTATATTGTGTGCGTTGAAATCTCCAACGAGAAGAAAAGGTGTCTCAAGTTGTGCGATCAGATCTGTTATTTCAATTTCAGACGGAGAAGTATTTGGGGGTATGTATATGCAGCAAATCAATATCTTCTTCGGACACCAGACATTTACGGCGATGGCTTCTAAGGAAGTTTTCAATGGAAACGTTGTAGAAAACATGTCATGACTCACAAAAATTGATGCACCCCCACTTGCTCTATCATATTCAGTTCTCAAATAGTGATAGCCTTCAAATCCTTTGAGTTGTTTTGCGTGTGTTTCTTTAAAATTAGTTTCCTGTAGACAGATTATATCAGCATTCATTTCCGCTATGATATGTTGGATATGTTCTAGTCTGGCGTAAAAGCCATCACAGTTCCATTGTATTAGGTTGAAGTCTAAATAATTATTGTTTTAAGGAAGATTGGGAGCTGTCAGAAAATTCATCTTCGTGTGTGGGATCAGCTGAATAGTCAGAACCTATGCTTTCTATGTCATCTGCGTCGGATCTTAATTCTTGTTTCAGTTTTTTTGTTATTCGAGTGAATCGATTTTTGAGAGATCTTTCAGTAAGGAAAGGGTATATATTATACATGTCGGATAATAGTGCTTTCAAATTTTTGGTGAATTTTAAAGCTTCTAACTGAGGACTTTTATTTCCGAAGGTGTTGTCGATGAAGGCTAGAAAATTGTTCAGGGCTAGAGAGTATCGCTTGGGATTTTCGTCATAAAGTTTTTTGATGTCGTTTTTAGATATTTCCGAAATTCCTATATTTTCACTGTATTGTATTTTAGCTTTCTTCTTTTTTTGTTTGATTTTTTGGTTGTTAGGTGGAGGCATAAATTTCTCTAGATCTGTGATAGATTCAGTTTCTTCAATACGATCGGGATCGGTCGAGTCTAAAGATGTAGATAAAGGTCTCTTCTGTCCAACAATTGGTGAGTTGGGTGTTTCTAGTTCAGCTGGGTGATGTATATCTGCAATTGTCGCGATGGATTGGTGGGAGACGTTCTTTGCTGGTCTAGGTGTGGTAAAAGATGTCTGTAATTCTTCGGTGAGCATTTCGGTAATTGGTGTGTGATTTATTGTTGGTTCTTCTAGAGCTGTTGTCGCCTCTGTATTTTTGCAGTTATTGGCAACATGACCGGGTTGCTTACAAATGAAACACTCCATGCGTTCGGTAGATAGAAATATGCGGTATGCTGTGTTGTCGTGTGTAATGGCAATTGACGTTTGCAGTTCAAACTCACTGGATGGAGGAATAATATAAACCTGTCTTCTGAAGGATATTATATGACTGTATTCTTCTCCTGGCAGCCCTGCCTTTAGGTAAGATACAGGGGAGGCCAATTGGAAGCCCAACACCTTTAAGGCTGCTTCGATATCGTCATGGGGTATTGTTGGTGAGACGTTCGAGATTACTACTCTCTTGGCTGGGGTGATCAAGCGCCGTAGTGGAAATTCTGAATCTGCTATATTAATAATAGGATGGTTGACTATAAGGTCGTCTACTAGTTCTGTTTTAGATAGGTAGATACATATTCGATTATTGGAAATTCTTGAAACAGCAATAATGTTTTTCGGACCTATAATGTCGCCAATAGCTTTTGTGTAATCAAATAATTTGAGGTTATCGACAGCGTGAATGAGTATGGCTTGTTCTTTTTTAGGAAAGTTTGGTTTTGGTTTAGATTTCGTGATTGAAACGTAAGACTTTACTGTTCCATTAAGATCAGAGACTGGAGAAGACATTGCAGGATTGTTTGCACTGTGGTGTGTAGAAGAGTTTGTGTTACCCCTGTAGTCAGAGGTAACGTTTAGTTGTGTAGTGGTTATGTTTGAAAATTTATCGAATGTATGCAATCTGACATACTTATCTCATGTATTGTTGGTTGCCGGACCCACCGATATCGGCAAGTGTGTGCCGCGGCCGGTCCGAACGTTATCTGTTGATACTCGATAAGATGCGATGAGTTTGTTTTGATTTCGATGGTGAGATATCGATCTGAATTATATCAACTGATATTTTTACCCTGGACAGTTACTGTTCAATATCACTCAGGACTATATTGTCACATCATTTATTTCACAAAGCCGGAATGAAAAAGGAGGAGAATCACTCGTAAACTTCGTTTTATCGGAGTGCACAAGCAACCGTGTTTACTCGTTCAAGGGAACACGCGGAATCCGGTTTCAATTGTTCTTCAAGGAAAAATAAAAACCAGTCTATACGTTTTCATAAATTTCCTGAGAAAGATGCCTTAATACTATTTATCACTAATGCCTTCGCTAAATTGGAAAAATTGGACTGAAGAAAAGCATGGATAAACTATAGATGGAGAAAACTTACTGAAAAGATTTTCGTTGTTTCTCGAACAACTGCAAACAATATTTTTAGTGAATATATTAAGTATTTAGCAAATATTTTGGGAGGTTGTATTCAGTGGCCAAGTTCTGAGGTTGAATTGATGAATTTACTGCTTAACATTTTGGGAATATTCAAGTGATACTTAATTATGAGGATATACCATACAGATCTTCATGTTTGTCATGTCGCATCAGAACATATTCACATTCTGATCATAGTTTAGGCAGATGTGAATCTTTTTGTGTTGCTATTTTGTAGTATATTTCCATGAAAATAAAGAACATTCAAAACAATAATTTATTTACATAATTTCCATCGTATACCTCGTGAATTGTCGATCCAATTAGAAGGGAAAAAAGCCAAATTGTATAACAAAATTTTATAAACTCGACACTGTGCTGTCAATAATACATTAATTCACTGAAATTATGCACAAAATCATCACGAGAACTAAGAAAATCACTTAAAATAATCTGTTTTACATATCAAAACAATGTAGCTTCAAAAGAGATTACTGGAATTCCGCCATGTTTGTTTACAGTCAGCAGCGCCCTCATCGGTGATTGGAATCGCCAATACTGCGTTCGTTATTACCAAAGATATTCTACAATATTGAAGACAGAACAGAAAACCAGAATGCAAAAACATTTAATCTAAAAGAAAAAAACTATAATTAATCGATGTAATTTCGTGTGAATAATCTATAGGATGCAATAGACAATGTTTTTATCGCAACCTACCTGAGAAGTTAATAAAATCTACAGATACACCAATATAAATATGATGTGAATGCTATAATGTATTGCAGGCGGGGATAAGAAAAAATTACGTTTTGTGAAAATTAAAATAGAAATATATCAATTTGTCCCCGCCTGCAACAAATGCATCCACGTCATATTTATATTAACTGCTCAGGTATAGGTACCAATAAAAACACCGTTCGTTCGTCCGGCCGGGAACACGATAACTATGGAACGGATGAACCAAAGGATTTGATATTTTCATGGTAGGTTCGGATTTTAATGGCCAAAATTCGATCAAGAGTTCCGTAAATATGGCAGTTCGAAATTTGCTATCCTATCAAAGCGACATATAAAATGCTAACGAAATATTTGCAAAAAAATCCTCAACATTTCTGTGATAACATTTCAGGCACGTTTCCGTTGACAGTCGCTGTCTACAATATTCTCTTGTAGAATATCTTTGGTTATTACCAATCCGGAGACGGATCGGACACAGAACATCCAATAATTCGGATCTCTCTCTCTCTGGCTGAAAGAGAGGAGAGAGAGAGAGATCCGTATTTATTAGATGTTCTGTGTCCGTTTTCTCTCCGGATTGGTAATAACGAACAGTATATGATAATCAATAGACACTAATCGAGGTTTAAAATTTAATCTACAGTTTTGTCTACGGTGCAATCGGCCCTAAAGAGAACAAATTTTAAGGGCATAAGATAAGGTCGGCGTTTAAAGCGAGTAGGAAAGATCAGCCGATAGAGGCGCCACCGTCCATTTTAAGAAATATCTCCATAGAACTTACATTATCACAATAAGTTCTATGAGTATCTCTCTAATCATGAATGAAATGTACAATGGCGCTCTCTATCCGAAAATCGCCGAACTATGAAATAACTCAATTTGTGGGTAAAGCAGGAACTTTTTCCCGCCAAAATTTGAATTTGGCCATTCTCTGCCAATTCCGTATTTCAAGTTGATCTTCTGAACGAAATTATCAGTAGATTCACTTTTAATCGGAAGTTGAACTATTTTCATGGGTCTTTCTGTTGAAATAAAACAGAAGCATGGGTTGGCTCATTTTCTTCTATTTTTGAAAGAAAAAAAATTAACTGTCGGAATGAAATCGATTAAAATTATTTCAACAAGAACCCTAATCCTTTCTGAGTTCACCCACAAAATTTCAGTTCTCAAAGTGAAACCGTTTTCGAAATCAACTTGAAATAAAAACACACTACATTAATTGCGTTCGTTATTACCAATCCGGAGACGGATCGGACACAGAACATCCAATAATTCGGATCTCTCTCTCTCTCTGGCTGAAAGAGAGGAGAGAGAGATCCGTATTTATTAGATGTTCTGTGTCCGATCCGTCTCCGGATTGGTAATAACGAACGCAGTAATTGAACGCCCACCTTAATAAAGATTTGAATAAACACTCTCTATCTCAAAAACAACGAAATTCACATAGAATCATTGCCCATTGGCCTAGAATTCTACATCAATGCTAAGATGTCTAGAATAATGGTGTAGGCACTCGTCGTAGAATATCTTTGGTCTCACGGATAGTCAAACACTCCGTGGGTTTGTCTTTTCGGAACGAACCGCACCAGCCACTGGACAGGTTGACTCTAGATTGTGCTCTGTGATATCAAGGTTAAGGTGTTCTGTAGTTAAGCTAGTGAAAGTTTGGTTATAATTGAGTATTTGTTTCTATGGTTAAAATATATGTTGGTTAGGAAGTGCGGCACTATATTCTTCAAGAAATAAATTTCCATATAAACATTATAAACAATTCCAATGGCAAGAAAGCGGAAAGGCCGTTCTGTTCGAAAGAACCTAAATAGGGCTGGGGAACCAGAAGAATTAGTACAAGCACCTCATTCATTCGTTATTAATAAAGGAATAACAGACGGTAACGTTGCGGAATTAACTAAAGATTTCCGAAAAGTCATGGAGCCTTACACAGCCTCCCAACTTAAGGTATAAGTAGATCTTAGTTGGATCTATAAAAAAATTTGACTCACCACATTTCTTTTTCAGACTAGGAAAAAAAATACCATTAAAGACTTTGTCTCTATCGCCGGACCCTTGCATGTTTCACACATTTCAGTTTTTTCACGATCGGAATTGGGACTTTATCTGAAGATGGCCAGGCTTCCTAGGGGGCCTACTTTGACATTTAAAGTTTGCAAATACGTCTTGGCAAAAGATGTGGTATCTTCTCTGAAGAAACAGTATGTGGTAGAAGAAGCATTTAAACATTCCCCCCTGATTGTTTTGAACAACTTCAGTGGAGAAGGCATGCAGATGAAGATGATGTCATCCATGTGGCAAAATATGTTTCCAACAATTAATTTAACATCGGTAAGAGCTGTTCATAAATTTTATTGATTAGAGTTTTTACATTTACAATAGAAATGTTTCTGTATTATTAATATTGTTTTTATAGGTGGATCTCAATACTATGAGAAGGATTGTGCTGATAAACTATAATACTCAATCTAAAACTATAGATTTTAGGCATTATGCAATAAAAATTGCGCCAGTGAATGTATGTAAAGCAGTTAAAAAAATTGTTACAGGAAAAGTTCCCAATCTCTCAAAATATGGAGAAATGTCAGAGTTTTTAACAAAGTGAGTTTGAATTGAATATATAAAAGTTTCTTATCTGAAAGACTCAGATTGAACCTTTGAATACAGGATGTTAAACTATGTTCAAAACTGTATGAAATATGCACCTATTGGAATCTGTAAAGAGTAGTACACATATATCAAGTCAAAAAATCACTTGATTTCTCTTGCCTTTTCAAAAGATCTGACCCATATATTTTGAACAGTGTCTTGGAGGTTCACTGTGTAGGTTGTTGATTTAAAATCATCCCTATATTTACATGTTTTTTATGACTAATTTATTTCACAATTGGCAGATCAGGAATGTTATCTGAAAGTGAAGCTGAAGAACCAGACAGCCATGTAACATTAAGCCAAAAAATCATTTCAAGAGGTAATTTAGAGAATGGGAGGTCTGCAGTTAAGGTAGGACAAAATCTATATTAGAGCATTTTCAATCTTAGTCAGAATATCATATTTTCTCATTGATTATTGATTAAGTATGAATGAATATTCTTTTTTTAGCTCACTGAACTAGGACCAAGGCTAACATTGAAATTGATAAAAATTGAAGATGGTTTGATGGATGGTGAGATTTTGTATCATGAACTGGTTCAGAAAACTGAAGAGGAAAAAGAGGAAATAAGAAGAAGCAAAGAAGCAAGAAAGAGACTAAAAGAAAAGAGGAAAAAAATTCAGATGTTGAATGTTAAAAAGAAGGAAGAAGAAAAGCAATCCAGAAAATCGAAGGATGCCAAGGCCTACAAAAGACCTTTAGAAGAAGAAGAAGAAGACGATGATGCCCAGTATTATAGACAAGAAGTTGGGGAGGAACCTGAAAAAGGTGAGCGTATTATTTTTTTTAATCATGCTTATTTCAAGACAAGTTCTAGTAACTCAGTTGATGATTGTGAACAAATTGATGTTTTTTTCTGGTGTAATGCTAAACTACATGTGATGTTCTTTATACAGTATAATCCACTTGTAATGAACTCGCATATAATGAACCAATTTCCAAGTCCCAAATTAAAACATTGTAAAATCCTCGGACAGATGGACTCGTTTATAATGAAACCTCGCCTGTAGTGGACTGAAAATACTGAAATAGTCTATTATAAGCAAGTTTTTGTGGATCCACTGTCACGAAGGTTTGTGATGCAGTAGGAAACAACATGATTTTGACGATTTCAAATGTCGATAAAAACATTGCCACAAGGAAACAATTATCTGACACAGACATTTGTAAAAGTCATATGAAAAAACCTCTGTCCAATGTAGACTAACAGACTTCCTTCCAAAACACTAGTTCAGTATTGAGTATGTATAATTATTATTAATGTTATTAACCAAAATATCTATTTAGATTTATAAAAAGTACATATACATACTCATTTAGTAATAAAAGGCAGCTTTTCAATTGTTCTTTATTTATTCTTATGAAATGGACAATATGTCTTGGTCGCCCATTATAAGCGGAATGCACTGTACATGGTTTCTAAAATCAAGATTCATCGATCTACAGTTATATTATTAACCTGTTACCCTTACTGTAATGTAAATGAACCACTTAATGACCAGCTGGATACATGATGACCTTCATCTGTAGTGAAAGATGTAACTTCTGTAACCAGCTTTTATAAATCTTGGGTAACATCAAGTACCTGGGTGTAGAAGTAACGAGCGATGGAAATAATTATAAAGAAGTCAGGCAACAGGTTATGAAGGGGGCACGCATATCTGGATATCTGAGAGACGTAACATGGAAGAATAAATACCTCAGGACAGAGAGCAAAGTAAAGATCTACAAAACGATGGTAAGGCCCGTATTGACTTACGCTGCGGAGACAAGAGCTGACACGAATAGGACTAAACAACTATTACGTAAGGCCGAAATGAGTACACTGAGGAATATAGTTGGAAAAACCAGAAGAGATCGCATAAGGAACTCGGCGATAAGGGAAGAATGCGGAGTGGTGGACATCGGGAAATTCGTCAGAAAGAGACGCAGAGAATGGAATGATCATGTCGGTAGAGCGGGCTATGAAAGACTTATAAAGATAGCACGAGATCGAAAACCCACTGGAAGGAGAGACTAGGAAGACCGAGGAAAAGATGGCTGGAGAGCTGGGTATCCACTTCGGTAGAGACACCATGAAGAAGAACAGGTTACGACCTAAATAAAAGAGGAAGAAGAAGAAGAAGGGTAACATCTTGGGGTCTTAATAACTTATGATTTCGTCAAATCTGCAGAGCTGAAGCACTTGCATAATTTAAAAGAATGATATCTGAATTCCGCCATAAAATTAACGAGTAATTCTCACATAATTCAATACCTACAATTTGACCCTTGAAATTAAATCTGAAACATCAATTGAGTATTGTCTGGCTCCCAAGAGAACTAGTGGGGATGTGCGATGAAGGGGTACTGGTAGTAGCTTGGAAAGCTTGGAGTAGGATATCAAGGAAATATGAGGATTTGGTAATCAGTAGCACTCATAGAAATTCCACATAAAGTAACCATGGTGACATGATGACAGCTCTGTCAGGGGGCACAATAGACCTTAAGGTCGCAGTGGACTGTAACCCCTTTTCACTATAACTATAACTATAACCATGGAAACGTAATGACGATGCATGCAGCCAATGGGCGCTGGATTGTGTCAAAAGACACTTTTGTACTTATGCTCAGTACGCCCATCTTCTCATATTGCTGTAGCATGGAGAAGTAACTAATTCATCACTTAGGCCCAGTTGTACAGTGCTATCTCAATTCCACTCTCAACTGAGCTCGGCTCAATCTTGATCCTGGTTCAGATATGTCATTCGGTTGTACAGGTTACGTTTGCGTTGAGCCCAACATAACTTTCCTTGAGTGCAATTCTTCAGGAAATGGCAACGTCGCTTCCTTTGGGACATGCGTTTTCGATACGAATTGTGACAAATTTTGGACAAATGGAAAGAAGAGTAAGAAAAAGCATGAATATTCTTTAATGACAATGGCGCGAATATAATATTCAAAATTTGAATTGTTCCATTTTAAACAAGATAAGTTGGAGAGGTCTCTTTTGGTTGTAATTTAAAATTGTTCTAAGTGTCGGGAGTTATGTCGGGCGTAAAGCGAAGTGTTTGGATTGGAACATTTTGATTAATTTAATGAAAAAATACAGCAATTTGATATGTAATCTGTTCGTGATGATATCTCCTCCTGAATCTGGGATAACTCAAAAAGTAATCCATCATTTGATAAACAGAATCTTTGCAAAAATTCAGTTTCACACACCTCAAAATGATTTATTCTCCCCCTATATTTTTTTGGCTTCTCGATCATTGCAAAATTCACTGTTTCCACAAAATCTTCATCATCGGTCATTTCCGCAAGATTTTGCCGAGTTGAAAATCCATTTCTATCAATTTGATGTACAAAATCTTTGTTTTTGAGTGAAACACCCATTCAAAATAGTATATTTCATTACTAGTCTAAAAAGTAAGCTTTTTCCGTGTGCGCGCGAAGAGTTCCCGTGTGAGGTGGAGCCGAACACGGGAATTCGTGCAAGCACGGAAAAAGCCTTTCTGGACGTGTAATGAACGATATTTTTCATTACACCTCTCTGTAAACAATCCAACGATATTTGTTCTTCGACAGAAAGCATTTCAATATTGTAAAACAATAATTATTCGAAACACTGACGTCTACTGTCATCACGCAATCGTTGCTTTGTGTCTCAGCATAGATGCATCTATGTCTCAGCGCACGGAAAAGGGTCACTTTTGGTGCGGCCGCACGGAAAAGGGTCACTTTCGGTGCCCTGAATCGACATGTTTTGATAGAGGTTTCAGAGCGGTGTAATGAAAAATAAATAATACTGACAAGCAAAAGCGGAGCGTTAAGTTCTGTGGTTTCAACTCTTGGCTAATAAATTGTTAATTTGAAGTGACATTTCAGCTGAACCAGGCTTGAGCGCCCGATTTCGGTAGCTCAACTTGAGGGTCGATTTGAGCGAAGCTTAGTCTTGAACTCGCACTGTACAACAGATGTTTCTAGTTTGAGTAGGGCTCAGTCTTGAACTCGGCTTAAACTCGGACTGTACAACCGGGCCTTAATGTACAGCAGACATCTTGTACCGCTGAGGGATTCCTTAGAGTCACTAATTCTGTTGAATTTTCTTGGATTCAAATGCTGATTTATAGAGTTTTTAGGTTTACTCTTATACATTGTAGCTTGAAACATCAATAAAACCTTTGGTATTGAGTATGAGATTTAAAAAACAAATGATTATAATATATAGATCATGGTTTACAGGAAAACTATAGTCAGAATCCTCAATTTTCTATGTGGAAAACAAACAAAAATCTTAGAGGAAATCACATATACAAATAAACCTACGCATTTGGTACAAAACGTTTTTTTACGTGAAGTATTCGAGTAGGTACTCAATAATCTCACGCGAGTATTTTTATATGTAATTTCCTCTAATAACAATAAATCATTTGATGAAAGGGTCTTACAACAAATTGAATTATTCTGAATTAAATCAGCAAAAGTGACATAATACTGTCTAAACAAGTCAGAATGACAGGAAGCTAACCTGAAGCCACTGTTAGAACCTGAATCATAGTTCTAAAAGGTACAAAATAACTCTATCGGGCTCTGGATTGATCGACGTAGTGGACTGTATACTATTGTTTCCTGCTCGGATTAGTCAATGAAACACCTGTGTACTAACACTAACAAGTTTATTTTCAAGATATAAATATTCACGCACACAACCAAATTAGGTTATGTTCCTTCGTTAACAATTACTAATGAAGATGACTGCACTAGCACTTCCAGTGTAAAGAGAAGAGAGTGATATAAAATATTTAAGATTGGCATATCAACATTGAGCACACAATGTTAACATAAGAAAGAAGAACATGAACATGAAATTGAGAAAGATATTTACATTAAATTATACAGAATCTTCCTTATAAAGAATGTACCCACATCAAAGAATATACAATTAAGAAATGAAATGTGGTGCACATGATATTTATCGAGACTGGCGCCATCTATCGAATGACTTTCCGAATACGCGATATAATTACGATTTCTAAAATTCTCCAGGCTCTTTGATTTTGTATGCTTCTATGGAGTTGCCTTGAACCAAAACCAATATAGTGTGAGTAAGCAGATAGACACATTTCCCAGTAAAACAGAAGCAAGAGCTAGGTACCTAAAAACTCAAATTACCACCGAAAATTTTCCTATGGAATAGGAAGAAGAATACACCCTAGGTAAATTTCTCGGTAAGGTAGGGACATTCCACTGCACAATTACCTTCCATTATACTCTCCGGAATCGAACTCCGGTGACATAATTTTGTCTAGTTTATGATATTAGAGATCCCAGACCACAGAAATCGTTCACCTGTGTGCGTTACATTCAGTAACTTTGGTTCTACCGTGACTGAAGAATATCTACTAGGGAGACAAGGGTGGAACCAATTTCCCTAGTTGAACCGATTCACCTTGCGCTCAGTAATCGAGCCCTGTATGAAATATGTATTTACAAATTCAATTTGAGACTTGCTGTGATTTTGAACTGCTACATGATTTTATTGCATTGTAACTAGGAAAGGGCTGCTTTCTGGTAGTTTCATTTGTTCATTTTGTTTTTTCAGATCTGTTCCAGAAGAGGAAAAGAAGAAAAGAGTGAAGGCAAAAATGTACATATTTAATAAAACTTAATGTTAAGTTTTAAGTATTTGATTATATTCTGTTCCCTAAAGTAAGCTTCCCCCTTGCTTGCTCTCCTTTGCTTGCTCTCCTTTGCTTCAAGGGATTTTTCCATATTGTATCTAATAATACCATATATTAATAACATCAATATGGCCATTGAGATTAAATATACAGGGTGTCCTGAAAACAATGGATAAGCCTGCAACTATAGATAGACACTGTCGTGGTCTTACTTATTCCAAATTTTGACCTTAATTAAAATTCCACGGTTTCCGAGATATTCATGGTTTTCGTATTTTTAGAAAATTTCCAAGTGCGATTAGTTTTTTTAGTGCCATTTCTACAAATGGAGAGGTATTTCGATATGGTTTTTTTTAATTTCACATGAGATAGTTCAGCTATCGGAAACAATGACTTAAATTCATCAAACTAGTGTAAAAAGTTGGAAACTCGTGAATTACAAAGAAAAATAGAAAACTAAATGAAATTTCCTTCAAGTTTGATGAGCTACAGTGTAAAAAAAATGTAGGACGCCCCTGGTAGACATCATCTTAAAAACTTGCTCAGTTATCGCAGATTCCAAAAAGATATCATAAGCCTAGGCATTCTGTAGTTTTTCATTCTCGTAACTACTTGATTACCAAATAGTCGAAAAATTTCGAAAAACTGTTTTTGTTGTAATCGTTATTCTGAGCTCATGTGTTAAAGTCAGGAGGCCATTTTTGTTGGAATCTAGTGGGAAATTACGAAAATTATTTTTATTTTGAAAAAAGCAGTAGCGTATCGTTTCTCTGGTTGAATAGAAATATAGCATTATTTGCATTCAACACCCTGTATCTCGAAAACCTCACCGGACCTAATTGTATTTGACAAAATTTTTTATTTTCTTACATTCTGTACAGTGTTAAAAGGAAAGTATCAACTTAAAAAATACCCTGTGTTGCTACAATAGAAGTATGTGGAATATTCATTACAAATAAAATAAAACGAATTATTACCAAATTACTATTCGATGGAAAAAAATAAAACGAATTAGTACCAATTACTTATTCATTGGGAATGAATAAAGAATTCGAAATCAAACAATGAGTTCAGTCATTCATAGCTTAAATTTATTCATAAAAAATGAAACCCTGCTTGCATAGAACAATAATAACACTTTTGTTCACAGTCAGTAACCTAGGTAATTTTAATTTTATTTAACTTCTAATGACAATAGTTTCGAAACTGACTGTGAACGAATTTTCATAAAAGTGTTATTGTTCTAGTGTTCTACTGGTACTTTTTTGAAATTTTTTCACTGTTATATTTGAATTGACTAGCTTTATTATTTGGATATTGGCATTCGTTATTCGGACTCTGAACATGCCTAGACAACAGTACACGCCACTCGAATATGCAAACATGCATTTCAGTTATGGCGAGTGTCAAGGAAATGCCAATGCTGCTGCTCGACTTTATGCAGAAAGGTAACTTTGTAATAACGATGACTCATGATGATTAAAATAAGTACCTATTCAAAAATTAACCAAAAATTTTTCATTGTACCCGCTAGGTACCCCAACGCACGTCACCCGGATTATCGAATTTTTATTCGAGTTCATAACTCATACTGCGAAGGGCGGCTGCCAGGAAGAGGTGTTGGTGGTGTAGGAACCGGAAGGCCAGCAGACGACGATGAAGACGAAGTGCTCGAAAATATTCAAGAAGATTCTACACGATCTGTGCGTGGAATTGCACGTCGAACCGGCATAGCAAAAAGCAAAGTCTATCGTATACTAAAAAAACACAATCTGCATCCTTTTCATATCCAAAGGGTACAAACACTCCAAAGTGCTGACTATGCACGCAGGGTTTCATTCTGCAGAATAATGCTTCATAAAATGCGGGAGGATTCACAATTTTTTAATAAAATTTTATGGAGTGACGAGTCCTCATGCCGAAAAGATGGCTATTTAAATATCCACAATTTGCATAGCTGGGAAACTGAAAACCTGCATATCATGAGGGAAAATCGATCACAGAATCAATTCAAATCCAACTTGTGGACTGGAATTATTGATGGCCGGGTGATCGGGCCTTATGAACTTCCCTCCACACTGAATAGTGAGATTTATCTCGATTTTTTAGAAAATCAATTGAGCGACCTATTAGAAGATGTTCCCTTGGCTATAAGGCGGAATATGTGGCTCCAAAATGATGGGTGCCCAGCTCATTACGCAGTGAGAGTGAGAAATCACCTGAATGCCCTATTTCATGGCCCCCGAGATCACCGGACTTAAACCCCCTGGATTTTTTTTATTGGGGGTGCCTAAAAGATCTAGTCTACCCCAAGCCAATATATCTTGGATTGAGGAGTTACGGGCTCGTATCCAAAATGCAGCGGCTCAAATTAATACGTCGCATTAAAAGTGCGTTCATTAAAAGGTGTAGAGCGTGTATAAGGGCGCAAGGACGTCAATTTGAACATTTATTATGAATAAATGTTCGATATGAATAATGAACTTATTGTTTTATTTTGCATTCTTCATTCATTTCCAATGAATAGTAATTTGGTAATAGTATTGAAGTTCTTTGAAAGATTCATACTTTTGCTATTGAAAAATAACCATAAGGTTAAACAAATCAGTATGTATAATCATACATTCACATTAACACATGAGCTCAGAATAACGATTACAACAAAAACAGTTTTTCGAAATTTTTCGACTATTTGGTAATCAAGTAGTTACGGGAATGAAAAACTACAGAATGCCTAGGCTTATGATACCTTTTTGGAATCTGCCATAACTGAGCAAGTTTTTAAGATGATGTCTACCAGGGGCGTCCTACATTTTTTCTACACTGTAGCTCATCAAACTTGAAGGAAATTTCATTTAGTTTTCAATTTTTCTTTGTAATTCACGAGATTCTAACTTTTTACACTAGTTTGATGAATTTAAGTCTTTGTTTCCGATAGCTGAACTATCTCATGTGAAATTAAAAAAAACCATATCGAAATACCTCTCCATTTGTAGAAATGGCACTAGAAAAACTAATCGCACTTGGAAATTTTCTAAAAATAGGAAAATCATGAATATCTCCGAAACCGTGGAATTTTCATTGAGGTCAAAATTTGGAATAAGTTAGACCACGGCAGTCTCTATCTATAGTTGCAGGCTTATCCACTGTTTTCGGGACAACCTGTATGTATGTACATAGAGGAACAACGCAGTTGAACGATTTGATGGAAAATTTTTTGGCAGATTCTCATTCCTCAGAAAATGGCGTATTATCATTCAGTTTAAATATACATAGAATTACATCGCCCTTAAACGATGTTATGCAAATATTTTGGCAGTTTACTGCCAACTCTAGTGCGGCACATAGTCGCTACTTAAGGAATTATAATCTGCCGATCCATTTTGTTAGCTATTCATTTACAGAAATCTGTAGGATATTTATTTTCCTCTAGTTCTATAACCGCGTTCGATATTTCCAAGTGTAGTGGAGCGAGAGAATACGGACACAGAACATCTAATTAATTCAGATACGGATATACAATTAAGTGACTTCGGAAACTGAGAAGAAAGTGCCATCAAATGGAATTACCGAACGCCAACGTTGACACTTTCTTCACCGTTACTGCTCCGAAGTCACTTAATTGTATATCCGTATTCGAACTGATTAGATGTTCTGTGTCCGTATTTTCTCGCTCCACTCCGGATTGGAAATAACCAACGCAGTATATGAATCATAGGCAAAAATAATTGTCGTTTTATTGCATCCGAAAAATCAGGTGTGATGAAATTCTTAACATCCCACATTTCCATACGCCGTTTCTGAACGTCATCGCATACGGCTTAGGAAATAGTGCTTTAAAGTTCAGCTACTCATCGCCAGATGCGAGGGTAAAAATTTTCGAGTCTCTGCATGGTAATATGTGGAAATAGTAGATTTAAAGGCTACTGAATGTAACATTAAAAACATTTTCATCCAAAAGTTCCCTAATAGAGAATTCAAGGTCGAAATGTTTCCAAAAAGAGAATATGCTGTTAGTATTGCCATTGTTTAAGCAGAAGATAGTTGGTTACCAGGGCCGGACTGGTATGGTGGGGGCCCACCGGGAAAAAAATTTTAGGGGGCCCCAAAGCGCTTGTCGCGGATGCCTCCAGAGGCTGAGAATCAGCGTACTGGTTCAGATTCTGAAAGAGTAACGTAATTTAAGGTGAACCCGGAAAAATAAGTAGAAAGCAACCTTTCTAAAGATATGCACCATAGTCGAGTTCGAACATTGGACACTAGGAATTGGTTTTCGCCAATTTCAGAATAATCCCCAACCCCAAATTCAACATTAAATTCTGGAAAAATCCCGGCCAATCCCGGAAGGTTGGCCACCCTAACGTTTGACAAAAGTACAAATATACAACACATTTGAATTATACAGGGTGTTTGGAGGGTGAGTAGCCATAGGTAAATGATGGATAGGTGATGCTCTTGGCTACTTGGTGCGCCTAATAAAATAACATTTTGCCCAAAGTTCGAAGTGTTATAATTTTTTCGCCATTTTTCTAGAAATTTCCCATTTTTCTCATTAAAATCTTGATTTTTTTTTAATTTAATGCTCGAGGTGCCTATAAAATGATTTATTTTTTTAGTCTAGTCTTGTCACAGATAATCTCGGTTAGTGCCTTACTGCCTTAAACGAGATTAGGAACGTTGGTGAAACCGGACCTTATTCAGATTGAATCATAATTTCATACAAACGTCTTCAAAAAACCTTACAGCGTCGTATCGAACATCAAAATGAAAAAAAAAATAATGTGTCCACTTTACAAAGTGAAATAAAAAAAATTCACATAGTGTGGGGTTTTAAAAACTTCTCTAGTTAATACTCTTTGCATAGTATGTAACATGTACCATTAATAATCAGATAACTCAACAAAAAACAGTTTTGTCTTCAAGGATGCCTTAAAAGGGTGACGACAAAACTATTCCATTGAACAGGTGAAATCTTTTCTCTCATTCTAACACAGCTAAAAATAGCGTGCTCATTTTAAAGGCATCTCGAGCATTAAGTTTAAAAAATTCAAGATTTTAATGAGAAAAATGGGAAATTTCTAGAAAAATGGCAAAAAAATTATAACACTTTGAACTTTGGGCAATATGTTATTTTATTAGGCGCAACAAGTAGCCAAGAGCATCACCTATCCACTATTACCTATGGCTACTCACCCTACAAACACCCTGTATAATTAAAAAAAAAATATATAATCAAATAAAAAATAAGCACTCTAAAAAAACGAGACAAAAACATAGTAACTCTCGAAAAATCAGTCGGGACACATTCTCTGTCTAAAGTCTGTTTTTAAAAACATGGTTCCTGCTCAAAATATTTATTATTGTATCGTTGTCGATATTATCCGTAATATCACTTTCCACATTCATTAACACTAGTGCTCCAAGGGTTTCCTGAGCAATGGTGGAACGAATTCTGTATTTTATTTATTTTAATTTAGAACATACCGTTTCACATTTTACCTGCGTACATGATAATGTTGATATATACTTATATACAACATTATATTAAAATATGCCGACGAATGTATCTTCATTTTTTTTTTAATACTGAACAACAGCAGCTTAGGCACCCTAGACATCGCGAATCAACAGATATATTTTGGCAATTTATATTTGACCATGTGGGTTGGGGGGCTGTGTACTCAAATAATTTAATAATGTCTGTTCAAAAGAAAAACGTATAGTTTTGAGTAAATTTATTGTAGAGCTGGTAGAGCGCTTTCGGCCAGTTAGCCATCTTCTTTTATATTGTTTCGTTAATAATTGTTTATATGTGTGCGTGACTAGGTCGTTTCAGACTTTCACTTTCATAATGGCTCATTTCCCAGACCCATTGTATCTATGACGTTGCACTCTGTAGGCACTTCATGTTTATTTTAGGACAACGGTACTGAAGATGGCTAACTAGCCAAAAGCGCTCTGCCAGCTCTACAATAAATTTACTCAAAACTATACGTTTTCCTTTTGAACAGACATTATTTATATTTGAGTCTCTTATCATTTCTGAAAATATTGCAGAAAATGAGCTCAATTCTGAGATCACTTCTTGTTTATCAACAGTCAAAAATTCAGAAATCGTGATTCGTGGTGAAAGCCTGCGTGAATGTTAACAAATCTTCCCGATTTCGAGCAAAATATTTTGGGTCAAACAATTGAAAGTTTTTATAATATGTTTCATAGGTTAAAAATATTAATAGATGTTGATATGAAAATGAAAAAATTAAACGAACACCGTTTTAGTACAGCCATCAACCGGAATAAATCTAATATGTTCAGTCATAAGTAGCACCGTTTTAGACAAGGGGCCCCACAAGCCACATAGGGGGGCCCACCGGGGAATTCCCCGGTACCCCGCCTGCCCAGTCCGGCCCTGTTGGTTACTCCAGTGCAATTTTTGTTGGAGGACGATGGGCATCACCAATAGATGGCGTCAGCCCGAGGCGCCCAAACGTATGTCAAATTTTATTCGAATTCAACAGATGTCTCTCATAATCAACACGTTTTGTTTATTTTGCCTTCACGTAATATCGAATTCGTTTCTGCCAGTAAATACTTTTCTCACTCTCTTTAACCTGTGCTTGTTTGGAAATCTGTATCTGCTTCCAATTTATCTCACGATTCGATTGACTTCGACTTTCGGCATTTTGAGTATTTGGACGTAGATAAAGTTGTGCTGGATTTTTATATTCATGAGTATAAAAATGAAGGATGAATATTTATCAATATTGATTTGAAATTTAATTTATGTATTCTTGGTAAAATTGGCTTTTGTTTAAGGGGCCAGTGTCAGAATGAATATTAATTCTATTAATTAATCCATTAAGTCCATTATTTCCTTTGAATGCAACAGTTTAGCCTTTTAGGTAAATCCATGCGATTCTTTTAGAAAAAGTCCATTATTTTTTAGTTAGTTCTCAATTACAAATAACAATGTAGAAATGTAACCACACTCGTGAAAAGCGCTAGCAAAAGCACTTTGGTGCTTGCGAGCAATTTATAGTGAACATTTTTCGAAAAGGCTTTGTGCTTATAGTAATCCCTAAATATGTATGCCCGAGATATATTTTTGGGATAACGAACTTTCATCGACCACTATCCTTATTCAAGTCGATGAAAGATCTGACATTTTGAATTATTCTAGAAATATTTGAGTTTCGTTTTGAAAGGTACTTTTGGAAAGTATACTTCGTAATCGCGAGCATTTCAGAAATAAAAGTGCTTGGTTCTCAATGTCCCAGAGCACTTTATTAAATTCATTAGAAGTTCAGAGGATATTGTCGAAAATGATGAAATCCTAATATTTTTAAAAAATTATGAATTAAATAATATAGCAATATAGGTGGTTTGAAATATCCCACTTGTATACTGATAAAAATTACTGAGCAGGGGATGAAAAATGCTTCAGTAAATATGTTGAGAAGTATACAAGTGGAAAATTATGTCTGTCGTATAGAGAAGCCTCGCGGCAACGTTGCATCTGCGCTTGCGGTTAAGACCTGCGCGGGTAACGACACAACGCCGGAAGGACAGGTATTAATGGACGCTTGGGGAAGAGACGTTTAAGCCGGGCACGCGACCTTAAAACGGTAAGTCTATCTCCACCCCATATAACATGGTGACAGCGGTAAAAGTTAGTTTATTCGTGATAATAACCCTACAGTGAGTATTCTGCTGTTTGTGGACGAAATAAGAACCCTACAGTGAGGACTCTGCTGTTTGTGGACGAAAGTGATAGTGAAATAAACGGAACACGTGGCGGGCGTCAGTGCGAGAGTGCTACGTAATCCAAGAAATAAAACGGACAATAGTGAACAAAAGTGATAAATCAAATCATGAGTGCCGATGAATATAAAATTCAGCTTTTGGAACAACAAAAACTTATTACGCAATTGCTGCAGATCCAACAACAGCAAATGGCGATATCGAGCAATACGGGAAATGTGAGTACAAGTCAACCTGTCCCTACAGCGGTACCGCCCCCAAGTGAATTCTCGTTTCAAGCGGAGCATTGGGAGGATTGGAAAGTAAGCTTTTTAAGATACAAACGTATAGCTTTGGCGAATTTCAAGCCAGAACAACATGTAGATTATCTCATAGGATACCTAGGCTCGAAAGCTGAAAATATTTTGAAATCTTTCAAACTCTCAGAGACGGAAATAAAGGACTTTGACGTAGTGTTCCGAAAATTTGATTCATATTACAGTCTGAAGAAAAATTTAGTATATGAAAGAGTAAAATTTCTTCAAAGAACTCAAAGCTGTGAGGAACCGTGTGATTGTTTTTTGACCGACCTAACAACCATGGCCCAAACCTGTGAGTGGGGCACATTGGAATCAGAAATGATAAAACTGCGAATAATTGCTGGTTTGGCAGATAGCCGATTGTCTATACAATTACAATCGCGTCCGGATGACACTTTAGATGAAGTTATCCGTAGAGTTCGGCTAGCTGAGACCTTGAAAAAACAGCAATCTGTTATACGCTCGAGCGCACCAGCCCCGGCAAATTCCAGTAACGTAGGGTTGCAAGAAGCAGCCGCGGAGGTAAATTATATTAAAAAAGGTGTCAAACAAAAACATTCACAAAATCACAGTCAGAACTATTCATCAAGTAGATACGATTCTAATCGCACCAAAAGTGCTTCAGATAGCGAACAATCTGAAAAACAATGTCGTAAATGCGGACTAGCTCCCAGACATGCATTTGTTAATTGTCCTGCACGTAATGATAAATGCAGGAAGTGCGAGAAAAAAGGCCATTGGGCGGTGAAATGTCTTTCGAAATCACCCTTTGGCAACAATAAAAGACAACAGCCTGAAAATAACAAGGTGGAGTCGATAGAGATGAGCAACTCAGATTTTCAGCCGATGTCTGCAGTGAGTGACGATGACATATTTTTTCTCGGGTCAGTAGATTCAGAACACTCTGAGCCCTGGAAAGTTACCGTAGATATATGCGGTGTGCCAATCAATTTTAAAATAGATACGGGTGCAGATGTCACAGTAATCAAATCTTCTACTTTACCAAGTTTAGAGCATTTCGCTATTACTGCACCAAAAAGACCTCTTCTTTCTGCATCTGGGGATAAAATCAATGTCAAAGGTGTCATTAGAGCCAACTTGACGTGGAAAAATCACTCATTCGAATCTGAAATATATGTAGCTGAGAACCTGCACGCGAATTTGTTAGGACGAGATGCGGTTCAGTCACTGAACATGCTTTCATGGTGTGATTCATTATCTATTCAGGATGAATTTACTTCTCTATTTCAAGGAATAGGAGACTTAGGGCAAACATACAAAATATGCCTCAAACCAGGGACAAAACCCTTTTCAATATTTGCCCCCAGAAGAGTACCACTACACCTGAAATCAGCTGTCAAAGATAACTTGGACATGTTAGAAAAATCGGGCGTAATTTTTAAAGTCACCGAACCGACTCATTGGTGCGCGCCTATGGTAGTGGTACCCAAAAAAGACAACAAGGTGAGAATATGCGTAGACTATACAAATCTGAACAAAAGCGTTCTGTCCGAGAAATGGGTGTTGCCGGATATTGCGGACTTGCTAGCAGAAATCGGGCCCAATGCTCGTGTTTTCTCAAAACTTGACGCAACGGCTGGGTTTTATCATGTGCCCTTAGACCCAGATTCACAGCTGATAACAACTTTCATCACTCCCTTCGGCAGATACGCTTTCAAAAAACTTCCTATGGGCATAACCTCAGCCCCAGAAAGATTTCAACGGGAAATGTTAGAAGCACTTCAGGGCTTAGAAGGCATTATCAACCTAGCGGATGACACCCTAGTGTTCGGTAGTTCGAAACAAGAACACGACATAAGACTGAGAAAAGTGTTGAAGCGTTGCCAAGAAAAAGGCATAAGACTCAACCAGGAGAAATGCGTTTTCGGAGTTCCAAAACTTACATTTCTAGGACACGTTATATCACACGATGGTGTTGAGATTGACAGAAAAAAATTGACAGCAATCCTTGAAATGCCAGCTCCCAAGGACGTCAGCGGTGTGAGACAACTATTAGGATGCGTTCAGGTCCATGCAAAATTCCTACCAAGTTTGGCAGACATGGCAAGTCCAATCCACCAGCTTCTAAGGGAAAAGAATGATTTTGTTTGGAGTTCAAACCAACAAGAAGCATTCGACAAAATTAAAAAAGCTTTGACCAGCGCTCCCATTTTAGCTAATTTTGCACCTGGTCGTCCTACTCGAGTAGCTGCCGATGCAAGCTCGTACGGACTCGGAGCAATACTCGAACGTCTCGAACAACAACAACCAGACAGTAGTTGGCGAGTGGTGTACTATGCATCAAGAACCATGTCTGATGCAGAAAAAAGATATGCACAAATAGAGAGAGAAGCATTGGCGTCGACTTGGGCATGCGAAAAATTCAGCCAATTCCTAATTGGAGCAAAATTCACCATTCTGACGGATCATAAACCACTGGTTGAGTTATTGGGGTCTAAACCAATAGCAGATCTTTCGGCAAGAATCCAGAGATTCAGAATGCGACTGATGCAATTTTCCTACGACGTAATATATATTCCTGGGAAACAAATGATTACAGCTGATATGCTCTCAAGAGCTCCGGTGAAATCCTCAGATCCAGGCACAGATGCACTCCTAATAGAAAACGTTGAATTGTTCGTTGAACACATAATTAACTCGACACCAATCTCAGATTCCAAACTCACCCAAATCGGACAAATCCAGAAAGCAGACCCACAATCTTGCAGACTTCTCAAGTATATTCAACTGGGCTGGCCGACACCGAAAGATCTTCCAATCGAAGACAAAATTTTTCATCAATATCAAGGAGATCTAGCCATCCTAGACGGACTCGTCACGTTCTGCAACCGAATCTACATACCACCTGTCCTGAGACCAACAATGTTAGACAGCATACACGAGGGACACTTAGGAATCACAAAATGTCGTAGCAGGGCCAAAGAGACCATTTGGTGGCCTAAGATCAACGCACATATTGAGACAAAAATTACAAATTGCGACAAGTGTATCGAATTTCGAACACCACCAGTGGAACACCTGAAACCTTCCGCAGTACCCGATTACCCCTGGCAATTAATTGGAGCGGACCTATGTGAAGTCAGAGGCAAGAACTACCTAATAGTAGTAGATTACTTTTCTCGCTATATAGAGGTGGCAACCTTAACATCACAAACGGCGAAAGAGGTGATCGCCAAGATCAGAACCTTTATGGCAAGGTGGGGCATACCTGAAACACTGAGATCGGACAACGGACCGTGTTTCGACAGCCATTTGTTCAAGGAATTCTCCAACAAGTATGGTTTCAATCACACCACCAGCAGTCCGTTATACCTGAAGTCAAACGGCCAAGTGGAATCAGCAGTAAAAACAGCCAAAAAGATCCTGTTGAAAAGTGATGATCCCAACCTCGGAATTTTAAGCTACCGTACTTCCAAGCTTGAGTGTGGATTCTCCCCATCTCAACTGATTATGGGTAGAAGTCCTAGAACAACTTTGCCAACATGCAAAGCTAATCTGATACCAGCATGGACATATATTTCAGAGTACAAACGGAAGAGAGAAAGAGAAATACAACAATATACCCAAAACTATAATAGAAGTCACAGAACTCGATCTGTCTCTCCTTTAAAAACCAATGACCGCGTGTGGATAACTAACGTGAAAAAGTTCGGTACAGTGGTAAATGAGAATTCAGAACCAAGATCGTATACAGTGATCGCAGAGAATACTCCTTATCGTAGAAACAGAGCACATCTCATAAGAGCAGAAAAAATTCTCAACACTGAACACTTTAATAACACCGACTACGAAGAAGACTTCGGAAAGTCAACTCATGAGACAGAAGGGCTCCAAACACACCACCCCGAGGGGGAGGAGAGAAGAGAAGAAGAAAGAGTGTCCGAAAATGAAAACGGAGACAATCTACCTGTTGAGGCAAGTTCTGAGACCAATCCTCAAACACAACAGGGTGGAAACGAATCGCCATACTACACTACGCGATCGGGTCGGCAAGTTAAACCGCCCAACAGAAGCGGATGCGTCCGTGGGTGTACTCGCTAAGTGAAACATGCGCGAAAAAACTCGAAAGGACGAGACTCGTAGTGATAAGTTAGTTATTAGTTGTTAAGTAACTTTTAGTGAAACAGACAATTCCTGTGTGGACAATCCTGCAGTGGCATCTCTGTGTTCCTGCCAAAAAAAAGGGGGATGTCGTATAGAGAAGCCTCGCGGCAACGTTGCATCTGCGCTTGCGGTTAAGACCTGCGCGGGTAACGACACAACGCCGGAAGGGCAGTTATTAATGGACGCTTGGGGAAGAGACGTTTAAGCCGGGCACGCGACCTTAAAACGGTAAGTCTATCTCCACCCCATATAACAATGTCTAATATCAGAATCAGAAGGCATTTTGAAAGGAAGCTTCATACGAAACATCCATTGTTCCTTTGTAATATTGGATGTAATGAACATAGGACTTGTTAATAAGAACCCTTACATAGTTACATATAAGGACATATTGTAAATATGTATCAGATGCACTAAAAACTCCAAATAAAACAAAAAATGTTAAGTTAACAATTTTGAAAAATGTCTGATTTTTGTGATTGAAGGACGTAACGGTCTGAGTTTGGCAACATTTTTTGATGCATACTTGATATACTCCAAGAAGAGCACAACCTAAAAATATTTTCGAATATATCAGGTGGCCCACAAAAGAGGAATAGAGGGTGACTTTGTTTTTTCAAATGGGACACCCTATATTCAATAGTGTTTTTCAATTCTCTGAAACTTCCTGCATGCTTTCGTATAGGTACTTTTCACTTATTTTTATTCCACAGTTTTCGAAATATTGGCCATTTCGGCGAAAAAATAATACTTGTAGAGGCTCTGTTATCCAATTATATTTGATGAACCCTCGCACATACCAATAACAGCTTTATATGGATTGAAAGACAAGACTTCAAAGTATCCTAACCAGCTATAATAAAGCATCTCCAGCATATGGAGTGTCCACGAAAAGACTATGAACATGACGAATTTCAAATCGATTTTTCTTTATTTTTTCAAATGCAATGGATATAATTTTTTTTTCATCATTGTAATCACCATTCATTTTACTTCATTTTTTGTCGAATGCAGAATAGGATTTTTAAGAGTTTTTTCGAAATGTTTCCCTAAAATTTACATATACCTTCGAATTCAAATAGCATATTTGGCTTTTCTGCGTGGTTATTGAGAGTTGTCAAATTGTTCCACTCAGAATTAGCATCATTGTAGCTTCAATTCATATTATTTTATTATAGCGAAATGAGGAACTAGAAAGTTTTGATGTATCTACTCAAAAATGTGATGAAATCAGTTACTGAAGACAGAAACTTGCTTTCTGGACCCATTTTTCAACATACATTTTTGATAATTTTCTATGTTTCTACTTGATAAGTCGAATCTTGCAGAAATTTCGAACAAGCTTCAAGCTTGGGGGCTTGAAGATCTGCGTGCGTGCCTGTGAAACTTATGAATATCATTTTTTCGAAGAAAGTTTTGTAAGGATAAGAGCGGACACTTTTTTGTATCCTAAAATTTCGAAACTAGTTTTTTTGTAGCACTCATAACTTGTACATTCAAACTCATTGGTATTTTTTTTTAATTTTACATCATTTTGTGAGTATCCATCCAATCCGTAAAAACTATGATTTGAATTGAAGCTGCATGATGTTAATTCTGAATAGCATAATTTGACAGTTCTCAATAACCACAGAGAAGCCAAATCTGCTTCTTGAATTCGGAAGTGAATGTGAATTTAGAGGAAAAACTCTAAAAAATCCTATTCTGTCGAAGATATGTATATCATGTGTTTGACAAAAAATGAACACTCCATATGCTGGAGATGCTTTATTATAGCTGGCTAAGATACTTAGAAGTCTTGTATTTCAATCCATATAAAGCTGTAATTGATATGTTCAAGGGTTCGTGAAATATAATTGAATAACATAGCCTCTACAAGTACCATTTTTTTGTCAAAATTGCCAATATTTCGAAAACTGTCGAATAAAAATATGTGAAAAGTAGGTATACGAAAACATGCAGGAAGTTTCAGAGAATTGAAAAATACTATTGAATATAGGGTGTCCCATTTGAAAAAACAAAGTGACCCTCTATTCTTTTTTTTTTGGGCCACCCGATATATACGAAAATATTTCTAGGTTGTGTATATCAGGTCTGCATCGAAAAATTTCTCAGACCGTTACGCGTGTATCGTCCGCTGCGTCACTAGTGGGACACCCTGTAGAATAACTCGAACTTTCAACCGCAATTAACGTAGACGTTTTGACCTAACACCAACTAATATAGATTTTTCTAAATTTCACTGTGAGTATTTATGCAGATTATTTATTGAGGAATTATGCTATTAGGTATACGGCGACAGTTATTTATAGGAAGATAATTAACGCCATGCACATACATTTCTTAAAATTCCGGAAAAAGTTAGACCTCGAACAGGATTCGAACCTGCGCCAGTTTTTTGCTGGACAATGTTCGCAAATCAACGTTGATATGTGAGAGAGACGGGAGAGCATAGAGAGATGCATCATTAGCAAGGGAATCCACTCATCCTTCATCTCACCTCATCGACAATTTTCAGATTTCAGTGGGACCGGACCAAGGGCGGATATAGCTCTTTTTCTTGGGAGGGGTAATAACGATTGAAAACCAATAAATCAGGTACACAATGTATGAAATATTTTATATGCACCACCTTTTTCTCAGGTCTTCGATACTCATGGGGAGAGTAGTGAATACAGTAGCTTTGGTGGCTATCTGAGAAAGTGATATTTCGGCAAAATTTCCATAATGGAAAATTCGCGTATTTTTAGATCACCATCAAAGTTGCTGGATTCACTTATTCGAGGGCGTAGATTAAGAATATGCAATCAGATATTTTTTATAAAATATATGTAGTTTTCGAGTAATGACCATCAAAAAATACAAAAATTTTCGAAAATGTTCCACAAAAAATTGAAAATTTCCTCAAGTATTAAACCTTGGAAGAAACTCATTACAGATTCGTAATCTACGACCTCGAATTAGTGAATACAGTAAATTTGGTTGAAATGTTAGAATTAATTATAATCGAGATAGTTAGTTTTGAGTTATGTCAGTTGGATATTTTTGAATTCAGTATTGTCATATAAAGACTTGAAGACATATTTATTAGTTTTATTATAGATGCATAGAACACCTGGTGTAACGACTCCCTACTAAAAATCGTGACCAAAATTTGTAGATCAAAACGGCATCCTAGATTTCAGATTTTGGACTAGTTCCGGAATAAATCCGCAATATTTATCGGTCGTGGCGCTACTGCGGCAACGACAAAAAATGCGACCCCTTTCGGGAGAAATGAAAAGCTGCACAAAATATCACGTTTTCGATCGACAAGAAAGTCTTAAACAAAATCTAATCAGTGCCAACACCAGGTATTTCTATGCATCTATGTTTTATTGAAATACGACCGAACATTTGGTGACCCCGACGAAAAGGAATTAATTAATTCGTCACCAAATGTTTCGCTTTGGCTCAGAAGGAGTTGCGCCGGACAGAATAGAAGTTTGTCGAAGGACTTCATTTGGCCTGAAAATTTTGGACGACATCAATTTTCTGAGCCAGAAGGAGAATCCGGGATGATATCGACTAATTTAGATCGAAGACGCAATGAGACCTCTTCAAAATTGAACCTTTCAGGACAACAAAATAAATCATCGAAAAATTCAGACAAAAATGTAGTAATTGAGACCAATCACTCCGTTAAAAGTTGCGGAACGAAAACAACTCGCAAAACTGGAAGTTCATCTCTCAGTGTTGCGAGGAGAAGAATAGCTTTAGAAGCTGAAAAGAAGCGCCATGATCTCGAGAAAAAATTGATAGATTTAGAAAAACAGGAGATCCTTAAAGCCATCGAAATTGTAAATATGGAAGAAGATTTGAAGAAAGATGAGATTTCAGTTTCTTCACAAAAATCTGAAATAATGGAAAAACTAAATATGCCTCAGAATCAGTCGAAGGAAGAGGAAACTTCTGATTGGATAAACAAATTACCAGATGAGTACACAGAAATTTCTGAAAATAATAAATTATTGGAAAAAATTCAGACTGGTAATGAAATCAAACTATTGTGTGAAACAATTTACCCAATTCAAGAAGTGTTACGATCAACGAAACCCACAAGAAGCAGCGAACTAAGTTCAAGAAACATGTTCATAGACTTTCCTTATTTCGATGGCAATCCCAAAGACTGTCCATTATTCATTCGACATTTTAATCATATTATTTCTGAATATGATTATTCTGATCTAGAAATTACATTAAAATTACAAAAATGTTTGAGAGGACAAAGGACAAGCAAGGGCAGCAGTATCTGACATTATGCTAACATTATGTTTCTAAAATAATCGAAACATCAGAAACCAGATTTGGAAGACCAGAACAAATAATCGACATGCTTCTAATGAAGATCGAGGAAATTCCTATTATACGGGATACAAATCTGGAAAAACTCATAAATTTATCTGGTAAAGTCAACAATCTAGTAGCTATCATCAAATCTCTGAATTCTTAGGATCATCTTCAAAATCCTCAATTGCGTAAGGAGCTATTGTCTAAATTACCTGATACGTTGAAATTGAAGTGGGGAGAATTCATTTTAGAACGTAAACAGAAAAACGAAGTGGTGAATTTAGAAGATTTTTTCAAATGGTTGTCGTTCTATTCGAATGCTGCATGTCAAGTGAGCTATCAACAATACTCAGGAAGTTACAATACGAAGAAAAGTGAGCGGGTCTATACAGGGCGGATCCTAGGGTGTTGGCCGCCCGCGTGCAGAATCCTTATGTGCCGCCCCAAAGACAAGAAAATATATAGATTATTTTGATATATACATATATAAAAAATCTTCAATGAGCCTCCTTTTATTGTTAGGAGAAAACTGTACATACAGTATAACCTCTTCAATACTAAATACTAAAAGAAAAAACAGAAACAAACTAATAAATGTATAACAAAAAGTACAAATACGAACAGGAACAGTCTTTTATTCAGTCTGTAATGACTAGTATATTATGTATAGTCAGGTACCTATGAAATAACTTTCCTAGCTTTTTGAGAAGCAAATAAATCAATAATTTCACTAGTTCAATTCTTTTCGATATTTCAGATTCAATAGAGATAATGGCCAAATTCGAGAGTCTCGCCTGTGACATATTGTTCCCCAAGTAATCTTCAATTATTTTTAATTTACTGAAACTCCTTTTTCCAGAAGCAACAGAGACGGCAATGTTAATAAAATTCTAATGGCTAATGTGAAATTGGCAAAACAAGAAACCAAATAATTTTTAACAATAATTCATAATATTTCGATAGGTTGATCTTTACCCGGGAAAATATGTTTAAATGAATTATTTTCGTTGGAAAGTTGTACGCCATCTAAATCGTTAACAATATTTCCTTCCGCATTTACCTGATGTAATCTAATATCTAAGTCCATGCAGGCTTTCATAAGATTACCTCCAGAAAAATTTTCGAACTCATAGAGGAAGCAAAATTGATTATAACATTCAGATAGTAAAGTAAATCTTTCCTGTACTTATTAGGATGTAGCGTGATCCAGAATTGTATAATAAAACTCAGCCTTGAATTTCTGGTAGGAATTAGAAATTGGTTCATCGCTGCCCTCATTATTAAATAAGCGAACTTCATTTCTGGGTTCAGGGATGAGAAAGTTTGGATCAGTTTCTAAGTCATTGGGCGCGTTCATCAGACTAAGCAGCTACCACTACCGCTCCTTCAAACGTCAAAACCATATGATTTTTTCGATTCGTTGTGTCAAGAGAGAGAGAGAGAGAAAAGTTTATTCACGGCCATCGACCTGAGGTCCTTCAGCCAAGTTGTGTCAAAATTACTAACTAATTTGACACAACAGATCGAAAAAATCATATGGTTTTGACGTTTGAAGGAGCGGTAGCGGTAGCTACTTAGTCGGATGAACGCGCCCATTGGCTCATCATGTTGCGGAATCAACAAATGTTTTGAAATTCTCATCAGTTCTTTGTGGAATTAAATATTTTTTTAAATTTGTTGGAGTGTGTGGTTGGGTGTTTTAAAGGTGCGATTAAACACTGTACACAAAACGAAACTTTATTCAACAAAGGGAATCCAATATGGCTGACGCAACTCTGAATATGAACACGTAGTGGTTCCAACTGTTGATAGCAAGCGACTTGGGGTACAACTCTGGAACTTCATTGTGCCCTTAGCCCTAAGGGATGCGCGGACACCGGTGTGGTTCTCAAGCTGTCAGTACATGGGGCTGGTTCCACCTAGCGGTAAGGAGGAGAGGACACGAAGATATTCAACACTCCCTCCCTTCGTGTCGTCCCGACTGGAACCGCATCACTGCACCTCTGATCATCCATCTGAATTTCTCTTTTCATCTGAAGGATTTTTGGCTCTATTGTCGAGGTGATGTTTCGACCTATCTGAAAAGGACATATACATACATATATAGGTACACATTTTACTCTGAGAAACATAATATGACATTAGACTACTCATCTGCTGTGTTCGTAATTTTATTCCTGAGGTGTTGAAACGCATTCAAGGCTAGAGCTTTCGTCATGATATCAGCTCTTGGCATACGTCTGTCATTGCCAAGGTTTCAGCTTGACATGTGGAGTGCGTTGGCCGTCTTTAGCTTGTGAATCCTCCAGTAGAAGATGAGTCACTACAGTCACCAAAGCTGGCTTCTGTCATAGCTTGTAGATCATCTCTTTCAGCTCTGAAGATTGAACCTAATTCTGAGGTTCCTCTGAGGTAGCGAAACACCCTTTTAACGTCTTTCCAGTTATCTTCTGATGGTGAATTCTGAAACCTTGAAAGGTAATTCACCGCGTATGCGATATCCTCGGCGATATCTGGTCTAGTAGCTCCTGCAAGGTACAGAAGACTACCAATAGCTTCACGATAAGGTGCTCCTGTTTTACCATCTGATACATTTTCTCCAAGGTCTCTGAGTTCTCGTACTTTGACTTGTTTGGTTACCATGGGAGTCTCCTGAGGTTTACACTCTTTCATGTTGAATCGTTCCAAACATTTTTCTGTGTACTCTGATTGGGATAAAGTAATGATTTTTTACTTTTGTCTCTGAATATTTTTATACCTAAAAAGTTTTTGGGTTCACCCAAATCTTTCATCTGAAATACTGAACTTAAATGTTCTTTAACCTCTCTGATTTTGTTGCTGTTGTTGCCTGCCAGGATCATGTCGTCCACATAAATTACCAATATAACCATCTCCTCTGAAAATCTTTCGTCCCACTTCTTTGGACTTACTCTGAGAGCCTTTGTCAGCAAACAAACTTTTACCTGCTTCAATTTCGGACTCACCTTCAGACCATCTGGTATTTCCATCTTAGCTTTTGTACATACTTCGCAATTTGATATGTCGTCGTTGAATTTTACTTTCTTTAGTGGTTGCTCTGACTTCTGAAGTATTCTGAGATAGCTCAGTGATATTATGTGACTTAACTTAATATGCCACATCATTCCCTCACTGGTTGGGGGTTTTGCCCTCACTTCTGATATTTGTATCGACGGACTTTGCAAGACCATCAATTTTGTTTCCGTCTGATTTTCCAGATTAGTGATATTCCAGTATAGAATGTTGGCGTCAAAGTGGGAACCTATATCTTCTGATTGTTTTGGTTCTTCGGAAACTTGGACGGGCATGCTATTCTCCCTCCCAATCTCAGCCGGATACTCTGAATTTCCGTCACTGATTGTGTTAGAAATATAACACAAGAAATATAAATATAAATATTCGTCAAGTTCCATTATATCCGTCTGAGATTGTTCTAGTAGCTCGTCCACAGTACCGATACGAGCTTTGCAGGAAAACTGGTTAGAAAAATTCATCTGATCTAGTTCAGACTGCTGCCTACTCTCTGAAGGTGCTCTATCAAACATAATAGGGGAAATATTTCTGGTGCATCTAGGTGGTGTGTAGCTCTTTTCTGAGTTCTCTGAAATTGTAAACATTAATTCTGATATTCTTGCATTATAAAAATCCTCTGATTCTATTTTTGCTCTCTCTGGAAAAAAACAGAAAAGAGCCAGATCTGGTTTCTCTGATATAATGTTCACATTCTAAATAAATAGAAAAACACTTCATCTCTGACTTTGATCGTCTGACATCTGCAAGGTTATCAAACATACATGTTTAAAAAAACATAAAAAATTCCTTGGCTTCTCTCATATATTAACTGCACAGCTAGTTAAAATGAGGAGCGAACAGAAAAACTTACGCATTCTTTCGGTATACATGTGCTCCCTCCCTCTGTGAGTAGATGCACTGCTACCTACTCATTACGTGGGAAAAAGGCGATCGCACACATGTATACTATTAAGATGGCGCAAGGTAGACTGTCGTTTAAAAAGACAATAAGAAAAAAATCCAAAGCACTGCTTTTGAACATTGTCTTTTGTTTAGTGCTGTTTTATTTAATATTTATTGAAATAATGAGTATCCAAACTTTATTTAAGACTTTAATACTTATTACAAGAAGACACGTTCATAACATAATGACATTGAGAGTGAGGTTATATTACATGACATAGAACTACTTACACATAACCATAGAGTTCATTTCTTATTTATTTATAAATCACCTCCCCCTCTAACTTATATTAGAATTACAATATTAGGTTACAAATTTACAAATCCAAAACCATTCTTTGTTTAACCGTTCTACCACATCTGGTTGTTTGTGGATGTATTGTATTACGTGGAAGACTCTCACGACCTACATGAGCATCACTGCCTACACTAGGGTTATCAATCATATCTGATGAGAAAGGAAGAATGAGATTTCTGCTACCTTCATTACTATTACTGTATGATTTTCTTAAATGTTTGATGTTTCTTCTTACTACAACATTCTCTCCCTCCTTTCTTATCCAATAAGATCTAGGTTCTTTACATTTTCCTACAACAGTTCCTCTTTTCCAGTATTTCTCTTTATCTGTCTTATGTACTATTCTATCACCTATACAAAGTTCAATTTCTTTTTTTCTAACAGCTTTATCATTTGCCCTAAGTGACTGTCTCAACACCAATAGTTTGTGTATATTTTTCTCAACTTTTGGTTTCAACATTTTAGAATTTGTTGGTATTGAAGTTCTAAGTCTCCTACTATTTAAAATCTGTGAAGGGGATACATTCAATGTTGACAATGGAGTATTATTATAAGCTAAAACAAAGTCTCTATAATCTATGTTATCTTCTTTAGCCTTTTTTAGTATGTTTTTAGAGATATGAACAGCTTTCTCAGCCATACCATTACTTTTAGGGTAATGTGGACTACTTGTAATTAAAGTGATATCTTTCCTTTTGAAATATTTACGACACTCAGCAGAATTAAATGGATTATTGTCTGCAACAAGTTCTTCTGGATATCCGAATCTAGTAAAAACTTCTTGGAATGCATTAATTGTCGATTCTGATGTTTTGTCTTTCAAGTGTAAAATTTCTAACCAATGAGAGAAATAATCAACTATGACCAGCCAAACTTTTCCACCAAAATCTAGGATATCTGTTCCAACTTTGCCAAATCTAACATCAGGTATTTTATGAGGCATCAAACTATCTGGTTTGTTAGCGGGTCTAAATTTCTCACAAGTTCGACACTGATTTATAAAATTTGATATGTCGTTTGAAAGACCAGGCCAATAAAATAATTGTCTGGCTTTACTAATACATTTGGAAATACCTACGTGACCATCATGAACTAAATTTAATATGTATGTCTTCATGGACTCAGGTGGTATAATCTTATTTTCATAAAAAGCAAGTCCTGATTCAAAGTAAATTTCGTTTCTCAATTTATAATAGTTTCTACATTCGCTGTGCACTTTATTTTTTTCCGGCCAACCGCTAGTATAATATTTTTCTAATAGACAGAGAATTTTGTCGTTCTTAGTTTTAGTTTGAAATTCTTTCTTTCTGTCTTCTGACATAGGTAAATGAACCGTTAGTGAATGTACAATCTGGAACATATCTTTGTCCTGTTCTGTACATTTTAAACTATTTCTCGATAACATGTCTGCAAAATGCAAAAATTTACCAGGTACATAGTATACATTGAGATTATACATGAATAATTTAAGTCTCAACCTTTTTAATCTGGGCGAACCAATTTTACTTATCGGCTTCAACATGATAGAAACAATTGGTTTGTGATCAGTCTGCACGTCCACATTTAAACCATAAATATATCTGTGAAATTTTTTGACTGCAAAACAAATTGAAAGTAATTCTTTCTCCGTTTGGCTATAATTTAATTCAGCATCATTCATAGTTCTCGATGCACATGCTACAAGTTTCAATACGTTTTGATCATGTTGCTGAAACAAACAACAACCAAGTCCTTTCTTACTAGCATCACACTGTAATACTACTTTCTTTTTAGAATCAAAAGGCGTTAAAGATGGCGCACAACAAATTTTCCTTTTGAGTTCTGCCAAAGCTAACCTATGTGGTGTTAACCAACAAAATTCTACATCCTTTTTTAGAAGCTCAAACAGTGGTGCCATTAAATTAGCCATATCTGGTACATATCTTCTAACATAATTAAAGGAACCTAAGATTTGTCTAAGTTCATCTCGATTACTGGGCTCCTTCAAATTAAGTAACGACTCAACTCTTTCTTTATCAAGGGACATTCCATGTTCATTAAAAACTTGACCAACAAATTTAACCTCTGTTTGCTTAAATTGAAATTTATTTTTATTGAAGACAATACCAAGTTCCTTTGCTTTCTTAATAACTTTTTTCAACGCATCATCATGTTCAAATTCTGTTTCCCCCATGACTAAAAGATCATCAGCCCAAACTACTACGTTATCCATATCTGCGAAATGACTTTCTAAAACTTCTTGAAATAACTCAGGTGCATTCATCAACCCATATGGCAAAACTAAATATCTATATACTCCACAAGGAGTTGCGAAACAACATTTCCATGATGATTCATCACTTAAAATCAAATGATGAAATCCTTCAGTCAAATCTAATACTGAGAAAAACTTTTTGCCCTTCAGTTTGAAACTTAAATCATCCAGTGTTGGTAAAATTTTGGGTTTCTTAGCAATTATCTTGTTGAGATCTGTTGGATCAAGACATAATCTAATGTTTCCATTTGGTTTTTCAACAATTACTATTCTATTAACACAAGCATTCACATTAATATCATCAACTTTAACTATACATTTACGATCTTCTAATCTATTCAATTCTGCTTTTAATGGTTCGAGTAAACAGGATGGCAGCCTAGACGAAGGGTGGCAAATTTGATCGTCTACATTTCTTGTAGGTATATTTACTTTTCCTGGCAGCCTACCTATTCCCTCAAAAACTTGACTATTGTTCTTTATAAATTCTTGTTTTCCGTAATTAGCTAAATGTACTCGTTTCACTAAATTCAATGAAATACATGCAGGTAAACCTAAGAGCATGGTATTGGTATCTGTGACAACAAAATTTTCATAACACACCATTTCTTTAAACTGACATTTGAAATTTACAATTCCTATAGGCTTGACCATTTCACCACTGAATGACTGAACTTTAAAATCTGTGTCAAACATTTTAACATTCAAATTCTTACTTACATTTTCAAAAACTTTTCTAGGCATTATACTAACATCTGCTCCTGTGTCTAGTTTACATTTTATGTCCTTATCTTCAATCTTGACAACTTCTGTCCATTCTGATCTATCAACATCAGTAGATTTAGATTTTGCCTCTCCGCAGAATATCTCACTGGAACTATCTTCTTTGACCTCTTCCACATTCTTTACTTTACAGCTTACTGCAAAATGATTTAAAATTCCACATTTAGAGCACCTCTTACCATATGCAGGACATTGTCTAACTCCATGAACCTTCTGGCACCTTCTACATTCAAATTTCTTGTCATTTTCAAACTTTCGTCGGTTCTGCCTGCTCTGTTTGCCATCAACAAATTTCTTCTTTTCCTTGGTATACTTTACAGCATCTACTTCTGCAGTTGGGTTCATCTCTTTCATCTGGGATCGGCTCACCTCAGCAGCTCTGCACATATTTGCGGCCCTGTCCAATGTCAAGTCGTCGATTCGCAATAAATTTTCTTGGAGATTCTTATCCCTAATTCCATGGACTATTCTATCCCTCAGCAGTTGATCCTCTACTGGGACATTCGTTTTTTTAAAATTACAAGATTCAATTAACTGTCTCAGGCTTGTATAAAAATTTTCAAAAGTTTCTCCTTCTTCTTGTTTCCTTTCGTTGAACTTATATCGTTCAAATACTTCATGACATTTAGGATCAACATATTTCTCGATTTCCCCAATTACCTTGGTGAAACTATCACTATCCTTTTGTGACATTTTGAAGGATTTAATCACTTTTGTTGATTCTGGACCCATCATGTTCCTTAGTAGAGAGAGCTTCACTTTGTCGGTTGCTTCTTCTTTTCCAACACTTATTAAATAGTCCTCAAACATGCACTTCCACGATTTCCAGTCGGTGGCGGCTGATTGTGCCCTTATATCGAAATTTGGAGGTAACTTCACTGCGCTGGACTCCATCTTCACGTGGTATACACAAATCCTTAATTATTTCGGCAATCCTCTTTCAAAATTTCAAATTTTACACTTCAAATTTAGTGCAATGACGACTGCGCCATGTTTTATTTAATATTTATTGAAATAATGAGTATCCAAACTTTATTTAAGACTTTAATACTTATTACAAGAAGACACGTTCATAACATAATGACATTGAGAGTGAGGTTATATTACATGACATAGAACTACTTACACATAACCATAGAGTTCATTTCTTATTTATTTATAAATCAAGTGCTTCTATTTAATTCTGATTTATGAAAGAGACATGAGAATATAAATATTCATACACACGTACATGCACTTAGTACTTAGATGCACAGATTTTGAGAAAATCAAAAATGGGAACTGCCTCAAATTTGATTAACTTGTGAATTAAGTACGGTGTATACATACTCTGTCTTTTTTTTTCACATCCACTATACGACCTGTATTTCAGCATTTTCATTAGAAAAGTAAAAATTTATGTCCCTTCTTTTATATGAAAAATTTGACTTCTGATAAATTTTTCAATAAACTTCTGATAAATTTTCAATAAGCCTCTGATTAATATTCAATAAATTTCTGAAAAAGAATTCAATCTGATAAATTTTCAATAAGCCTCTGATTAGTATTCAATAAATTTCTGAAAAAGAATCCAATCTGATAAATATTCAATAAGCCTCTGAATTTTTCAATAAATTTTTTAAGAAAATTCCAATCTGATGAATTTTCAATAAGCCTCTGAATTTTTCAATAAATTTCTTAAGAAAATTCCAATCTGATGAATTTGCAATGAGCCTCTGAGTTTTTCAATAAATTTCTTAAGAAAATTCCAATCTGATGAATTTTCAATAAGCCTCTGAATTTTTCAATAATTTTTTTTAAGAAAATTCCAATCTGATGAATTTTCAATAAGCCTCTGAATTTTTCAATAAATTTTTCAAGAAAATTCCAATCTGTGAATTTTCAATAAGCCTCTGAATTTTTCAATAAATTTCTTAAGAAAATTCCAATCTGATGAATTTTCAATAAGCCTCTGAATTAATTTTTCAATAGAATTTTATTAAGTTCTTGATGATGCATAGTCATCTATGTTTCTGTACTATTTTATTAAAATCAAAAATGCTCAACGTCTATTTCGTCTGATATGCTTCGATATTACTAATATATTCATCTACATCTGACTGAATTATTATTAAATAATCATTTTGTGTAATAATATTTCGAGCATTTGTATATAGACAAGATATTAATTTTGTTGGAAACCACTTACTTTGTTCTTTGTTATATTACTCGTCTGAATACTCTGAATTGTGGATAATCCTTGTTCAAATTTTTGTCAATAAAACACAAGCGTGGCCAATAACCTGTTGGAGTGTGTGGTTGGGTGTTTTAAAGGTGCGATTAAACACTGTACACAAAACGAATCTTTATTCAACAAAGGGAATCCAATATGGCTGACGCAACTCTGAATATGAACACGTAGTGGTTCCAACTGTTGATAGCAAGCGACTTGGGGTACAACTCATAGATTAAAGAATTATATAGATTCGACACCCCCCCTCTAATAGGCGGAAAATGGTTGAGCGCTATTTCGCGGCGGATGCGAACAGAACTTTAGCAGTATATAAATAGAGATATAGAAATCTACTTTATCGATGAATGGCGCGAAAATTTGAATTTGCCTTTGGGTTCTTGGTGGTAAAAAAATATCTTGAAGTTGATAGAAATTCATTTTAAATGTAATCAACAAACTCCAATTTTGTTGAAGTTGTCTAAATTACATTGAGAATGAATTTCTAATAGTATAGGTGGAATTTCGAATAGTAAAGAAAATTGCTGTTAATAATATAATTATTTATTCATACATAATGATACAATCGAATGCAAAATTATGATTTTCACCTATATATGTAAGTTGTATACATATCAATTTAATTCTACATTTCTGATTATCAACATATTGTAGCGTCTCCTGAAGAAAGCTTAAATAAAGCCGAAAGCTTGAGAAACAAGGAAAAGAGTGTTTCTTTTATTACCGACTGCTTAGCCAAATGAAGTCAACTAATTATGTATATAATTATTTTGTTCCTCTCTTAAATCACTTTTTTAAAAAAAACAAAGGAATCTTTGAAGCAAGTTTATTCTTTCGAAGTCTAGTTAACAATGAATTGAATTATTATTCTAATGCGAAGTGTTGACGCCTATGATCATTCATAGTTCATAGTTTAATTTCAGGAGCCATATTTTCTTACATATGCTCCGCACCTGGGTAGAGGGTTTTGTTTTACGTCTAGTTTTGGATTAGTTTTCGAAGATAACGGAGTTCTTTCGATTTCGTAGAATTAATTTCGATCAGTTTTGAATTATTTTGGATTCGAGAAATAGAGAAAAATTCTCAGAAGTTTTAGTTTAATTGTGAAACAATTGCTATTGTGCATCAAAGGTTGTTGGTGCTTACAAATATATTTTCTCCTGATTTCCTTTTGTCCCTTTCCTTTTAATCAGTAGAATATTTTCGCCGAGCCGTTCGCTGCAGAATAGGTGAGTCAAAATTGATTTGTTTTTTCGTTAAATATTTGGATACAGTTCACTTAAATATTCACCATTTTGGTCCAGTTCGAGCCGATTGTCTGGTATTCCGAAATTTTCCATAAAATTTCGTGATTTCGTTGATTTATTCTTATTTCGTATTGTAGAATTATCTAGCGTGCATTTCACTTTACGCAGGTGCAGCCGGTTTTTGTTGTGTCAAAGAAATTACGTTGTATTTACTTCGCATATTGACATTTTCAGATTGGAAACATTCGTTCGTTTTCTGAATAACGTTCAGAAATTAATTATTCATATTCTAAATTGGTATTTTCGAGTCAGATTTATTTCATTATTAGGTATCGATATTTTTGAGATCTTAGTTTGTTGAGATGGCAACAGGAGAGGAAAAAATTAAAAATAAATTAAAAGTTTTAGTTGGTAGAAAAGAAATGTATTTTCAGAGAATACAGAAAATTCACGATTGGTCTAAAAATTTGAATGATCCAAATGTTTTGAGGCACTTTCAAGCTAAGATAGCTTCCCTCGAAACGACTAAAACGGAATTTAATGACGTTATAAATGAAATCGTGCAATTAGAAATTCTTTTGAATCCTGGATCGGTAGCTAATTTCAATGCTTTCGAAGCTTTTGATGACTTATATTGCGAAATATTACATTGTGCCAAATTAGTTGGATCTTCAAATGTTGAAACAACTCCTCAATCAAATCGCCCTAGGTTGCCGGAAGTAAATCTACCCACCTTTTCAGGAAATATTCGTGAATGGCCTCTTTTCTTCGAATGTTTCAAGAGTTTGATTCATGATAATAAAAGTTTGAATGATACAGATCGTATGAATTATTTGATAGGGCAACTATCAGGTAAAGCAGTGGCGGCGTGTGCGGGGTTACCACCAATCGGAGCCAATTATTCCATTATATGGAATAATTTAGTGGATAAATATCAGAATCCAAGGGCTTTAGCAGATTCTTATTTGGATTCGATATTTGCGTTGAACCCTAATCAGAAGCCTTCTGCAATTGGTTTGAATAATTTAGTTGAAAAATTTGATTCGGCATTTCAGGCATTGAAACGCTTAGGAATAAATGATTTATTGGATTATACATATGCGTATATACTTTTCAGTAAATTGGATTCAGAGACGAAGATGCTTTTTGAAAATACTCGTCGATCTTCTATCGCTCCCTCTTATGGAGAAATTTTGAAATTTTTGAAGGAACAAACACAAATTTATAATAAGTCTATGGTAGGTGGCTCTTGCAGTGGATTCAAATTGAGGAAATCACAAGCATTCTTTGTTGAAAACCCACTTGAGAACTTCAAATGTGTTATTTGTGGATCTTCACAACAACATTCTATTTCGAAGTGCGATAAATTTTTAGTTTTGGAACCCTTCAATCGCTTTAAATTAATAAAAGAAAAAGGGTTATGTTTGAAATGTTTCGGTAAACATCAATTATCTTCGTGCAAGTGTAAGTGGGGTTGTAAGATTTGTAGATTTGGCCATAACACTTTGCTTCATTATGCAAAATCAGGCAATAATTCAGGGTCACAGGACGAGTCTAAAGTCGGGCAAATTTTCGATTCTTCCGTAAGAGATAGTGGCGATGAAGAAAGTTCGCATGTTGTCACTTATTGTTCGACTACTAAGCATTTACGTCCTTCAACTGTTTTGTTATCGACAGTCGTTGTGAAAATTTTGGATCAGTGTGGAAGACCTAAGTTTGTTAGACTATTGTTGGATTCGGGAAGTCAGGCCAATCTTATGACGACGGATTGTGCTAAAGCTCTGGGTTTGGACGTCTACCCGTCGAAATCTCTAATAAAAGGGGTTGGTACGGGGAATAGAGGGGTAGAGGGTCAGACTAAGTGCAGAATATTTTCGAGACTTGATTCTGACATTTCATATGAGGTTGATTTCTTGTTAGTTCAGAAAGTAAGTGACCAAATTCCGGAATGTGATGTGAATGTTGATTCACTCCATCATTTGTTGGATCTGCCTTTGGCAGATGATCAGTTTTACAAGGCTGATAAATTGGATGGAATTATTGGAGCAGCACTGGTACCTACACTTTTGGGTGCTCGAAAGGTCACCGGGTCGGTGCATGCACCTCTTGCAATTGAGACAAAATTGGGATTCGTAGTAATGGGATCAGCTCCGATTACTTCCTGTAGGAATCGATTCGTTGAAGTGAATTTAGTGGTAGAACCTTTGCTGAATGACTTGGTCATGAAATTTTGGGAACTCGAGGAAATACCTAACAAACAGACAGTCACGCCGGACGATGAAGCGTGTGAGTCGTTTTATCAATCGACTGTTGCTCGACTTTCGAATGGTCGTTATGAGGTAAGATTACCGTTTAAATTATCTTCTTCTCTATTGGGTAATTCGTATGAAAATTCCCTTAAGCGGTTTTATTCTTTAGAGAAACGATTCAAACGTTTTCCTCAATTGCAGTGTCAATATACCGCAGTTATAAGAGAATATATTGAGGAAGGTTTCGTTTCGTATGTAAAATCTCCCGAGTTTACAAAACCTCACTATTTTATTCCTCATCATGGTATAGCCAAACCAGGAAGTAGTTCTACTCCACTTCGCTGTGTTTTTGACGCTAGTGCAAGGACTGACTCTCAATTATCGTTAAATGATTTGCTGTACGTAGGTCCTAAGTTACAGACAGATGTTTTAAGTATATTTTTGAATTTTCGACTTTTTAAAATTGCCTTTACTGCGGATATTAAAAAGATGTATTTACAAATTAGTATGCATCCTGAAGACCGCAAGTTTCAATATTTTGTTTGGAGATTCCGCGATACAGATCCTATTGAGGTGTATCAATGGAATACGGTCGTTTTCGGTAATCGAAGCTCCCCTTTTTTGGCTTTGAGAACTTTGCATCAGTTGGCTAAAGATGAAATCTCAAATTATCCTGTAGCTTCGAAAGTGATAAGTCGTGATTTCTATATGGATGATTTAGTATCAAGTGTTGATACTTTAAATGATGCTTTCGAAATTCATAGGGAGCTTATTTCTCTTTTTGATAAGGGAAAATTTCATTTGACGAAATGGGCGGTCAATAATTCCGCATTATTGAAGGAGATTCCGGTCAATGAACGATCTCCTGAAAATGTTAGTTTTGGCAGAGATTCTTTGAAAATCCTAGGTCTCTTATGGTCTCCCTTGTGCGATAATTTTTCGTTTCATATTAATATAGAATCGAGGGATTGTACTAAGAGAAATGTTCTTTCAAGCGTTGCTCGTATCTTCGATCCTATGGGAATTTTGGCCCCAGTCACATTACTTTTCAAACTTCTTTTGAAGAAAATGTGGTCTCTGAAATTGGGTTGGGATGAAGCACCTGTAATTGATAATATCGATATTTATTGGCGAGAACTTCAGGAGGAATTAAAGCTTTTAAGGGCAGTACAGGTTCCTCGGCATTTGGGTTGCTCACAGCGTTCAAAAAATATATTAGTTGGATTTTGTGATGCTTGTTTAGAATCCTATGGTGCCTGTGTTTATATAAGAACATCCTGTGGAGATACTACCAATAGTATGTTGGTTTGTGCAAAAACTAAAGTTTCCCCTCTGAAAGTTCAAACTATTCCTCGCTTGGAACTTTGTGCGGCTGTTTTATTAGCCAAATTGTTGGATTTTGTGCAGAAATCCTTCAACTCACGCATAGAAATCGATGAAATTTTTGCGTTTAGTGACTCGGAAGTTGCTTTAAGTTGGATATCTGCTCCACCATCGCGGTGGAATATTTTTGTCGCTAACCGTGTATCTCAGATACAGGAGTTGGTGGCACCTGAAAGATGGTTCCACATCTCCGGTGCACAAAATGTGAGTGACAGTTTGTCGAGAGGACTCAAACCTTCACAATTCGTGGAAAATCAAAGTTGGATATTTGGTCCTCATTGGATTAACCAGGATCGAAAATTTTGGCCCATAAGGGCCATAAATGTTTCCACAGAATGCACGCTGGAACAGCGAACCTCAACCTTTCTTGTGACTCAGCCGGAAAATCATCCACTTCGAAATTTGATACAACGATGTTCTTCTTGGAACCGTTTGATTCACTCAACAATTTATGTTCTTCGCTTCCTACGCATATTGAAATCTAGGAGTATTTTTTCTATTGAAGATCGACAAAAGGCAGAATTAGTGTTAGTTCGAATAGTTCAGAATTCTCATTTTGTATCTGAAATAACATTGTTACGAACCAAAAAATTCGTTAAATCGAATATACGGTTCTTGTCACCTTTTCTTGATGATGACATTATTCGGGTAGGTGGTAGATTAAGTAAATCCTCCTTACTTTACGACAGTAAACATCCACTTTTGCTTCCAAAAAATGACCATTTTGTTAATTTGCTTATTGATGAGTGTCATCGGCAAAATTTGCATACAGGTCCTTCTTTGGTGCTGGCGATTTTACGTCAACGGTATTGGATTTTAGGTGCTCGAAACGCTGTGAGATTCAGAATAAGGAAGTGCAACTCTTGCTTCCGAGTGAATCCGAAATCGTCATTCCCAAAAATGGCAGATTTGCCTTCTATTCGAATAAGTGAAGCTAAACCTTTTTTACACGTCGGTGTTGATTACGCCGGACCCTTTTTCGTTACGATGAGCAGACAAAGAGGAGTTCGAAGTCGTAAAGCATATTTGTGTCTGTTTATATGTTTGTGTACCAAAGCGTTACATTTGGAGCTAACTTCGGATTTGTCCACCGAAAATTTTCTTAATGCATTCAGAAGATTTTTAGGACGACGTGGAACATGTTCCATCGTCTATTCAGATTGCGGAACCAATTTTATTGGAGCAAAAAATGAGCTCGATGAGCTTTATAATCTAATAAATTCGAAAGAATATCAGGATCGGGTTGGAAATGAGTTGGCCAAAGGTCAAATTACTTGGAAATTTCAACCACCTGCGAGTCCTCATTTTTCCGGCATTTGGGAATCACAGGTTAAATGTGTGAAAACCCATTTAAAAAGGGTGATTGGTACTCAGATTCTCTCATACGAAGAATTTAATACCATTTTGATTGAAATCGAATCTTTGTTAAATTCGCGTCCGCTGTCTTGGATGAGTACTGATCCTTCTGATCCTGTGCCTCTATGTCCAGCACATTTTTTGACGTTAGGCCCTTTAAAAGGTCTCCCTATCATTGATGATAGCTCTCCAAAATCGCTGTCAGATCGAAAGAAACTATTGGATCACCTCGTGAATTCCTTTTGGAATAGATGGCGTTTGGAATATTTGAGCCAATTACAGATTCGTCAAAAATGGCTCACGGATCAGACATACATAAAGAAGGGTATGCTGGTAATTTTGAAGGTAGATAATGTTCCTCCTTTAAGTTGGCCTATCGGCATAATTGAAGAAGTTTTTCCTGGTTCGGACGGTATTGTAAGAGTTGCAAACGTTCGTACCAAGTCTGGTCTCTATAAAAGACCGGTAGTTAGGTTATGTCCACTGCCATCTCAATAAGGACAAATAAATATTATTTTAACATTTTTGTTTTTATTTTTTTTTTGTTTATTTCACCCTGTATCAAGGGAATAATAATTGAGGGTTTGATTTCTGAATGTTGTTCAGAGGCGGGGGAATGTTGACGCCTATGATCATTCATAGTTCATAGTTTAATTTCAGGAGCCATATTTTCTTACATATGCTCCGCACCTGGGTAGAGGGTTTTGTTTTACGTCTAGTTTTGGATTAGTTTTCGAAGATAACGGAGTTCTTTCGATTTCGTAGAATTAATTTCGATCAGTTTTGAATTATTTTGGATTCGAGAAATAGAGAAAAATTCTCAGAAGTTTTAGTTTAATTGTGAAACAATTGCTATTGTGCATCAAAGGTTGTTGGTGCTTACAAATATATTTTCTCCTGATTTCCTTTTGTCCCTTTCCTTTTAATCAGTAGAATATTTTCGCCGAGCCGTTCGCTGCAGAATAGGTGAGTCAAAATTGATTTGTTTTTTCGTTAAATATTTGGATACAGTTCACTTAAATATTCACCACGAAGCGAACTGTCCATCTAATGGAAAATGCTGACTAAAAGCTATATCATATTTCTATTAAGGAATGCTACCTTAACTATTGCGTAATACCTCCCCCTTTTAAAGAAATGAGTTCAGCGTTTGGGGCTGAATTATTTTTATGTTTTTCCACAATTTTGGAAAATCTGAACAAAAAAGTTTTATATAATGCAAAGATTACTATGAGAATCAATACAATGGTTATTATGAAATAAATCGATGAAATTTGGTTTGGATGCATTTTCCAATTGAAAATTAATTCTTGTGTAGTAAAATTATCAAATGATAAATTAGGCATTGTTAAATTATCAATATCTTCGGTCTTCATATTTGGGAGCATTACATGATAAAATATCGTTGAAATTTTATCGTTATAAAAATACTTAAAACTATTAGTTATATTACAGGGTGTTTCAATATAATATATCCCTGTTAGTTTATAATACTCAGTATGTTCACTGCACATTTCACTTATTTCGACATTGTTCACTGATAAAAACTTTCCTGGTGATAACATCAGGAGATCGTCACTGGTTTGGGTATGTTTTCTCGGGCAGTTCTCGTACTTGTGGGAAATGAGGTTTTTCATACAAACAGGAACTGGTCGTAGAGCATTCTGAGGACAAATCCACCAATCCTCGATTTTTGGACATTCTTTTGTTATGGACCATCGGGCATGTTCATTTTCAGTCAACAGATATGGAGACTTCTCGATTAGGGTCACATTTTTATAGGGGATATAATGAAGATGGTAGGTATCTAGCGGGTTTGGAGAAATGATAGGTATTTCAATGATGAAAATCACATTTCCGTTATGAAATTTTGTCGAAGTATAACAGATAGAATAGAAATCTTTTAAAAATTGTAAATGATTCATAATATCTACTGATTTCACAAATTCTTGGAATGTCTTCATAGGAAGAATGCTTTCATGTAAAACATGTAATCTGGCAAAGGTAACTGCCGTATTTATTTCACTTAAGATTCGATTAATGGTGATTTGTTCAAACTGAATTAAAATTATTCGATTGATATCATTTTGCACTAATCGATATTGATTGTAATTCTTAATGACATGATTAGTTACATTAGAGTATTGGTTAGTCATGGATCTGATAATATTAATTACTTTGTCTTGATTGGTTTTCATAATTTGAAGATCTTTCTGGATGGTTTGAAAGTAGTTCAAATAAAGGGATTCATCTTCACTATCTAAAGTGCCAAATAATACTTTTGCTACATGTCCACCTACGTTAATTAAACCTCTTTTACTTCTAGTAACTGACAGGTTATCCAAAATTATATGATTTTGCTGAAGTTGATGCTTTACATTTTCCACATAAATTTTCAAAATTTTACTTGAACTGACTGCATTTATCTGCTCAATTAGAACTGAATGAACTTGTAATATTTCTCTGAAATTTGTTAAGTTATAATGATACATCAACATATGCTTCGATTGGCTTATATACGTTTTTCCTACGTAAAATGGAAGAATATTATGTTTGATTTCCATGAATTTCAATTGAACGGAAGAATGAATAAATAACATTGATAGTATTATTAGAATTGGAAGACAGGGTCGCATTTTCCTGCAAGAGAAAAGAAGAATTTATTACTTTCTCTGTTTTATTTTGTTCTTATGATAAACTTTTCCTGTATCAGGATTTTTGATCAAAACGTTATCAATGATTTTAATCTGGGTTTTCTTGAATTTTGGGTTAAGTTTTGCTCCTTTAGGAATAGCCAAATAAGCTGCTTTTGATTCGTCTAATTCCTTATCGGGTTCTCTATTCTGATTAATTTTGTCAAGTTTTTCTTCCTGTTTCTTTTTCTGTGAGCCTAGGTGCTCTGAAATTTCCTTCATATTTTCACGGTATTGCTGAATGTAATTTGAAATCTTTTCTTGAGTGGTGCGTTCGACTGGGACACTATAATTTATATCTGATTTAATAATTTGTAATGGGGTAAATGAAGTCGATGAATGTATAGAATTATTGTAGCTCAGGAGAGCTCTATTTAATTTTTCTCCCAAAGAAATATTCTGGTCGACTATTACTCTTATTTGCTCAATTAAAGTTGAGTGAAATCTTTCAACTAATGCGTTAGATGTGGGGTTATAATTTGTTATATAATGAAGGGCAATTTTGTGGGTTTCTCCCAAATCTTGAATAATTTGATTTTTGAATTCTGTGCCGTTATCAAACGTTATTTTTTCTGGGATTCCATGATTTGAAAAATACTGAGTTAGTTGATTCGCAATTTCTATGGCAGTTTTTGTTTTCAAAACATAACATTGACCGTGTCTAGAGAAAGAATCTATGATTGTTAAGTAAGGTGTTCTTTCCATAACGATTGTATCGATGTATAAATGTGAGAAAGGTCGTTCGCCAACCGGGTTACTTTTGAAAATGAGTTTGTTCGGTTGTCTTTCGTATTTTTGTGTCTGACATATTTCGCACGAATTTATGTATGCTTGTACATCTTTGTCCATTTTTGGCCAATAAAACCTTTTCTTCAAGCTTTCTATATTTTCGTGAAAACCTCGGTGTTTCGTTTTAGTTTCATGAAAGAGTTTGATCTTTTCTTGTTGATCTTCCTCTGCTTCTATATCTTCTACGAATATATTATGAATTTTGAATAAAAACGCTTTAGCTTTGAACAAATTCTGCGCGAACGATATAAATGGTGACTCTAATTCTTTTTGTTTAAAATGGATACCGTATTGACATTTCGGTTTGATGTATTCTTTCAGGAATTTGGAAAAATCTTCCGGGTCGTTGATTGAAACAATAATTCTCAAACGACTGTTTTTATGTAGTTTCAATCTTTCTACTTTGAAATTGTTGGCTTTTTGAAAAACGATTTGATTCATATTCGTATTTAGTGTACGTTCTGAGTAGGGAATTTCTAAAATAGGATCTTCTATATTACTGTGAACTGTAGATTCTGTATCTCGATCTGGTAAACATGATTGAGTTAAATCTTCAAGTTCTTTTTGGGTTAATTCCAACTCTTCATGTGATATTTGTGGTATGATTGATTGTGAATCGTCGTCGGAATCTTCGTTTATATTTAATTCTTCTAATTTAATTCGTGATATAGCATCCGCATTGTTATTTGCGCCTTTTCTGTATTTAATTTCGAAATTGAATTCTTCTAATTTAATTCTCCATCGCATGAGACGTGATGATGCATCTTTTAATGAGAAAAGCCATGTAAGAGGTCTATGGTCTGTGAAAATTGTAAATTTTCTACCAAACAAATAAGGCCTAAAATGTTTCGTAGCCCACACTACTGCAAGTAACTCTTTTTCGATTGTAGAATATTTTATTTCTGCCTCTGACAACGTTCTGCTTGCGTATGCTATTGGCAGGTCATTAGGGGGTGTTCCTTGTGATAATATTGCTCCTATAGCGTATTGAGAAGCATCTGTCGTTAATACAAATGGTTTTTCGAAGTCAGGATATTGTAATATTGGATAATTAATTAACATATTTTTGGTGCAATTAAATGCCTCAATATATTCCGTATCATTAATATCTAATTTGTTGTCCTTTTTCAAATATTTAGTCATTGGTTTTGTTAATTTGGAAAAGTTTTGTATGAATTTTCGGTAATATCCGATCATACCTAAATATGACTTAATTTCTTTGACTGATTTTGGAAGAGGAAAATTTTTGATTACGTCAATTTTTTCGGGATTCGGTTCTACACCTCTTTCCGATATTTTGAATCCTAAGAACACGACTTCTTTCTTGAAAAAGTATGACTTATCTAATTGAATCTTCAAGTTTTCCTTTCTCAAAAGCTGTAAAACGGTTTGAATATCTGCAAGATGTTTTTCGGGTGTGTCTGAAAAAATTAAAATATCATCAATGTACACAACGCAAATTCTGTTTATTACTGGTCTGAGAATTTGGTTCATTACCCGTTGGAAAGTCGACGGAGCGTTTTTCAGTCCGAACGGCATTCTTAGAAATTCGAAATGACCTTCGTCTGTTGCGAATGCTGTCTTTTCGATTGAATCTTGGTCTAACTCTATCTGATGGAAACCGCTGGCTAAATCTAATGCACTGAAATATTTCGCGTTTTTTAATTGATCTAAAAGTTCATCGATATTTGGTATCGGAAATTTGTCATCAATGGTTTTTTCATTTAATTTTCGAAAGTCAATGGCCATTCGCCATTTTTGTTTTCCAGATTGATCTGATTTTTTGGGAACCATAACTATTGGAAAAGACCATGGAGAGTTACTAGGTCTTATGATATTTTTGTTCAATAAATCTTGCACTTGATTTTTCACCTCTTGTTTATGAACCTCTGGATATCTGTAACGTCTGACATATACGGGGTTATCGTCCATTGTTCTGATATTATGTTTGATTCTATTCGTGAAATTTAAGGGTTGATCTGGAAGTTGTAAAGCCTCTTTATTACTTTGTAAAATTTTAGTGAGTTGATTTTTAAGATTCTGGTCAAGATGATCTAACTTGACGGGAAGTTTTACATTAGGATGAGTTTGTTGAAAATAAAATTTCGGAGTTTTGACATTGTTACTCAATTCCTGATTTTGCCAATCAAAATTTAGCTCTAAGTCTTTCAACAAATTGGCGCCTATAACACCATCGTACTGAGTGTGAAATTTATAGATTACAAATGGATAGGTGTTATCAAATCCGAAAGATGTAAGGGGAAATTCTACCTTATATCGGCTGAAATCTTTTCCGATAGCTGTCTTGAAATCTGTTCGTTCTTCATAAATGTTTTCGGGAAATAAATTGAAAGCTACTGCTGGATCGATAATGCACATGGAACTTCCGGAATCTATCAATAATTTTATAGGAGGGTCATTTAATTCTAAATATGGTAAAGTGGCTAAATGATCCATATTGAAATTTAGGTCTTGTAATTTTGAAGGGCTTCTGTTGGAAAATTTTCCGTTTCATTCTCAAATGGGCTAAAATCTTCATTTTCTGGGTCTTCGCTATAATTAAATTCAAATTCCTCATTCTGTTCATCATTTTCAACTTGAACTTCTTCCGTGTTTGTAAGTTCTTCTGAATAAAAATCATGGGGACCTGTTCTTTTGAAAAAATGCCGATTGTTCGGCGGTTCCTGTCTAAATTGGGTACTTGCAGGTCTTTTAACCGGATAATTTCTAGTTCTTATTGACATTGGTTCGGGTTTTGGGTAATTAATTTGCGCATTGGGCCTTGGCTTGAAAACATCTTTTGGTTTACCAAACACTTGACTATTGGTAGTGAATTTTGTTTCCTGCTTTTTGGGATTGAATTTTAATTGAATAGGTTGTGACGGAAAATTATTGATTTGACTGGTAGAGGGCATTTCATTTTTAGTAAACGTATGTGGTATATTATTTTGAATTTGAATTGTAGGTGTTATGTGTTATTCTCGGAAATGGCTGCAAATATAATTGCTGTCTCTTAATTTCGCGATTTTCTAATAATTTACATGTTTCGTCAAACGGTTGGGGTTGTAAATCCAAGAGATTTCGAGAATTTTCATCAACATTATTATATAAGACCGTGTTACCGATTTTATCTGATAAATCTCTGTAAACTCTTAATTCTGTGGGACTCAGTCCTATCAGTTGAATTTGATAATCGTATTGTAATTTGGTCTGTTTAACTCTGTCAATAAATTCAGATAACGATTCTTTAGCACGTTTTCTCATATATTGATATTCGCTTTGCAATACATCAAAATTAATTTTGAAACCAAATTTATTATTCAATAATTGTTTTAAATCAGTCCAATTACTGCAACTTGGTCCAGAATATACAACGGTTCTTGCATGATCTATTAATTTTGATTTTACCATGGCGAAGCAATATTGATTTATCAATACATTATTTGTACTTCCGAATTGGTTCATGAAAGTATCAACTTCTATTAAAAAGGTCTGTAATTCATGAGAATTACCGTTAAATTTAGGGAGTAATTCTCCAAAATACTTTACTGTATTCAAATCTACAATTATTGTGTTAGAATTTGATGAATTACCTTGGGTTGTATTTGAATTACCTTGGGTTGCCATTTTCTTTGACTTTTTCGGGAAATCGATTTTCAAAGAATCGAATTTATTTATTAAGGAATCAATTTTTCTTTAAAATTGAAAAAGAATTAATTTAAATTTAATTTTTAAATTTTTTGTTTTTTGTGATTTTCACTTCTTTCTCTACCTTTTGGGCCAGGGATAGGAAAAACTGGGATTGTTAAACGAGATTCTCCACTTACTCTGTTTTTTGACCTTTTGTTTGAACCTGGTGCTTGGGGTGCTACGTCCAAACTCCACAGGGTGATTCGTGAGGGGATGCTCGCGTCGCTCCAGTCGGGGTTGGTCCTCTACCTCTTCGGTCTGGGATTCAACAACTCTTCTTGGCTGGTCGATCGCTGCACTTGTTTGAATCGGGTGCTCGGTGTTTCCTTTGGTTCACGTCGTACCTGTGCTTCACTTCTTCGGTTGTTACTCAAAGGAACGAATTCCACGTGTGCCTCTTGGATCTGGATCGGTTTTTTCTTCTTAAGAATTTAACGTCTTTCTGATCTTGCCTTAACACACTAGCAACATCCCATCCTCGTCGCCAATTATTTTGTTCCTCTCTTAAATCACTTTTTTAAAAAAAACAAAGGAATCTTTGAAGCAAGTTTATTCTTTCGAAGTCTAGTTAACAATGAATTGAATTATTATTCTAATGCGAAGCGAACTGTCCATCTAATGGAAAATGCTGACTAAAAGCTATATCATATTTCTATTAAGGAATGCTACCTTAACTATTGCGTAATAATATATATATAAATATTTGAAATGAATATCTGACACATATAATTTACTTTAGTGGGAACATTCTGAGAACAAACAGTCTCGTCTAAGAAGCCCTAGAGGAATCAATACAATGATTGTAACTCACATATCAATCATATTTCTTTCTGTAAAAGTAAAAAAACTTATAATTGCATGTGATACATACAGATGTTAAGCATCTAGGTGTCATTGTTGATAAATAAATAAATAAATGAATTGATGAGCCTAATTTCTTACAAAATATTTCGAGAGCATCTCTCTATCTACGTTTCCTTCTTGAATCGAAAGAATTTTTCGCTTGAACCTATCTATCAAGTGTTTGTCTGGATTACTTGAGAGAAATTTGAAAAATTTTGAATCGCCTTAATTAGTAATTTTATTTATTTGATTACACCACCAAAACAAAGAACACCTAACAATTGTTTCACACATCACTTCGTCAAGGTTGTGTGTTGGGCATTCAATAATTTTAAATTGAAATTTGTTAAAAGGATTTTTTGAAGTAATTTTGAAATATTTTTTGTTTTCGCAAATTCTAGGGATTAAATAAAACAAATAATTGAATGAATGAGTAAATAGGAAAGAAGTGCATTTGCCTGGTTTGATTAAATGCCCAAACTCATACTCTCTACAATCAATAAAATCTAGATCTTGTCCCAACTCATTATTACTGAGCAGATTATTCCTACAAGATTCACAGTCCTTAATGAATTTATTTTTTAGAAGAATCTTGCAAATTGCACCACTCATATAAACGAGAGTGCATCTTCCAAGTTTACTTCTTTTATAAAGTGCTACGCTTGGAGGAATAACCGCAGATATTTCATCAACAGTTAATGGGGCACTAACTGCTGATGGAATGTTCCGTGTAAGAAAAGATGTAAGATTATCCAAACACTCTGTGGACAAATCCTCCTGACAATTTGAGCCAGCAGTGTACAGATAAGAAATTATTGATTAGTAAAGTTTTGAATGACATAGTAAAGTGTGCAACATCTGAATTGGTGTTCCTTACCCAATGAGATCGGATGTAGCCAAAAAATTTTTCCAGACAATCTTGATTAAAAGCCCTTGTCAAGATGTAGCTAAAACCCTTTCTGTTCAGAAGTTTTGGTCGTAAATAGAGAAATGCTCTCAAACTTTGCACCATGTTCTTTACACTGGGTACAACAACAAAACTTTTCTTCGAGGGACAGTAAAAAGTCATGGTATTCAAGACTTCTATAGCATGCTGCCAGAAACTATCATGATTTGAATTACTGGTTACTTCCCTCTTCAAAGGTTTTGCTGTTGGCCCATATGCTACATTAACATTCAAGGAATCAAACAATTTATCCAGAAATAGTATTAAGTTTGCCGTGTCTGCAGCTTCTGGGGATAGCTTGAAGTCGCTGTTTATATCTGAAATGAAAAATATATGTATTTCTATCACTTTCTTTTTTCAGAAAGAAAAAACTTAGTTGGATCATTTTTTTCATATGACTTCATAACTACCAGAAACAACCTATTGTTGGAATAATATTACAAACCTTTTAGTGCTTCCTCCTCTGTAACCTGCATCGCATCAGAACATGTTGGCTCATCAAAATGAAGTATCACTTATGTTCTATCCTCAACATTAATTAGCTCCAGAATATGTTGGTTGATCTAACAAAACATAATCATCTTTTAAAATGAACAATGCAATTGATGAATTTCAAAGAACTGAATATTGTTTTTGTAAAACTTACCAGGAACATTTATAGTAGGGAACGCATCAACTGTAAGACCCCTTCTGAATTCTGGCAAACTATGAGCCTCAGAAAAATGTGCATGGCAGACATAATACCTGCTGTAAATCTGATCATTGTTAAATTTTGCCAATTCAGAGGTTTAATAATTTCTATTCATCTTTTGAACAAAATTGGATTGCTCTTCGGTAAACGATGTTTTTTGTTCACATCGTCGTTCGTCGTTGCACCCAGATACACAGCATTTCCTTATTCTCGACGGCATTTTTCACTATATTATTGTAGTTGACTAACTTAAAATTATTAAAAATTCCACGTGTTACAAGAGCAATGTTTCTTCTTAAAAGCAAAGACTTATAAACTAAGTTCTAACCAAAAAGAACCTCAAACGCTGAAATCAGTGAAATCAAAACAACGAAAGAAACGACATATACAGCGCCGTCTACAGGCGGCTGAACTTATGAAAAGCGTATGCAGCGCTCCTGGTGTATGCCCACATAAATAAAACTCGTTGAATGGTGGGGGAAAGGAAGTGCCAGGACCCTGGTACAACTGGAACTTCATTGTGCCGTAACCTCCGCTAAGAGAGCCTGGAACATTGGAACATGGCAACAACGCGCGGAGGCTGTAGAATATCTACCCCGGTACGCCCCTCCACTCGACCCCATGCACTTGTTGCGAATTTAGTTCCATTTCAGTTCATCGTAGTGCTTCCGTGTTGTCAGTGCAGGTGCAATAATAGGGTAAAACGTGATAAACCCGCGAAAAGTGTGATTTGTGATAGTGTCTTAATTCTTGTTTTGTTCTTTGGATTACTTTGCAATCTGGTGAGTTGAGTACATAAAGTTATATCGAAACATTGTATTGAAGAATTCATTTTCAATCATGGTTAGGAAATGCTGTGTGCCTTCCTGTAATAGTAATTATTCATCAGCAACCGATGGCTATGTCAGTTGTTTTAGATTCCCAAAAAATGAAGAACGGAAGCTTTTATGGCTGAAATCTATACCGCGCAAAAATTTCATTCCTACCGCGAATAATGTAGTTTGCCAAAAACATTTTGAAGAATGCGATATAATTAAATTCGATAAACATTTGCAACCGGATGGAACAATTAAACTTTTGCTTTTAAAAAATCCCAAACTAACAGAAACCGCTGTCCCAAAATTTTTCCAAATTTACCAAAATATCTTTCAACGTCAACTCCCAATAAGACTAAGAGGATCGATCCTCAAGCAAGAAGAGATGCAATTTTCAATAGGAATAACGATGAAATTGAACACTTTTTGAGTTCCGACATTATAAAGGATTTCGACGACTTGATAACTAACTTTAACAGTAATATTGATTTATCCGGATGGGAAACTAAAAAACTTGACGATGCCATTTATTTTTATATTCTTAATTTCAGTACCTCATTATCTGTTGATGCTTCAATAATGATTAGTAAAGATCTAAGAGTGAAGATTTTTTTGAAAAATGTACAGTTGTCCTATAACGATTTGAAATGGATTCTTCCCTTTGAGCTCACCCTCAGCAGATGGTCTCAATTATCAAATTTACTTACCCGCTACAAAAATGTAAACTATGAGAGCCTTGATTCTAGAGATAATTCCGAATTATTGAAAGAATCATTGACTCTATTAGAGGCTTTTTTATCTGATTCAACGAATGAAAATTTTGAAAAACTTAGACAACTAGAAATCGTATGTGACCAATTAAGACAGATTGTCAACAACAAAATTAGATACGCTTCATGCACCATAATAATGTCATTTATTCTTTATTCGCAGTCTCCGTCTTGTTATGGATTAATGCAGAAATTTTTCTTTTTGCCGACTAAAAGGTATCTGCGATCTATCTCCTCGTCTCTTCAAATTTCCGCGAATTCTGACGGTGGGAATAAAAATTATCTTTCTAACCCATCAATTACACTCAGCCCACTTCCACGGCATGGAGCAGGGAAGTGAGCAGGGAAATGAGCATGGTGAGAATGTAATCACCTCACTTCTACTGCCACTCGTGCTGCTACTCGCGTTGCCGGTCACTCCCTAAATTAGCGGTTTTTCGTGCGGCAGTCAAAGGACCGGCAGCGCAAGTGGCATGAAGTGATCACATTCAGCCCAGTTACTGTCGTGCCTGCGTTGCGCACGTTGTCGTATCAATTGATTGAAATCGTTAATTGTTGCGAAAAATGTCAACGGAGTGGAGCAATGAAAAAATAATATCATTTCTAGAATACCTTGAGAGTGAAAGAGTGATATGGGATTCTTCTGATGAAAACCATAAACTTAAGCACAAAGTGCACGATGGTTGGAAGGATGTTTAGAATTGAGGAATTAAAGTGGGAAAAAAGTCACTTAGGGCGACATTCAGACCTCTTCTGATGTCAGGATCAGGTGCAATTTCGTCGTCCGCCATTGCCAAAACTTGATCGCGAGAGAAATGTTTGAGCTGAGTGTAAATACTCGCTGCCTTTCCATACTGCCGCAGAAGTATTCCGGGAAATATTTCTGGCAGCGCGAGTAGCAGTGGAAGTGGCTGAGTGTAATTGAGGTATAATATTTCGCGCCAGTTACCCACTTTGGATCGAATTGTCGTTCTTCTGATAGATGAAATATATATAAATGCTCGTCTTGATTACAGGTCAAAAAGTATAATTGGTTCCGCTATTAATACATCAAATGATTTGGCAAAAACGGTTCTTTCTTACATGATTTGTTCGGCTTTTGGGAATCTTAAAGAAATTGTAAAATTATTACCGGTTCAGAATATTAAGGGAACAGAAATGGTTGATATCACTAGACAAATTATTTCTTTCGTTCAAAATTGTGGGTTTGAAGTTTTGGCTGTAATTACGGACAATCATTCGATTAATAGAGTCATGTTTAAAAATTTCTCAAATTCCTTCAAAATTCCGAATCCAAAAGATGAACAAAAGTTAATATTTCTTACTTTCGACCCTGTTCATATTTTCAAAAATATATGGAAAAATTGGTTAAACTTGAAAAATTACGGAAAAACGTTTACATACTGTGATTGGGATGATTTGCAAACGATGCGGTATTCAAAATTTCAGAATTTAATCGACATTTACGAAAAAGAGAAGAACTCACTGATAAAACAAGCTTTCAAACTAAATTATAAGACTCTTTATCCATCTGTTTTCGAAAGACAAAAAGTCATATTGGCAGATAATATTTTTCATCACTCAACAATATCTGCACTGAAATCCAATTCTATGAACGATACTGCTCAATTCATTGAAATAATTAGAAAGTGGTGGGATATTTTTAATACCAATTCTTTCATGAAAGGAATAATAAAAAGAAACGAATTCGCCACACCGTTTGAAAAAAATAATGTAGAAAATGACATGAAATTAGAATTCTTGAAAAAATTCATCATTTGGCTAGATACGTGGCATCAATTATCGGGATTCAATGGAAAACTTTCAAATGAAACTTATCAGGCTATACGTCAAGCTACTTTAGTTCTCATTGAAATTATAACATATTCATTCAAAACCTATGACGATTTAAAATATATATTACCTGGGAAATTCAGCACTGACAATTTAGAGAAAAGATTTGGATTATATCGGTCTCTTTCAGGATGTAATTACAATGTATCTTTCGATGATATTTTAGGCGCAGAAAAAAAAATTAGAATTCAAAAAATTTTCAAACGGGCAGACAAAACCTACTCCTTGAAAGAAATAAAAGAGAATTTCATCTCCGAGGATTTCAATTCTGAAGAGAATTACTCTGAAGATAATAATAATAATAGTAAAGATTTCTTATTCATTTTGGATACTGATTACCTTCAAAATTGCGACATAGATAATTCCGCGAAAATTTATGTATCAGGATATGCCGCTCATTCAATTTCAAAAAAATTTTCTTGCAATGATTGTATTTCGTTAATAAGAGCCGAAAAGGGTACTAAAGTGGACAACGTATATTTTGATAATCTTCAGAGAAACGGTTTATCAATAGCCACCGATTCTGTAAATTTCATTTTCGTACATATGTGTTCAATTTTGGAGTACATTCTAAACGATCAACAAACTTTTTCCAAATTTTTACAAAACGTTAATCAAAAATCTATTTTATGTGAACTGACCATTCGAAGCATTGAATTGGATTTCTATTATTCGGAATTTTTAGAAACATGTACTTGTGGTCTAAATTCAAAAGTAATTCTCGATTCACTTTGCTCGATTTTCGCGAATTTATTGCTGAACAATTTTGTAAAGAAAGAGAACAACAAAATTATAACAGAACAACGTGAAAAAAAGCGAAAAAAAAATCGTGGAGATAATCGTAGCATGCCATTGATAAAAAATAGAAAGTTGAAGATGAATTTTCATTCAATGTTCATGCATTTTATTGTTATCGTTGGAATTTATGTTATTTTTTTATTAGAGTATATTTTTTATTTGAAGAATTTTATTTGAGTTTATTTTAAGAAGTGTATGAATGAACTTGGGCTACCAACTATCCATCAATTAACTTCTATCCCAATTATATCATTCTCGCTCAATAATTTTAAATTATTTTAACAATTTCATTCAAACATTTTTATGGCAAGAGATGGCCCTACACCTTCTCGTGGTTCTTGCTGAACGATAAATCGAATAACAAATATAAAAGCAAGAAGCTCCCATTCTAATGCTATTGCATGAATATTGGGATAATTGGTACTTTTCAAAGCATTATTTATTCGATTTATTGACTAAGTAGGGTATTATGTGGTCTTTTTATAGGTATCCCATCAAAGGAAATTCGTTTAATGATTTTGCAAACGTTTAAAACAGTGATATCCATTCTAAAATCATAAATCCCGCGCTACGTATTCGAATACGAGTAGGCCTCCGGTCGCCGAATCTGAGCGCGGTTGTCAGATTGTGTTCCGGGCTCTCTCTATAGACGGTTGTGATTGTGCCCTTAGCCCTAAGGGATGCGCGGACACCGGCGTGGTTCTCAAGCTGTCAACATGGGGCTGGTTCCACCTAGCGGTAAGGAGGAGAGGACACGAAGATATTCAACAAAATTATCTAAACCCTGTATACTCTCTGCAATACTAACTCTAAGATTTTGTAGCATTTTACTTAAAACGTCTATTCTTATTAATGAGTCATTAACATTGAGCATAGAAACTTAAATGTTTTCATGTTTTAGCTGCAATTTTTGTCCTATTATCCTTAGTGGGATCTCCAATTAAAGCATTCAAAGCTTCTACGATATTTTTAAAGTCCTCTTTCAAAGGTCTTATAGCATTTATGCGACTCACCGTGTTTCGGGTTTCAAAGTTAAGCCTTCGACATATTTTTCAAATATATCCCATCGATATGGAGATCCAGAGAAGGAATATATAATTCTTGCACTCTGTCAAAAAAACCCGAAATTTCCCCACTAGAAGTGGCAGCATCATTAACCACTAGATTTAAGGTATGAGCGGAACATGGAACATAAAATGCTCTAGGATTAATGGTAATTATCCTTTTTTGAAGGCCTACATTTATCCTTTTCATACTTGCTTCATTATCATATCCTTGACCCCGAATATCATGAACGTCAAGCTGGAGGCTAAGTAGTAGCTTTTACAAAAAAAATTACATAAACCTTGTCCAGTGGTATTAGTTGGAAAAAAGCCTATAAAGTACTCTAAAATGTCTACTGTACTATTCGATAAGTCTACACACCAACACACCTAATAACAAATGAATCTATAATGATGGCGTAATATTTGGCTTTATTTACAACGCGTGTTATCTATTTACGAATAGATTCGGCTAAAATGTTAATAATGTAGTTTTGAAAATTCTGCCCCAAATAGTTTGGAATACGCCTCACGTCCTCACCCTTAAATCTACTAATATTGTTAAGGTGTTCCGATATAATTGGATCAAATTCAGGCTGTACTGCTTTCAAAAAATTTCCATTATCTCTACGATATAATTCTGAACTAGTTCCACTAAATGCCGAATTTTGACTAGCCAAAAATTGTACTACAGCATTCCTTTGTTTCTTTTTGTCGGCAATGGGTAACAAGATATATTTGATTTGACAAGATTGAAAAATTCAGTTTCATAAAATTTTTTTCTCGTCTCATTCAAAATTTGGATAATTAAAGTTGGAAAGTAGTAATCAAAAATTGAAAACAAATACCTCTTTAAGATTGGTTGAAAATCATATTTTTCACAAAATGGCATAAAAAAGTGGCGGCCTGCGGCCGCCCCTTGAGTTTGACCGCCCGCGTGCGGGGCACGCGCTGCACACCTGCTAGGATCGGCCCTGGGTCTATACAACGTCTAATAATCACCAGTCAACTTGCTTTTATTGTTCAAAGATTGCTCATGAAAGTTATTGTCCACAAATGCAGAAAGATGACATAGATACTCGTTGGAAAAAAGTTTCAAAAACTTAATTATGCTTTTCTTGCCTGAAACGCAATCATCAGACTAAGAACTGCAGAAGAAAGAAGCCATGTGGGCAGAATGGTTGTATTTTAACTCATCATCCTCTTCTTCATAAAGATACCAACTCAACTGATGCTTATGTTCCGAATACTGAATACTGTTGGTACGATGAGAAGTAAAGCTACAGTGTTATTGCGGTTCATTCCACTCAAAATTCATGGTCATAATGGAACTCTTGAAATTTTTGCTCTTTGTGATGAAGGCTCAACAGTTACACTTCTACAAGAGAAAATAGCCAATCAAATTGGAATTCAGGGAGAAAAAGAACCATTATGTTTAAAATGGACTAATGATGATTTTATTAAAGAAGAGAATTCAACTAGATTAGACATGAATATCTCGAGAATTAACAATGATGACACTTTTCTACTGAGAGGGGTTCGCACAGTGTCGAACTTGTCGCTACCTGAACAATCATTTGATATTAATGACTATCCACATTTGGAAGGTATTGCTATTGAAAATTACAAGAAAGTGAAACCTGTTATGATTATTGGCCAAGATAATATCGACTTGATTATACCCAGACGTATCCAATCTACACCATCAAAAACCGTTATTGCTTCAAAGTCTAAATTAGGATGGTCTGTACATGGACCAGTTCAATCAGGCGTACCTTCCCCATGAAGTTGGATATCACATTTTCCACACTCAAATTTTTTCTTTAGTAAGTAACAGGAGGATTATTATTAGGTACATATTAATTTTCATGAAAGAGACCGAAATCCAGAACTGTGGCAACGAGAAATAAACATGAAGCATTGAAGCTATGGCAGTAACTGCAAAAAGCATCATTATCCATTACAAACCATAATAATTGCACCCCAGCCCACCCGTTTTGTTTTTACGACAACGCGATTCTATTCCAACATCTGGTAATTTTTACCAATCCTAGAAATTCCTATTTCGAGACCCTGTGGATTCCGATAATTGCTCTCAGATGGTAGTTTTTTCGATCTTTGTATCACGTTCTTCTGAAGCAAGCATTCCTTTGTTTTTTTGTCGGTAAAGGAGAACAAGGAACATTTGATTTGACAAGATTGAAATATTCAGTTTCATTTAATTTTTTTCTCGTCTGATTCAAAATTTGGATGGTAAGAGTTGGAAAGTAATTATCAATAGAGAGAATGATTAATCGGTATTCAGACGGATTTTCGAATTTCGGAAAAAGTTTTCACTTCGAACGGGAGTCGAACCACGTCGAACCACAACTTTTTCCGAAATTCGAAAATCCGTCTGAATACCGATTAATCATTATCTCTATATATATTTCACAGACGATAATTCCAATTCGAGTAATTATCAATAATTAAAAACATAAGATTTGTTGAAAATCATTTTTTTTACAAACTTACATAAAAATGTGGCGGCCTGCGGCCGCCCCTTGATTTGGGCCGCCCGCGTGCGGAGCACGCGCTGCACACCTGCTAGGATCGCCCCTGTATGTTGGCCCGTTTGTCTATCAACTTATCCAATGTTTTATTGCCTGTATCTGTCTTCGGTGGCATTGTTATGAAGAAATTTAATAAGAAACAGAGACAAACAGCAAAAAATGAATTAAAAAGAAATGAAATTGAATATCTCGATGGAAACAGATGTGGAACGATGTTGCCAGATTGCGACGATCGTCGTATATCTAAATATAAAATGGCCGCTATAAAACCAAGATTTTTGAATTTTTGACTGAAACTTTCAAATTTTAAGGAAATGAGCTTGAGATTGAGCTTAATATCCGGCCCGAAGGACCACAACGTGTTGGGTAGAGTTTTAGTTAACCAACTGAATTGCGGATCAATTTCAGTTAATGAAAAATTTACCAAGTTTCTGAATAGAAAAATAAGAGAGCTAATGGACTGTATATAATTATGAAGTTTTATTGAAACCCAACACAAATGAAAGGATAAATGCACCCAAATCAACAATTGCAAGGTCTTACCTATTTCAGCAAAACGGCCAACCAGATCGTGTCGGTTACTCCTATTTCCATGAACAGAGTGATCGAGCTCGACAAACGAACATGGAATGGAGCTGATGACGTGAAAATCCGTTGCTAAAAATGTCAAAGTAGGAACACTTATCCTTGTGGCAGAATAATAACCACGCCACTGGTAACAGTCTTTTTCGAACTAAATTCGCACAAACGAATGTTCTTAAATGAATGTAATTCGAATGAATCGAAATCACTAGAATTGTGAACCACAAGAAAAACTGAACTTTTCTAAATTCACGAGAGGAAACAGAAGAAATTTAAATTAGCGGTAGCAGATATATTCATCATTAAGGCAATCAATGAACTGAACTGAAAAATGAAATGAAATAAATATGCGACATATGCGCTCCACTGCTGACGCGCCTACACTACATATGGGATTTCCCTAAGTACGGAGAAACCGAATTAATCCTGAAATGAATGAAAACGAAAAATTCTGAAAAGTTATCTGAACCGTTCACTTGGCGTGAACAATGAATAGTATACCTTTGTTAAAATGTGAAAACTCAATTTTTTGTTTGTTTGTTGTTGCTACTGTATTTATTGTACATTTCCCCTCAAGATGTTTCAAGAGTATCCTAGCCCATTAGCAGTATGGGAAAGGAACTGACCCTATCCAGAGGAATGACCTTATTCGTAAAAGTGAACAGTGCTGACGCGCTAATCGCGTACGCGTGTGCGAAGAAAAACAGTGAGATAACCGCGGTGTCTATACGCGAAGCCGCGAATTTAGAGAACACCTACAGAAGTTAATCCGTCAAAGGGATCGTGTTACCAGAGGGACGTAGTAACAATTAAAAAAACTTATGGACCGACTGTGTCGAGTAAGCTTGAGTGATTGAGCATTGCAGGAATCATAGTCATAGCTTAATCGTGGCCGAGGGAATAATAAACTTCATTTACCGTTTGAAAGCCGTGGAAAACATCCTCGACGAGTACCAGGAATGGAGACTTTTGACAAATGGTTCAATGGTTCCAGACGATCAACATGTTCAACACCGAAGAGATGAGAGAGCTGGCACACAACCCAGCCCGACAAATATGAGGATGGTTCACCGACATCCTGTTCATGCGGACTCATAGGTTTCTATGCGATAGTCCAAATCATAAAGTTTGAAATAGGAGTTATAGTGAACGGCCTACATCTATATGAGATTTTTGGGATGTTGGCCAGCCTGTGGAGTACTTTAACCTTAATTGGTCTGTGCTTTAACTATGTGGATTATGAACCGACACAGGACCAGGCAAGATAACATGAGAAGAGACAAGGATGCAAAGGCGGACGTAGCTGTAGCAGCGAAGACACGACCGTCGGGATTGTACGCGACATTGAACCCGACCGTACCACACTGGACTGAAGAAGGAAGTGCAAATGTTGTCATCGGTCGCGAGCCCGGAATATGTGCCGTGTAAAGGTAGCATTCGGATCAAGGCAGTCGCGACCCGGCAGCTACGACCTAGGTCGCTCTGCACCGCTCTAACGGATTTGCATGCAACGCTTTCCGATACAAGCGACCGTGCAGCGCGACCGGGAGGCGTGGCCACAGCGCGACTTCGGTCGCGCCGCCGAGCCGCTCTGGAGGCAGTACGGTCGCGCTGCCCACTCATCGTGATTGTTCTTGTATTTTGGTGTTGTAAAGAATGGCAGCGTTTACCGATGAAAATGACGAGTTCCTAGTAGAACTAATAGCCCAAAATCCACCGCTTTACGATTCTCGACTTAAAACTTATAAGGATAATGTTATTCGAGATAATATATGAGAGCATATTGAAAAAAAAAATGAGAAATAGTTTTTCATCAGCTGTGATAGAACCTTTTTTCATAGGTTGAATATCTATTTAATTAAACTAAGTACAAATTCAAATTGTGTTTTATTTAGTCTGCAGTATCGCCGGAATTTTTAGTCCTTTGAATTTAAGTTTTATAAGGATTTGATAGCTGCCCTCATCCACTCTGGATGTGTAAAATGAATCGATTTCATTCCTCTTTGCAGTAAGTGGCAACATTATTTCATCATCCTCTTCTTCGTCTTGTATTAGTCGCTCCTCGAGTTATCGCTTTCGTTTGTTTAAATTGTCAGATATAATTAACATTAATTAATTTAAGTTGAATTTGCTATTCAAAACAGGACCGAAATGCGCAACTATTCGCACTGGTTTCTTGCTGACTACTGCACGTGACACTGTGGCAGTCGCCGCCGGGTCGCTGGTATCTGAAAGCTTGTAGCAGCGCCGCCCAGCAGTGGCAATGGGTAGCGGCAGTCAGTCGCGGCTGCCGGGTCGTGACTGCCTAGATCCGAATGCTACCTTTAGGGACATCTCTCGCGATAACGATGATTGTTGGTGACGAACGTAAACATTGAATTCGAGTGCTTAGAACCTAAATTTATCAGGCATCAAGTGCGGTACGCTGATTATGATGAACTAGATCGTCGCGTATCTTCGAAGGTCATTCTCGAGGGGAAAGTCAGTTCCAATCTCAAAGGAATGAAACATATGGAGGTACCCAGTACCGGAATAACGAGATTCGGTTGTGATCGCGAGTGAATTCGAATTTCGAAAAGTGGACATAAAAGACTCCATGTGGGAGAAGTGACATACAGATTTCTTAAATTTTTTTTCTTAGGACTTGATTTATGAACTTTATGTTTTGCTATATTGGACGTTTTTATTTTTTTGAGTTGATGTTATTCAAATGGAACCTGAAGGATATTGTTTATTTTAGGCTAGTTATTTGAGCAAGTGCATCTTCTGGTTTATTAATTTTGCAAGGAATAATATTTAGATTTAAGGCATACTGCTTGAGAGTTAAGAGTTCTATGTTCGATATAATTGAGTTATATATCTGTTAAGAGATTTTAATTGGGAGACGAGGGACTAGTGGACTACTAAAGGTAATGGTAAGGGAAAAGTTATGGCAACCGATGCCAAAACTTTTTCAAAGGGAAAGTATTGTAATAAATCGAAATATTTCAGTTAACTAGTGTGGAAATTATAATAAATCGTCGTGTTTCGGTTGACCAGTGTAGAAAATATCCGAAATTTGATATCCCTGTGCCAGAAAATTATTGAATCGTTTATCAAGTACATACAGGATGTCTGTCTATACATCAACGATTGAAATTATGGATCTTTCGGGTCGAGTTTCTCATGGTACTCGATAAGAGCAAATCGTTTCATGAAAAGAGTAGTCGTAAGTGCAAACGAGGGCAGAAAATTAGAGGCTGAGATCGTGGGACTTTGCAAAGTGTCAGGTGCACGAATGGAAATTTTTTTGAGAAGCCACCCACGGGAGGTGGTGTAAAAAGCACCCTCTTTGTGATTCGACGGAAGAGCGGCTTTCCACCAATCAAGGGTGTTTTTACTTAAAGAAAAAAAAGATGTTATTTTAATTTTGAAGTTCTTTCTCCAGAAGGGAGAAAGTGTGGATTCGGCCCAACGCACTTGGGTCGGGACTTAGTGTTTAAAAATATTCTCTAGGGAGAGGGATGATAAATGAAACTTTTTGGATTAAATTTAAGACGTATATTAAGACCAAATCAAACTAAATAACTTTACATTCGTTACGTATATTTTAACGATATAAATTATCGAAAGTACTCGAATATTTCTTAAATCAAATGCAATTAATCACAACAAATCAAATTATTACATCAACTTTAGATTGTAAAACAGAATCTAATCATTGAACTCAAATCAAACATCAGTGTGAATTCCAATTATAAAAAGTAAAGTCAAGTTATCAACAAAAATAAGAAGGGCTTGCCAAAATAACCCCCAAGATCATAAACGTGGGATGGTCTCAAAATTTACTCAATGTTTACCTTCAACTGCTAAAGAGAGATTTCAAAAAATGATACAAATTCAAACTTTCTAATAAACAAGGGAAATCTCAACAATTATTTCCCCATATACTTTCAATTACTTAAGGGTGATTACATAAACAATACACTTTAAAAAACAATTACGACTTGTGGGAGATTTCAGGACTCTGGACCATAAGAGATATATGGGCTTTCATGCAGCTTTCTAACAATACTCAAAATAAGCTAAGCATAAACAAAATTGTCTGACCTTTTTCCTGTACCAATAATCCCAAGAATGTTGAATCTAGGATGATGACTCTTTGACGGTGCTTCTTTCCTGAAACAGACAGATTAAACACCAAACACGACACCCACACGCTTTTCGCAAATTGACCTCACTCCCGAATATACCGACGATACGCAAGCTAAAATAATTCCAAGTAATTTAGAAATTACTACCCTTAACTTCCGATTCAACGTTAACTGTTTTCGTCTCCGCTTTGAGACCGTACTTCCAAACACTGAAGTACCTACCCTAAAACTGTACTACCCTTAGTTTCCGATTCCAAACCTGAGTCAACTGAGGACCTTCCCTTCAGGTTCCTCCTGTTACTCCCTATTACCGAACCATATTCGCGAGCACTGGCAACCTTCCCGTTTAAGGTTCCACCAGTCACTGCCTTTTTCGTCTCCCGAGCAAGTCGAAGATTTTTCCCTCTTCGTCTCCTCCAAAAACCAATCGTCCATGTTTCAAAACCCATCAAATCAAAACTTCTTCCATCTTCCTTTTAACGAACCAATCAAATTGAAGACTTTCCCGCTTCCTACCCCCTCGTAGGTAGGGCTTTCTTGAAAAATCTAGGTTCCCAAGCACCGGTTTGGGAAAATGCAACGTCGAAAAAATCTCATGGTTCCCGGCAAACGTAGGCATATATCGGAGCTGAGTTCGTGGAACTATAATCTTCTCATCGTCACAGATGCAGAAGAAACTTGAACCGAAAATCGACAATTTCGATCGTTAACGTCTCGCCAGACCTCTTAGGTGGTCTGATAAATGATTCACTAATTTTCTGGCACAGGGATATCGAATTTCCGAAGTCTACATCGATCAATTAAATTATCGCGAGTTTCTTGGGAGATTTCCGAATAAAATAAACGGTGTTGAAAATACCGGTGAATTATTACGGAAAAGAAAATGTTCAAGTCCCAAATTTCAAAAGGATATTCATTTTATTACTTCCAAATTATCTCTCTTATTACAGTGGGAAGAAGGAAAATCCTCAATTGGCTTGGGGAGAGGCGAAAAAGGTAGTAGCCGGGGAAGCCTTAAACGGTAAGGTTCTCGCGGTTTGCTCGCGTTCGGTAATAGGTGGTAACTGGAGGAGCCTAAAAGGAAGGTCCTCAGTTGACTCAGGTTTGGTTAAGTTTATGTACATAAAGTTAGCCAAACAACTTTCGCGAATCAAACTCGGAATAGCTCAAAATTTTGCCGTTATTTATCCGTAATTTATCCGTGAAAAAATTAATTTTGCCGCTCTCATATTTAAAAAGATATGGGGTGTGTCGCTAAGTTGATATAAAGTTGGCGACACAACTTTTCAAAAAATGGTTTCAGCACAAAACGAAATAGCTCATCTTTTTCAGTGATTTATCCGTAATTTATCCGTGAAAAAATTAATTTTGCCGCTCTCATATTTAAAAAGATATGGGGTGTGTCGCTAACTTGATATCAAGTTGGCGAAACAACTTTTCGAAAAATGGTTTCAGCACGAAACAAAATAGCTCATCTTTTTAAGTGATTTATCCGTAAATTATCCGTGAAAAAAGAAAATTTGTATCAATCAAGGTTTTGAAGAAAAATGACAAAATCTGATTGATCGATCAGCAGCCGACGGAACATGATTTATGCATTTTTCTCGAAAACTACGCAAGCAATATTGTTGATATTTGAAAAGAAGATGTAGCTTTTCATCTTTGATTTATCCGTGAAGAAAAAAATTTTGCCGCTCTCGTGTTTAAAAAAATATCACGTGCGCTGGTATGTGTTCATCAAATTACCACGTGACATATTGAAAAAATGATTTCAGCAATCAACAGATAATGCAATTTCTTTAAATGATTTATCCGCAAATTATCCGTGAAGAAAAAAACATCGCCACTCTTGTATTTAAAAAAATATTGGGTGTGTCGCTAAGTTGATATCGAGTTGGCGAAACAACTTTTCAAAAAATGGTTTCAGCACAAAACAAAATAGCTCATCTTTTTAAGTGATTTATCCGTAAATTATCCGTGAAAAAAGAAAATTTGTATCAATCAAGGTTTTGAAGAAAAATGACAAAATCTGATTGATCGATCAGCAGCCAACGGAACATGATTTATGCATTTTTCTCGAAAACTACGCAAGCAATATTGTTGATATTTGAAAAGAAGATGTAGCTTTTCATCTTTGATTTATCCGTGAAGAAAAAAAATTTGCCGCTCTCGTGTTTAAAAAAATATCACGTGCGCTGGTATGTGTTCATCAAATTACCACGTGACATATTGAAAAAATGATTTCAGCAATCAACAGATAATGCAATTTCTTTAAATGATTTATCCGCAAATTATCCGTGAAGAAAAAAACATCGCCACTCTTGTATTTGAAAAAATATTGGGTGTGTCGCTAAGTTGATATCAAGTTGGCGAAACAACTTTTCAAAAAATGGTTTCAGCACAAAACAAAATAGCTCATCTTTTTAAGTGATTTATCCGTAAATTATCCGTGAAAAAAGAAAATTTGTATCAATCAAGGTTTTGAAGAAAAATGACAAAATCTGATTGATCGATCAGCAGCCGACGGAACATGATTTATGCATTTTTCTCGAAAACTACGCGAGCAATATTGTTGATATTTGAAAAGAAGATGTAGCTTTTCATCTTTGATTTATCCGTGAAGAAAAAAATTTTGCCGCTCTCGTGTTTAAAAAAATATCACGTGCGCTGGTATGTGTTCATCAAATTACCACGTGACATATTGAAAACATGATTTCAGCAATCAACAGATAATGCAATTTCTTTAAATGATTTATCCGCAAATTATCCGTGAAGAAAAAAACATCGCCACTCTTGTATTTGAAAAAATATTGGGTGTGTCGCTAAGTGTCGCTAATTTTTTTAAATACAAGAGTGGCGATGTTTTTTTCTTCACGGATAATTTGCGGATAAATCATTTAAAGAAATTGCATTATCTGTTGATTGCTGAAATCATTTTTTCAATATGTCACGTGGTAATTTGATGAACACATACCAGCGCACGTGATATTTTTTTAAACACGAGAGCGGCAAAATTTTTTTCTTCACGGATAAATCAAAGATGAAAAGCTACATCTTCTTTTCAAATATCAACAATATTGCTTGCGTAGTTTTCGAGAAAAATGCATAAATCATGTTCCGTCGGCTGCTGATCGATCAATCAGATTTTGTCATTTTTCTTCAAAACCTTGATTGATACAAATTTTCTTTTTTCACGGATAATTTACGGATAAATCACTTAAAAAGATGAGCTATTTTGTTTTGTGCTGAAACCATTTTTTGAAAAGTTGTTTCGCCAACTTGATATCAACTTAGCGACACACCCAATATTTTTTTAAATACAAGAGTGGCGATGTTTTTTTCTTCACGGATAATTTGCGGATAAATCATTTAAAGAAATTGCATTATCTGTTGATTGCTGAAATCATTTTTTCAATATGTCACGTGGTAATTTGATGAACACATACCAGCGCACGTGATATTTTTTTAAACACGAGAGCGGCAAAATTTTTTTCTTCACGGATAAATCAAAGATGAAAAGCTACATCTTCTTTTCAAATATCAACAATATTGCTTGCGTAGTTTTCGAGAAAAATGCATAAATCATGTTCCGTCGGCTGCTGATCGATCAATCAGATTTTGTCATTTTTCTTCAAAACCTTGATTGATACAAATTTTCTTTTTTCACGGATAATTTACGGATAAATCACTTAAAAAGATGAGCTATTTTGTTTCGTGCTGAAACCATTTTTCGAAAAGTTGTTTCGCCAACTTGATATCAAGTTAGCGACACACCCCATATCTTTTTAAATATGAGAGCGGCAAAATTAATTTTTTCACGGATAAATTACGGATAAATCACTGAAAAAGATGAGCTATTTCGTTTTGTGCTGAAACCATTTTTTGAAAAGTTGTGTCGCCAACTTTATATCAACTTAGCGACACACCCCATATCTTTTTAAATATGAGAGCGGCAAAATTAATTTTTTCACGGATAAATTACGGATAAATAACGGCAAAATTTTGAGCTATTCCGAGTTTGATTCGCGAAAGTTGTTTGGCTAACTTTATGTACATGTTAAGTTTGGAATCAGAAACTAAGGGTAGTACGGTTTTAGGGTAGGTACTTCAGTGTTTAGAAGTACGGTATGAAAGCGGAGACGAAAACAGTTAAGGTTGAATCGGAAGTTAAGGGTAGCTGGGGAAGTTTTGAACAAAAATAATTTCAGTTATTCGGAAGACGGTGCTAGGGTAACTCATAGGTTTTGGTTTATTCTGGAAAAGGTCAATCTCAAACGGGGACAGAAGAGTGTTTAAGTCGAAATTATAAGATCTCTGAAATTACTTAGAATTATTTCAAATCGTGTATCGCCGGTATAATTGGGTTCGGGAGTGAGATTAATCTGCGAAAGCATGTGGGTGACGTTTTTTTTCGTGTTTTTTGTCTGTTTCAGGAAAGATTCATCATTAGGATTTTTGGTACAGGAAAAAGGTCAGATACTTTTGTTTATGCTTAGCTTATATTGAGTATTGGTAGGAAGCTGCATGCAAGCCCATATACCTTTTATAGTCCAGAGTCCTGAAATCTACCACAAGTCGTATTTTCTTTTTTGAAGTGTATTATTTTTATTTGTAATCACCCTATTTGAAAGTTTATGGGGAAATAAATTTTGAGTTTTACCTTGTTTATCTGAAAGTTTATGTGGGAATTATTTTTGAGATTTCCCTTGTTTATTAGAAAGTTTGAATTTGTATTATTTTTGAAATCTCTTTTGAGTATTTGAAGGTTTAAGGTCGGCATTTAAAGCGAGTAGGAAATCTCCTCCGATAGAGGCGCCACCGTCCATTTTATGAAATATCTCCATAGAACTTACATTATCACTATAAGTTCTATGAATATCTCTCTAATCATGAATGAAATGTACAATGGCGCTCTCTATTCGAAAATCGCCGAACTATGAAATAAGTCAATTTGTGGGTAAAGCAGGAATTTTTTCCCGCCAAAATTTGAATTTGGCCATTCTCTGCCAATTCCGTATTTCAAGTTGATCTTCTGAACGAAATTATCAGTAGATTCACTTTTAATCGGAAGTTGAACTATTTTCATGGGTCTTTCTGTTGAAATAAAACAGAAGCATGGGTTGGCTCATTTTCTTCTATTTTTGAAAGAAAAAAAATTAACTGTCGGAATGAAATCGATTAAAATTATTTCAACAAGAACCCTAATCCTTTCTGAGTTCACCCACAAAATTTCAGTTCTCAAAGTGAAACCGTTTTCGAAATCAACTTGAAATAAAAACACACTACATTGAACGCCCACCTCAAGTGAATAAATTTTGAGATCATCCCATTTTTATGTTTTTGGGTTGTTTTGACAAACCCTTGAGTTTTGTTAACTCGATATTTTCTTTTGTAATTGGAATTTACGCTGATGCTTGATTTTATTTCAATGATTGGATTCTGTTTTACAATTTGAAGTTGATGTGATAAGTTGATTTGTTTTGCTTAATCTCATTTGGTTTGAGACATCGACTGAATGATTTGATAATTTAGTTGTTGACGTGATTTCATTATAAATAGCGTGTGTGAAATTGTTTATTTTACTTTGATCCCAATATACCTACGTCATAAATTTAAATTCAAAAGTTTCATTGTCATCCCTCTCCCTAGAAATTATTTTTTAAACACTAAGTCCCGACCCTAGTGCGTTGGGCCGATCCCACACTTTCGCCCTTCTGGAGAAAGAACTTCAAAATTTTAAATAACATCAATTTTTTTTCTTTAAGTAATAACACCCTTGATTGGTGGAAAGCCACTCTTCCGTCGAATCTCAAAGGGGGTGTTTTTTACACAGGCTTGCCTAGGTGCATCTCTGCTCCTGATAGGTTAATGAATGTGTCCAACTCTATTTTATTCAGAATGTACAGGAGATAATGATTGAATACATTGAAATTGAAATTGCGTCATGGTTGGTAGAGGGTAAAACAGTGCTGATACCAAAATCAGGTGATTCAGGGCAACCCAAGAACTACCGCCCAATCACTTGCCGTAATACACTGTATAAGATCCTCACGAGTGTAATTCAATATCAAAATCTGAGGGTTATTGGACCAGTGTGGGACAGTATCTACGAACAGAGGGGAGCAAAGAAAGGAGTGCAAGGATGCAAGGACAACTTGTTCATAGACAAGAGCGTACGTCTAGACGCCAGATACTACAAGCGCGACCTACACACATCATGGTTGGACTACGCGAAAGCATATGACACCTCGCCGCACGAACTGATAATACGACTATTAAAAATGCTGAAAGTCCACCCTTACATCATCCACGCGATAGAAAACATCATAGCGCTGTGGAAAACGAAGTTTGCCATCCGAGCAGAGGGTCGAACCGTATGCATTTAAACATTCCGTACTCGTGTACGGCACCAAGCGCGAATAGCGCTACGCCATTGGCCTGACGAACTCGAACTGAGAGAAACACAACTATTGTTGTTCTTTGTCTATATTTCGGACCTTTATTGGGTCCTTTTTCAGAACATTAGCTGCTATTTAGCTGGTTTCTTCACAGCGAGTTGCTCATGTCTTGTCGAAGGACCCAATCGGTCCGAAATATAGACAAAGAACAGCAATAGTTGTGTTTCTTTCAACAAGCCCTAGGCAAGCCGAGAACCTATGAAAACTCACAACCTTAAAAATAACTTATTCTCAAATCGCTTATAATGTCTTTCGGTATCAACGATTTCCTACACATATAATATAGAGGTTCAATAAAGAAAGAATAAAAATAAATCGAACTATAGGTATTTATACCCTCGCTCCGCTCGCGCGTGTTATAACAGTTGATGAAATTACTTCAGTTTGATTACCTATTCTCATCTTCATTTGCTTTTTCAATAAGGGAGATAGAGATGTTTCTAGTCTGAACTGTAACCCAACCCACCATACTACTCAAGATTGTATCTTGGATTTTTATGGAAAGTTGGAAAGTGATTGAATTAATCGAATTTTCGTGTTTAGAAAACGTACGAAATGATTGTACCCCATTCAAACTAGACGTTTCCATTTCATTGCTTCAAAATTGAAAAGTTATTTCTTTATAACTCTTCATCTCAAAAGTATTCCATTTAGATGCTGCAGAATATAAATTACCTATACAGGGTCTTTCACGAGGAACCTCACCCATATTTATACGGGAAACTACTGAACGTATTTTCATGAAATTCAGCACTTATAAGTATTTCACGATGCTGATGAAATCTGAAATATTTTCAAGGCATGAGCACCTCCGGTTTTTCCGGAAATGACGTCAACTTCCGTTTTTCAAATTAGAACACCATTTTTTTATTGCAGAAATAGATTCCTTAGAAAATTTCAAGTTATTTTGATGTAACATTTTTCAGTTTTGGTTGGAAAATTCTCTCTGAGCGGGAAAATTCGAAAAAAAAATCGAAAATAGAGCTCCGCTGAAACAAGAATAACTTCGAGGTTTTTGGATGGAAAATTTTCATTTTTGGGATTTTTCAAGATGTAAGATTGATGTATCCACTTTAAAAATCGAAATCGCGATTCATGATACAGGGAGTGAAAAAATCGCTTTCAAAGTTAGGGATGACAAAATCGTGAAAAATCAATTTTTTCAAATTAGAACCCCATTTTTTTATGGCGGATATTGAATCTACGTTGAAAAATAATGTGAGTGTATGCATCACACCCTTGCCCTAAAGTGGATATTTTCTGAGTTATTCACAAAAAACTGTTTTTCGTCTTGAATTTTCAGCTATTTCTTTTCCCTTCACGCCAAAAAGATGAACCATGTTTTAGATTTTACTACCCTAATATGCAAGAGAAAAAAATACAGGTTGTTCCTAAATAGATGGCGAATTTGGATTCGAATTTGTATCGGAAACCTCTTTATTTCAACTAGTCGGCCATCGGTTTTCTCTCCAGTGATAAATAAATAATTCCTTATGAACCATATGCAAAAACTTACCATGTTTTACATTCTTTTTTTTTAATGATAGATATCATCAATTACATGCTACTGAATAAAGAGGAATTTGGCAGATGTAATTAATGATATCTATCATTAAAAAAAAAGAATGTAAAACATGGTAAATTTTTGCATATGGTTCATAAGGAATTATTTATTTATCACTGGAGAGAAAACCGATGGCCGATTAGTTGAAATAAAGAGGTTTCCGATACAAATTCGAATCCAAATTCGCCATCTATTTAGGAACAACCTGTAACTTTTTTCTCTTGCATATTAGGGTAGTAAAACCTAAAACATGGTTTAAGTAACAGTTCCTGAAAATTTCATCTTTTTGGCGTGAAGGGAAAAGAAATAGCTGAAAATTCAAGACGAAAAACAGTTTTTTGTGAATAACTCAGAAAATATCCACTTTAGGGCAAGGGTGTGATGCATACACTCACATTATTTTTTAACGTAGATTCAATATCTGCCATAAAAAATGGGGTTCTAATTTGAAAAAATTGATTTTTCACGATTTTGTCATCCCTAACTTTGAAAGCGATTTTTTCACCCCCTGTATCATGAATCGCGATTTCGGGTTTTGAAGTGGATACATCAATCTTACATCTTGAAAAATCCCAAAAATGAAAATTTTCCATCCAAAAACCTCGAAGTTATTCTTGTTTCAGCGGATCTCTATTTTCGATTTTTTTTTCGAATTTTCCCGCTCAGAGAGAATTTTTCAACCAAAACTGAAAAATGTTACATTAAAATAACTTGAAATTTTCTAAGGAATCTATTTCTGCAATAAAAAAATGGTGTTCTAATTTGTAAAACGGAAGTTGACGTCATTTCCGGAAAAACCGGAGGTGCTCATGCCTTGAAAATATTTTAGATTTCATCAGCATCGTGAAATACTTATAAGTGCTGAATTTCATGAAAATACGTTCAGTAGTTTCCCGTATAAATATGGGTGAGGTTCCTCGTGAAAGACCCTGTATTACCAGTAAAGATTCATTCATCACTTGGAATAATCCCACTTTCAATTAGATGAATAAAATGATAAATACCGAACTTCAATTATTGAATTACGCTTATTACAACTATTATTATACGATTATATGTTTCGCATTCGAAGTGTGGTTGGTTTCTCAGTTCGAGTTCGTCAGGCCAATGGCAGAGCTCTATTCGCGCTTGGTGCCGTACGTGAGTACGGAATGTTTGAATGCGTCCGGTAGCGAGCTTCGTTGCTGCCGATTCCCAGCCATGGCCCTTATTCTCGACGAGTGATCTTTCGGTGCGTATACGTTTGCCATACAAAATAACACAGAGAACGTATACGCACCGAAATATCACTCGTCGAGAATAAGGGCCCTGGTCGATCTGGCCAAAGCGCTAAGTGCCTTTTGTGTTCGTCTTCTCATCCCTTATACAATAGTGGCTTGTAATGCCGCGAAATTTGAATACAAAACAAAAAAGGGAAACAATTTAATTTGGCCAACAAAACATTTGAAAAATAAAACAAATATTTAAAATTGATAAACATTGGGAAGTTGAGATTCCCAAACACCCCATTTAACGTAATTCTACCCTCAGCTCTTCAGAGCAGGGTTGCCCCTTTTCTCTTTTTCATAATGTTCTTAGGATTTACAAACCCGGAATGTTACAATGTGGGAGATGAAATTGAATTCTAAGAAGCATGAAACACACAGTTTGTATTGAAATTTCACTGTTACCCGGTCCAGATTAGCAATAAATGTCAACGAAATAGAAAATTCAGAAATATGAGCTGAAACACCATACAAACCACGTGTTAAGTAAATTAATGAAAAATAAATTTAATCTTAGCATTGAATAATCTGTGGTGATGATTCTTTCTAAACAATATCGTCTTGCAATTCTATAAACTCGGCACTACATGGTTAATATTACATTCATCCACTGAAAGTCTTCATATAAACATCACGAGAACGAAAAAAAACACTCAACAAATAACATTTCCCTTTTATAACCATATAGCTCTGACTGCTCTGAGAAATTTCCTTTATGTTTGTTTGGTGGGCGCTATCAAGCGTCTTTCACGAGGAACCTCACCCATATTTATACGGGAAACTACTGAACGTATTTTCATGAAATTCAGCACTTATAAGTATTTCACGATGCTGATGAAATCTAAAATATCTTCATGGCATGAGCACCTCCGGTTTTTCCGGAAATGACGTCAACTTCCGTTTTTCAAATTAGAACACCATTTTTTATTGCAGAAATAGATTCCTTAGAAAATTTTAAGTTATTTTGATGTAACATTTTTCAGTTTTGGTTGGAAAATTCTCTCTGAGCGGGAAAATTCGAAAAAAAAATCGAAAATAGAGCTCCGCTGAAACAAGAATAACTTCGAGGTTTTTGGATGGAAAATTTTCATTTTTGGGATTTTTCAAGATGTAAGATTGATGTATCCACTTTGAAAATCGAAATCGCGATTCATGATACAGGGGGTGAAAAAATCACTTTCAAAGTTAGGGATGACAAAATCGTGAAAAATCAATTTGTTCAAATTAGAACCCCATTTTTTATGGCAGATATTGAATCTACGAAATAATGTGAGTGTATGCATCACACCCTTGCCCTAAAGTGGATATTTTCTGAGTTATTCACAAAAAACTGTTTTTCGTCTTGAATTTTCAGCTATTTCTTTTCCCTTCACGCCAAAAAGATGAAATTTTCAGGAACTGTTACTCAAACCATGTTTTAGATTTTACTACCCTAATATGCAAGAGAAAAAAGTTACAGGTTGTTCCTAAATAGATGGCGAATTTGGATTCGAATTTGTATCGGAAACCTCTTTATTTCAACAAATCGGCCATCGGTTTTCTCTCCAGTGATAAATAAATAATTCCTTATGAACCATACGCAAAAACTTACCATGTTTTACATTCTTTTTTTAATGATAGATATCATTAATTACATCTGCCAAATTCCTCTTTATTCAGTAGCATTTTGTGTTTACTATTAATTTGGTGATAATTCGTATTAAGTTATAAAATCTATCACTATGCCTAATTTTACCAATGAAGATTATTTAAATCTCATTCTACCTCATGGAGAATGTAATAAAGTTGTAGATAGAACGATTCGACTGTTCATTGAGAGGTTTCCTGACCGACACAGACCAACGAGAGATACCATTAACAGAACCATGCTGCCCAAACAACACACACACATCTAAATGACATCTAATCGATATCAAAAGTGATCTAAAGCCATCTTGCTCTAAATTCTGATTGAAATTAGATTATCTAAATAAGATGTTTTCTATACATGATGTCTAGAAGACATCCTTTAGATGCATTATCGAAGACCTGAAGACATTTTTATATCCTGCAGATATCCAAAAATGTATAGCTTTTTGATTACACGTTTAAAAGCCGTATATTAAATATCAAATTTTTAAAATCGTGAAGGGGGTATTTTAATAAACGTTCAATGGACATCTTTTGTTTTACGTATGTTAGACATCCACATTTGGCTCTTTTTTGTCATCTAAAATACATCGATAAAACATCTAACTCATATGGTCATAAAACAGTAGATTGATTGACATTTTTTAAATACATACTGTATATATTGTCTTTAAACGTACGGTTTTGTATGTCTCAAATATGTCGATAATTGTATTTCAATTCGACCACACGTTTTTTAAACGTTTATAAGATATCTGATTGATACTATCGAAAAAAGAATAACTTTTTGACGTGTAATAGATATGTCATGCCACATCGATTTTAGACATCATTATTCGACATAATTTAGTCATCTAGAATACATAAATAAAATATCTAACTTCAAAGGTCAGAGAATTGTGAATTGATCAACATCTTTAAGAAGTATTATTTTTATAAAGTCTCTGAACCAATGATTATGAATGTTTTTAAGATGTTGATGGAAATATTGCATTTCGACCATACGTTTTTAAAATGTTTATACGAGTAGAATATCCATTTGATGCAATAGAGAAATGTGCCATTTTTTGATGTTTTTCAGATATGCTATGCTACAATTTCAATAATATCATATTGAAAATAAAAATTTATTTAGGTATGAATTCGACAAGCAGATACGCATAGACATACAGGTTGTATGTCTCAGACCATCCCTTTTCGAGATATCACCCCTGAAAGGTGGTGACTAAAAAAAAATCCTTGAACGTGCACGGCAATCCATGACATGTAAACTACGTTCACATATTTTGGCTGGAGGTTGTCATTTCCAGCATTCAGCATTCATTATGTTTTTTTTTTCAAATGGCGCACTAGGTATATTTTTTCACATTTTTATTGTAAATATCAATTTTAGTATAAATTTGTGTCACTTGTTAACATATTATATTATGTGATTTTTTTTTATTATTTCAGTTTCGTCCTAAATGAGTGAAAATGTCATCGTTGAATTTTCATTCCAACCTCAGGGAAAAATTGACCCCCCTCCCAAAAAGAGTCTAAAATTTCCCAGTTTCTTCAGCCTTCAATATTTTCGGAATGTTAATCTTTTTCTTCAGATGTAAATGCATTGGAAACAAAGTATTATTAGAAAAGCCATTTTTTTCTGCTTAATTCGATACATAATTTATCAGAATCGCATTAATAATCATCAAGAGATAATACTTTATATCTGGCAATCTAGTCAGATGACGCATATTCTGCTCTGGAAATAAAATATAAATATAAATTCTAATATTTCGGTATCTAAGTTAAATTTAAAAAAACGAAATCGATAACTTCAATAGCACCTATTCAAATGTGAGCGTGTTTCCATATTCCGTTAAAATATAAAATAGGTGATCTATGCGATCACGATGAGAAAAGAGAGCGATATGTGAACACCTATATCGGCCTCGATCACGTGGTAACGAACCACCGTACCGCCGAATGTTAAAGTTCATACAGGGATAGCGGATGCCGGACAGGGTTATAGATAGGAAGACATTTGAACTTGGTCATTTCGTTAGAACACTGCTTCGTCAAAAGGTCAAGTCGAATAGTGATTGTTTTCCCTTTCGCCGTATTTTAGTGAATATAGTATTTAGTGATTAGTGCTGTCACAATTGAAGAAGATGAGTGCAAATGTTGCTTATGGTACCTAGTTCCAGTAAGTATAATTTCTTTATCATTTAGCTCTTGAAATGTAGCGGGTTCAGGTCTGGGCTCACTATTATAAAAATGAAATTTATTTATAATTTTCAAAAACTAACCTGCATTTTTGAATACAAGCAAAATAGGTATTATGGTAGATCTTGAATGAAAATATCTTCCATAAATGGATCATCTATTAAGATCTATTGAATGATGTTCTTTAGATAACCGTTCAAAAGTGAATATGTAATGTTGAATTATATAGGAACCTATTATTCCCGGTGTAGTACCTAAAATGTGTTCCTCCGAATAATGTGGTAGCACTGAGATATGCTAATTATTATAAAATTGGAGATTTGTTATCTTTCATGGTCCGATGATCTAGAAAAGTCGATTGAATGATATCTTTCAGATAACCGTTCACTAGTGAATAACTTTTGATTAGCCCTGTAAATTATACCTATAACATGTGTTCTACTGGAGCATATATTGATTAATTAATGATTAATTATTAGGAATTAGGTAGGTAAATTGTGATAAGTAATTTGAACCCTTTCATAGAATGATCATCTGAAAGAGTCTATTGAATGATATCTTTTGAATAACCGTTCCATTGAATTGTTATGTCTGTTATCACTACTTTGAATACTCTGTTTATTCAGATATTATCCCAGGAATATAATACCTGAAATCCCCTCTTTCCGAAAATGTGTTTATAGTTTACACGATGATCGGTTTCGAAATCTTTTTGGAATAGTTTAGGATAAATATTTCAAGATCATCTGAAATTTCAAATTATAGAATTTCATAATTTGCTTTGGAGATTTCGTAGGGCTGAAATTATAACAGTCCCTATCATAGTGGTAATATTTTTCTGAATAAATAACTTGGTAAGAATATTATCTAAGAAATCTATTGATAGACCTCTTTGAGATATTGGTTGAGTAAGAAATAATACTCAACCACTCGACTTGAAAAACTTGCTGAAAAATATTACCATTACACTTTAGTCAAAAAGTCGAGCACAAAATAGATTCAATCAGGATTTGAAGAATAATTGAATTTCCAGAGTTTGAAATCTTCGAAGAAATGTTTAGATGTTTTTCAGATCATTTTAGACTCCAAATGTAATTCGTAACTCGATGTTCGAATTAAAAACTTTTGTATGAATAATTGAACCATTAGAACCCCAATTATAGCAGAAGGTATAATAAGCGTTTTCCATTTATGTGTAGAATGTTGCCCTTTTTCATATATCGTTTCAAAATTGGATATTTATTGGATATAAGTACTCAATATACAATGTCAAAAAATGAAGCATTCATATGAAAAATAGATTTAATGAACAACATTGCAATTTTATCGATTTTGGAATTATCAGATTATTCACATTCACTTTTTGACATTTCTTGATCATCTTGAATTCAAAATATCATTTGTTATTTTTCTGATGTTGTATTCGAAGGTCCTATTATTACGGATAGGTCGAAATCTCACAAAAAATACACTTTGTATTCATAAACTTTCAATTCTTTCTATTTCTTATAAAAAACTGAACGCAATATCGTTTGAAAAAAAACTAAAATAATTTTCTGCAAAACTTTGATATTCTTTTATTCTAAGATATAGCATTTGTTGTGATTGTTTTCAAAAGTTGTACTTAATTGCAAAAAAAATCACTTATTTTGATTTGTGTGTTGGTTCCAGAGGCTGATATTTATAATCTGTTCGAGAGTGAAACACGGCAGATCTCAACGACACGACCATAACAAAGGAAATTCAAGACTAGTTACGCCTTGCAAACCAACGATACGAATATTAGACAACGAAGAGCAAATCCTCACGAAGTGCCAGTGCCTACGACACAGTTATATATCACTGACACAATTTATAATTTTGATACATTTGAATTATGTTTATTTATTTTTTTATTATTATGAATATACCTTTTTATTTTTTCATATCAGGACTTGTTTTTGCTTTCCTAACTGATATGAGAGATTTCAACTGTGTAGATAATTATATATTATATCTGATAATTAGCCGGGCCGCACACCACAGAAACATGAAACGAGAAACAAAATACATGAAACCCTTTTCATACCCACAATGTGATCTGATGGAAATGCAATAATATTTAATAATATTCAGAAGTTATGAAATTTAAATCTATATCTGCATACTTTTGAAGTCTCTCACCAAATCTCCTCAGGGTAACCATGATCTTTTTTTTTTTTTATTATAAAAAAATGCTTCGATTACAAAGATCATTAGCATACGGAACAATTTAGGAAGTCATCTTAAACTAAGTGTGAAACAAAAAATACATGAGAATGAAAGACATTTTAAAACTTATCATAAATATGAATATCCTGCAGGAACTTAATGGTGTTTTTAAGGTCGTCATTCTCGTTGCCAAGTTGAGTTGAAAGGGATGGTTTCATTCTTGTCTTCTTCCTGTTGGTGGCGTATTTGGGGCACTCAATCAAAACATGTCTAACTGTCGTTCTGAGATTGCAGGTCTCACAGATAGGCGGAGTGTTTCTTGACAACAAATGTTCAAACCATGATCTTGAAACGATAAAATGTCAATTTTCTTTGAAATTTTTGACCATATAACTCCCTTCTTCGAAAAATCTGATGGAATTAATCAGTAGGTCATTAATATGATGTTTTTCAAATCATTACATCAATATTGTTTTGGAATTGACAATAATTAGATGTCAAAAACTATACAATACAAAGACTTTTTAGGGACATTGAACAAACGTTCATCTTATGTCATCTAATAAACGTGTACAATATGACCAACTATTTTCATCAATAATATTCCGTCTAATAGACGTCTAATTTCGATCATGACGACAATGCTCCAAAAAAGATCTATGATGTTATATATTTTAGAGGTCATGAGTGTGGATGTTTTTCGGATCATCTATATATTATCAGATTGTTGATAAAAAAAAACGACAAAAATCTAATGATATATAGACATAAGCGAGTCATAACAATAACATAAATTCTCAAACGTCTAATACATGTCAAACGTGATACTAAGTTAGGATAAACTAAAAAAAGACAGAAATTTCACTTGTTATAGAAAGACTTATTTTTACGTAAAATAGACGTCAGAAAAAGTAATATTTTTCAACGTAAATCTCGCGGACATTTTTACGTCGAATCTAGGTTAGAAATTCAATACATTTTGATGTTTTATAGATAATCTAATAATCTATTTCATGTCGTCTATAAAATGTTCAAAAGATGTTTGTGTGTTGTTTGGGTGACAAACTTGAGAAATGTCGGATCTTTCGTTAAGAAAACTATACACAGAGAAAAAAGTGTAGTAGAAGATGAGAACAACGAAATTACAGTTCTTGCATATTTTCGTGTGAATCCTCAAAATTCTCTCAAAGATGCCGAGATTGATCTGGGATTATCTCAATCGAGTGTTTGGAGAATATTAAAAAAACATAAAATGCACCCATATAAATTCAATAGGGTACAGCATTTGAAGGAAACTGATTTCGTCAGGAGAACAGAGTTTTGCGAAGCTATGATGATTCGATTTCAAGAGAATGAAAACTTTTTGGACTGTATAATTTGGACAGATGAATCTAAATTCACAAAGAATGGTTCTTTCAATAGGCATAACAGTCATTATTGGGATGAAGAGAACAACCACCACTTCAGATAATGGAACTTTCAAGAGACCTGGAGTTTCAATGTTTTTTGCGCCATCAAAAATAATGCAATTCTCGATGTTCACATTTATGATGGGACTTTAACTGGTAAGATAGAACACTACACATGTCTGCATTATTTAAAGAATGTTCTCCCTTAGGAGATAGATATTCTGACATATTGAGCCGCTAGTACAGAACCATAATGACTTATGGTATCAACAAGATGGCGCGCCTCCACACAATTCACTCAATGTGTCAAATATCCTCTACAGGCTATTTGAAGATCGATGATTGGCGAACAGTGGTCCACATCTTTGGCCACCACGTTCTCCCGATTTAACTCCTTTAGACTATTATGTTTGGGATAGGATGAAAAATATTGTCTACTCAACTCCCCTGACTGATAAAGAGGACTGCATAGAACGAGTCAGTAATGCTTTCAGGTTTGTTTAGATTTTTAGATTCACAGTTTTGAAACTCGATTTGGTTTTTAAACACTTTTGCAGATCTCTTCCTCCCGTTGAAATAAGAAGAGCAACGCACGAAGCATTCCTGAGACGTATAAATAAATGTCTAGAAATTAACGGTCAAAACTTTGAGCATCTTCTCTAGTTATAACTGCGAGAGTTTGCCATGGTTCTCCTAATAGTAACTTGAAGTCGGTTTCAAGAAGGGGTGAAAAATCTACAGCATGGTTCAAATAACAGTTCCTGAAAATTTCATCTTTTTGGCGTGAAGGGAAAAGAAATAGCTGAAAATTAAAGACGAAAAACAGTTTTTTGTGAATAACTCAGAGAATATCCACTTTAGGGCAAGGGTGTGATGCATACACTCACATTATTATTTAACGTAGATTCAATATCTGCCATAAAACATGGGGTTCTAATTTGAAAAAATTGATTTTTCACGATTTTGTCATCCCTAACTTTGAAAGCGATTTTTTCACCCCCTGTATCATGAATCGCGATTTCGATTTTCAAAGTGGATACATCTTGAAAAATCCCAAAAATGAATCTAAGGAATCTATTTCTGCAATAAAAAAATGGTGTTCTAATTTGAAAAACGGAAGTTGACGTCATTTCCGGAAAAACCGGAGGTGCTCATGCCTTGAAAATATTTTAGATTTCATCAGCATCGTGAAATACTTATAAGAGCTGAATTTCATGAAAATACGTTCAGTAGTTTCCCGTATAAATATGGGCCAGGTTCCTCGTGAAAGACCCTGTATGCATGTGTCCTTCCACTGTACCCAGGTCCAGACGTATTACGTACAAGGTACAAAGATTATCTCTCTAATTTTGATTACGCAGGCTACGGATGGGTCGATTCACAATCCTCTTTAGTTAGAGCTCAAAGGTCTATTCGGCCGTAGAGGTATTCTGGGTACTATTTTAATTGTTTTGTTATAGCTCTAAACATTTCTACCCCTTGGTTGAGATGATATTTTGAATCATTATTTTTTTTATCAAACGACATTTTTTTATTCATTTATTACTACACAACAAATAACATAAGACACGAAATTTAAACAGACTGTTCAAGAATATTCGAAGCGGGATAAAAATCCATCGACAAAGGCAGAAAAGTAATTTTTGTTTCTGTTCTGTGGAGAAAATCCGTTTCCTCCGTCGAAATACACGGAGCAAAAAGATCTACATCCGATTGATCCGATTTTCTTGCCGAACGGTTCATATGTGTACTCCTCTTTAGAAGGTTGATTCATAAATCTCACGTAGTTTCAGGAATTTTGGTTGAACTGGCAACGTCTCCTATACATTTCTGTGAACTATTGTACTATTCACAAAATGGATACAAAATGGGTTAAGTTAAATTGATTAATCACAAATTCTAACAAATTGATTGAAAGACATTCTTTTATGAGATTTTGGGATATCGAGGAAAATATAGACAAGTTATTAGTGTATACAAACTACTCTTTAGAAAAATCGAAGAAGGAACTTATTTTGATGGTAGAAATATGACAGATATGACAGATATAATCGACAAAACTAAGTGTTTTTGTTGAGAAATATCGTATTTTTAACATTCTTATGCAAATAAGATTAGTATTTGTAGAGGAAAAGCCAGTGACCAATTTTCATATGTCATTTCATAACTCACCAAAATTTACTTATTTAATATTCAATATCTGCTCGAAAATAAAAACCATTTCTGCCAGCCCATAATGGCCGGAGTAGACTACCATAAGCGCTCAAAGAGGCCAGAGAATTAGGTTCAACTATGTCATAGTATCACACACAAAACTTTCAGGAATTGTTATTGATAATATATTGAATCTATAAAAAATAATGACAGAACTTTTTCGTCCCTCCTAAGTGTTGGCAGAACTCTTTGAAAATTCACTAAGAACAGCTGTACTTAGGTGTGTCATTTCAGTACGCTTGAAATTTACAGGAAATAAAGAAAATGTGTCTAGAAAGCGAATTATAAGCACGACAGAAATTTTTTACAATCACGAACCATCTGCCAGAACGAGAAATGTTGCCGCGCAAATGCGAGCGAAATGAGCTTATTCATATTTGCAAGTCAGACCAAGAGCGCATATTGGGCATGTATTGTTGTCAATTAAAGGAATAAATTAAAGGAATCGAAGGTGTTTATTTTTAACATTACAACAATTTATTTGGTAATAAACTATTCAAAAAAATATGCTCTTCCTACGCATCCTCAAAATTTGTTTCCTCATCGTCGCCATCTTGGTTGACATTTTCAATGAATGAAGAATCATCTGAATCCTCAGTTTCATCACTCGAAGAATATTTTTCAACAATATTATAATGGTTAGTTCTCAAAAAAATGAGTAAAAATATTTTCACCAACAGACTATTAATAAACATTGACTTTGTTAGAAGAATTCATGCTCGAATCTGAACTGAGCTCCAAGAATTTTTCGAATGGATTGAGGAGGTCTTGAGTATATCTGTGTGACTTACGAAACATTCAAAGTGTAAGATCTCAGTCACATTTAGGGGTAAAAAATAAACCATCAGGGCATTTAAAACCCCAGAAGTTGGGTAGACTAACAGTAGTAAAAGAGAGTATAAGACTTTCACAGTGAGCTTTAATATTACGAGTACATAGCCACATAGCGAATATACCCTTATCATCGGATCAGGTAAATGAAACTGAAAACAAATTCTATAATTTCATGAAAGAATTTTAGCTTCCTCCACATAATTTTCTATCAACTTTTGATGAGTCTCGTAAATGCCCAATATACGCTCTAGGTCTGACTTGCAAATATGAATAAGCTCATTTCGCTCGCATTTGCGCGGCAACATTTCTCGTTCTGGCAGATGGTTCGTGAGGTAAAAAATTTCTGTCATGAGTATAATTCGCTTTCTAGACACATTTTCTTTATTTCCTGTAAATTTCAAGCGTACTGAAATGACATAAGTAAGTACATCTGTTCTTAATGAATTTTCAAAGAGTTCTGCCAACACTTAGGAGGGACGAAAAAGTTCTGTCATTATTTTTTATAGATTCAATATATTATCAATAACAATTCCTGAAAGTTTTGTGTATGATACTATGACATAGTTGAACCTAATTTTCTGGCCTCTTTGAGCGCTTATGGTAGTCTACTCCGGCCATTATGGGCTGGCAGAAATGGTTTTTATTTTTGAGCAGATATTGAATATTGAACAAGTAAATTTTGGTGAGTTATGAAGTGACATATGAAAATTGGTCACTGGCTCTTGGTCTATTGAGTATTCCCTAAAAGTATTAACCAATTTATTTTTCAAATGGCTATATCTCTTCAACAGAGCCGAATTCGGAAAAATGGAAAATGAAAAAAAATTTCCATTGGCCTCAAGAAACTACAGTTTAAATATATGTACAAGTCAAAGACTCACCCTGTATACGGACTCCACTATCGGCAGACATCCATTTGTTTTTCCATATGAGGTCCTTCAGATAGCCAGAGATCCTTGAGACTTCATTCACTTGGGTTCTTACTTCTTGTTGTGAGTTTTTGGAGCTTATGATCTCGACTCCTAAGTATGTACATTGCATACGCTGCTGCATGGGGTTGTCGTTTATAGCTGATTTACATCTTGTAGGATCTTTTGCTATGACCATTGATTCTGTTTTTTCTACAGATATCTGCATATATTGAGGCTTTCGGCTGTTGTCTGGAACCGATATAGCTGTAAAAATCCGCCGAAGGTCAACTCACCGGTTGACTCTAGCTGAGTTGGTTCCTACTTAATTCTAAAGCAATATAAGCGGAATGAAAATGCAGATTGACTTTTAAATTCAGCAGCTCTGACAAATCTATTTTTTATTTCTCAACAGCACACTTGATAAAACATTAAATCAACAGCTGCCTAGATTAACATTGGGAAATCATAGAAAAACATAGAATAAACTTTGAAATCGATATTACATGAAACGCAACATTCTCCCACCCGAGAAATTATTTAAACATAAGCAATTTCTCGTGACAAATCAAAAAGTCCACAATTCCAACAACGAAAACCAAATCTCGGACAAAATTTGCTAAAACAACTTATTCTAAAAACTTCACAGGAGTCTTAATTCTACGTCCACTTCTCGAGATTCTTTCGACACTTGAAACGATATCGGGTGCTCTGCTTTTATCCACTCCCGCACTACCCGAATCATTTTTGTCTTCGGCCTCGCTCACATCTTGATGCAAATCGGTGGCGGGTTCAGGATCATCCATAGCATCTGCTTTTTTCTGAAATCCAACCACTTCTCCGTCTCCATCAAATTCGAGAGGAAGAACCGTTGCACCGGACGTAAGAGTTCGCCAGAAGACGTTTCAACTCGTGCAAGTCTTATTCTTCCGTCTTTTCCATGAATTACCTCGATAACGCGCGCGAGAGGCCAATCAATTCGTTTATTGAAGTCATTTCCGATAAGCACCACTTGTCCTAACTTAACGAACGCACTAGACTTTTTGTCGTGAAAAAGTTTGAGCTGCCCTAAATACTCTATGCGGAACCTATTTCGTAGGTTCTCTCTAAGTCTCTGCTTGTTTCGCATGCTTCTCGACAGACATGTTTTTTCGACCACGTCACACTCCGGTAAGTAAGCGCCCACTTGGTCTCTCAAAAACATAGCAGGTGTTAACGCGGATAAATCATTCGGATCGTTCGAAATATAGGTAATTGGTCTAGCGTTCACTGTCGCCTCGCAATCACATAATATAGTCATTAAATCCTCATAATTAAGACATGCGCACCCCAAGACCTTTCTCAGCAATCCCTTGACGACACCAATGAGTCTTTCAAAAAATCCTCCCCACCACGACGCAGTTGGAGCCATTCTATGCGCTGTATAGAGATTTCGCGTACTTTTCTCTCCCAGTCCAACTTAGAGAATAAATTTTCTGTGCCACGGAAATTGGTGCCATTGTCACTATATAAAATTTTTGGTCTCTCCTAGCAACAAAACGACGGAAAACTTGTATGAACCCCTTGGCAGAAAGGGACAACGTCAGCTCCAAGTGAACAGCACGATATACGGCGCAAGTAAACAGGCATACCCAAGCTTTTTCTCCGGTCTTTAAATGCAATGGTCCTGCAAAGTCAACCCCAGTAACTTCAAAACACATTGCGTCTCGAACTCTGTCTGCTGGTAAGGGTGGTGATTCCACTTTGAACGGCTTCGCACTGAATCTTCTGCAAATCAAGCAACTTCTAACAATAGATCTTAGAGCACGCCGGCCTCCAATGATCCAATATGTTTCTCGAAGTAAAGCTAAAAGCCCCTGGACACCTATACATGACAAGACCTCTTATGTATATACAATATGAGACTTTTGATTACAGGATGCCTTGCAGGCAAAATGACTGGAAATCTAAAGTCTTTGGTGTCTAGTCTATTTGCCACTTTTGTCACCATTCTCAAAAGACCATCATCATCATGGAACGGTTTCAACTGCTGTATTTCGTCTAAATCAGGAAAACTGACCTCCTGTATAATTTTGAAAATAAATTTTTCAGCCATATTAATTTCCGTTACAGAAATATCTCCATTTCTTCTTTGCTCTATCCCCTTCTTCTTGATGTTGTGAATGAATCTGAAAACCCATGCCATCATTCTTATTGTCTTGGGATAGTCACTAAAATGATCGAAGTGAAAATCGACACAGCTTGAAAAATTGTCAAGAAGAGCCTTCACTGTCTTTTTCCTCTCTTCAAGAATTTCTGCTTCATCAACGTTCAACTGCTTCGTCACAGGCCAGTCTTCTTTCTGCTTATACAACCAATCCGGGCCCTCCCACCATCTTGACTTCAATAGTTGTGTATGAGAACACCCACGTGATGGTAGATCAGCTGGATTTCTGCTTCCTGGTATATGATGCCAGCTCCCTAAAGGTGTTAATCTTCTAATTTACTCAACCCTATTATGGACGAACGTACCCCACTCTTCATTTCTCTGAATCCAGGATATAACTGTTGCTTTCATAATGGTGTGACAGACTTTCATCTACTTGTGAATAAAGCCTAGATCCTATTGCCGCAGCAAGCAATTCCAAACTTGGATTGGTAATTGTTTTACTGGCTTTCTCGATCGGTGCCACTCTAGACTTGGCTGTCAATAGGTGAACTGAAACCTTGTTTGATTCCTTTATTCTACAGTAGATTGCTGTCGCATAGGCATCTTTCGAGGCATCAACAAAGGTGAAGACTCACATCTTCGGGCTTGGCTCCCCCAATCTCCGTCCAACGCGGTAATTCTATTTTCAATAGATTAGGTATATCTTGAATCCACTGCTTGGATAGAATGGCAATACCATCATCTATCTCAGTATCCCAACTGATCTTCCTCGACCACAATTCTTGCAACCATAATTTTGGTTGAAGTGTTGCGGGGCATGTGAATCCAATGGGATCAAAGATCTTCTGTGCCATAGACAATAGCTTCCTCTTTGTTACTACCATGCCTTCTGTTGCTATATTGAGCAAATCCTTATTGATAGTTAAAAAATCCTCAAACGGATACCATCTAAGTCCAAGCACAGATATTCCATTCGTCTGATTTTCTACGTTACCTGAGAACTCCCACCCTCTAAGCTCGAATCGCCGATGAATTGGTTCAAAACCTCTTCATTTGATACACTGATGACACAGTTATCAACATAGAAGCTCTTTCGAAGTCTCTCTATATTTTCCGTTGAAAACTCACAATTTCCATCCAAGGACATCTTGAGATATTTCGATAGATGGTATTCGATTGTTGCACCAAGCAAAAAAGGACTGCAGTTGACTCCAAAGACGACCCTGTTGTGTTGGTAAACTATTTCTTTGCCTTGTTTGTCTACCCACAGAAAATTTAAGAAATGTCGGTCTTTTGGATTCACGCTAACCTGCAAAAATGCCTTCTTAAGATCGGCGTTTAAAGCGAGTAGGAAAGCTCATCCGATAGAGGCGCCACCGTCCATTCTATGGAATATCTCCATAGAACATGCATTATCACTAAAAGTTCTATGAATATCTCTCTGATTATGAATGAAATGTACAATGGCGCTCTCTATCCGAAAATCGCCGAACTATGAAATAAGCGAATTTGTGGGTAAGGCAGGAACTTTTTCCCGCCAAAATTTGAATTTTGCCTTTCTCTGCCAATTCCGTATTTCAAGTTTTTTTTCTGAACGAAATTATCTGTAGATTCACTTTTAATCGGATGTTGAACTATTTTCATGGGTCTTTCTGTTGAAATAAAACAGAAGCATGAGTTGGCTCATTTTCTTCTATTTTTCAAGGAAAAAAAATTAACTTTCGGAATGAAATCGATTGAAATTATTTCATCAAGAACTCCAATCCTTTCTGAGTTCACCCACCAAATTTCAGTTTTCAAAGTGAAACCATTTTCAAATGCAACTTGAAATAAAAACACACTACATTGAACGCCCACCTTAATGTCAGCTATGACAGCAATTTTATTTTCTCGAAATTTAATAATGAGAGAAGGTATAAGCTCCATGAGATTCTGTCCCTTTTCCAAGCACTGGTTGAGTGAAGGATTATCCTTTTCACGGGCAGATGCGTCGAATACAGGTCGCACTGCGGTTGTTGATCCCTCTTTTACAACTGGTCGATGGGGAAGGAAATGACCTTGTCCATCACCCATGTCAACTTGTTGGATGATACCTGCAGCTTCCCATTCCTCAAATACAGTATTATACCTAGTGGAAAGCTGGCTGTTCTCTAGACGCTTCACAGTACCTGCAATTCTTTTCCTAGCAATGTTGCGATTACTGGTTAGAACAGGATGATCCTCAATCCATGGTAGCCTCACTTCATATCTGCCTTCCTGATTAATTTCCACGGTCTCCTCGAACAACTTCCTAGCAGCCAACGCTATTTCATCCTTAGATTTGATTTTCTTTGGGTCAGAAATACCTAGGATGTCCAATTGCCCAAAGTTCTGTTATCGTTGGATTTGATAGCATTGAAATTGTTGTGAGCATACTAACAGAAGTGGATACTGGTACTTTACCTTGTTGTGTCCATCCAAAATGTGTTTCATATGCCACAAGACCACTCTTCAGCATGTGCCTCTTACCAGTGTACAACAGTCCAGCCACATCTGCTCCAAATAACAGCTCTATTGCACCTGAATCTTTCACATCTGATACATCAATATGAGCCAGATTCAGTTCGTGCATACATGGACCAAAAAATACGGTTGACACTTCATTGCAAATGCAGGAATGATCTAGAACTTCAAATGATTGTTTGTATTGACCTCTAGAGATGGTAATTTCGTAGCAATTGTGTGTACCTCCAAAGAGACAATGTGTTAGTTTTTCTTTTTTTTTTGCTTCAAATTGAGTGCAACAACTGTGGACCTTAATATATAGCTCCTCTGAGACCCTGAATCGATCAAACACCTCACAGATCTGTTACCAGTAGCCCCTCTTATTGTCAGTCGCAATGTCTGGAGAAACACATGTGTATCCAAACATTGATTTGCCATAGTATAGTCCTTATCCCCCTCGCATTTCTCATTTGATGGTTTGCCTTCTCGCTGTTTATTCAGTAACTTCTGTCTCCTGGAACATCAAAGGCACATGAGAAGACCCACAAATGATACATTTTGATTGCATTTTGCATTTACGAGATTAATGACCAATCTTCAAACATCGAAACTCTTTTCTCCGATAAAATTCGTTTACGTTCATCGAAAGTCATTTTCTGCGCTCTAAAACAAGATTTACTATCATGATCTCCGGTTCAAAATATACATTTTGCAACATCTCCATGCAATAGTCCAGCTGCAGTCTTCTTTGACTCGAAATTTCGCCCATTTTTCTTCTCATAATTCGATTGTTTTTTGACAGTTTCACCCAAAGCGAAACCCTCACTTGCCAGGTCAACTCTACTGCTGACCGCAAGAAACGCATTGAATTCCTCAATCGAACCTCTAGAGAAAACTCGTCATTTTGCGAAATAATTGATAGGTTCGAATTTGAGCATGACCACTACCTTACTAGAACACAAGGCTATGAAACAACATTGGTGACGTCATCATAGGTAGTCCATTAGTGGAAATGTCAAAAATATGTTGATCGATTTATATTTCCTTTTTTCCAACTTAAACGAAAAATAATGTTTTTCTGATTAGATAGGATCGTTGTAAACACAAGTGTTTCGTAAGAACAGTGCTTTTTCTCAGTATAACTGAATATTTTCGATATTTAGGAGCAAATTTAGGTCTCCAAAACATAGCATGAAGGTGAGGTCATTCCTTCATTGAAATACATGAACAATCATCCATTATCAAAAGAAAAACATTTTAGAAGAAGCTTACATGCTGGTCATATTATTGTGTGTAGAAGTTTGAGGAAAAGTGATGCTTCCAGTATTGGAAATATGTTCAGAAACTTCAGCCTTCTCAGCAAGAATTAGTGGAAAAATAATAATTGATAAGGAATTTGCAACAATGTCAGCTTCTAGTTGTTCCTATTAAGCTGGTGCTAATATCAACTATTTAAATATTCTAAAAATGATTGAAAAGTGAAATGAAATACATATTTTTAACCCAAGTAAACAAACAAGATTCATGCAGTCACAGTTACCAGAAGGCCAAATGAAGCTGTAAGGTCCCATTTCAAATAATGATATTGGTCCTGTTCCACAAACTTAAGCATTTCTGTTAGATGTTATGTTGATAAGAATGTAGATAACAATATTAGCATACAAATTGACAATATAGCTATAAAACAAGTTAATGAATACAAATACCTTGGAACCCATGTTGGGGTAATGGAGCCGATACATATATAAAACCCTTGCAAGTTGTGCAGAACAAAGTCCTAAAGACCATCTTTGGATATAGCGGACTCACAAGCTCAGATTTGATCTATAGAGAAACTCGGATAATGGACATCAATGAAATTCACTATTTGGAAGATGCTAAACTGGTACATGGTATCATAAATGGATATTTTAAGAGAACGCAAGCAGTTCACTATGGAAGGGAAACTCATGAACACAGAACTAGATCACGGGAACTAATAAGAAGACCGCTTAGAAGAACAAGGAAGACACAATGTGATACAGAGGAGCAAATACAGTAGACTTGTTGTGGAATTTCTGAAGCCAAGAGATTGATTTATGTGATAATTATAGACTGTTTAATTTATGTGATAATTAGAGACTTTATGAAAGTGTGCGCTGTGATGTGTTTCTTTTTTTGGAGTTTATGGTTAGCTGACCGATGTACCTATTGTACTTGTAGGCCTTGTCACCAGTTCACAGGAACTGTTTTGAGGTCAGCTGTAAATTGTTTAATGAATAAATCATATATTTTTTGCGTTTAATCAGAACAAATCTGCAGGGATATTTGAATTGATAGTTATAAATAAAATTCCAATATTCTGGTTCATGGAAACCTTTATTAACATTATACTAACATTTAGATAGTTTTCGGCATTTCGAATGAATTCAACCCTGTCAAACTTTTTGGTTTTCACTTAGTGTGATATGGTCACGAATTGTCCTTATTGATGAAATATTGACCTGTATGGAAACATCCTCGTACTTTACTTCTGCTATAGCATATACAGCTTCAGCAGCTAACAATTCATTGGGCATGTGTATCGTTTCCTGAAATTTAAATATTATCGTTTGACTTAACTAGAATACTCAAATCTTACTCTTGGTTATATTTCAACTGAAAATTTTGCAAATATTAACATTATTTTGATTGAAAAATATCATTATGAATTCAGTCTTTCTTCCCCCGTGGTGTTCTCATGGGAAACTGTATGAAGGTTTTTTGTTGGGACAGGAATTCTTTTCAGCTTTTGGCGTCTCAAACATTCTTCATCTGTACCTGGGAAACTTTAATGGGATTTCGACTTTTTGACCTGTGACTTCATGTACATAACTGGTAGATCTATCAATACATTCTGTTTGGAAATGTAGTTCGCAAACCTAGAAATAAGTAAATTCTTACAGTGTCAGGCAAAACAGTTAAATTTGCAATAATTCATACCTTACTGCTGTTACTGGGAACGAAATCTTTCCTTCTAATTGCGTTCAATCAAATTTTCTTGAGTTGCTCGTCTTTGGAAAACCCAAAGACTGCTACTTTTGGCTCACCTGCATAATTGCCCCTGCATTTGGGAACAGAGCAATGAAAAGGCATGATTTCAGCTGGAAGAAATTGGGAGATTAGCTTAGAAACGAACTTAAAAATAGCAAAAGTCTTGAAGAAAAAATCAAAATCAAATTAACATAACCTCGAAGATGAAATGCGAAACTTTTATGAACTGGAGGTATTATCAGTTAAAACAAATAAATTAGTGGACAAATATAAGTGCCTTACCTGTTATGGACTGATGTAACACCAAAATAAATAGAATTACAACTATTAAACAACGAAAAACACTCAAAATACCGGCCAAAACATAAACAAATAATGGACTACTCACACACTTCACCCCCCTACCGCTGTCATTCTGTTTCATGGCCTTGTGTTCTAGTAAGGTATTGGCATGACACGTCCTGACTGACATTGAAATTAGAACGCTGCCAAATTCGCATAAGGTCTTGTGGTAAGCATGACTCAATTAGAAGAAACAGTAGAGCCGCATATCTATCACTGGAGATACCGAGAGTATCTAAAGCCCGTAACTGTGTCTCTATTTGATCATACAAATGTGTTAGATCATGTTTCCCGGCGATACCGCGTTGTTGAGAACTAGCTTTAGCAACTCGCGCACGTACACTTCTATTTGTAAATCTTCCCGGCCGAATCTAGATCTCAAACAGTCAATGATTTTTTCATAGTTTTCGCCGACAGAAGGAAAACTTTCAACAATTTTGCGTGCACTACTGCCATCGACAGTAGCTTGAATTATATATTCAATTTTGTCACAAGCATCAATGTCTGTATTCTCGTGGATTTTAAGGAACTGCGACCAAAACCCAAGCCAATCACGAATGTTTCCATCGTATGGTTTGAATTGGATGGTAGACAATTGGAACTTACCTTTTGGGGGATCACTGTCAGACTCACCCCTACATTCACCTTTGGATCTGTTTTCTAATGGATCAGGTGGCTGTACCATTAGCTTCTCGATTCGCAGCTTCAGGTCGACGAATCTTCTATGGTTTTGCATCACACCGTTCCATCTCTGCAATGAGTTCCTCCTCTGAAGCATTCTCTTCCAGTAGATGATTGTAAATGGTATGGTCCCCGACAGCGTATTGGCATTGTTTACTACAGTGCAACGCATACATGGTGTTGGAACGCGGTAAAGAATGGCTGAACCAATGCTCCTTCTACCCAGACATATCTTACTACGCCTCAGCGCAGCGAGGTGTTCAGGAGTAGTATTATGGATACGCGCCTATTCTCGGGTCATTGTTTACCGCGTTCCAACTACGTTCAAAATTGCTTACTTCCGCAATTTTGCAACCATCGTTCATAAAGATAACAATAATATACTATCGCCAAAAATAGTTTATTGAACCATACTTGAATAAAAAAAGAATAATATATAGAAAATGATACATAAAAATAACAATAGTATAATTTCAGTATCGCTGAAAGCAACTACATAAAATGTAAAATCAACTGAGGTATAATCCTAGTGTGCATTTCCACGTGATTCTGCATTTGATCTATTAAGATCAATATTTTTCTTTAAAGATCTGTGCCTTTTAGTATTTTATGTCATTTCTTTGTTGGATGACCTACCAGCATGAAAAACCACGTCTAATTTTTCTTCGGCTCACTGATGTTGGCTGAAGAGAAATGTTCTTTTTTCGTGGGATATTTTTTGATGCGAGAATAAAATTTAATAAGTCGTATGGTGTAACAACTTTGTTTAAAGTCTGATTGAATTTTTTTATGGCATTAACCATATCAACCGTTTTATTTTTGCAGGCTATTTTAGTAATGCGTTCAAATTTTTCTGTTAGTTCTGCAGCAGCAGCGGAATATTTTTCACCTAAATTCGTTTCATTGGCATTCTCGACAGTGTTTATTGGTACTAGGTACAGAAAAATTATCTTGTTGGGAAGAAACATTGTTTTGTTGCTTTGTAGTACCTACTTTGCAAGTCATTTTCTATACCCACATCACCCACACAGCACATGTACGTACAATGGATGAACAATGGATGTTGATTATGGATGTTCGAAACATCCATTGGATGTCCAGAATTGGTACATAGTATATCCATTGAACGTTCATGGGACGTCCAGGACACCACTTTGGACGTACAATTCAAGCCCAGATAACGTCCAATGGATGTACATTGTGCCTTTATTGGACATCCATTGTACGTACATTGGATGCACATGTATGTACATTGGATGAACAGTGGTCGTTTATTATGGATGTTCGAGACATCCATTGGATGTCCAGAATTGGTACATAGTACATCCAATTGACGTTCATGGGACGTCCAGGACACCACTTTGGACGTACAATTCAAGTCCAGATAACGTCCAATGGATGTACATTGTGCCTATCTTGGACATCCATTGTATGTCATATGTACGTACATTGTATGTTCAATGGATGTTTATTGTGCGTAACCTGCAAATATCGGTCTATGCTTCACTTCAAAAAACTGTTTATCGTCCACCACAAAATGAGGAATTCATTATTATTAATAATATAAACAAATATTCAACGTAATTTAAATCCAGGAAATTATTTAGTAACACTGAAATAAATCAGATACGGCGTTACTAGATATACCTATAACATCATCACACGCTATGGGATCTGACTCACAATAGGTAATCAGCTTGCCACACATCATCATCCAAGAACCAAGCAAAGGTTCCAAACACATCTGTTCAAGATCTTGTACGGATCTCTGCAGTAAATCATATCATTGGAACGGAACGAAGGTCCTCTTAAAACAAAACGGAAGATCGTTCTGGGGAAAGACTACCACATGGCGACATCTAGTTAAGAATTAGACAAACAATTCGCTCTTGAAGTTACGCAGACGAAGATAGATGGCATATCTCTCATTTTCTCCTTACAGTGACTATACGGTAACATAGTCACTGTATTTCTCCCTAGCAAGCAAGACTGTGAGTTTTCACATAATATCAAACATGCCAGCCGGGTGCGTGAGAATCGTTCATAGTTATCAGCATGTCCGAAAATAATAATTATCCAACGAAAGTTGATTCTAGAAGGAATTATTCAGTAAAACTGAGATTAATCAGATATATCAGTTGTTGATATTTATATCAATGCACGCGGTATCTCATTTATTTATTTTTTTGAATAATTTCTTCTGGAATCAACTTCGTTTCGGACTGAAACATGGCCGATATGGCGCTCATCTGCGAATCGTCTATAATGTATCTGAATTGGACGTACAATGAATGTTCACTGTTGGATGTACAATAGACGTCCAGAAATGTACATTAAAGCCCGCAACGGATGGCGAGCGATAATATAATATATATTATAGCTTTGCATTGACATATGTCATTTTAGTATGGAAAAATATCGTAATATCGGAATATATATTATAGCGTCGTCCGCGGGGCTTGGTGCATTTTCATAAGGAGCGATATTGGTGAAATATATGAGATATAATATATCGCTCGCCGTCCGTTGCGGGCTTAACTGGATCAACAAAATATGCACCATTAATAATGTATCTCAATTGGACGTACAATGAATGTTCACTGTTGGATGTACAATGGACGTCCAGAAATGTACATTAACTGGACCGACAAAATATGCACCATTAATAATGTATCTCAATTGGACGTACAATGAATGTTCACTGTTGGTTGTACAAGGGACGTCCAGAAATGTACATTAACTGGACGAACAAAATGCACCATTCATCAAATTTTATTTGAAGATTGTGTTTGGAAATACTATTGATTTTCATTTGGAACAGAGAAAATAGATGAGATTCAAACAGAAAATTCATATTTATTTTTGGACATTATATGTATGTACGATGGACGTACATTCGTAACAACCAATGGACGTCAACAATTGTAAGTACAATGGACATCCACTCAACGTCCATGGACGTTTGGACTTGATATGGTCGTAAAATGGACGTCCAATGGATGTCGTGTGCTGTATGGGCAGTTGACATGTCGTCATGAAATTCTGAGGATATGTTTTCTCCTAGAGCTAATTTTGCCTATTATTTTCTGTCGTTAGCGTTTATTTGCATACAGGTCCTAAAAGTGATTCCATACTTATTTAGTATGGCGCTAAGATGCTTACAATACCTTCCACCCTGTCCAAAAACACAGTCGCAAAATGCAATATCTACATATGCAGTATAAAACATGTGATCATCGGTCTCCGAAAAAACTAAAGACTAAAAAGGTATTTTCGTAGATTCTTTCAACAGAAACATTAGCAGAATGTGACATTTTTCTGAAGAGTATCTTATTCTTTGAGTTCCGGAAATTTGCAAATGACAGAAAGTGGCAACGAAATCCAATAGGGCACAAGCATTGAACGCTTTACATATTTGTAGAACAATGTCTTTAATACGGTAAACAATGACCCGAGAATATTCGCGTATCCATAATACAATAGTTATTACGCTTCAACACCTCTCTGCGCTGAGTCGTAGTAAGATATGGCTGGGTAGAGTGGTAGAGAGAGCATTGGTTCAGCCATTCTTTACTGCGTTCCAACACCATGTATGCGTTGCACCGTAGTAAACAATGCCAATACGCTCCCCGACACTCAGCTCCTCATATTCCTTCTTCAAACACTCCCAGAGTACAGCTATTTGATCATATGAGATCGGTTCGGCCTTCACCAAATTATCCAATTAGGCAATCCAAACCACGTGGCGCCCTGCCTCCAGATAACCTATAAATTTTCTGACAGGTCGCTGGCTTGCAGTAAATATGAGGAATTTTATTATCTTATATGCATTTCATGAGTGAACGAGTGAGTTTTTATGATTTCTAATATCAAAAAGTATCCTGAAGTATCACTGACGAAGAAAATTTCACTCAATCATATGATTACAACTTTTAGTGTTGGGAGCCCGAAGAGATTGAAGAGAAAGTATTGGAGACGGAATATTAATCAGAGCTCTGTCCCTGTAACTTCTTTTTTCTACAAGCGTGCACTTTCATTCTCTTTCCCGCACGTATTTCAATTCGTAAAGAGTCACATTGCCAAACAGTGTGGGAAAAACCCCTGCTATTCCATTACCGCACGCAAATGCGTGTGGTAATGGATTAGCAAGGGCTGTTCTCGCACGCTTTTTCTAAAGAATAAACTGAATAATGATATATCCATGGAACTTATAGTACATGGAATGCTATTAGCCTTGCTGCTCAGCTTAAAATAATGGATAAACATTTCAAGTTGGAGGAATACCAAAATTTCCATGTTCTCATGGATACGACTTGTCATACAGAACAGAAATACAGAAATACAGAAATACTATGAATTTAATTTTCAAGATCCGATTCGTTTGGCATTTCCGCAAATATTTCTGTGTTTCTGATCGGTGTGACAGGTCGTATCCATGGGAACATGGAAATTTCAGTATTCCTCCAACTTGAGATGTTTATCCACTTTTTGATCTGGTAATAGCATTCCATGTACTATAAGTTCTATGGATATATCTCTATGCCACCGACGACGTTACTATGGAAACGGCATGTGAATAAGAATTAATACATTGTCATTATATTATGAAATTGTGTTTAAATATAAATAATATCAACTCGAATTTAATCAGTACGCTCCGGTAAAATGGATACTTCGGGATCTGATGATGGCCTGCCCGAAGAAATATTAGCAGTTTCTTATGAAGCGAGTTTAAATTTGTTACCGGCCAAGTCGAAGATAAAATATGAGAAGCAATATTCAGAATTCATTGATTGGTGTAATTCCAAAAAGGTTCAACCGAGGAAGGAGGAAGTGTTTTCGGCGTATTTTTTGGAAATGTCCAGAATTTGGAGACCAAACACATTATGGTCCCGATATTCAATGATAAAGAGTGTTTGTAAACTGAAACAGGATTTGGATATTGGAAAATTCCATAAATTAACTGCCTTCATTAAACGACAGAATATAGGATTTCGTCCAAAAAAGGCCAAAACTTTTAATGAAGAGGAAATAACAAAATTCATGAGTGAGGCATCTGATGAAATCTACTTGATGATGAAGTTGGTAACAATTTTTGGATTAGCTGGTGCCTGCAGACGAGAGGAACTTACAAAACTCACCATCAACGATATAGATGATAAAGGAGACTTGATCATCGTCAATATTAAGGACTCCAAAAATCATTCACCAAGATCGTTTGTTATATCCCAAGACACCAATAATGGATATTTTCTGAACATATACAGAAAATATATGAATTTACGTCCAAAGGAAATACCTCATCGCCGAATTTTCATAAAGTATAATCGGGGAAAATGTAAGATTCAACCTGTCGGAATCAATACAATAGGAAAAATACCGTCCGAAATTGCAGCTTACTTACGCCTACAAAATCCGGAATTATACACAGGACACAGTTTTAGGCGCTCCTCGGCTACTTTCCTAGCCAATTGTGGAGAAGGTATCACAAATATTAAACGTTTAGGAGGATGGAAGTCAACTGCTGTTGCTGAGGGATACTTGGAAGAATCTATTAACCAGAAAAAAAAAATGTCCACTAAAATTCTTAATTTGAATGGTTCTTCCTCTTCAAACTGTAATACAGAATCATTATCTTCCAAGGAGCAGCTGACTTCGACCAATATGATGGCTTCTGCTATAAATTTGCATAACGCGACCAACTGCACGTTTACAATAAATATAACTAATAACTGAATATTTCTAATGAATATATTGATAATAATGGGAAGAAACAGAATGTACATAGATTCCTTATCAAAATTCATTTTTATGTGCTGTTAGTCTAGTTTTCTTTTCAATTAATAAAGAATTTATGAATATTATTACAGTTTAAATTTATTTCATAGGCTTGTAGTCTCTATGGACCGAAGGTCAACGATGAGAGTACAATGGTAACGACTTGTCAGAGACTTTTGTCATTCATGTGTATTTAGAATGATCAATTCACATTTGATCTGTGTGTTGAAATCGATCTCGTATAAGCGCTTGTAGAAAAAATATTGTTCCTAACTCGTGCGGAAAGTGTTTTTCCCGCACTCAACTGCTTACCCGAACTCCGCTCCGCGTCGTTCGGGTAACGGCAGTTTCGTGCGGGAAAATATCACTTTCCGCACTTGTTAGGAAAATAACTATATCCTTTTATATGATATACATTTAAATATTCATCAGTTTTACATTTCACATGAACTGAATACTGCTTATTTCAGTGTCTACGAAGACACATTCACTTTAGTTTCTTATCTTCGATATTGTCAAGTCTTGATGACTGCTGACCCAATTTCCTTTTGTTTCCTGATAAGTCACTTAATATGTGTATAATACACCAAGTTACACACACTGGGTGTTCCAAAATATTCAAGAAAATCCTCATAATTTGAACGACTTGCACATCCAACTTTGGCACACATTTATGGCATTTTTTATTGAAAATGCACTTAATTTAAATAATTTTCACTGGTCTGATATTCCTAAGAGTAAGATTGACTAGAAATATCGAAAAAATTTCCACATAAAACAATTTTTCAAGCAAATAAACGGTTTTAAGGTGGGCGTTCAATGTAGTGTGTTTTTATTTCAAGTTGATCTCGAAAACGGTTTCACTTTGAGAACTGAAATTTTGTGGGTGAACTCAGAAAGGATTAGGTTTCTTGTTGAAATAATTTTGATCGATTTCATTCCGACAGTTAATTTTTTTTCTTTCAAAAATAGAAGAAAATGAGCCAACCCATGCTTCTGTTTTATTTCAACAGAAAGACCCATGAAAATAGTTCAACTTCCGATTAAAAGTGAATCTACTGATAATTTCGTTCACAAGATCAACTTGAAATACGGAATTGGCAGAAAATGGCCAAATTCAAATTTTGGCGGGAAAAAATTCCTGCTTTACCCACAAATCGACGTAATTCATAGTTCGACGATTTTCGGATAGAGAGCGCCATTGTACATTTCATTCATTATTATTGAATAAGGTGAGAAATAAGTTTTGATATAACAAGTATGAAGATATTTGTTATTCGGACCATAGACTATCTGATTCGGACTATTCATAAGCGTATCATGGAGTGTGATATGGGGAACGATAAATCTATAATCTATCTAATATATTCAGAGGAGCAATATTTATTTATATATTTGTATTGGCTTATCTCAGATACTGCACTAACGATTTTGATGAAATTTGGTATGTATATGTAGAAAGGATATTTTATCATTTTATCTAGGATAGGTGTCTGAGAAAATGCAATTTTACGCGAAGAACGGACAAGTTATGTGAGTATGATCTGATTTGATTCGAAATTGGCGTGTGGGGGTTTTGGGGTCAGAGATTATGATTTTTCTTATCAAATTTCACAAACTGAAGATGGCGGCCTGATAATAATAATAATACAATAACTTGTGTGATTATGGCCCGATTTGATTCGAAATTGGTATATAGGGGTTTCCGGGATCGGATCGGATATTATGATATTGTTGTCAAAATTCGTGAAATCAAAATGGCGGACCAATTTTGTTACTATGGTTTATTTCGATTCAAGATTAGCATGTGGGTGTTTTCGGAGTTGGAGATTGTGATTTTTTGTTAAAATTCACAAATTCAAGATGGCGGCCTGTTAATAATAATATATAGACAACTTTTGTGATTATTGCGCGATTTGTTTCGAAATTGGTTTGTGGGGGTTTTAGGTGTCGGTGATCATGATTTTCTTGTCAAAATTCGTGAATTCAAGATAGCGGACGCGTCTTGTTATTATGTTTCAATTCGATTCAAAAGTAGTATGTGGGGGTTTTCAAAACTCACGATAAACTTGAAATGTTCGTTATCAAAATAATGTCTTTTATTTTATAAAAATACCAATAAACGTAAAACACAAAACAATTTGATCTACTCCCATTGAATAATATATCCATAATTCAACAGATTTTGATCTGTAATAGTATCTATGAACATAGATGCATAGAATACCTGATGTTGGCACCATAGAACTCACTATAAGATCTATGGTTGGCACTGATGAGATTTTGGACATTCTTGTCGATCGAAATCTGTGCTGGGGCCTACTTTTCATTCCTCCCGAAAGGGGTCGCGTTATTTTCCATTGCCGCAGTAGCGCGAGCTATAAGCGTGAGTTATAATATATCCTATTACTCACTCTAATACAAATAGTAAAAATTAAATTGCTTACGAAATGAATAAAAAAGTCGGATCGATCGAGAACTCCATTTCAGACATCAAGGTAGCATTCATTTCTACATTTCCTTGGTTCTGAATATCCAATTGCATTTGGAAAACGTGAATTTTAGACGCTTTCTACGCGATTCGATTCTCGACTACAGATATCGCTCTTGACAACTGTTGTCAATTTCAAAAATGCAGATTGATTCGACTATTACTGAAGAAGTCGAAGATAAAGTATAGTGTTCAATTCCCGGTAATGGTCATAACACACTTGATGAATCACACCACCCGCCTGACGGTTCGTTGTGCAAAATTCATCTGCATATGTTATGACTTACATTACCGCTCGTTGAATAATATACTTATCATTCATGGTGGGAAGAGAAATTAATGTTATTTAGAATGAACCGTGAAAACTCATGTATTGAAAACAGTTTTTTGTGAAAGTTGAGGAACGAGTTTTGTTGAAAAACTTCTCAAACTAACACATAAGTCGCAAACGAAATTAATATAAATCAATCTGCACTAAGAATTCAAATATGTATAGGCAAGAGATTTTCAAAATATTCACTATGGAAATAATATTGTACCAAAGTTTCCTCTGTCACTGGCGCTGGAATAATGAATATACTACCGTAAAATGAATATACCAATACCCCTTTATAGTCGTGTTGCCAACGCCTTCATCTAAGCATCCTTGGAACTGATGGTAATTTGTGACGGATATAACAATGTTGAATTTCATTCCAAAACATATTATTTTGGAATAATTATTTCATGAATCATTTCTTCCTGCATAATTTCCAAATCAAATGATAATTGATTTTCTAGGACAACGAATACATAAAATAAATTCCAAACTATCGGCAACAGTGTCAACGTTAGTTAGTCTATGGTCAACGTTTATAGTTTGACGGACCGTCTAGCGATCGTGTCATATAGTGGAAGGTAGTTTTGAGTATTTGGATGTTTGGAAACTTCGCTGAGTATTCTATGAAATGGACGGTGGCGCCTCTATCGGCTGATCTTTCCTACTCGGTTTAAACGCCCACCTTAATGTCTACATGAACAAAGCTATAGTCCATCCAAGAATTATTGACATCCCGGGGGGCTTTGGAAAATCGAAATTAGGTTGGTAATGCCCGTTCAGTGATATTTTGAGTCGCAGAATTCAGGTTGGTGTTGGAAATAACACTGACATTTTGTTCTGTCATTAATGTTTCGAAATTTCGAATAAATGTGGCAAATAATTGAGCAAGTGAAATAAATATCTTTAGAATGAGGCTCTTGAAGAGTGTACAGCTAATAAATGGAAAGGCTTTCCATAGCCTATATAAAAAGAAATAACAGAAGATTAGTCGAAATATATGTGATGTTGGTGACATGAAATCTTTCATTATGAACATGATGAGGTCTGCCCAGATGAGGAAATAACAGTTGTTGAAACAATAGTAGGAATATTTTACACCTTCATTGTTCACAAATATTGAAAGTTACAATGTCATGACAAAATTCTTTATATTAAATAAATCCATTCGTTAAGTTTTGTTCCTGTCTTGATATCTATTACAATTTTCCCAATCCATTTATCCATTCAGTTTGGAGGTAATCGTATGTGATAATTGGAAACATTTTCATGTTCAGATTCCCCTACTTCGAAAAAATACCAATAAATTTTCATGTTATTTCTATATTTTTATTGCTATGATGAAAGCACAGAAAATTTTTAGTTACTTTTTTGTAACTAGAAATAAAGCTGCGACTGGACTTCCAAGGCCTGCTCTGATGTCAATAATTCTTGGATGGACTATAAACTTGGTTTGTTTGACCACCAGCTAACCTCAAAAAAATATTTGAAAGGTCGTTGAATTCCCTAATTCATTAGCCGATTTGGTAAAGATACAACGCAGCACTTTACGACCTTTCCTTCTAGCTTCAATTGTATCAGCCATTTCAAAGGATTTTCTCAGCCCTCAGGATGAACGAAAATAGTTTGCACAATCCGCACTACATATACTCCATTCACAATTATAAAATCACAACTCTGGCCATGGTTTCGTTTTCAGGAATTGGCGCACCTGATGAAAAATCTGTGCTCGTACATAGAATATGGTTAATGACAATACGACGATGCCAGTTTTTCTGTTTACATCAAAGTAAAAGTATCAAAGATTTTCCCCATTTTGTTAGTTCGTATCGATCGGTGATTTTGGGGAGAAAAATCGCCTATTTTTCCGTTCTTCGGCGTCCAGAAGAAGTTTCGTGCAAGTGTCATTTTTTCCTTTCACGAGTTTTGGCGTGAGTACGAACGGCAAATTTGAATTGGACCAAAAATCGATTTATAAGCATAAATAAAGCAAAAGTAAGTACTAATCGACCTTTTTACACTTGATAACGAAGTTTTTTTAGGTATCTGGCCGTTTTGAAAGATTTCAAACGAAATTCCGGTCCCCCAGAAGTTTGGTTAGTTTCGGTATCGATTTTGGTGCTCAAAATTTATTTGGAATGTGTAAATGGACAAGAAAGGCTTCCTTATACGATCTTCTAACGGAAGCGACCGGAAAATATGGTTCAGGTAGAATTGAAATGTGTCACTGGAGCTTTCATTCCTTTGCCGAAAGTAGAAAAAGGCTATATTGAACCAGAATACATCGGTTTTTTCCATATTCCAGGAGTTTGTGTCTTATTTTAGAACAGGTGAATGATAAATGTGAAGCATATGTTTGACCTATTCCATTTTATTTGTACAAACCTACTTGGTAGTAATGTATGAATATTTTTTAATCCAATAAATTACTATACAATCAGAATATTTTACTCCTTGTTCATAAGATCAAATACATAAAATGTCGTCAATCTTGAACTTTCAGTTCAAGAGGATAATAAACATTGAATCTTCACAAGCATGCATATAAAAATTATGTGAAAGCAATGCAATTTTTTCCATTGCGAAAAATACTTAATATATTTCAACAGTGATCTCTTGTACTTTTCATGCAAATAACTAGAAAAGGAATCCTTTCTATCAATTCATATAAACGTTAATTATTTTCGTCCATCACATCTTTTCCAATTCATTCACATTCTGAGAAATACGCTAAGAATGTAGAAAGGGCAACATAGTGTTGACTTGGAACATCAAAATATTTTGAAAAACGTCATAACTTCGATACAGAGTGGAATGTGTCAAATTTCCAATGCCAGAGCTGTGATTTTATAATTGTGAATGGAGTATATACAGGGTCTTTCACGAGGAACCTCACCCATATTTATACGGGAAACTACTGAACGTATTTTCATGAAATTCAGCACTTATCAGTATTTCACGATGCTGATGAAATCTAAAATATTTTCAAGGCATGAGCACCTCCGGTTTTTCCGGAAATGACGTCAACTTCCGTTTTTCAAATCAGAACACCATTTTTTTATTGCAGAAATAGATTCCTTAGAAAATTTCAAGTTATTTTGATGTAACATTTTTCAGTTTTGGTTGAAAAATTCTCTCTGAGCGGGAAAATTCGAAAAAAAAATCGAAAATAGAGCTCCGCTGAAACAAGAATAACTTCGAGGTTTTTGGATGGAAAATTTTCATTTTTGGGATTTTTCAAGATGTAAGATTGATGTATCCACTTTGAAAATCGAAATCGCGATTCATGATACAGGGGATGAAGAAATCGCTTTCAAAGTTAGGGATGACAAAATCGTGAAAAATCAATTTTTTCAAATTAGAACCCCATTTTTTTATGGCATATATTGAATCTACGTAAAAAAATAATGTGAGTGTATGCATCACACCCTTGCCCTACAGTGGATGTTTTCTGAGTTATTCACAAAAAACTGTTTTTCGTCTTGAATTTTCAGCTATTTCTTTTCCCTTCACGCCAAAAAGATGAAATTTTCAGGAACTGTTACTTAAACCATGTTTTAGATTTTACTACCCTAATATGCAAGAGAAGAAAGTTACAGGTTGTTCCTAAATAGATGGCGAATTTGGATTCGAATTTGTATCGGAAACCTCTTTATTTCAACTAATCGGCCATCGGTTTTCTCTCCAGTGATAAATAAATAATTCCTTATGAACCATATGCAAAAACTTACCATGTTTTACATTCTTTTTTTTTGAATGATAGATATCATTAATTACATCTGCCAAATTCCTCTTTATTCAGTAGCATGTAATTAATGATATCTATCATTAAAAAAAAAGAATGTAAAACATGGTTAGTTTTTGCATATGGTTCATAAGGAATTATTTATTTATCACTGGAGAGAAAACCGATGGCCGATTAGTTGAATTAAAGAGGTTTCCGATACAAATTCGAATCCAAATTCGCCATCTATTTAGGAACAACCTGTAACTTTTTTCTCTTGCATATTAGGGCATTAAAATCTAAAACATGGTTTAAGTAACAGTTCCTGAAAATTTCATCTTTTTGGCGTGAAGGGAAAAGAAATAGCTGAAAATTCAAGACGAAAAACAGTTTTTTGTGAATAACTCAGAAAATATCCACTTTAGGGCAAGGGTGTGATGCATACACTCATATTATTTTTTAACGTAGATTCAATATCTGCCATAAAAAAATGGGGTTCTAATTTGAAAAAATTGATTTTTCACGATTTTGTTATCCCTAACTTTGAAAGCGATTTTTTCACCCCCTGTATCATGAATCGCAATTTCGATTTTCAAAGTGGATACATCGATCTTACATCTTGAAAAATCCCAAAAATGAAAATTTTCCATCCAAAAACCTCGAAGTTATTCTTGTTTCAGCGGAGCTCTATTTTCGATTTTTTTTTCGAATTTTCCCGCTCAGAGAGAATTTTCCAACCAAAACTGAAAAATGTTACATCAAAATAACTTGAAATTTTCTAAGGAATCTATTTCTGCAATAAAAAAATGGTGTTCTAATTTGAAAAACGGAAGTTGACGTCATTTCCGGAAAAACCGGAGGTGCTCATGCCTTGAAAATATTTTAGATTTCATCAGCATTGTGAAATACTTATAACTGCTGAATTTCATGAAAATACGTTCAGTAGTTTCCCGTATAAATATGGGTGAGGTTCCTCGTGAAAGACCCTGTATAGCAATTTAGAATTCAAGTCCTGTCACGGTCGCCAAAATATGTAAAAACCCGCCCAAGGTCAACTTGCCGGTTGACTCTAGCTGAGTTGGTTCCTACTTCAATTCTAAAGAAATATAAGCGGAATAAAAATGCAGATTGACTTTTAAATTCAACAGCTCTGACAACTCCATTTTTTATGTTTCAACAACACACTTAATAAAACATCAAATCAACAGCTACCTAGATTAACATTGGCAAATCATAGAAAAAACTTTGAAATCGATATTAGATGAAACGCAACAATAGCAGTCGCTGTAAGTCTTCCTCGTTATCGGCCCTCAGCATAGCATTATATCTTTATGGATCTTTGTCCCATCCTGTGTCCTCCGGAGACTCCTTTTAGGCTACTTATTATTTTATCTATAATTAAATAGAATAAGATTGGGCTCAGACTGTCATTTGGGCGAATTCCTGATTTTATTGGAGCTTGTTTGGTAAACCCCTGTGATGTTTTGATGTCTTTATTGAGCTCCTTTAGGTATTACCTTATGTAGTTTACGGGTGTCCTGTGTTCCCGAAGTATATTAACAACGGCTATTTGAACTCTGTCAAATGCCTTTTTGAGATCAACAAAAGAAAGGAACAGAGGTTTTTGATATTCAATGGATTTTTCAATAATCTGTCCGAGGATGAGAATTGCATCTACTGTCGACCTATCGGGTCTGAAACCTTGTTGTTCTGCACTTATTTCAATTTTTTGCAATTTTTTTGTAATGATTTTGGTGAATAGCTTGCTCATGGCGTTCCATAATGATATTTTGTAGATTGGAATAGTGATGTTGCTTTTCCAATCAGTAAGCACTTTTTGAGTCGAGATAAGTTGAAAGCAATCAGTCAATTTCTTACTGTTATTGATCATTTTAATTTTTGTATACAACAAATCTTGTGAATAGCTGTTGTTAGAGAAGAATAAATTTCGACTGTTCATTTTGACTAGCATCGACACAAGAAAAAGCATTTATCTTGATACAGCTATATATTGACAGCCGGAGCAGGACTGTTTCCCCTTTTCTCAGCTGTTCACCTTATGAAATGAAATCGAAAATATAATACAATTTGAGAAAGAATCAAGAAATTTAAATCTGTTTACTATCAATTTTTATATTAAATGTGATCTGTTGAGACCTTGAAAGGGTCGGGAATTAAATTAAGAGAAATCCGGGCTTTCTATTAGAGTAAGATCCCAGAGCAATCAGACATAACTTATTTTCACACGGATGAAACCTGAAGTTTTCAGTAGCGTCTCGTGTGCCTTGAATACCTACGCGCTTTGTGGAACTTGCCGAGTGACACCTGGGCAGGTACCAGGTGAGAAAGGTAACTAAAAATAAGAATTATTTTACTTAAATTCACATGGCTAATTTTTATATATGTCATGTAGAATATTATTTTAGAGTAATATCATAAGTGTCAGACACTTTTGATGGACCAGAGCTTTTGTCAGACGCTTTCAAGCTACCCAAAAAATAAATGAACTCTACTTATTTTTACATGTCTGATTTTTTAACATGTTATTGAAGTATTTATTAAAAAGTTATATTCAACCAGTCAGACAAATTAGAGTGACCAAACATCCCCTAAGACAAAAATTATTCGGCCAGAAGTGTGAGGGCGAGAAAACTATGCATGCGCTTCAGAGTGAGTGAGACGTCCATAATAACTCGGTTCACCTTCTTGAACTCACCATCTGTTTCAATCTACTGTGTATGTGCTGTTTGCGTGTAATATTATATAACTTATAATATAAATATACAGTATGGTGCACATGAAAGGAATAAATTCGTTATTTTGTAAACCGCCGAATTTAAGGAAAAATCCGAAACACGTCGATTTTCATTTTAAAACAGGCTATTCGTAAGGATACCTTTTTATTTTTGACGTCATCTATGTGAGCGTGATGACGTCATCGCTCAAATTTTTAAATGGAAATGTGGGTGTTGTGATACATTATTTGAAAGGTACTTTAAATACCTATCCAGTCATATCAATAATTTGCAGTAATTGATTTTTGTATTTGTTTAAGAAATTAATAAAATTCTATTATTACAATGAATATTTAAGATGTATTTCTCATTAAATACAACGAAACCTAAATTGAGTGCTTAAATTGTTTACCTTCAGCTAAAATACAATGACGGCCTTTACAAAATTTATTTTTGTGTGTCAATAAATACATCATACCCATACTTAATACATTTTATTGAGAAACCTGTTGAAATTTCATCAATAATATTTGTGACAATAAGCAAATCAATTACTGTACATATTGGTATGGCTGAATAGGTTTTTAAAAGACCTTTCCAATAATGTATCACATCCCCTACATTTCCATTTAAAAATTTCAGCGATGACGTCATCACGCTCATATAGATGACGTCAAAAATAAAAAGGTATCCTTAGGAGTAGCCCGTTCTAAAATAAAAATCGATGTGTTTCGGGATTTTTCCTTAAATTCGGCGGTTTACGAAATAACGAATTTATTCCTTTAATTTGCACCATACTGTATATTTATATTATAAGGATATAATATTACACGCAAACAGCATATACACAGTAGATTGAAACAGATGGTGAGTTTAAGAAGGGGAACCGAGTTATTATGGACGTCTCACTCACTCTGAAGCGCATACATAGTGCTCTCGCCCTCATACTTCTGGCCGAATAATTTTAGTCTTAGGGGATGTTTGGTCACTCTGATTTGTCTGACTGATTGAATATAACTTTTGAATAATACTTCAATAACATGTTAAAAAATCAGACATGTAAAAATAAGTAAAGTTCATTTATTTTTTGGGTAGCTTAAGAGCGTCTGACAAAAGCTCTGGTCCATCAAAAGTGTCTGACACTTATGATATCACTTTAAAATAATATTCTACATGACATATATAAAAATCAGCCATGTGAATTTAAGTTAAATAATTCTTATTTTTAGTTACCTTTCTCACCTGGTACCTGCCCAGGTGTCACTCGGCAAGTTCCACAAAGCGCGTAGGTATTCAAGGCACACGAGACGCTACTCAAAACTTCAGGTTTCATCCGTGTGAAAATGAGTTATGTCTGATTGCTCTGGGATCTTGGACTATATGTGTCGTTTCGCATGCATAACGTTTCGCCTACAGCTGCGGTGGGCATCATCAGAGGTTTCTTTGTTGGAGGTTGTAACCCGACGGATGACTGCTTCGAGCTGGTGATAAAATTCGACGGGTTACAACCTCCGACCAAGAAAACTCCGAAGATGCCTACCGCAGTTGTATGCGAATCGTTAGGTGAAATTCCTATGGGACCACGGCAAAAAGGCCCGGAATACTCTTCATTCAAACATACTTGTAATTGCAGATTCCAATATTACTGTGCTCATGGCAATGCAGCTCAACTCTGAATTCGTACTTTTTCTGATCCTCAAGATGGCTCCGTTCGTCATAAAAATATTGAATTCAAATGCGAATTGTTAATCGATTTAATTGAAACAATATTTATATGGATACAAACAAGAAACAAGTATAATAAGGAAAGCTTATTCTAATGTAGGTACTAAAAAATCAAAAATGATCTAATGAAATATGTCTTTATCTATTAACATTATTTGAGTTAAATGAAGATTTATACATGGATTCCGTTAGTTGTAAGCTTGGAACAGTCGGTAGAAGTGATTGTAGCTAGTATCCGATGATTTTTCTGAAATGGACCAGTTCGATCTTGGTATTGCTAGGGATGCCGTTCTTTTCCCATACCTGTTGAAATAGATAAATAATGTTAGTTTGACAATGACTTCGCCCAATACGAAGGTGTCTGAATGGACGAATAAAAGTTTTTTGTTATGAAAAGGAGGATAATGTCCCTAAGTTGGAACAAACTAAATACATGTGAGAAATGGACTAGAAGAGATCTAGTTTCCAAAGTACACCACCAGGTGGCACCACCACAATAAGACAATGCCTTACCGGTTTCTGGCTTATTAGCCGTCATCAGAGACATATAGCATAGATGCATAGAATACCTGGTGTATCGACTCCTTACTAAAAATCGTGACCAAAATTTGTAAATCAAAACGGCATCCTAGATTCCAGATTTTGGTCTAGTTCCGGAATAAATCTGCAATATTTATCGGCCGTGGCGCTACTGCGGCAACGACAAATAACGCGACCCCTTTCGGGAGAAATGAAAAGCCGCACAAAATATCACATTTTCGATCGACAAGAAAGTCTTAAACAAAATCTAATCAGTGCCAACACCAGGTATTTCTATGCATCTATCATATAGCCTTATCCTGGGATGAGAACCAATAAATAAATAAAACAAAACTTTTAAAGCTCTGCAGCATTTATTGGCATTATATTTCCTGAACTTCATATGCGGATATATTTGCAGGGAGAAAGATACCGGATATAAAAGCACATAATATTATTGGAATTAGTACCTAATTACAAGAATTTTACCTAATGGCGTGGGTATTTGAACTGCTTATTTATAATGATGATTGTTTTTGGGTGTGGATTTTTCTAGAGGTAATTCGAAGGTCATAAATAAAACAAAACTACAACTCTAGTAGACTGACGGTTTCCAAAAATTATAAAATTAACTGATGAGTTAGTTTATGCTTGATTTTGATGTTTGTATTCGTTTGGGTAGTTTTACCTAAGTGGCTTGTTTTAGACAAGTTCTGTGTTGTGTGGGTGAAGAATTTGATGGTTTGTTTTTTAACTGTGTCTTCGATTGATTCGACATTGGAAATCTTGTGCAGGTCGGATATTTTGGTGATTTTCGGTTTGTTCAGGATAATTCTTAGAAATTTGTTCTGTATGATTTGGAGTTTTTTGTAATTAGATTGGGTTGTGTTACTCCATATGGGGTTAGCATACAGGAATGCAGGTCTAATGGCTTGTTTGTAGATTCTGAGTTTGGAATCATGGCTTAGTTGGCTGTGTTTGTTTATTAGGGGGTTTATAGTTCGAAGGATGATGTAGGATTTGCGCTCAATGTTGCTTGTATGAAAGTTAAAATTGAGTTTCCGATCTAGAGATAGTCCTAGGTATTTGACTGAATTTTGTTCTTGTACAGTTTTATTATTGAAAGTTACGATGGTTGAGGAGGGTTTTGGTGAAGTGGGTTAGGGTTGTTTTGCTTGGATTTATTCTTATTTTCCATTTGTGGAAGAATTTTTCGAGATCGAAAATATGTTCCTGGATGTACTTGTTTGCTAGGTCGCGATTTGAGGATTCGGAAATTATTGCAGTATCATCTGCGAAAAGCCTGATTTTGGTTTGATTTGATTTTGGGATGTCGTTGAAAAAAATATTGAATAATTTCGGAGATGAGAGGCCACCTTGCGGGACACCTGTGTTGTAAATATCCACTAAAATATGATATTATGTCATACCTCACAAAACCGGCTATATTGGATTCTATGGTTGCGAGTTGATATAGGTTAGGATAAGTCAATAACTGAGTTAGCGGATGTATTTTATGTTATATGAATTAATAAATATATTAAGAAAAATACTGGTTTACTTCCGAAAATATCAGATATTCCAGATAGTCCAGAGATCCAGGAAATAGCACAGGATAATTAATCCAAGGAAAAGGGGAACATCGAAAAAAACCGGGAAAGGAGCACGTGGAAAGTTGAAAGTTTTTCCATAGGTTTTGGTTAATGAGCAGTGTAACGGCTTAAATATAATGGATAAGAAGCTGAATATAGAACCACTTAATGGTAGGAACTATCACAACTGGAAATTCAGGGTTGTAATGTTGTTGGCAGAAAATGATGTATCCGCAATGATTACTTCCGAACCAAAAGAAACAGTTCCAGGAGAACTCAGAAAGGACAACAAAGCTAAATCTATCGTAGTACAATGTGTAGAGGACACAGAGTTAGAAAGTCTAAGAGATTGTAAAACAGCTCTCCAAATGTGGAATGTACTAAAGGGAAAATATGAGAAAAAAGGACTTCCTGGACAGTTATATCCAAAGAAGAAACTCCTCACCAGGAAATTGAAAGAAGATGAATGTCCCATAAAATTTATCGAAGAATTCGAGAATACAGTGAGACAACTCAAAGCTGCAGACGTCAAGCTAGACGATCAAGATTTAGTATGCAATTTACTACTGAGCTTACTTGCATCCTATGATACATTCGTGACCGTAATTGAGAATCTGTCAGATGTAACATATGAAATCGTAAAATCCAAATTACTAGCAGAAAATGAAAAGAGGAAAATGAGTAATGGGAAACAATATATGGAAAAAACACCTACAACATTTACATCACAGAGAGGTTGCTTCAAATGTGGTCAAATGGGTCACTACAAAAGGAACTGCCCTCAAAACCGTTGGAGAAGAACAAGGGTCTGGAAATAAAAACTTCAATCGAATGATGCAAACAGATGGTCGAATCAACAGAGGCAACTACAGAGGTAACCGATCAGGATTCAGAGGCAACAGATGCACAAGTAGAGGATTTACAGGTGGGAGTGGATTTAATAATAATAATTATCGTAGTAATCAGGCAGAAATGCGAGAAAATTCTCAAAGTAATGAAAGTTGTAGTAATGTAAATGGTGATAGTCTGTCAAACAAGGTCTGTTTTATGAGTGATAACAATTCTGTTTATAATGACAAAGTAGATTCCAACATTAACATTAACATTAAATTTTGCATTGATTCAGGCTGTACAGATCATATGGTAAATGATAAAAGTTATTTTTCAAACTTATTAATGTTGAAGAAACCTTTAAAAATTTCAGTTGCAAAGGAATCGAGTTTTTTGTTAGATCAATAGGAGTAGGAAATATATGTAGAAGTTATCAGTAAAGTAGGTAGAATAGAGATAAAATGCACAATCAAAAATGTCTTCTATACGCCAGATTAAGGAAAACTTTACTATCAGTCAAAAAACTTGAAATGTCTGACATTAAGGTGTTATTTGAAAAGGGTCGTGTTAAATTACTTAATGATCATAACGAAATTTTAGGAATCGGCGAGAGAGGTAATCTATATGAGATTTGTTTCCAACTAAATTCGTTAGAGTGTCATAATGTAGAATATTATAATTCAGATTATTTGAAATATTGAAATGGCATAGGAGATTTGCTCATTTGGGTTTTTGTGGTTTGAAACAGATTATTAGGGGTAACATGGTCAAAGAGATTGATAGTAATATGAAATTGCATGATGTAGATTTTTGCGGAGCATGTGTAAACGGAAAGATGACTCGATATCCATTCGGTCAGCGTACAAGAAGTAAAAGATTATTAGAGATAATACACACGGACTTGTGTGGTCCTATTACACCACAGGCAATCGATGGTAGTAGATACATTTTAACATTCATAGATGATTTTTCTAATTTTACTGCAGTTTATATGTTAAAGAACAAGTCAGAAGTTTATGAGAGGTTTAAAGAATATATTAATTTATTATATTATTATTATTAGTTTACATGTAAGATTTCAAAGTTAAGATGTGATAATGGAGGTGAATATGTTTCAAAGGAAATAAAAAGATTATGTTCAGAAAAAGGGATAATTATCGATTTCACAACGCCATATACACCACAACAAAATGGCAAAGCAGAGAGAAAGAATCGTAGCTTAGTTGAAAGAAGTAGAGCAATATTAGAAGAATCGGGAATGCCCAAAGAGTTCTGGCATGAAGCAATAAAAACAGTAAATTATGTAATGAATAGAGGTATTGCGGCAAACATAAATGTCACACCGGCAGAGATATGGAATTGTAACAAACCGGACGTAAGTAATCTTAGAATTTTTGGATGCACCGCATATAGTCATGTTCAGAAACAATTTAGAGATAAGTTTGATTCAACTACCGAAGAATGTGTGATGATAGGGTATGCGCCTACAGGATATAGACTTTGGAATGTAAACAAAGAAAAAGTTGTAATAGCTAGGGATGTTAAGTTTAATGAAAACGAATACTGGTTTAAAAAGAAAGATATTCAGGTATGTTTAGATTCGGATGAGAATGAACAATTAAAGCTAACGAAACATAAAAATGAAAATGAAGTTAAATTTAATGATAGTACAAATGTAGAAACAAGAGATAGTGAGAATAATTATGAAAGATCAAATGATATAGGAGAAAATAAACGGAAAACGAGTATTCCTAAAAAGTACGAGGATTATGAACTATATATGGCATTTAATGCAACAGAATTTTTAGATGAGGTACCAAAGGATCTTTGTGAAATTGATAAACGCCCAGATAAAAATTATTGGTTAGGTGCAATGAATAAAGAACTGCATTCAATTTATGAAAACGAAACCTGGGAAGAAGTAGAAATACCTGAAAATAGCAAGATATTGAACACACGGTGGGTTTTTGCTTATTAAAGTTTAGAAATGCTGGAAAAAGATAAGTATAAAGCAAGGTTAGTAGTGAGAGGATTTTTACAAGAAAAAAGTATCGATTATGAGAATATATATTCGCCCGTAGCTACAATGTCAACCATTCGTTTACTTTTGATAATTGGAAATCAACTAAAGTTTCACTTTATACAGTTGGATGTGAAAAGTGCGTTTTTAAATGGAATAATTGATGATGACGTATACATTTATCCTCCAGATGGTGTTCAATGTAATCCAAATAGGGTATTTAAATTAAAGAAATCACTTTATGTTCTGAAACAATCTAGTAGATGTTGGAATAGTAAAATTAACTCTTATTTGTTAAATATTGGTTTTGAAAGATCCAGTAATGATTATTGTCTATATGTCATGAATAAAACAGATTCTAAAGTTTACCTATTGTTGTATGTAGATGATATAATTTTATCAGGACCAGACTTAGTTTTAATTAATAAAAATAAAGATGCAACTTATGACGGGATGCATTATGTATCTGATGTTGGGTAGGCCAGACATATGTTTTGCTTTAAATGTTTTTAGTCGTTTGCAAGACAAAGCTCCTGATTATGCTTGGAATGAATTGAAGAGAGTAGTTAGATATCTAAGGCACACAAAACTTTGGATTAGAATATATACGCCAAGAAAATAATTTTCAATTAAAATGTTTTGTAGATTCAGATTGGGGAGGCGACACGAGTGATCGCAAGTCTGTATCTGAATTTGTTTTTAAACTTTCTAATAATACTTTGATGTGGGCTACTCGAAAGCAACATTGTGTTTCTTTATCTAGTGCAGAGGCAGAGCTAATCGCTTTATGTAATGCAGTTTCAGAAGGTTTATATTTTATCAAAACTTTTGCAGGATTTCAAAATTGATGTAAAACCTAGGTTAGTTTATGAGGACAATCAAGTATGTATATCTATATTGAATAACCCAGCGAATAACAGAAGGGTAAAGCACATTGACATCAAATATAACTTTGTTTCAGAACACATCAATAATAATGTTTTAGTAATTTTATATATCTCAACTGATAAGCAAATAGCAGATGTATTAACTAAAGGTTTGAGTTATATTTCTTTTGTTAAATTTAGAGATGATTTAGGTATTAAGAATTCAGAATAGAACATTTTGAACATTTTAGTGAGGAGGGGAGTTGTAAATATCCACTAAAATATGATATTATGTCATAACGCACAAAACCGGCTATATTGGATTCTATGGTTGCGAGTTGATATAGGTTAAGATAAGTCAATGGAGTTAACTAAGTTAGCGGATGTATTTAATGTTATATGAATTAATAAATATATTAAGAGAAATACTGGTTTACTTCCGAAAATATCAACCTGCGGTCAACGTAACCTTATTCGTTCGAGGTTGTTTATCTTGTCTTCGCCTGGGGCTTTATTATTTTTGAAGGACTTTATGATCTTTCGGATTTCTCCCGGGGAAGTTAAGGATTCGGGATCGGGTGGGATGTTTGTGTCTAGGAACTGTTTAATGGTTTCTTCAACTTCCGCTGATGTTTGAGCGTCGGACAGATTATTAGTTGATCTATGAATTGATAAATATGATTCTGCTAGATGGTTAGCTTTGCCTTCGTTGTCAAAGATGAGACCTTGAGGGCTTTGCAGCGGTGATATTCCGAGGCAGGTTATATTTTCTTTCAATGATCTCGCGATTTTCCACATTTTAATTGTTTTGGTTAAGCTTTTCGTGAAGATTTCCCATTTGGCAGTTTTAACCGATTTTAAAAAGCTTTTGTCCATGTTCGATAGTGATGAGAACCAACTGAAAGGGCAGACCTTATATTACTCCCTAGCAGGAACTATTGAGTACAGTTTTGTCCAGTACAGTGTTTCACCTAGGGGGCAAATGTCTACGCTTCATCCCGGAGGTTCCTTCAAAAACTAGATCTCTACGTACATTCATTTTCCTTGTTGCGATATTCCGTTTGGGAAAATGAATGTAGGTACGTAAAGATCTAGTTTTTGAAGGAACCTCCGGGATGAAGCGTAGACATTTGCCCCCTTGGTGGAACACTGTACTGTACAAAATTGTACTCAATAGTTCCTGCTAGGGAGTAATATAAGGTCTGCCGTTTCAGTTGATTCTCATCCCAGGATAAGGCTATATGTCTATGATGACGGCTAATAAGCCAGAAACCGGTAAGGCATTGTCTTCCTGTGGTGGTGCCACCTGGTGGTGTACTTTGGAAACTAGATCTCTACTAGTCCATTTCTCACATGTTTTTGGTTATTATTATTATTGAAATCATGTTTACTAAAGCTACCTGAATAGGAGATTTGAGTCATCGCTAAATATAAAACATTTAAAAATTTGAGGTCAACATCAAATTCTAAAGGCCATTAACGGCATTAACCCTTAAAAGATGAGTGAAGCTCGGCCAAGCTCATCTTGAAAATGAATCGGTGATACCTCGGAGACCAGAAAAAGGGCGAAGGAATCTGCTAGTATGGAAACTATATACAGTGTGTCTTATTGATAAGGAAACAGAGGTCTTCAATAGTAAAAAATCAATAATTTCAAAAATCGCATGGACTCGTCGTCGTCATATAATTTCACTCCTCGCGGTAACCCCAACCCCTTAAATTTGAATGGGGAAGATCTGTCTTCGATGGTTGTACTCGCAATAAAAGCTCTAAAACAGGTAGAAATGATGAGCCTATTACGTGCTCTGTAGTCGAATAAACTTTGGGTCAGGAGTTCCGAAAAAATGGAACTACATATAACAATTGTACGGCTAACAAATCTTCAAATATGGATATTTGGAATCCAAACCATTTCCGTCTTTAATTGAAGATGTGATGAGAAAAGGAATGGAGACCCAACTATGTCCAATTCTGGCTACGTTTCTATGTATGCAAAATGCAATCAGTATTTCATACGAGATTTATTAATCAATAATTTGAAATTGTTCGGTATTTATCAATCATACATTCAGAATAAGAAAATAAGTATATATATCCTTTTTTTTTGGTCAGAGAATGTGGCATTAATAAGGAAGGTGAAAATTTGATTATTACTTCGAAAATAATTCAATTTGAAATATGACATAACTGAGAGCATGGTGGATAATTATTCAAACCATTGAACATTGTATACGTCAGCTAATATTAGCACAATAATTTAATTGGACCTCAATTTGATCGGTATAATTCACACGCAAATGGCTGGATTAGGTAAGTTTCCATCTCTGATATCTGTTCTCTCTGGGGAAATAATTTTTTTCCTCGAATTTGGGGACTGAAAGTTCGGATTGATCACATGAATTGCATAAATTTCTTCTGGATGTCGTACAACCCCCACAGTGGCTCCCCGATTAAACTTTCACCATGAATTCATTTTTCACGTGAGAAATTGCTTGCAAATGTCCCAAATGGATGCAAAAGGGCAGTGCTTTCATTGTAATCCAATTTTTACATCGAGCGTTTTCGCTAAGTTAACAGATAACTTTGCACGTAGGTACATAATCAACAACGCTCGAGGATAATTTGATTGTTTCGTCCTATGGCAAATAGCATTTTAATGTGAAAGAACGCAAATTAAATTTTCAAGTAGAAGGTTCACGATTGAGTTTATGTATCAATTCGATGTAAGATTTTCATTATGGTTACAACTAGAAATGTTTCCTTAACCAAATTTCATATAATTACTGCATAAAAATCATTTTTCGGCGTCTATATAACTTTTGGAGTCGGGTCGGGCGGTAGGTATATAGGGACAGGGGAAATGAAAGTTTGATTTTGGAAAATACGATAATGAGAGTTATTTTCCTTCCTTATCCCCATCCTAAGAGAAAATGATTACTTTTTTATGATGAGTAGACCCAAATCAGAAAAGACTTCAGGTTGATTGCGGCTGAATATGATGATCATGAAATTATGTTGGTTTTCACCACTTCATTCTCATCCTAAGGTTAAACGGCAGAACCTTATGATGGGTCGTCCCAAATCCGATATTTTCAGGAAGTTTCATTTCATACAAAAACGAATTCTGTTTAATGGAAATTACTTCATCTATGCCAATCACCAAATTTCAAATTATCATCCTTTCCGAAAGTGGAATTTTATTTGGCTATTATAACAAAATCACTGTCCTAACCTGGACTTCTGAAAATATTTTTCGATCTATGCGTGAACAGGACTCAGATTGAGTATCACGTAAAAACCAAACGAAACACATCATGCCCACTCATAAACGATCAGATTACGACACGCTTATTCGATTTTAATGATGTTCTCAAAGTTGACTACTTCGAATTTCTGTATTTTTTTTATGAGTCTTAGTCGATGGCTTATACTGAGCTTTGACAGAAACACAAAATGAAGCAACTGGCTCAAACACTTAATTCACCTATCTCTCACTTTTCCTACCGTATTTTTTTCTCAATTTTGAACATTGTATTTCTTCATTCGATAGCTACTATGATCAATGCATGCGTTAGCACAATTACAATAGTTTCGAATTTCAAAAAACCTCTGAACCTGGCAAATTGATAGATTATTTTCATCTTACCTTATCCCGGCCTTCGCCTTGAGACATCGTATATATCTATCTAGCATCACTCTACTTGTGAATTGTATTGGTTTGTCGCAATCTTCTTGTGACATGACTGACGAAGCAATAAGGCTTAGTACGAAACAAAGTAGTGCCATTCTCCAAAAAATCCAATTCATCCTTGAAAAAAAGAAAATTTAAAGTCAAGTATCAGTATAGTTCTATAATACATTCTCACGTACATAAAATCAGGTGGTAGCGATTTTTTTACACAATGTACGAGGACATGGTTAGGGTCTCGAAAAACAAGATGGATTTCCCAAACTTGACTTGACTATCTTGAGTTGAGAACACTTTCAATAAATGGTGCTTAAACAAAGAACGAAGATTGTGAGCCACGGTATACGGTGCGGTTGAATAAGTGTTCACCCCCCCCTCCCCTATTAACTACGCTATTTTTATATCTTAAGAAAAAAGCTCAAACAGGTCAATTTTCATATTAAACGTAGTATGTAATGACATAAAAGTTATGAACCTGACATAATCCCTCTTCATGGGGGTGTGACCCCTTCGATTTTTTTAAATGAGAAAGTGCATCATGCGACACCTCATTTGGGACCTATTGAAACACTGATTTCAAAAATGTAGAACACTTTGGTTCAAAAATTAACGGAGTCTGAGTTATTGGAGAGTTTTAATCTCACCTTGCAAGAATTCGATGAATTCTGTTGGCTTGACGGTAGGTTTTTTAATTGGAGGGTTGGAAGTGTTTTGTCTTTAAATAAAACTTTCCTACATTGTAAATGTTGGTAACCTGTTTGAGATTTTTCTTAAGATATAAAAATAGAGTAGTAGGGGGGTAACACTTATTCCACCGCACTGTATGGAATAAACATTGCAGCACAAGCGATTGATCCCATATTATAAGAATATATTTATCTAAACAACTTATTTTGAACAAGGCAGCTCAATTTTTATGACCAAAGGAATTTTATATTGTCTCGATGGTGTAGTAGTGGGACGCAACAATATATCTTAACTGTAGATTTTTGAGGTCAGAAGACACTCTTTTTTCATTTTCCATTTTTCCGAATTCGGCTCTGTTAAGAAGATATAAGCCATTTAAAAAAAATTGGCCAAATAAGTGCCTGATACGATTCTCTACAAAGACCTCAAAGTTTATATTTCTCGATTGAAATTGAGTTGATACATTTAGGGAATACTCGAGTACTAACCTTATGTGAATAAGAATCTTAAAAACATGATATTTCTCAACAAAAACACTTAGTTTTGTCCGATTATTTTTGCAATCAAAAAGGCACCTCTCAACCTCAACATCGACACATGGCGTTTGACATCACTATCAGAAGCGCGAACAGAAGGAAATGGCAGGAACAGGCCATCCACAGCAGTTTTCCCAAACATCTTCAGGTAGGGAATATCGTCAAAATAGCATCTTTGTCGTGGCTAAATACGGGCAAGTTGTATCTGTTGAAGCCAGAAGTCTTTTCGACATCGAATAATTTTCTATGTCAACTTCTTCTTCTTCTTATTCAACCCGTGTCCATCCATTGTCGGATATAGGCCTCTTCCAGGTTTTTCCATGCTATCCGATCTGTTGCCAATCTCATCCATTGTCCTCCTGCCACCTTTTTGACGTCATCGATCCATCTCTTTTCAGGTCGGCCCACACTTCTTTTTGTCCCTCTTGGTCCCTCTTGGTCTGGGTCAATCTGTCCGGCTCCTGTCTCGCCACATGGCCGATCCATTGCCATTTTAGGCTTGCTACTATCCTAATAACATCTGTTACCTTGGTTTTATCCCGTATATCAGGGGTCTCCAAACTTTTTAGCCTAAGGGCCATAATTGCAAATGCGGAGGGCCAAAATATTTGAGCGTTTTTTTTTCTTATGTTGAATTCTATATTCTGCTTGTTAATAGGCTTCACCTAGCATGTAAGTGAATAAAGCCGAATTACCATCATTCTGTGCTTTTTATCCAACATATTACAGCAACAGTAATAATATACAGGGTGTCCCAAATTCGAGTGCCTATTAGACGTTTCTGGGGAATTGGATATATTTGAAATCTGAAAATAGGGATTATGATATTGTAATATATCCCGCGAAAATTTGAATTTTATAAAGATAAGTTAATCGTAACATGTGCAATGTAAAATATGTTTTCGGTTGGACGATCGATTCATTCTTCGTCAGATCTTAATGAGAATACATCTGTGTACCCTCCTTATCTTATATGAAATAATTCAGTATTTGTTGGCGTAAATATCAAAGGCTGGAACTGATAATTGTAAATAAAATAAATGGCATAAAACTACTAGTGTGATTGCATTGAATATTAATCACCAAATCCAAACAAGTTATTACAAGTGGCGCAGTCGGAAATTAAACACATTCCCTTAACAAAATGGCTCAGTCAACGGTGAATGTATATGGAAACATTGGCTCAATGGGAGAATTCGACAAGAATGAAGATTGGGAAGTCTATCAGGAACGCTTGGAACAATATATGCTGGCTAATGGAATTAAGGAATCTAGGAGAACTCCAGTATTGCTGACCGTTGTGGGCTCAAGAACATATCAAGTGCTACGAGATCTCTGCGATCCAGATCAACCTAGTACAAAAACCTATGAGCAGTTGGTTCAAATCCTGTCAAGACAGTTTTCTCCGAAGTTAGCAGTTTTTAGAAAGAGGCAAGAATTTTACACCATGCAACAGCAACCCCAGGAGCCAATCAACGAATGGTTTGCACGTATTAAAAATGCGGCTAGTTCATGTAAGTTCGGTTCGTATTTGGAAAATGCTCTGAAAGACAAATTTGTGACTGGTTTAATAAGCGGTTCTATTCAAGAAAGACTCTTCGAAGAAGAGCCATCCAAGAAACTTTTTGAATTAGTTGAATTAGCTTTGAATCGTGAATCAGTATCTAAACGTTCCATTCAAACGGAGATACCAGTTAACAAAATAAAATCATTCAAACAAAATTCTAGAAACAATTTGTCAAATTGCAATACGAAGGTTAATTTCAATGTTAGAAATGAAGGTAAAAATAGTATTCAAAATTCGCAACAATCTTTGTGTAATGCATGTGGTAAATCTAATCACAATTTCACTTATTGTCGTTACGAGAAATTCAAATGCAAAAAATGTAAACATATTGGACACATTGCTAGGGCTTGTAAAAATGTTAATTTTGTTGATATTGGAGAAGGAGAGGCAGGTACAGAAGAAACACAGATAATTGAAGAATCAATCAATGATATAGATATTTTCGAAATTTCGAACTCTATTAATTTCGTTGAGCCTTTTTCTACTGAGGTAAAATTAAACGGAAAGTCAATGTTGATGGAAATTGATTCCGGATCTGGAATTACGGCGATTCCAGAAAATTTTTTTTTAAAGTACTTCGGTAACCTTCGACATTTGTTGAAGCCGGCTCAGATGAAGTTAACAACCTATAACGGTGGTGTGATAAATTCAGTTGGTAAAATAAATTTAACTGCAACATATAACAAACAAAATAAAAATTTAGAGGTAATTATAGTGAAAAATGGAATAAGACCATTAGTAGGTCGGGATTTCATGAAATTGTTCAATATCACAGTGAATAGTTTGGACTCTATTTCTACAAATGAAAATGTTATGCTAGATAAGGTTTTGAAGAAATACGAAGAGGTTTTTAAAGCCGAATTAGGGCGCTATAAATTTGAAAAAGTGCATCTTTCCCTGAAAGATAATGTACACCCGGTATTTTGTAAACCTCGTTCTATAGCTTTTGCTTTTAAAGAGAAAATAGAAATTGAATTGAACAAGTTGGAAAAACAAGGAGTTATTTGTAATAGTAAATTCGGAACGCCTCTGGTACCGGTGGTAAAACCTAACGGTGATATAAGACTTTGCGCAGATTACAAATCTACTATCAATAAATTTTTGGAAGATTTCAACTATCCCTTACCCAAAATCGAGGAACTTTTTCAGAAGTTGAGAGGTGGAAAATTATTTACGAAATTAGATTTTCTAAATGCGTATAATCAGTTAGAATTAGATGATGAAACTTCTGAACTGTTGAGCTGGAGCACTCACAAAGGTATTTTCAAAGTCAAAAGGCTTCCTTATGGAACAAAGCCGGCTTGTCAAAAGTTTCAGAGTATTGTTGAAAAGGTGTTGCAAGGTCTTGACAATGTAGTTGTATTTATTGATGATATTGTGGTCACAGGAGCAACCTTGCAAGATCATCTCAACAATCTGGCAGCCGTGCTAGAAAAATTAAAAGAAGCGGGTTTCAGGCTAAATTTAAAGAAATGTTCTTTTCTCCAAAGCGAAATTTGCTATTTAGGTCACATCATAAGCGCAGAAGGACTTCGTAAAAATCCTTCCAAAGTTAATGCAATTTTAAACGCTCCTATTCCGAGTAATGTTGGTGAAGTAAGGTCCTTTATTGGATTGATAAACTATTTTGGAAAATTTGTTCCAAATTTATCAAGTACGTTAGCACCATTGTATGAATTATTGAAGAAGGGAAAAACTTTTAGGTGGGAGGAGGGATGTCAAAGAGCTTTTGAAAGTGCTAAGAGGGCAATGATATCAGACTCAGTTCTTTGTCATTTTGACCCCACGCTACCAATCCGTCTATACAGGGTCTTTCACGAGGAACCTCACCCATATTTATACGGGAAACTACTGAACGTATTTTCATGAAATTCAGCACTTATGAGTATTTCACGATGCTGATGAAATCTAAAATATTTTCAAGGCATGAGCACCTCCGGTTTTTCTGGAAATGACGTCAACTTCCATTTTTCAAATTAGAACACCATTTTTTTATTGCAGAAATAGATTCCTTAGAAAATTTCAAGATATTTTGATGTAACATTTTTCAGTTTTGGTTGGAAAATTCTCTCTGAGCGGGAAAATTCGAAAAAAAAATTTAAAATAGAGCTCCGCTGAAACAAGAATAACTTCGAGGTTTTTGGATGGAAAATTTTCATTTTTGGGATTTTTCAAGATGTAAGATTGATGTATCCACCTTGAAAATCGAAATCGCGATTCATGATACAGGGGGTGAAAAAATCGCTTTCAAAGTTAGGGATGACAAAATCGTGAAAAATCAATTTTTTCAAATTAGAACCCCATTTTTTTATGGCAGATATTGAATCTAAGTTAAAAAATAATGTGAGTGTATGCATCACACCCTTGCCCTAAAGTGGATATTTTCTGAGTTATTCACAAAAAACTGTTTTTCGTCTTGAATTTTCAGCTATTTCTTTTCCCTTCACGCCAAAAAGATGAAATTTTCAGGAACTGTTATTTGAACCATGCTGTAGATTTTTCACCCCTTCTTGAAACCGACTTCAAATTACTATTAGGAGAACCATGGCAAACTCTCGCAGTTATAACTAGAGAAGATGCTCAAAGTTTTGACCGTTAATTTCTAGAAATTTATTTATACGTCTCAGGAATGCTTCGTGCGTTGCTCTTCTTATTTCATCGGGAGGAAGAGATCTGCAAAAGTGTTTAAAAACCAAATTGAGTTTCAAAACTATTAATCTAAAAATCTAAACAAACCTGAACGCATTTCTGACTCGTTCTATGCAGTCCTCTTTATCAGTCAGGGGAGTTGAGTAGACAATATTTTTTATCCTACCCCAAACATAATAGTCTAAAGGAGTTAAATCGGGAGAACGTGGTGGCCAAAGATGTGGACCAGTGTGGATTAGTTGAAATAAAGAGGTTTCCGATACAAATTCGAATCCAAATTCGCCATCTATTTAGGAACAACCTGTAACTTTTTTCTCTTGCATATTAGGGTAGTAAAATCTAAAACATGGTTTAAGTAACAGTTCCTGAAAATTTCATCTTTTTGGCGTGAAGGGAAAAGAAATAGCTGAAAATTCAAGACGAAAACCAGTTTTTTGTGAATAACTCAGAAAATATCCACTTTAGGGCAAGGGTGTGATGCATACACTCACATTATTTTTTAACGTAGATTCAATATCTGCCATAAAAAAATGGGGTTCTAATTTGAAAAAATAGATTTTTCACGATTTTGTCATCCCTAACTTTGAAAGCGATTTTTTCACCCCCTGTATCATGAATCGCGATTTCGATTTTTAAAGTGGATAGATCAATCTTACATCTTGAAAAGTCCCAAAAATGAAAATTTTCCATTCAAAAACCTCGAAGTTATTCTTGTTTCAGCGGAGCTCTATTTTCGATTTTTTTTTCGAATTTTCCCGCTCAGAGAGAATTTTCCAACCAAAACTGAAAAATGTTACATCAAAATAACTTGAAATTTTCTAAGGAATCTATTTCTGCAATAAAAAAATGGTGTTCTAATTTGAAAAACGGAAGTTGACGTCATTTCCGGAAAAACCGGAGGTGCTCATGCCTTGAAAATATTTTAGATTTCATCAGCATCGTGAAATACTTATAAGTACTGAATTTCATGAAAATACGTTCAGTAGTTTCCCGTATAAATATGGGTGAGGTTCCTCGTGAAAGACCCTGTATTGCGATGCCAGTGATAAAGGTATTGGAGCGGTGCTTTCACATGTACTCAGAGAAAATGAGGAAAAACCTATTTGTTTCATTTCTAGAACATATGCAAAGGCAGAAAAAAATTACGCCGTAATTCATAAAGAAGCATTAGCAATATTTTGCGAGCTAAATGGCATTAAACATATTATGTCTCCTCCTTGGCATCCTAGTTCAAATGGTGCGGCGGAAAACGCCGTTAAGTCGATTAAAATTGGTCTACGAAAAGCACTTAAGGACTCTGCTAATCGACAAATATCTCTAGAAACACTTCCAAATAGATATCTTCTCAGCTACAGAAATACACCTCATTCCGAAACCGGTGAAAGTCCAGCTAAGCTGCTATTCAATCGGAAACTAAAAACCAGATTCGACCTATTGAGGGACGATCCGAAAAATCTCAGGGGAAAACAGGAAGTTTATTATAAGGGTAAAAGAAATACCAATTTTCTACCGGGGCAGGTGGTTTATGCAAAGGATTATCGAAATCCGTCGAAACCCACCTGGACTAAAGGAACTATTTTGAGATCACTAGGAAATCGTCTTTATATGATAAAGCTTGTGTATGAACCTCTTATTTGGCGCAGACATTTGGATCAAATTTTAGCTATAAATGAATATACAAAACAAACATTTCAGAATTCAAAATCAGTTCTATTATCTCCTCAGGGAATAGTAGGTGATTCTTTCACAAATTTCCCAAATACTCCCTCGGATAATCCTGGAAGTAAATCAGTGGAACCCCCTTCTACGTCTGAAATAATGGCTTCACCAAAAATTGTACCAAATTATGATACTGAAATGGGAACATCACCGTCAATATTTCAAACACCTAAGCGTAATTCATTTCCGGCATCACCACGATATTCAAGTTCACCGGATTCGAATTTAAATCCTAATAATTCCGTTCCACCATCAGATATTTGCAAAAGTAAGGTTGTGTCTCCTGTGCCAGTTTCTGTTTCTTGTCGACCTAAAAGAAACGTAAAAGCTCCTGAAAGATTGAACTATTCTTGATTGAATAATTGTGAAATTGTAGTACATTTTATTTTATTTTTTTTTTAATTTCTATATACATGGTGATTTAATGGTTATTATAGATTTCAAATAAATACTTTTGTTTTCTTGTTTTGCATTGATAGGTACATAATATATGTAATTGGATATTTATGAAAATTGTATTTGATTTGGATGTCTGTACTAGGGTTAGGATATTTGATGCCTTGTAAAAAAAAACAACTTTATACCAATATTGTCAGTTAGTTCTAACTTGGGAGGAAGATATGTAATATATCCCGCGAAAATTTGAATTTTATAAAGATAAGTTAATCGTAACATGTGCAATGTAAAATATGTTTTCGGTTGGACGATCGATTCATTCTTCGTCAGATCTTAATGAGAATACATCTGTGTACCCTCCTTATCTTATATGAAATAATTCAGTATTTGTTGGCGTAAATATCAAAGGCTGGAACTGATAATTGTAAATAAAATAAATGGCATAAAACTACTAGTGTGATTGCATTGAATATTAATCACCAAATCCAAACAAGTTATTACAGATATTGTTCGAAATTTTCTGCAGACCTAAAATATTTTTGGAGCCTGAACACTTCCGGTTATACAGGGAGTGAAAATAAATTGGTTCTCAATTTATTCGTTTCTGATATAATGGAGTATTCGATGGTGAATAGATTTCTGTTGAAACCATTGTATTCATTCAAATAGTTTTCAAAATATCGTAAAAAAACCTGAAAAAAAGTCAAATATTTATGGTCAGTATTATGTTCATATTCTTATTCTGAACATCCCCAGTGTAAACCGTTCTCATAACGTCAAAGTAGAAGAATGAAGAAAGGTCATGAATCTTTTGAATTTCATGAATATCATCACAGGGTGTTCCAAATTTTGTGTCGAAAATTGTGATCCAAAATTGGCCATAACTTCTGTTTTTCAAATTAGAACCCTATTTTTTTATTATTGCGTTGGATTCTACAAAGAAAAATAATGATAGCCCCCCCCCCAGATGCCCTTGCTCCTAAATTCAGCAATTCCCGTGTTATTTGAGCTTTTCTGGATTCATTTCGTACGTAGATTCAAATTCATCAAATCTAAACAGATTCGATGAATATCCTTTTGAAACATTGAAACCATAGTAACAACTGATAATTAGACCTGTCACTTGTGAATTAATTTATCTTCTATGATCACAGAATATTCTCATGCAAAAAATAAGATGAATTTGACTCTAGGTACAACATAAATCCAGAACAGCTCCAATAACTCGGAAATTACTGAATTTAGGAGCAAGAGCATCTGAAAGTGTTATCATTATTTTTCTTTGTAGAATCCAACGCAATCATAAAAAAATAGGGTTCTAATTTGAAAAACAGAAGTTATGGCCAATTATCGATCATAGTTTTCGACATAAAATTTGATACACCCTGTGTTGATATTCTTCTACTTTCACGTTGTGAGAACAGTTTTGCACTGGGGTCCAGAAGAAGAAAAATAAACATGATATAGACTTTGAATATTAGACTTTTTTTCAGGTTTTTTTTCGATATTTCGCAAACTATTCGATCAAATACGATGTTTTCAATAGAAATGTATTCAGCATTGAATACTCAATCATATCATAAACGAAAAAATTTGAAAAAAAAATTTTTGAACAAATTTATTTTCACTCCCTGTAAACCAGAAATGCTCAGGCTCCAAAAATATTTTAAGTCTGTGGAGTCAATATCATAATCCTAATTTTCAGGTTTCAAATAATCCAGTTCTCCAGAAACGTCTAATAGGCACTCGAACTTGGGACACCCTCTATACATATCCTGTATACATATATAAGCTGATGAGCTTTTGCGGGCCGGATTCTTAACACTGGCGGGCCAGATTTGGCCCGCGGGCCGTAGTTTGGAGACCTTTGCCGTATATGGCTATTTCGTATTTTGTCCCTCAAGGTGACTCCCAGCATTATTCTCTCCACGGCTCTTTGTGCGACTCTCAGTTGTTCTGCTGCTTTTTGGGTTATTGCCATTGTTTCCAAGCCATAGGTAAAAACAGGTAGGATGCAGCTGTCGTAGGCTTTTTTCTTTAGGTTGATGGGTACCTCTTTGTCTTTGAAGATATATTTCATATTTCCGAATGCCACCCATGCCAATTGGATCTTGCGTTTCATTTCTACACTTTGATTTTCTTTGCCTAATTTGATTTTATGACCCAAATATATACATGTATAGTGATCCACATTTTCTATGGTAACGTTGTCGATGGTGATTTTATATTCATTGTTGCTCATTATCTTGGTCTTACTTGGGTTCTTGTTTAGGCCCATTCGCTTAGATTGTTCGTTTAACTGATTTAGCATGGTGTTCAGTTCTTGGATATCAGTGCTCAGCAAGACTATATCATCTGCGAATCTAAGATGATTGAGGTAGGCGCCGTCGATGTTTGAGCCCTTTTCTTCCCATTCCAGCTTCTTGAAGACATTTTCCAGTGCTAAGGTGAATAACTTTGGAGACATGGTATCCCCTTGTCGTACGCCTTTGCCAGGTTGTATTTTATTTGTTTTGAGGTCGTCATCTATTTTGACGTGGAATGTAGCCTTATCGTAAATATTCTTGATAATGGAAGAATATCTCGAATCGATCCTTGCATCCTCCATTGCTGTTAGAAAAGACCAGGTTTCAATGCTATCAAAGGCTTTCTGGTAATCTACAAACGTCAGATGTAGGGGTATGTTGTATTCCGTTGTTTTTTCAATTACTGTTTTAATTGTTTGCAGATCGTCGTTGGTGTTAAAGCCCTTTCGAAAACCTGGTTGCTCTGTTGATTGATAGGAATCCAGCTTTTCAGTTAGTCTATTGTTGATAATCCTAGTGAAAAGTTTATGCAGGTGTGGCAGCAGGCTTATTGGTCTATAGTTTTCGATATTTGTGTGATCTCCTTTTTTGTAAATTAGCTCAACTTCTGCATTTTCCCACGATTCCGGATTTTTTCCTTCCATTAGGCATGTATTTAGTAGCACACTTATCGTCTCTATTAATGATTTTCCGCCCATCTTCAGCATCTCCGGTGTTAATCGATCTTCTTCTGGGCTTTTGCCATTTCTCATCTGTTGGAGTGCGTATTCAATTTCTGATGGTGATATTTCCGGTATGCCAAATGGAATAAATTCGATAACGAATACATGCGGAGATGTTAGAAAAAACGATTTGTAATTTTAAATGCGCATATTTTTCAAGAAAATAAAATTATATAGGGTGTTCTATGCGACCGTGGCCAATACCAACTTTCTTATTTCAAATGCAACCCCCTGTGTATTATTTATGTTTTGGATTCTTCAGAAAATTCTAGACATAATTCATGTACGATGTCCTATACCTATCTTCCTATGAACGTCAAAAATTTTGTCGCTGAAAAACCAACATGTTGGTTTTGCCGGTTTGAAAGTTTTTTCGAGATGAAACGATCGTTGCTACGGAAACTTCCTCACTAAAAATGAAAAGAGTGGAATAGTGGCTGAAAAACCAACTTGTTAGTTTTGCCGGCTTGAAAATTTTGTCGAGATGAAACGATCGTTGCTATGGAAACTTCCTCACTACAAATGGAATGAGTGGAATAGTCAATCAAAAGTCATTTATTTTTCTGGAACTACTTTGATGAATTGGATTAATGTTGACATTTATTTCAAAAATCGGATCAATGAAAATGGACTTGGCGAAGTCCAGCCGGACGAGCGAAGAATGAAATAGACTTCATCCTCTTTAATAAAAACAATATTTGTAAGGATGTCACCGTGCTGAACAAGTTCCACACAGGAAGTGACCACAGACTAGTGCGTGCCAAGCATATCTAATAATTCCTATATTATATATGGGGAATGAGCCAATCAAAACTGAAGCTGGGCTTTGGTAACAATCCAGAGCCGAATTTTCGCGTGACAATATTTTAAAACTATTTCGTCCGTTTTGAAATATTCGTGTTTTCGCGTCGAACTGGTGACGTCACGCACCAAATGGTTCAAAATAATTTGAAGCGGTTTGAAAGCAGGTATAGCGGAATAGTTCGATCTGCAGTTTGAAGTTTGGAATCAGCTAATTGAAGAATATAGGTTATGTTTGTTGGATTTATTTTGTTTTCACCGTTTTTATTTTGAATAAATAATAATAATGTACTTCATTGCATTGAATATTATTGTAATATGACAGCTTTGTTTTTAGAATACATGGTAACCTGTGACTGTGAAGTAATAAATCACTTCGAGTAGAGCACAACTTTATTTTAGAATTCTGAAATATTATTTAGTTTTGAAAATGTATGTTCAAATTTTTGAAATTGATTTTACGGCTTCTTCCTCTTGTTTGAATCAATATTAATATTGCGTATATTTTTTTCAACAAGTCGTTAATCAGGACGAGAACATTCAAATTCATCATAAACTGATTGGAGTCCAATTTGAAAATACAAGATTTAATAATAATATACAAATAAACACACCTAAAATCATAAATATTTTTATTATTATGTGCGTGTATCATGTTTCTAACTTTTAATTTCATAAATTGAATTGACATTTCTATGATGACGTCACCGTTTTGAAATTGTGGCATTTTAGCGATGCATGAACTGGTGACGTTTACTTCGAAATGATTTTGAAATAGTTTTGAACCGTGATTCACGCGAAAAAATGGCTCAGATCTGCGCTTGTGCGGCAATATTGAAAATATTTTTTTTTAATTCTGTCTCTCTCCGACACATCCTATTATGTCGTGAAACGTATGTCATTCTTAACTTCATGTGAATAGTTTCGATCATAACCATACAATTTCATGTGAAATGTTTCAATCGCTTTATTCCGTTTTCTCCAAGTCCTAAATATCATTGTTAACTCTTATTCATATTCTGTAATTGAACTGAAAGTATTTAAGTGACATATTTTCATTCTCGATATCTTTTTTCTTGTGATCTTTCAGAATAAACATAAACTCAAAATTTCTCGCAATTTTTGCATTTCCAGTTGGCACAAGCGTACAACTCAATCGTTACCAAAGATTTGGCTTCACTTTGAGACTGTGAAAAGCAGGGATATAATCCATATTGATGTAATTAGATATACAGAGTGTAACAGCCAAATGGAATAAATTCGATAACGAATAAATGAGGGAGTGTTTCATATAGATTATTTCAAAATTCTCAAGAAATAAGCCTACAGACGACAATTAAATACCTCTTTGCCCAACTTGAAATACTCCAGTATGAAAATGTAGCGGTACTGCGAATCTTGTGTCACAGGATAAACCTTAGAAGAACTAACTCCATTCACAAAGTTGAAAAAGAGTAAATAGAAAGTAGACTTGACAATGTCGCTTGATTTTCACGATTGCCAACCTGCGTCCGTTTTAAGTAAAAGAACTTGATAAACCTACACCATGGCCCACCAAGATACTTTATGAAAGTGAATGGAGTATATCTAATAACATCAATATGGATTATACCCCTGCTTTTCACAGTCTCAAAGTGAAGCCTAATCTTTGGTAAAGATTGAGTTGTACGCTTGCGTCAACTGGCAATGCAAAAATTGCGAGAAATTCAGAGGTTATGTTCATTCTGAAAGACAACAAGAAAATAGATATCGAGAATGAAAATATGTCACTTAAATACTTTCAGTTCAATTTTAGAATATGAATAGGATATGAACAATGATATTCGGGACTTGAAGAAAACGGAATGAAGCGATTGAAACATTTCACATGAAATAGTGTGGTTATGATCGAAACTATTCACATGAAGTTAAGAATGACATACGTTTCACGACATAATACGATGTGTCGGAGAGAGACAGATTTAAAAAAAATATTTTTATTCTCAATATTGCGGCACAAGCGCAGATCTGGATTGTTACCAAAGTCCAACTTCACTTTTGATTGGCTCATGGTCCATATAGGAATTATTAGATATATGGAATTAACATTTGTCATTAGTATGAAATTATTTGAATATATCAAATCGAGTTCGATCAGTGTGTTGAAATCGAATTCGATCAGTGTGTTGAAATCAAATAGATATCGTATAAATACTTGTAGAAAAAATATTGTTCCTAATTCGTGCGGAAAGTGTCTTTCCCGCACTCAACTGCCGCACTCAACAGCAGGTTCGTGCGGGAAAATATCTCTTTCCGCACTTGTTAGGAAAATAACTATTGTCGGCTATTTTCTCTATTTTGCCTGCTGTTGTTTTTATCCGAAGTTTGTGAGTTGGATCAAGTAATTCACATGCTATTTATTCTCTTCAAAATTGTAATCTCCTCATTAAGAAGATTTATATCTATTATTGGGGGATTCAAAATTGTACAAGACATCGGCTGCTCTCCTGGGCTCTCAATGTACATTTTGCCACTAGATGTGCCAAATTAGTTGGTTACAATCTTAGACAAATCTTGTCTAAGGTTACAATAATCAAAATTACGGAAAACAACTACTATTATCAATCTACATTTTGCGAATAAGCCAGAATCAATCCAAAGGTACACTGATGGGTTTTTTTATGTTTCCACTTTCTTGCTCAACTGCTGTATGTATGATATCTTATTATTTTTTCGATTGAAATGACAATTCGAATAACAGTCGATTATTTTCGGTCAATACTTTCTTATTTGCCTGACATCCTTCGAGCAATTTTTTCAGATGTGCGTTCTCCAAATGCAGTATTTCGGTTTGTACGTCAATTTGTTCGCATCATAATGTATGTTCTATGGATATTTTTTCCTAATTGCAGCTGGTCGAATGTATCGCGGATGGAAAAATTTAAAACAGTTTCGACACCAGAAATCATCCACCACTTTTCTCGAACAGTTGGAGTAGTTCGATTTTCCTCTTATTTTTGTCGGGCCGTAAATTCTCTTCGTCTTCATTCGTTGCCACCTTACGAAAAATCGTTTCGGATGTTTCTCCAAGCATCTCAATTACATCTGATGATAATTCAAAAGCGAACGTCTAGAAGGGTTGTATTAATTTTACTTGGGGATGGGAAATCTTCAGAGTATTATCGAAGGAATGTTCATTTCGATGAACGTGAAAATGATATTTTCATATTCATATCAAATTTCAATTCAAGAATAAAATTCCGTCCTCATCTCTCTCATATTTCAAAGCAATTAAAAAAGTCGTCTTTTGATAGATGAGTCTTTGACTTGTGCATATATTTCAACTGTAGATTCTTGAGGCCAAAGGAAAGTTTTTTTAATTATTCCGAATTTGGCTCTGTTAAAGACATATAGCCATATGAAAAAAAAATTGGTCAAATACGTGCCTGATACGATTCTCTGCGAACACCCCAAATTTTATATTTTCCGATTGAAATAGAGGTGAATATTAGATGTTCTGGGTGATACATTTAAAAAATACTCAAGCACTAACCTCATTTGAATAGGAATGTTACAAACATATTTCCTAACAAAAACACTCTGTTTTGTCCGATTATTTCTGCAATTGAAAAGCGGTATTTCTCCCACCAAAATAAGTTCCTTCTTCGATTTTCCTGAAGATTACTTTGTAAACACCAATAATTTGTGCACATTTTCCCCGATATTCCAAAACTATTCCATGAAGAATTGTTTCCTTCCTAACCTAACCTAGGTCATAGGATTCGAGGTCAATGACCTAACCTAACCCATCTTATGTGATATTTCACAGAACTTTTGAGAAGACAATGCCAGATTGCTGATTTTATCTTCAAACAATGGTATAGGCGAAACCAAGTTAACGGCTGAACTATCGCAAGTACACTAGTTTTGTTTACTTTTGCTAAAGGCGTCTAGGCGTTGATCTTTGGAAATGCCGAACGAGTCGTTCTGATTCTCGCCGACTTAGCACTACGATCTTCAGTAGCCCGCGCTGCGAGGTAGCCGCCACGCAAGACGAACCGTTGTTCTGTGTCTCCAACGTAAGTCCCCTCACAGACCTATATGTGGTCTCATGAAGGACGCTTACGTATATAACCTATAACCTATTCATTTATTGTCAGAGAATAATGCAGGTGATAATTGGTATGTGAAGACTTTCAGTTAATTGATGTAATACTAACCGTGTAGTGTCGAATTAAGATTCCAAGGGGATATTGTTTAGATTGATATTTTCCTGAAAGACCGGTAACAATAAATTTTCAATAGAAACTGTGCGTATGAAATGTGTAGTTTCATGCTCCTTATAATTAAATTTTATCTCCCCCATTTGTGGGATTTAATTATTACATATCTCTACATCAAACGTTTTTCCATCATAGAGATTTCAGTCTTGACGAAGTTGAAAAACATTCTGACAACATGGTTTACTTGTTAAGAGACCAGAGACGAAATAATATTCGATGATATTTAATTCAGGAAAGTTTGGTTTCCGTCCATGATTGTAATTTTGATAAAAACTTTTCACGAATTTGTTTCTGTGATTGTAATACTTGACAGTTCAAGTTTCTTCCTTCTTTTTCTGTGTCCTGTTTGTTTTAAAACTTCTGTTTTATTTCTAGCGACGATATGATATATGTAATTTTAAATGTTTTGATCTGTATTTATGAGGGATTATTCCTTTTTAATGTTTTCTCGAAAAACTTAATATTCTTAAGGTTAGTTTAGTTATTGTTTTGTTAAGTGTCCCTTTGTCTTTTAGCCCTGAAGGAGGAGGAACTCGCCTCCGAAACATCGGCACATTGAATAATATTTGAGAAAATAAAGTTTTGTCCAAATCCCTGAAAAGTTTTGATTAAAATATTCGATGATATTTATTCAAATTTCATCGTATACAGTTAGTGATAACAGAAAACGACACGTTTTATTGAAAAAATATAAGAATACTTTTATTTTCTAAAATAGTTTTTTTTCCGAAATTATGAACCGTTTATCTTTTTCGAGTGGTCTTATAGTATTTTTGCGTGTATTTATGAGTCGACTACTCTGTAACTATTGTACCAGGAGAATTATTGAATAAGTTTTGATTGAGGAATAGAGTAAACAATCAACCAAAATTCAGTTCATTCAAAAAATCGGTTCCGAATATATGGAAAGAATAGTGTTAATTTCATGGATGTAAGACACCCTGTGTCTATCTTTCAAACGAATCCGAATTGTGAAAAATGATATGATAAAATACGTTTTTCTATGATGAGAGGAATCTACAGTTGAAATATATGTACAAGTCAAAGACTCACCCTGTATAAAAAACGATGTATATCTCAGAATGATAATTTCTTTTCTATTTGTATTTCGTAGTTTTTTGTTCTTGATATTTCGAATTGTATTTTCCAGTAATTGGGTAATTTGACTTGTTGGAAATGAGGGCTTATTATAAGGCTTCTTATTTAGCTTCGGTGAGGAAAAATCATAATTAACCATCAAATTGTAATCTTGTCCTTTATAATACCAGTGTGTATGATAAAGCCCAAAATTATTAACCATCAGGTAATAATGTTGTGAGATGAAGACAAAGTTCTAGTTTTTACCAATATTATGAAAATTGAACCACGAACTTGATTGAGGGAAATTGAGTGTTTGATGCTCTCAGTTGATAAATTGAAGGTTCGAAATAGTTCCTAGGCAATTAGAAATATTAGAATTCTATTTCAAAATACCATACCATAATACCATACATGTGAAAGCATTGAATCGTCCAAAAAATATACTTCCAGCTTAAAAATTCTTCTATTGTATATAAGGTTCCAACCTCAGTGGTAGAACTAGAACTTTTTTTTTTTAATTGTTTCATAATTTGCTTCTTTAATGTTAAAGTGAATCTGATGAAGTACTTCATGAAACTATAATGAGAGCTGCTTTCAGTAGATTTGAGGAGATGTTTCGGATGTACCGATTTGAGTATAATGAATTTGCAGACACAAGAGACATTCTGGAATGTGGATCACAGGCTCTGTAAAAATCCTATCATCTTTGAACATTCCTAAGATTATTTTTTCCATCACCATGACATCGTATAATTTCCACGAGAATCCGGAGAATCCACAAAATAAAATTCCATGTCGAACTCTGGAATCGAGAACTCCATGTTATTTGGTATTCATTGTGGAATGGTCCAAATATTTTCATATAACCCTGATTGAGACAGAAACTCCAGAGAATGACGCGCAAATCCCCTTCATCCAGTTCAATGTTTCATGAAGTTTATTGGGCCTAAAATGCTTCTCTGAGTGATTCCAAGAAAGACATGTATTGTATATTGACATTTCAGTTATTCTGTTCTTTATAACAGTTATCATCTGTCTACTACTCTACTGTTTGAGACAATCCGGAACCTCTCCCCCAAATAATTGAAGCTTTCTTATTATGCCAATAAAAAGCTTTCGAAAGATCTGGGAATAGTCGAATGGTTATATCGTCATATTCACGAAGGTTTGGTGAATCTGAGATATAAAACTAAACTTTTTTTTTTTTAATGTTGTGGTTTTCACTAAAAGGAATATCCTGTAATGTTCAGAGAACATCGTGAGAACCAAGGGTAAGCAGGTAGGAATTGGTGTTCTTCTTGAATTTCTGGAGGTTATATGCCTCGGGGAACACCTCCCTAGGCAATGTGTTCCAAAGCCTCGCTGTTCGTTGGATGAACGAGTCTTTGAAGAGAGATGTTCTGCAGGTCTCCAAAGTTACCACGAAGGGGTGTGAAGACTTAACTTGACGGGTTAGTCTGGAAGGGACTGCCAGAGGGGGAACGATTGCTGATAATTCAGAAGAGCATCGCCCATGGAAATACCTATAAAATAGAGACAGATCGCTCACTTTTCTACGGTGTTCCAGAGAAGTGAGGGAGCTTGTAAGCGATGCATCACCGACGAGACGAATTGCCCTTTTTTGTACGGAATCCAAGAGTTTTAGGATGTGTTTAGGTGCAGCACTCCAAATATGGGAACAGTATTCCAGGACAGGTCGAATCTGTGCCTTATAGATCATCAGCAGCTGACCTGAGGTGAAATAGCTCCTGGCACGAAACAGAAAACCAAGTTTTTGGGATGCACTTTTAGCAATGGATCTCACGTGATTCTCCCAGGAAAGGTTACTGCCGACAGTAATGCCAAGCATCGAAATGGATGACTTCAATGGTATGGCCACTCCCGACAATTTTATGCTGGGCGGTATGGAGGGTACTATCATCCGCGAAGCTGTGCACTGGACACGAAGTTGCTTCCAGCAAATCGTTGATGTGAAGTAGAAATAGTGTTGGAGCCAGAATTGATCCCTGCGGAACACCAGCATTTATGGGTAGAGAGTCAGACAAAACTCCATCGACCACCACATGGAGAGATCTGTTTGAGAGAAACTAGCTATCAGAGAACACAGCTTTGGGGGCACGCCATAAGATGGAAGCTTGGCGAGGAGTCCCTGATGCCAGACTCGATCGAATGCCTTGGAGATATCCAGTGCTACGGCTAGGGTTTCACCATATTTCTCGGTAGAAAGCTGCCATATATGTGAGACGTAAGCGAGCAAGTCACCAGTGGATCTCTGATGACGGAAACCATATTGTCTATCGTTGATAATTCCTGAGTGTTCCAGATGTTTCATGAGCTCGAAGTTGATGGCTTTTTCCATGACCTTTGAAATAATAGATAACAGAGCGATAGGTCTGTAGTTGCTAGGTAGGGTCTTTTTGCCTTTTTTAGGTACTGGTTGTACTCTTGCGGTTTTCCAATTGGATGGAAAAACACCCAATTTGTAAGAGTGGTTGAACAATTTGCAGAGGACAGGTGTTAGTTCGGGGGCACATTTTTTGAGAACAATCGGTGGGATTCCGTCGGATCCACTGGCTTTGTTGGTGTTGAGACCCAACAGAATCTTTCTGATAGTACGTGGGCGAAAGGTTATCTCGGGCATATGGCTGTCAATGGATGTAATATTCGGGGGTTGTTTTCCAGATGAGTCTAGAGTGGAATTTTCAGCGAACAAATGCGCAAAGATGTTGGCTTTTTCCAGGGCAGTCGTTGCTAGTGTTCCATCTTCCTTGGTTAGAGGGGGAAACGAGCTGGAAGTGAAGTTTCTTCCTACAGCTTTGGCGAAGGACCAAAATGAACGGGACCGTTAGGGCATTCAACAAGTCTAGATCTTATTTTGGCATTGTGAGCATCTTTTGAAGATTTGATTGTCTCATTGCATATGCCTCTAGCCTCCACATATTCTGCTCTAGTCTCAGGGCCTGGATTTTTTTGCCATCGATGGTATGCTGCCTGTTTGGAAGCTACAGCTTTAGAGCAGTTCTTGTTAAACTAGGTCTTATCGGATAATGTTCTTCTTGCTGTGTTCGGTATGTAAGTTTGCATCCCCAACATAATTATTTCAGAAATTGTCTCAGCACATTCTGTTGGATCTACTGAGGAGAAACAAGCTCTCTTCCATGGGAACGCTGAGAAAAACATACGAAGCCCTTCCCAGTCGGCCGATTTGTAATGCCACATGAGACGGGGTGGTATTGTGCTGCTTGATGGTACATGAAAAGAGCAAGTTGTGGAGATTAGGGTGTGGTCGGAGTTTCCAAGTGGGGCGCAAACTTCTATTCTATATGGATCAGGATTGGTGGTGAGAAAGAGATCCAGTATATTGGCAGAGTGGTTGTTGACATCTGGGATGCGAGTTGGTAGCTCGACCAGTTGTTCTAGGCCATGAGTGATGGCGAAGGCCTCAGCTTGACGACCTGCATCATCTGTTTTGTTGGAGAATTTGAGCCAGGCTGCGTTGTGAACATTGAAGTCTCCCATGATTATGACTTCAGCTGCTGGGTGGTTCTCGTGGATAAAATCCAGTTTGAGTGATAAAAACTCAGAAAGGCTCATATATGACGGTTCATTTGGCGACAGGTAAAGGCAGCAGAGGAACTTGGTCAGTTTGGTATTGGCTAGCTTGAACCACTTGACGCAGACATGCGTCTACAGCACTTTCACTACCATTTTATCTTAGTTCGTGTAAAAGTTGTCGATAGATATTCATTCATATTTGGATTATCAGTGATCCCACTGAATTAATTTTCCTACTTATACATAAACATATACAGGGTGCTGCAATAGTGCAAAAATCTTCCATAGCTGCCGAACCAGACATCTCAGAGATTTCGTTGAAACTCTTTTACCTTCATTTCTGCATCTCAGGAAATTATTTTCTGATATATAGGGTGTCTCCGATAAATATTTTCCAACAGATGGATGATTTTTTTAATGGATCACCCCATACATTTTCTGATATATAGGGTTTCCCCGATAAATGTTATTCAACAAATGGATGATTTTTTTAATGGATCACCCCATATATTTTCACATATTTTCAATGACCTTCATTACCTCTTTCATGAGGCAAAATATTAGAGACATTTTTCTGACGGTACAAATCTTATTCGAAGAAAACTGCAAGAAGGTAAGGAAAAAGCAGTTCAGTAAAAGTCTTCTGACGATTTTCAGAAGCGATAGTAACATGAATTTGATCTAAAAGTTTTTTAATTGAAGGATTTGCATTGTCACCGTTCCTAAATGATCAACCTGTCATATAAAGGGTGTCCGTTATTGAGGTCCTATTATTTCTAGATTTTTTCAAATGTAACACCCTGTATTTTTTTCCACAGTAATGTAGACAATTGAATACCTTACATTTTCTCAGGAGTAACCTTAGGATTATTTCCACTTCCTCATCCAGCAGACACGAAGAATGATATCGTTACTGAAAATTTTATTGAAATAATACCAAAATAAAAACTCACGGACGTCAAAATAGACAACATGAAACTTTGGAGGTATTATTCAATACAGCATTACTCATCAGGGAAATCTTCGACAGACAAGCTGTTCGAAATCGATAACTGAATTATTATGTTCAAAAGAACCTTTGAGCACTAAATAATAATAACTTAATAAGTAATCGATTTACTTTGACATATCCTGTCACTACAAGCGTGTTAAAGAACGCCCGAAAACTCGATTCTTTTGAATGTTTTCAATCGGGATATTGGGCAGCATAAGTTCGACTTCCTGAAAGCAGATTCTGTGGCAATGTCCTAACATGAAAATCATATCAACCATCCCATTTTGCCCAAAAATTAATTCTGATTCACTGTATTTGAAAGTATCTTTAAGCTCTAAGTAGCAATAACTTGATTAAATTTTTTTTTGGAAAGCCGATGAAAACTGATAGGTATAATTGGTTTAATACGTGATCAATATGTTTTGGTTCATTGCTTGTACGGAAAAAATATCATTTTAATGTTGATGCTCAGGAAGTATGATTCTGGGAAGGTTTTAAAGTTTGTCAATAATCATTCATTTAGTTTTATTTCATTGTTTGGCCTCTTTTGAATGTCCGTTAGTTTTTATGTTATCACTTATTTGAATGAAATTTTCAGTTGCGATATCATTTTTCATGTCTGCTGAATGCGGAAGTTGACATAATCCTAAGGTTATTTCTGAGAAAATGTAAGGTATTCGATTGTCTACATCATTGTGGGAAAAATACAGGATGTTACGTTTGAAAAATCGAGAAATAATAATTTGAAGTTCTTCATATTTGGACCTCAATATGTATATGACAGGTTGATCATTCAGGAACAGTGATACGGCAAATCCTTCAATCAAAAGACTTTTAGATCAAATTCATGTTACTATCGCCTCTGGAAATCTTCGGAAGACTTTTACTGAACTGCTTTTCCCTCACCTTTTTGCAGTTTGTGCCGTTGATAAAATGTGTCTTATATTTTGCGTCACGAAAGAGGTAATGAAGGTCATTGAAAATATGTGAAAATATATGGGGGGATCCATTAAGAAAATCATCCATGTGTTGAATAACATTTATCGGGGACACCCTCTATATCAGAAAATAATTTCCTCAGATGCAGAAATGAGGGTACAAGAGGTCTACATTCCAACAAATTCTCTGAGATGTCTGGTTCGACAGCTATGGGAGATTTTCGCACTATTGCAGGACCCTGTGTACCTACACTCCACTAGCTCAATTTATTCTATTCAGAAATACATATCCTACATTCAATTGAATTGAAGTGAACTTCAGTTGTTGAACTGAAACTCTGCTCAATGCTCATCACGTTTTACTCCTTCGAGCCGGATAATTACAGTGTAATTACAACCTCATGTTCTCAATTTTTGAAAATTCAAAAATCATGGTTCGTACCTTTCTAATGCGCTGATTTGAATAATGATAATATACTTTTCCGTCGACCATAGAATAAAATCTCATTCTAACGCACTCGAAATCATCCATTAATGACCCCTATTAATGCATGATTTCTTGTATTAATGCATGATTATCATGGCAACCGAACATAAAATATTCATTCGGAGCATAGATGCATCTATGTCGGTGCACTATCGAGTTGTCAAATTCAATTATTCGCTTTCGATCAGAATCTGATTTTATCAGTTACGCTATTTTACATAATGAATATCGAAGAAAATATCCCTTCGACACCGCTAGATGTGGAAACAACTGCTGAAGCAGCAACTTTGATTATACTACCTGGAAAGAGCCGATATTTATAAAAAAACCTAGGAAGAATTTCGATCTTGGTGCAAGGAGAAGAACGTTCTGAAATTTTCGGTAACGGTTTTGTTGGCATACTTTACGTGTATTGCAGAAAAGGGGCATTAAGCAAATTTATGGTCAAAGTATTCGATGCTGAAGACAACATCGATATAAGCAGATAAAACAAACTGTTGATCGAAAAATCGAAAAAGAACATGTGAAAGAGTTCATAGCGAATGCTCCTAATAGTATTTTGTTGATGTCTTAGGTAAAAATAAAACTCAATTGAATCGTTTATCCACCTTATTCTCATGAAAAAAATTTAAACTATTCAGAATTTCACAATATGTCCCATATTCCATCCATGAATTTTTCTAAAACTTCTATAGGGAGCATAAATATTAGTATATAGAAATGAACACAGAAATTTACATTATGTCAAATTTGTCTATTACGCAAAATAAAAATCTTTTTGAATCCAGAGTTTTTTTTTTCAATTCATGATGAGGTCGACGGAAAAATCTTGTAATAAACTTGTTTATTAATCTAGCGATTAATGGTCTCAAACATTAACGCGCTCGCTCCGCTCACGCGTATTTCGACCATTATCGCTAGTTGATTTAATAGCTATTTGCCATCAAAGGAGAAAAATAACATGGCATGTCAGAACAAGACCCACAATACATCTGTATTATCCATGTACATCACACGCATTAATAGTCATGATAGTTCACACGAGTTACTAAAAATGTGTTAACAATTTAAAGCTTGTAAAAATAAAATTCGCCAACAGTATAAAATGTTTTTTCAAGAAGTATCTTGCGAACTTAAAGGAGCAATGATCTCTCCCGAAAATTCTTCATAGCAACGGGAAGCTTAATGTAAAGTTTGATTCACATATGATTCATACCCATTTGAGTCTTCTTCTTCAATCGATTAGGTTCTATTGTGAAATGACCTCTTTTTCTAGTCGGGTGAGTATCGTTATCTCCGTTAGTCAGAAAATATGACTTATTATTGCGAACATATGTATTTCAAACATGACATAATACAGGTTGTCCCAGAAGTCGCGCATCCCATTGAGGGGATCGAAAGTGAAAAATCCATGTTCGAAATTTTTTGATAACGTAGTTAATTAGTAATTAATTAATGATAGTGACCAATCAGGAGCGCCCTACAGAAGAATAAGAAGGCAGTGAGGTCGCGAGAGTGAGACGCCAGAGCTGCTGCCGGCTTTTCACGCAGTAAACCGTAACTGCTGGGCCCGTATACTCGACAAGTGATCTTTCGGTGCGTATACGTTTTCTGTGACAAGCGGCCTACAGACGAGCAACTTTGTTGACAACTATGTTGTGAACACGCCGTGTTGACAACCAAGTTGATCTTCTATGGGCCGGTTGGTGGTTGATACTCCAGATTGACAACTAGGTTGGTGAGAGATCAAATACGTTTGATATTCGATGGGCGGAGCCCGATGTTGGCGATTAGATTGCAGCGTCTGTGGGGTAGGCAGCAACGCGGTTGACAACATCAGTTGGAATTGTGGATGTGTGGAGAAAAGATCACTTCGCATCATTGAATTCAACGCACGCATCCAATTGAACATAATAAATATACAATGAGCAATATTACAAATATTCCGGTTTGGGTGGATTTCTTTGAATTTCACTTTTTTGTTATTTCATTCTTGTTAATTGATTACATTTGTATTAACTCATTCTGATTTTAATTTCATACGAATATATTAAAATGAACCAGAATAAATTTCATGAGCATTTATTTTCCTACGGAATAACATTATCTACTTACATATCTTTAGAGGATATGTAGAGAAAATTATGCATTTTTATCAAAGGAACGAATTTGCCAAGGTACTGAGCCCACTCCATTGAAATAGGTGGTGAATATTCTCCTTGTCACTTTCGCCGCAACAGTAGAATTTCTTGCGTTGGTGGATTAAAGTTCACATAATTGTTGAGATTCAATTCAGTCCTCCATGGTTCTAACTGGATATCACAAGTATTTGTATTTTGAAGGTCTACACTTCCACGCAAGTACCTAACTAGATGAATTTTTACTTTTCAAAAAATTGTGTTAATAACAAGTTGTTAGGGTTATTATGGCAGCCTTTAGGGGAGACAAATTTATTGTGTTCAGGAGAACCCAAAATCTAGATGCAAGAATGCCAAACGTATTCTGCACAATTCGCCTGGCTCGAGATAGTCTATAGTGGAAAATTATTTGTTCTTTCGAGAGTTTAATTATTAAATTGAATTTTTTTTAGCCGGAAAGCATCATCGCCAACAGGTTCGAATGGCATTCGCTCCGGGAAGTCATTTGGAAGGTGGCCATATTCTGGGATATTAAGTTTATTGTCTTCGAATTTTTCATAGAATAAACTATTGGATAACACTCCACCATCTGAGGTACGATAATTTGCACCAGCATCGGCTACAACTCATAGTTTGCATTAGCTAAGGCAAATAAAATTATGCTGAACTTTTTTTTGTAATTAAAGGAAAAGGACCCAGTATCAGCAGGTTCAATAATTTCCACATGCTTCCTATCGATAGCACCCATACAGTTCGAAAAATTCCATTTTCTCTCAAATTCATCAGATACATTCACCCAGTCAGCGTGTGTCTTCCGTACCTGAGATGAATAATTTTAACGATCAATTCAACATCTCTTTAAATTCATAGCAAACACCTACTTGAATATATTCTTTCAGTTCTCTGCTTAGGATATCCCAAGTTTCGATTATTATTGCTCCAAGACTCTGTGGTGAAATAGCAGTTAGGAATTTCAAATTCTCGAAACTCTGACCACTTGCTAAAAATCGCAGGGTGGCAGACAATCGTTCATTGGCAGTTATGGCAGTTCTCATAATAGTGTCGTGTTTCTCAATATAAGGTCGCACTTTTTCTAACAATTCATCATATGTTTTGCCATCCATTCTCAGGAAATTTTTGAAATCATCAGGTGCACTGATAATGTTTTATTAGATTGATTTTGGATTCACCAAGTTCCTTTTGTAGGTCAGATTAATACAAGAATTGTTTCTCTGTAAATCAAAGAATTTATTATTTTATACAAAATGCAATTACATACAAGAATGTTGATCTTACCTGTAAATCAAAGAAACATAAGGTCCGTTTATACGAACAGTTTTTCTGGCAGTTTTGGAGCGTTCGCTCCATTTCTTAAGGTGGGCGTTCAATGTAGTGTGTTTTTATTTCAAGTTGATTTCGAAAACAGTTTCACTTTGAGAACTGAAATTTTGTGGGTGAACTCAGAAAGGATTAGGGTTCTTGTTGAAATAATTTTGATCGATTTCATTCCGACAGTTAATTTTTTTCTTTCAAAAATGGAAGAAAATGAGCCAGCCCATGCTTCTGTTTTATTTCAACAGAAAGACACATGAAAATAGTTCAACTTCCGATTAAAAGTGAATCTACTGATGATTTCGTTTAGAAGATCAACTTGAAATACGGAATTGGCAGAAAATGGCTGAATTCAAATTTTGGCGGGAAAAAATTCCTGCTTTACCCACAAATCCACGTATTTCATAGTTCGGCGATTTTCGGATAGAGAGCGCCATTGTACATTTCATTCATGATTAGAGAGATACTCATAGAACTTATTGTGATAATGAAAGTTCTATGGAGATATTCCTTCAAATGGATGGTGGCGCCTCTATCGGCTGATCTTTCCTACTCGGTTTAAACGCCGACCTTAACTCCAATCTTGTGCGTGTGAATGCTAGACAGACCATCGTGAGTCCAAAAGCGTCGATTTGATGCGACGTGCCAGATGTGCTGGTTTGTGATTTCAACGTCGTATTCACACGCACACTCCGATCTACCCAAACGCTCTCTCACGTATTCCTTAAAAATGAACTTACGTAAACCGAAGAATATACGAATGATACCGATAAGCCCCGAATGGCCGAATTTTGAATTTATATATTATATCCATAACCCCAAAAAAGCATTGTTCATTACATATACCATCATTCATTATTATTCATGTATTATTGATGATCTGTCTGAGTATTTAGCCTTAATTGAAAGCAAAACATGTCGAAAACCCGATTCCGCTTTACGGAAGACTTTGACCTGCATTTGGCGAGAGAGGTTTACGGCCAGAATCCTTATCAAGATAAAATGTAGCTTCTATTTTCAGTAGAATTTCAACAAATCCAATTCTAAAATTATATTATTTTGTTGACAGAAAACAAAATACACTCAAATTAATAAGTTAGTGTTGTTAACGGTTGACATGCACGTTTACGTTCATCAACTACGCATGCACATTAACACTTAAACTCAAATTTCATTCAATTCGTAAACCAGACGTGAACGTTATATTTCGTACGTAGACGTCTACGTAAAGCTTCACGTACTGTACTTACGTCAACTCTCTATTATATATGGCAAACGTATACGCACCGAAAGATCACTCACCGAGAATACGGGCCCTGGGGACACGTCAGCAGCTCTGGCGTCTCACTCTCGCGTCCCCACTGCCTACTTATTCTTCTGTAGGGCGCTCCAGATTGGTCACGTTCATTAATTAATCACTAGTTAACTACGTTATCAAAAAATTTCAACCATGGATTTTTGGGCTTAGAATATTTTTCACTTTCGATCCCCTCAATGGGCTGCGCGACTTCTGGGGACACCCTGTATAAACCGTAAGGATTCCCAATCTCTTGAACAGTTCACGACAACTCGTTGCTTTCGAAACTCCACATATACTCCATTCACTTTTATAAAGTATCCTGGTTGGCCGTGATTTAGGTTTATCAAGTTCAACTACTTAAAACTGACGCAGGTTGGCACTCATGAAAAGCAAATAGTTCTGAGAGATGTTGCCAATGCTATTCTATTCACTCTTTTTTAACATTGTAAATGTGACACAGGATTCGCAGAACTACTACATTTTCATACTGGAGTATTTCAAGTTGTGCAAAGAGTTCTTTAAATGTCTTCTGCAGGCTTATTTCTTGAGAATTTTGACGAGTGGAGAATGACATAGGTCCGTCTGTTCGTTTACAAGTTTTTCTGTCGGGTTATTCGAGTACTTTTATTCTTATCTCGAATGAACTGTCACAAAGTAACGGACTATTCTGTCCGTTATTTTTCAGTAAAATTTCACTCGATTCTTGATTTCCATGAAAGAAAATAGGATGACTAATAACTGAATCTTCCAACCATGTTTATACCGGATGTATTTTAATGTGAGTCTTTTCTTTTGATAGGTTATAGAACTAATCAAAATAAGTTATTTTATTTCCAAACGTACGATAACAACGTCAGTTCTCGACTGACAGGATCATCGAAAAGTTCTATTTCTCCGCCTAGGCGGAGAAATATTTACTTTTCCCTCCGGCGGCAGGAAAAGTGGTTGCTACGAAAAAGATTATTTGGTTACCATGAACAATATGAACATAGATGCATAGAATACGAAAACTTACAATTCAAACGTCATTTTTATTTGATAAAGTTACAATATAAATGTACAATTTTCATGAATTTGAAAACGTTTGGAAATAAAATAGCATATTTCATTCGGAGAAGAAGTGACTTTTCGTGGCTCGCTTTCAATTATCCGCCTCACTCCGTTCGGCGGATAAACTCAAGCTCGCCACGAAAAGTGACACTTCTCCTCCTAATGAAATAATATACTATTATTTCCAAACGTACGATAACAACGTCAGTTCTCGACTGACAGGATCATCGAAAAGTTCTATTTCTCCGCCTAGGCGGAGAAATATTTACTTTTCCCTCCGGCGGCAGGAAAAGTGGTTGCTACGAAAAAGATTACTTGGTTACCATGAACATAGATGCATAGAATACAAAAACTTCCAATTCAAACGTCATTATTTTTGATAAAGTTGCATTAAATGTACAATTTTCATGAATTTGAAAACGTTTGGAAATAAAATAGCATATTTCATTCGGAGAAGAAGTGACTTTTCGTGGCTCGCTTTCAATTATCCGCCTCACTCCGTTCGGCGGATAAACTCAAGCTCGCCACGAAAAGTGACACTTCTCCTCCTCATAAAATAATATACTATTATCGAAAATTTCTTATATGATATGTCCAATTTGAAAAAATTATGAAAAATTTTGGGCATCAATACCTTAATATCACTCTGGCCTGCATCATATCTCTATATCTTTGCACCAGGTTTATGAACAGTGGCGCAACCAGGATTTCTTTATGGGAGGGTGCTGAACAGAACTGAAGAATTATTCTTTCTAGTTTCTATACAGGGTCTTTCACGAGGAAACTCACCCATATTTATACGGGAAACTACTGAACGTATTTTCATGAAATTCAGCACTTATAAGTATTTTACGATGCTGATGAAATCTAAAATATTTTCAAGGCATGAGCACCTCCGGTTTTTCCGGAAATGACGTCAACTTCCGTTTTTCAAGCTAAAACACCATTTTTTTATTGCAGAAATAGATTCCTCAGAAAATTTCAAGTTATGTTGATGTAATCTTTTTCAGTTTTGGTTGGAAAATTTTCTCTGAGCGGGAAAATTCGAAAAAAAAATCGAAAATAGAGCTCCGCTGAAACAAGAATAACTTCGAGGTTTTTGAATGAAAAATTTTCATTTTTGGGATTTTTCAAGATGTAAGATTGATGTATCCACTTTGAAAATCGAAATTGCGATTCATGATACAGGGGGTGAAAAAATAGCTTTCAAAGTTAGGGATGACAAAATCGTGAAAAATCAATTTTTTCAAATTAGAACCCCATTTTTTTTATGGCAGATATTGAATTTACGTTAAAAAATAATGAGAGTGTATGCATCACACCCTTGCCCTAAAATGGATATTTTCTGAGTTATTCACAAAAAACTGTTTTTCGTCTTGAATTTTCAGTTATTTCTTTTCCCTTCACGCCAAAAAGATGAAATTTTCCTAGTTTTCTGAACGAAAGATCCGACATTTCTCAAGTTTGTCATGGTTCTGTTAATGGTATCTCTCGTTGGTCTGGGTCGGTCAGGAAACCTCTCAATGAACAGTCGAATCGTTCTATCTACAACTTTATTACATTCTCCATGAAGTAGAATGAGATTTAAATAATCTTCATTGGTAAAATTAGGCATAGTGATCGATTTTATAACTTAATACAAATTATCACCAAATTAATAGTAAACACAAAATGCTACTGAATAAAGAGGAATTTGGCAGATGTAATTAATGATATCTATCATTAAAAAAAAAGAACGTAAAACATGGTAAGTTTTTGCATATGATTAGGGGTGGATATCACAGGATTAGGACTTAAATAACAACAACATTTTTAAAACAAAGTCGACATATGGTTCATAAGGAATTATTTATTTATCACTGGAGAGAAAACCGATGGCCGATTAGTTGAAATAAAGAGGTTTCCGATACAAATTCGAATCCAAATTCGCCATCTATTTAGGAACAACCTGTAACTTTTTTCTCTTGCATATTAGGGTAGTAAAATCTAAAACATGGTTTAAGTAACAGTTCCTGAAAATTTCATCTTTTTGGCGTGAAGGGAAAAGAAATAGCTGAAAATTCAAGACGAAAACCAGTTTTTTGTGAATAACTCAGAAAATATCCACTTTAGGGCAAGGGTGTGATGCATACACTCACATTATTTTTTAACGTAGATTCAATATCTGCCATAAAAAAATGGGGTTCTAATTTGAAAAAATAGATTTTTCACGATTTTGTCATCCCTAACTTTGAAAGCGATTTTTTCACCCCCTGTATCATGAATCGCGATTTCGATTTTTAAAGTGGATAGATCAATCTTACATCTTGAAAAGTCCCAAAAATGAAAATTTTCCATTCAAAAACCTCGAAGTTATTCTTGTTTCAGCGGAGCTCTATTTTCGATTTTTTTTTTCGAATTTTCCCGCTCAGAGAGAATTTTCCAACCAAAACTGAAAAATGTTACATCAAAATAACTTGAAATTTTCTAAGGAATCTATTTCTGCAATAAAAAAATGGTGTTCTAATTCGAAAAACGGAAGTTGACGTCATTTCCGGAAAAACCGGAGATGCTCATGCCTTGAAAATATTTTAGATTTTATCAGCATCGTGAAATACTTATAAGTGCTGAATTTCATGAAAATACGTTCAGTAGTTTCCCGTATAAATATGGGTGAGGTTCCTCGTGAAAGACCCTGTATACAGGGAGTTTCATTGGTAAATGAACATTCGGCAACCTGAACTAGAGCTACCCTAGACGAGTCCAAAAAACCGATATAGGACAGGTCTAAACTCATAATCGAGATACAGGGTGGTTTATGCAATCACCCAAAATTTTTATTTCTCATAACTTTTGAACCAACCAGTGGGATGTGACTTCTTCCAAGCTGAGATTCAACCCTCTTTATATTAAAATTTTGATTTGATAGGGATATTTGAAAAGAGCAGAAAATTGCCAATGAGGTTTAGTAGATGTCATTGTCCCGAATGTCATTTTGCTCAAAGAAAGCTTCAGGGAAAGATCCAATTGAATATTGGAATTCCACTTAATTCTCAGAAAAATCGTACATTGTGATCAAATTGAATTTTTTTTGTCCCACTCATTATTGCACATTCGAATTTCATAGTATTCTGAGGAATCATTTCAAGTTATTCCCGGAAAAACATTAGTGATTGAGAAAAATTCATTTGAAATCAACGAAGATGAATAAATGAACAAAGAAACTCAACAGCAATTATAGGAGGTGCTCGAAAGTACCACCATTTTGCTCAATACACATTCTTGTCCTCTTCATAATATGTCTGATACTTTTTTCATCATGTCTGGATTTTACGTATTTTATTGCAGGCGACTTCCATGAGGATCTCCTCACTTTCTATTCCAGATGAATATACTGAACATTTCAAATAACCCCGAATGACATAATCATCAGGGTTGAAATCTGGTGATCTAGCAGGCCAGGCATGCGGTCCATCTCTGCCAATCCACACATTTCGAAAGTTCCGATCTAAAAATTGTCTGACCATTAGGTAGTCTGAAATGGGGTGGAGCTCTATCATGCTGAAAATGCATTCCAGCCAAGTCCGTACGTATAGTGTGGCGATTGATTGGATCACGCGTCCTTCCAAGACATCTTACGAGTGATCTTTGCTTAGATTTTCTCGAAAATCATCTTCTATTACTCGAAGGTACGGACATTGCAGTAATGCATTTTCAGCATGATGGAGCTCCACCCCATTTCAGGGTAATGGTAAGCCTCGGACAACGGTCTCTGCTGTGTTATGTATTGGGGAAGTCAATATAGAATACTTCAAAAATGACAGTGTTTAAAATCAACCAAAAGAAGACTGTTCGATAATGTTTGACGTTTGAAAAAGAACTGAGGAAAAGTGGAAAATCTTGGTATCTTTGGAAGGGGGGGGGGCTGCAGCCCCCCCTTGGGTGCGCCTCTGTTTATGAACATCCGCGAAGTGATTTTTCAGCGGAAATCTTGTTCTGTAAAACTTATACGCTGAACTGGCATTTTGTTTTGATTCACCATAAATTAAAAGCATATCAAGTTCATTATTTGAATAAACGTGAACACTCGTACAATCTACACCGCACCCTCGCCGTCAGTCGTAATAACTGAGTCATGTATGATACTATGATAGGAGGCAAAAAACGAGAGATGTTGATGAGCAGACCAGGGAGCAGGTTCTGACTGAGGAATTTTCAGATTCATCTAGAAACTAGAAAATATTCTAGTTTCATTTTCTCGGAACAGGGGAATAATTCATTTGAAAAATTTTTGGTAAAAACTTATTCTACCATCTACCATCAGAAGGAAAGCCTCACCTTTAAATACACCCTGTATACGTGGTCACGGTGGAGTGCGCATTTATTCAAGGTAGAAAATAGTTTGATCCTCCACTGTCCATACTTCTCCTGTTTTATACTACTGGCATAGATGATCTTTTCATTGATATCAAATTCTAAGTTCACTTTAAATGTTGATTGTATTTACCACATACGCAGAATTGTATGGTACCCCGTTTACATTCCCTTTGCTAACACTCAGATTTGGAGCGGGAAACAGATTTTATTCTTTTATACAATCTGTTCCTTGTCGCCATTTCTTCACACGTGCCATATGCCTATATTGTTTGATATTACAAAACAGTATGTAATTCTCTCTTTCAAAAGAATATATTTACCACAACCACCTTGTACCCATGAATCTATTTTGGTTGATAATTTGGCCAAGCTTTTGGCTGATAACTGTGTTACAGCGGTAGACTTCAACTTTTACGACTTTGTTTGGCCTCTCATAAATCTGCTCTGACCTTTTTTGCCCAGACTTCTCTTTGCTGAACTGATGCAGGATTGAACTCATTTTGAGGTCAACAAAATAGCGTCCCGACCAGGTCCCATCATTGCTGGTGTTGGTGAATGTCGACAACCTAATCTCAGACATCTAATATCTTTCCTCTTTCGGCAATTTGGACCATCTCACCCTGAAAGCAAAAATTTCAGTTCAGCGTTTCAGGAAAATGGTTGCGAGAACTGACAAAACTATCAGTTTTTCTTAATGCGCACTTGATGGCTGGAATAAATTGGAGGGAGCGCCATTCACGTTCTGGTGTAGAAAAAAATAGAGCTGTAGAAGAGGTTTCCACCAGTCCTGCTAAACCTTGAATCAATGACAACCTTTGTAGCCACGAGAGGAGACTCTGGCAGAGTTTCGCCAGGCATAGAAAATCAGAAGATTATGCGGTGCACGGTCGTATTTGAATACCTTATCCAACGCCATTCAAGGCAAAGAAGTACTTCGAGTCAAGGATTGCCTGATTGTAGATAGAGAAGAAGTTTCACAAATGCTTTGGGTCATTTATTAAATCTCAAGTGTTTGTTCCCTCGGTCAGAAGTTCCTTTTGAGCTATCCGTAATAGCTGTCAAGAATCGACAGTGCTGGCTGATGCTTTGTCTGCAGATCTGCAGATTTGGTTTCCTTGATACCCTGCGACGATTGTTGAGAGGGGGCTGGGGACGGATGGTTTCACATTGGGAATTTTGAGGAATTGCTCTAGTTCTCTCTCTGATCGTTCAGCACAAATATTCGAGGAGTATTTTCACACTCACACTATACCTTCATCTTCGCCAAAGGCAATTAACTATCTCCAATCTCCAACCAATTATAATACTTCAAGTCTAACTGCTATTGCATCAAGCCGTAATTGCCTAAAAGACTTTCCCAAATCCATTCTTCGTATGAACTTTGGCACCAGTTAGCCCGTTGGGAATGCGATCGATGCAAGGTAGCGGATAAGAGTGGTGTTAAGTGATTTTATTCGATTCACGCCCATCGAAACCGAATCTATATTCGTTATTTATTTATATTCACTTTACATAGACCAAAGGGTAGTTACATGCAAAGGTTTTCAACTCAGACTGGATTTACAATCTGAAATATCGATTATTGTTATTTGTTTTCATGGTCTCTGAGATGTTTATCTACAGTAGACATATGTTTATATACAGAGTGTTTGGTAATTCGACGTGAACCTTGGAAAGGGATACACTAGACGTCATTTGCAGTGACTTGCGTCGAGTAAAGCATGGTCCGAAAATGTATGGTTACGAAGATATGGCGATTTTTCAACTTTTTCGAAATTTTTTGGTTCGTTATCGAAAATAATTAATTTTGTGAAAACTACTCGACTCTAAATATTCAATGAATATTTTTTTCAAAGCTGAGGAGATGGTCCTCATTTCTTGCGAAAAAGTGTTCACTAAAAATTCAGATAACCCGAGATATACAGGGTCATAAATGGCTGCACCTGTTTTAATCATGAAATCCTGATGAAACAATTGAGAATTACTCGAAAAAAGTATTATGAATTTGGTGTACAAATTCAAGGAAAAACTTCCCTGTTTCATCAGCTTTCCAAAAAGGTACATATGTCAATAATTCCTCAGCTTTGAAAAAAATATTCATTGAATATTTAGAGTCGAGTAGTTTTCACAAAATTAATTATTTTCGATAACGAAGCAGAAAATTTCAAAAAAGTTGAAAAATCGCGATATCTTCGTAACCATAGATTTTCGGACCATGCATCACTCGAAGCAATTCACTGCAAATGACGTCTAGTATATTCCTTTTCAAGGTTCACGTCGAGTTACCAAACACCCTGTATATGACTATATGTTTTAACCTATTGTAGATTTGCATCTCAGAGACCGTGATTACAAATAACAATAACGTTGGTGCTTGCTCTGTTGTAGAAATACCTACTTGTTCCTGTCTTGTGTGATGTCTCTTATTGTTTGTGATGGTGTCCTAAAGTTTGAATTTTTATGAAAACTGTATAGTATTTATTGTATCAGAAGTGGGAAAAATTCTTCAGACTTGAAAATGACTACGACCAATAGCCGAACCGTCGTCATTGCTGCATGAAACTAAATAGTATTTCACTGGAATCCATTTGGTCACCTAGCTATATCCAATATCTCAATAATTGATATCTGAACTGAGGTGCAGAACTTATTTACGAAAATAAAGTTTCGATACGGAAAATGTCAATCTGAATCTGAAATAATAAATGTTGTTGTGGATTTGAAGTGTAATAGGGGAAATTAAACTGTTATAAAAAAAGATCTACAAGAATTTTTAGTTCAATTTTTCTTCCGTATAGTGGAAGAAGTTCACCTCGATATGCCCCAAAAGTTGTTTATCATCCAAAAGGCTTATTCCAAGCTCTGAATAAAAAAAGGCTTCAAATGGATCAAACTGGCCAAACAATCGTAACATTCCTCGTTTTCTTCATTCCAAGGGGGTGAACCGCCCAAGGGACCAAATACTGCCAAAGTTGAAAGATTAAGTCTTCTGCAACTTAACGTTTAGTGTATACGCAATAAATTAGATAACATAGCATTACTTCTGTCTGAGAATGGTTCTGATAGTGTATGTGTGGTTGAGCACTGGTACCGATAGTGTGAAAACAATGACTATATACTCTTTTCACTTTTATAAATCATCCCGGTTGGCCATTGTTATGTATTAGATTAAGTCAAAAGGAAGAAGAAGTGTCAAAAGTGTTTATTCTATGGTTGACACTGTGAATAGAAGATCTATGATTTATTTAGAGAATATAACCTATGTTCGATGTCTCAACTCAATGTGAGTTACCCTTTTTCCCGGAATATATAATTATTAAAGATTATTAAACTAATCAAACTTTTTATCCGTTTACCCGTACACCACAATTATTGGCGACGAGGATTGAAAAGTAAGGACTTTGATATTTTCTGGCAAATTGATTCCTGTTAGCTGGAAAAGTGCAATTTTTTTTACCGCATGTTACCCGAAAATGGCGCAGGAAATAGTAGTTGTGAGTAATGGTATTTGCCAATTAAATGGGTTCAAAGCAGGCGATGATTTCGAAATATTTATCGAGAGGCTAGAGCAATATTTCATCGCTAATGCAGTAGGAGAAGACAGAAGAACAGCTGTTTTATTAACACTGGTAGAGGAAGAAGTCTACAAAACAATTAAAAATTTATGTGACCCAATATTACCCAAACAAAAGTCATATAAGGAGCTGATTGAATTGTTGGACACACAGTACAAAGCCAGAGTAAGTGTCTTTCGTAAGAGAATAATATTCAACAACTTGAGACAAGGGGCTGAGTCTATCAGCGAATGGTTCGTAAAGATTAAGCAATTGGCTGGCTCCATGTAAATTTGGTAATTCCCTCAGGGAACGAGTAAAAGATAAATTTGTTACTGGTTTGAAGAATGGTCCAATTTTAGATCGATTGTGTGAAGAGCCTGAGAGCAAAACACTAACGGAGTTATATGAAATAGCAGTAGGAAAGGAAGCTGCAATTAGGGAAACCAGGGTGATAGATGTCAATAAGATCAAACCATATCAGGGAAAGAAAAAGGAAGAATGTCATTTCAAAAAGAGGGCACCAAGACAGGAAGACTCGCAGAAAGGTCCTAAGTGTTTCGCATGTGATGGTATTGGACATGATTTTGCAAAGTGTAAGTTCAAACAGTTTACTTGTAGAAAGTGTAAAAGAAGGGGGCATATAGAAAAGGCATGTAAGGGGGAAGTGCACTCAGTAGAAAATGATTCAGAAGATGTGCATGTTTTCGAAATGTTCAATTTAAAAAGCGAGTATTCTAACCCTATTTTTGTAAAAGTGTATTTGAATGATAGATTAGTTGATATGGAGGTGGATACAGGAGCTGGTTTAAGCTGTATGCCATTTAACATTTACTCAAAATATTTTAGAAATATTCCATTATCAGAAACTCCAGTCAGATTGAAAACATATGACGGTACAGTTATTATTCCTAAAGGAAGTTTAGAACTGAAAGTAGGCATTAATGGAGTGGAACATAAATGTAGTCTTATGGTAGTAGAAAAGGGATGTAGATTATTACTAGGTAGAGATTTATTGGAAAGATTTAACATTGATTTGCGGACTATATTCAAGGACATTTATTCGGTTGAAAAACAAACACAGTTAAACCAATTATTAGATAAATTTGGTGAATTATTCAAGAAGGAACTAGGTTGTTATAATGGTTCTGAAATTTCACTGGATATAGATCCAAACGCAAAACCCATTTTTTGCAAGCCAAGGCCGGTTCCATATGCTTATCGAGATAAAGTTAAACAAGAATTGTTTAGATTGATAGATTTAGGTGTTATCGAAAAGGTTAATCATTCAGATTGGGGTACACCTTTAGTTATTGCGTTGAAGCCTGGTGGCAAAGATATTAGATTATGTGCTAATTATAAAGCTACAATAAATAAGCATTTAGAGAATGTTAACCATCCGTTACCATTAATTCAAACGATATTTGCTACTTTGCAGGGAGGCAAACAGTTTACGAAGTTAGATTGTAAGGATGCTTATAATCAGTTGAAAGTGGATGAGAAAACAGGTTTACTTTTAGCTTGGAGTACGGATTTAGGTATTTTCAAATTGAAAAGGTTGCCTTTTGGAACTAAGCCAGCTTGTTCGATATTTCAGTTAGTTCTAGAAAAGGTTTTGAGTGGAATACCGGGAGTAGTAGTCTTTATAGATGACATTGTAGTCACAGGGAAGAATGAGGAAGAGCATTTGCAAAATTTAGAACAGGTGTTGAGTAGATTAAAACAGTTTGGATTTAGATTAAATAGACAAAAATGTGAATTTTTCAAAGACAGTATTACGTATTTAGGTCATCATATTTCAGCAAAGGGTTTGAAAAAGGATTTTGACAAAATTGAAGGTATTTTAAAATGTTCACAACCTAAAAATGTAACGGAAGTGAAAGCTTTTTGTGGCATGGTTAATTATTATCATAAATTCATTCCACATATTTCCACTGTTTTAAAACCGATGTATGAACTATGCAAAAAGAACATTCAGTTTAAATGGTCGAAAAAGTGTGATGATGCATTTAGCTTAATTAAAAAGAAGTTAGTTTCAGATGAAATCCTGACACATTATTCTTTAGATAAGCCTTTAAGACTATCGTGTGATGCTTCGTTTTACGGAATGGGAGCTTGTTTATCGCATGTTGAGGCAGATGGAAGTGAAAAGCCAGTATGTTATATTTCTAGAGTGTTAAACAAAACAGAACAGAATTACAGCATAACACATAAAGAAGGATTGAGCGTAGTGTGGGCTGTGAAAAAATTATATCATTTTTTAGCTGGAAGACATTTTGAGATAGTTTCTGATCATAAAGCGTTAATGACATTGTTCGGTGAAAATAAGAATTTGCCACAAATGGCAGCTGGTCGGGTTCAGCGATGGTCATTGTTTCTTTCCAACTTTGATTATACATTCAAATATGTGAAAAGCTCAGAAAATGTAAGAGCAGATGCGCTGTCAAGATTACCAAGTCAAACGGTCGTTAAGGAGTATGAGGACTCAGATTATGTGAATTTTGTGGAAAGTTTGAATGTCATTGATATCAATAGGGTCAGATCAGAAACCCGGAAAGATATTATTTTGGGAAAAGTTTTCAACTTGATCAGGTACGGTTTTGATAATGATAATAAAGATGAGAGGTTGAAACCATTTTATATTAGGAAGGAGGAGTTGTCTGTAGATAAAGGAGTAATAATGTGGGGATACAGAGTAGTTATTCCGTTTGTTTTGAGAAAGCAATTGTTACAGGAATTACATGCTAATCACGAAGGAATCGTTAGTATGAAAACTAGGGCTAGATCCTATTTTTGGTGGCCTTCTTTGGATGGGGATATAGAAAAATTAGCGAAAAATTGCGAAATTTGTATGAAGCAAAGACCAGAACCACCAAAAAGTAAGCTTAGTCCTTGGTTAAGGCCAAATAAGCCGATGCAAAGGGTGCACGCCGATTTTTTGGGTCCGTTTATGGGTAAGACTGTTCTTGTGATAATAGATGCTTATAGCAAATGGCCTGAGGCATATATAATGAATAAGTCGGTAGATGCCAAGGAAACAATTGAGAAATTTAGGAATTTCATATCTACGTTTGGTTTAATGGAGTTATTAGTAACTGATAATGGTAGTCAATTCACATCTTTCGAATTCACAGAATTTTTATCTAAAAATGGCATTAAGTTTCTAACATCTCCTGTTGGACATCCATCTAGCAATGGTCAGGCAGAAAATCTGGTTAAAAGTTTCAAAAATAATTTGACTAAAAATGTAAAGGATAATTCCAATAGAGGGGTAAGTTTTGAAACACTAATGTCACGTTTTCTGTTCAGCTATCGAAATTCAAATCACGCCTCTACTGGAGTTACACCGTCGAGTTTAATGTTTAAATTTCAACCAAGAACGAGATTAGATATCTTGAAACCTATTGAACCAATGAAAAATAATTATAGTGATAAGGAAAGGAAAGGTATAAAAAAATTTGAGATTGGGGAGATAGTATATTGTAGAGACTTAAGGAATCCAAATAAAAAAAGTTGGGCTAAAGCAAAAATTGATGAACCAATTGGTGACTCTATATATTTATGTAAATTGTTAACAGAGGATCTGGTGTGGAAACGTCATAGAGACCAAATTATGAAATGTTATGAACAGGTTTTGGAAGAACCAGATGAGGTTCCACATAAGATCATTCTGAAAGAACTTAATGATGAATTATTAGGAGATAAGGTAACAGAAGAAATTGTTGAAGAAAATGTAACTTTTGAAACGAATGTTAAATGTAATAGTCAAACTGAACCTTCTGATGAAGTGTGCAATGATATAAAAGGTGTTATTAATGATAATCCAGTCAAAGATGGTAATATGAATAGATTTAATCTAAGACCGAGAAGGAATATTAAACCTCCTGATAAACTGAATTTATAGAGGGGGGATGTTGTTATGTATTAGATTAAGTCAAAAGGAAGAAGAAGTGTCAAAAGTGTTTATTCTATGGTTGACACTGTGAATAGAAGATCTATGATTTATTTAGAGAATATAACCTATGTTCGATGTCTCAACTCAATGTGAGTTACCCTTTTTCCCGGAATATATAATTATTAAAGATTATTAAACTAATCAAACTTTTTATCCGTTTACCCGTACACCACAGCCATGCAATTCTGACACATTTTACCGCGTATATTTTGAAAATGTTAGGTTAGTCATTCTTCTGTCAGATACAAACGCAGCGTGGCCGTTTCTACATAGAAATAGTAGAAATAACGTATTTATCAAAACGTTTATTTACTTTGGGAAAACAATGAATTTGAGGAAATATTATGTGAATTCAATAATTCCTGGCGAATGTTGAAGAAACTTTTTCCTCTCTTGATACCGGAAATATTTCACGAACATAAACATGAATGGAAGATTCAGTTATGCGTTTTTCTTGTAAGGAAATCAAGAACCGTTGAAATTTTACTGAAAAATAATGGACAGAATAGTCCGTTACTTTATGATAAAAAAATAAAAATACTCGAATAACCCGATAGAAAAAGTTCTGAACGAACAGAACCGACGGACGTATGGAATTCCAAACTTTTCAAAATTTTCAAGAAATAAGGCTACAGACGACCTCTTCGCAAAACCCGATAGAACTATATGCGCATGTGCGATAGGAAATATCAAATAATGTCATTGGTTAATCGGCAGGGCGAAGTAAAATTTCCTTAGACCATAGAAGGGGAGACACAGCATCTCATTCATAAATTAAGGATAGGAATATCATTGGATACTGCCGTGGCAACATTGCAGAATCTAACTTTGAAAGGTGCAGTAGCGGAGTGTTATCCGTAGTGAAGAATGCAAGAATGGAAATAAAATTACAAGTGAATCAACTCCTTTTGACGAATCCATACAATGATTCGAACATTGAAACAGATTCTGAGTAAGATAAACAGAATCAGCTAAATTCCGAATTGATATCCAAATGTTCCTCCTCACACTAACAGAAGCTAGGGAATCTGAAAAGTGAAATTCTGAAAATCGAAGAATCTAAGCCACTGTTACTTAAAATAAGAAGAGTAGAACATACCTGGGTAACTCAAATTAGTATTCAGATGGTTCAATTCACCACAAAGAAGACACGATCCATTTTTTCAACGGATTGTGCTAATAATGTTCAGGAATAAATTCGAATCTCAGTTTTTATATGCGATATCGTGATAACAATACTGTTAAAAACGTCAATTGTAACACAAAAATTTAAATAGCGGTACGAAATTAATGAATGAAATGACCACAGATTCAGAATACGGTGCTGCCATAACGTGCCCATCCATTATCCGAGGCAAAAACGACCGAACCCTTTCGCGAACATTCATATTTAGCCGGTTTAGCGTATGTAATGTGAAGAATGCACAATATTTGTAGAGACAAATACCCATTTATGACATTCGAGCACAGATGAGCGAATGAATTTCATTCTGTACTTCTTTCTCATTTTGAATGACAGTTTATTCATAAGAAAATTCAAAGAAAGTCACAACGTTGCAAAAATGTATACAACATTTTGATTGTAAGATGGTACAGTTACCCAGTTTAGTTCTGATGACGATTTTGAGAATTGGCTTTACTATTTAATATGGAAAGGCGCGTCTCCTCTTTCTATATTCTAAGACAATTCCATAAGATAACCATGGATACATAATGACATGTCACATGTCCCCACAGAACCTACATTAAAATGGAATGATATTAGCCTTGCTGCTCAGCTCAAAATAATAGGTTAACATCTCATTTGGTGGAAGAGCGATATTTTCATGTACCTAGATATGAATGAGCTGTCAAACAACAGGAACACAGAAAAAATATTTCAATGAATAATCATTGACAATTTTGGCTTCAATAATTACCGCGAATATATTTATTACACAAACAGCAGTTCACTGTGTTTCTGTGATAATTCCACTGTTCCACCAAATTGAGATGTTTACCACTTTTTGATCTGTAAATAGCATTCCATGTTACTATAAGTTGTGGACTGTAACCCCTTTTCACTATAACTATAACCACAGAATACCTAACTACACAGAAGCGTCACTTAGCGTCGGCACTTTGATCTTCAAGGGGCAAATTTTCGTGACCTTCATTCTCTGTTAGGTAGTACATATGTCACTTTTGAGCGGATAATCACAGAATACCTAACTAATTTAGGGTATTCTGTGACATAATTCTAATATTCTATACTTCATTTATAATTCTATGGGTCCAGCAGGAAGTTTAAATTTCACGTTGACATTTGTACTACCTAGCAAGGCACAAGCGTCATCAAATAAAGTTTTGGCGGGAAGGCGGAAAGACGCTTCTGTGTAGTTAGGTATTCTGTGCTATAACATACTGTAGATTCAGAAATTATTTTCATCTACAAACAAAAGGAACTCCTATGGGTTCTGTCATATCGCCCATTTTGGCTCAGTGGGTGATGGACGATCTCCTGGATGAGTGTATACCTAAGCTCTCATTTGATGTGCCCGTCATTAAAAAGTTTGTCGATGACCTGTTTTGTTTGGTACCACCTCATTGATTGAACGAGATGGTTGAGGTGTTTGGCATGTTTGATGCAAATATTGCATTCACAGCTGAGGTAGAGGTTGGTAATAAACTACCTTTTCTAGATGTGATGCTTGTGAGGAATGATCAGGTGATCTTACACGGATTGGTACACAAAACCTTTTTCATCTGGCAGGTACCTAAATTACGGCTCGGCGCATGAGTTCAAACATAAGATTAATTTGGTCACAGGAATGAAAAATAGATCACACAACATTTGTGATACGACAAAATATAACAATGCATTATGTAGATTGAAAAATTTGCTCTTACAGAATTCATATCCTTTGAAATTAATCAATAAGATCTTTTATAATACTTCAACCATAACAAATGAGATAATAGATAGTACTGACAGCCCACCTAATGCAATAGAATTAAACCCCACCAATTACAAGTTCTGTAAACTATGTCATTATGATAAAATAACATCAAAGATAATATCATTGTTTCAGTATCACAAGGATATCAAAATTATTAAAACTGTACCAAATAAATTACGAAGTATACTGTTCACTAAACTTAAAGACAAAGAAGATCTTATCAACAACCGTAATGTGGTTTACAGTATAAAATGTGGGATTTGTCAGGCTAAGTATATTGGTTAAACGTCAAACGGGAAGACGACTGGAAACCAGAGTTTCAGAACATCGTAGAGATAGTAAATCATTGAAATCAACCACAGGTTTATCAAGGTATACGGTTGAGACTGGGCATGTCATGAACTTCAATGAAGTGAACATCTTGAGGCGGGTTGATAATATGAATGAAAGACTTTTCATGGAGTCGATAGAAATACATTTATGTGAAAACAATATAAATGTCAACACAGATTTTAGCGCCATAAGTGATATATATTGCAACATTGTTGAATTGGTAGGAAACCGTGAGTCAGGTAATTGTAGAAGAGCTGAGAACTTCCAACCAGGATAAAGAAGAAGAGTTGTGACTGATGTGCATTTGACGTGTTCGCTGATCTATTCTGTTGTGTTCTGTCTTGAAAATTTTAACCTCTAAAACTCATACCTTGTAAGAATACTCGTGAAAGTTTGAACACTCTGATATTTTTTGAGTTTGGATTTTTTTAAATTTTTGATTTGTGTAAACATCTTACTATTGGAGAGTGTCCGATGATGCTGTTGTTTGTTCACAAGACTCTAGAGTTGTGACCCGTTGTGGTGGATTTATGTGTTGGTTTTCTTATTTTATTGATCACGCCATACAAGTATGGTTTGAGAATGTTGATTTAAATGGTGCAATCCTTATTAATTTTCATATTGAGATGTGAGTTGTTTTCAGATGTTGTTTTTGAAAAATATTCATTGGTTTTCTTTTGTAGCCTTCCAAAGATTACGCTCGGAGTACTTTCATAATTTTTATCTAAAAAACTGGTGACCTTACGAGAGCCAAAATTGTGCTACTGGGCTACCAGAATGTTCTAGATAGAAATATGAATTAAAAAACACAAAAAAAAAAATTCAAAAAACTTTGGGGGGAATCGAACCCCCGACTTTCGGACAGTAGCGACAGTTGAGTCACCTTTCTTGTCTAGTCTCGATGGAGTTGCTTGTTTATCTCTAAAAAGTAATGAAATCTAGAAAAAGTCGAGCCAAGTTTAAGGCTCCTTACTGTGTTTTCTTTATCATTATAGTTAATGTTGTGTGACTTGGCCGTTGAACATTCTTTATACGTTAGTGGGTACTAGTCAATTTTGTTTACACGTAATGCTATATCTGTTGTAACTACCTATGTTTGTTAGGCGAGATAATAGCCCATGTTGGTATTGGTAATTGGACGCTAGTGTCTCATTTTAGGCTGTTGTTGATTGTGCAACACATATGCATTCAGCATGGACAATGCTGACTTCTGCTCTCTTCTTTTGGAGCGTCAAATCGACCACCGATCTAAAATAAAATAGACATACAGACGGTCTTCTATCAATGATTAGAAGTCCGCCTGTACTGGAAATAATTTTTTATACTGTTTGATTCATGCTCGTATTATTGAATACGCAGCTTTATCAAGCCTACAATTGACTGGTTATTGAATGAACGTTTTCCAAGTGGCAATTTTCCATCGTCCATGGGTAGCGTTTCTGGCGACAGATTGGTGCAAAGGTGTCCTGGAGCACCTGGTTTTGTACCCTTGTGTACCCTTCAACGGCCAAGTCACACAACATAAACAATAATAATAAAGAAATCGCAGTAAGGAGCCTGAAACTTGGCTCGACTTTTTCTAGATTTCATTACTTTTTAGAGATAAACAAGCAACTCCATCGAGAGTTTTACAGAATGTTTTTGGTGGGATTTCACTTCTTTTTGTAGAAACGTGGGCATATTTTTCTTAGTTTCTTTTTTTGAAAAGCGTTCTCTACTGTCAACTGCTCAACATGGATTTACGAAAAATTGTAGTACTGAGACTGCACTCTCTGAATTTTACAGACAAATTGTAGCGGATGTAGATAAAGGTATGGAGGTTGTAGGACTGTTCGTAGACTTTTCACGAGCTTTCGACTTTGTCAATCATGAACTCCTTATGTATAAATTAAACCGTTATGGCGTTCGGGGTGTTAGCTTGGATCTATTCAGGTCCTACCTAACGGGTAGATCTCAGGTTGTTCGGATTGGAGGAGTGGTGAGCACTGTCGAGCACATTACTGCGGGAGTTCCTCAGGGATCGATTATCGGTCCTAAGTTATACGTCATTTATAGCAATGATCTCCCGGCTTTTTTACGAATGAGATCACCATTATGTCGCATTATATGTTACGCAGACGATACAAATATTTTGATTTCGGGTTCTGATATTGAACAAGTTAAAATGACCGTTGCCAATGTTTGTAATGATATATTTGAGTGGTCAAGAAAAAATCGTCTAGTGGTCAACTGTTCAAAGACCCAAGCAGTTCATTTTTCTCTGAGAGCACCGTTGCAGGTACAGGATATGATTCGGACTCCTGACTGCGAGAACAAATTTGTCAATCATACCAAATTATTAGGTATCATAATTGATTCTCGGTGTAGATGGACCGAACATATCGATTTTTTATGTGGAAAACTTCGTAGTGGTTGTTTTTCTCTTAGATTCATGAAAAACCATTGCAGCAAGGAAATACTAAGAACGATTTACTTTGCGAGCATTCATTGTCAGCTTAGATATGGTATTCTAAATTGGGGGTGTGCTACAGATGTTCAGAGAGTTTTTGTCCTACAGAAATATGCAATTAGAATAATAGCTGGGATTCCTTTCAGAGAATCATGTAGGCCAGCTTTTAGAGATCTTAAAATATTAACTTTGGTAGGAATTTACATTTATGAAGTATGTTTATATGTATATTAAAATAGATCTTTATTTGTTAATGATAATAGTCATGCTTATGATACCAGATGTAAATACCTGTTAGTACCTAAAAATCATAGTACTACATATTATCAAAGAAATCTACATTTTGTTGGTTGTAAAATTTTTAATGCACTTCCTGCTGAAGTGAAAAATTCATCAAATGTTTATTTATTTAAGAAAAAAGTTAAAGCATTGCTTTTAAATAAAAATTGTTATGATTTAACTGAGTTTTATGATTGAGTTGTAATTTGAATTGACGTTTTCTCCTGTTATATGCCTTTGTATTGTATATTGAACCGAAGAAATAAAGGAATTATTATTATTGATCTATTTTATTAGATTTTCTTATTTGACACATTTTTTAGGAGTAGTTTTTTCATTACAAATCTTTATTTTTTTTCCGGTTCTGAACTATGGTAGATAGAGCCTCCGATTATTTTTTATTGAATTCAGCGTCCTCGAAAACCTATAGTTTGATACCAAACTTGTCCATATAGCCCATCTCTTACCCGATTCCTTTTCGGATTCAATTTTTTCTCTCCCAATCTAACCACCGCAGACCCATCTGAGGATGTTTTTTCTGAAGAGCAATAGACGTTCTATATTGCACCAAAATTTCATAGCATTTTTTCATTCAGTTATACAGCGAAACAGAGTTTCTTCTTCATCAAGCTCTTCGGAATGGAAAGAAGCAGTGGTGGCTGGTGAAGGTGGGCTGCGGGGCGCCGCCGCCATGGCAACCGGACGCGTCTCCAGTCAGATCTACAGTGGCTTTATACAAGACAGTGGCGACAATAGGGTCATAGAACACGTTTTTGCACAAACATGGCGTATATTTGTTTACATTTGAGTGTCATGCTGTTTGACATTTGACTCGATCTTGAGCTTTATGTTTAGATACATGACAACAGAACAATGAAAGTCCGCCATTAGTGGTCGAAAACAGTCCGACCAATCAAAACGTGAACGTCTATTGTCGCCACTGTCTTGTATAAAGCCACTGTAGTCAGATCCACGCGGTTCTCAGTGACCATTCGAGCCGATTGTTTTTCTTTTAGAAATCAACTCTGTGGTGATATTTTCTGCAATGCAATTCATATGGTTCATGCACGTGCCACAATATAATATATATATAAAATATATTTGTATCAATCCAACAATCCATGATATAAGTGACCGTGGAAACCGTTAATGACTTACGTCAATATTAGAATTGTATGAATTTCAAATATTTGTGAATTAATCTAATTTAAACTGTAAATAGCAGAAAATTGGTGGGAAGATTGACTTTAATTGTCGTTTCTCTATTTACAGGTAAATATTTAATTTGATTGTATTTAAAATTGAGTTTGAAATAAAAAAAACTCTATTTACAGAGCAACACTTGGAGTTTTCTCAACTACCAACTCAACAACATATTATAAAACGACAATTTCGTTTATTATTCTCAACTGGATACCACACAAATAGGAATGGAAAAGTTGAAGCTCCAATTCACTGTTAATGCCGCGGATGACGGAAAGGCAAATGTTTTGTGCATAAGCTCTATCACAACTGAAAATGGTGTAAGCTACAAAGTCCCGAAAGAGTTTCAAAAAGCAGAGCTCCATACATGTATTACATCGACATCAGTGTACACAAATATAAAGAATACGTTGAAAAAAAGGAACCAAAAAAGGAATGTATACATCAAGGTAACTGAAGATATGAAGCAAGCCTTTTGGGATGTTGATGGAAATGTTATGATTGGAGGCCAATACCCAGAAGAAGTCATAGGCAATCAGCAAGATGAATCTAATATGACTGGAGAATCAATAACAGATCAGGTAGTGAAAGCATTTGAATCAATGACCTATAATCGAAATTGCAGTGAAAGACCCAATTTGAGGATACTGTCTGAGAAATTCGTATTGGAAAAATTTAATGGAAAAAGTAACGTTCATGACTGGCTCAATTCTTTCGAAAAAGAATGCTCAAGATGGAATATCAGGAAGGAAGAAGAAAAAATTGAAATTTTAAGAGCTTTTCTTGAGAAATCCTGTTTGGATTGGTACAGTGCTATGATGTTAAAGCACACTCTAGAATCTAGTTGGGAAATCTGGAGAGATAGCTTCAAAACAACATATGCAAACAAAGGATGGCAAAGTAGCAGGTATGCATTGTCTTTTAAATACCAAGCTGGATCATTATTAGAATATGCAATAAAGAAAGAAAGATTATTGTTGGAAGCTAGAAATACAACGGACCAAGGTATGCTGATTGATATTATAGTAGCCGGTTTACCAGATTATATTGCAGAAAAAATCGATAGAGAGGACATGTTGGAAACAAAATATCTATTCAATGAGCTTGGAAAATTGGAACACCTTGTTACAAAAAAAAAATCAAGAAAAGAAGAGAGTATAAAAACTTATTTCAAAGAAAAAACTGACGAGCAAAAGCCTTGTAGCATCTGCAAAGATTTGAAAAACAAAAGTCTGTACCATTCAGAATCCAGTTGCTGGTTTAGATCCAAAAATGAACCGACGCAAAAAAAGGAATTATGGAATTATGGAATAAGGAATAATTCAGTAATTGAAGCTGAAATACATCATCATTCAAAAAACTAGAAACTACACCACTGATTGAAATCAAACTGCTACTAGAGGATAAATTGGAAATAATTGGAGTATATGATTCAGGATCTAATGTTTCTATAATAAATTCCAAATTACTGAAACTAAAAAAGACAGAAATCAATATTTCCAATAATCAAAATTTGATAACTATTAGTGGTGTTAAGAGAACGAGCGGTTTGACAAATTTGAAGATAAAAATATTTGAAAGTGAAAAGAATGTCGATGTCTTTATTGTAGAAGATGATAATTTTCACTATGATTTCTTAGTAGGATTGAGTTTAATAAAAATATTCAAATTGAATCAAGATGAAAATTTAAGAATATCACAGAAAAAAGACACGCTTTCAGAAGAAGAAAATGAAATAATGGAAAAAGATCATCCAAAAAGTGATGAAACAGAATATAAGTTTACCGACAGAACGATCACAGATGACTGCTTAATGAATTGTGCAGTGAATTTTAATGAGCATGTAGAAGAAACAGATTTCCATATGAAAATGGATAATTTAACCTGCAATCAACAAGCAGAAATAGGAAAGTTAATTGAGAAATACAAAACCATCTTCGCCAGAGATAAATATGATATAGGCACTGTAAACGATTATGAAGCCAGAATTGACCTAATAAATGAGCAATACTGCAGTAAAAGACCATACAGATGTTCGATTGAAGACAAAATGGAAATCGAAGAACAAATTTCGAAATTACTAGATAGAAATTTAATAGAAGAATCCTATAGTCCATTTGCAGCTCCAGTCACCTTGGCCTTCAAGAAAGAAGAAGGAAAAAAATCGAGACTATGTATAGATTTTCGGGATCTGAATAAAATTGTTGTACCCCAGAGTCAACCATTTCCGTTAATTGAAGACTTGATGATAAAAGCAAGAAATTGTAAGTTTTTCACTACACTAGACATTAACTCAGCATTTTGGTCTATTCCTCTGCGTGTAGAAGATAGAAAAAAGACCGGATTTGTGACACAAGAAGGACACTACCAATGGACATGTTTACCTTTTGGGTTGAAAACATCACCAGCAATATTCCAGAGAATACTGAGCAATATATTGAGAAAGAATAAACTAACGGGATTCGCAGTGAATTATATAGATGATATTCTAATATTTTCAAAATCGTTTGGTGAACATATTGACCATCTATCACAACTATTGGAAGCCATAAAGAAAGAAGGTTTCAGATTGAAATTCAAAAAATGTTCATTCGCATCGAGTAAGGTTAAATATCTGGGTCATATAATTGAAAATAATTCAATTCGACCATTAAATGACAATCTCATCTCAATTAAGAATTTTGCTATTCCAAAATCACAAAAAAATATAAGACAGTTCTTAGGAAAAGTTAACTTTTATCATGAATACATACCGGGAATTGCAATGATACTGGAACCCTTGCATAATCTTTTGAGAAAGAACCAACAATTTGTCTGGTCCGAAGATTGCCAAAATTCTTTCGAAAAAATAAAAACCAGTTTATGCTCACAACCAGTGTTGGAAATATTTGATAAAGATTTACCAATTAATATATACACGGATGCTTCAATAAGAGGAATCGGAGCTATAATGAAACAAATTCAAATTAATGGAAAGGAAAAACCAGTAGCCTATTTTTCCAAAAAACTGAATGAGTCTCAAAAGAAAAAGAAGGCGATATATTTAGAATGTCTTGCTATAAAAGAGGCAATAAAATACTGGCAATACTGGTTATTAGGAAGATCATTCACAGTATACAGTGACCATAAACCTCTTGAAAATTTGAATGTGAAATCAAGAACTGACGAAGAATTAGGAGACTTAACATACTACTTATCTCAATATGATTTCAAAATAAAATATGCTCCTGGGAAAGACAATGTAGAAGCAGATTGTTTGAGTAGAAACCCAGTTTTAGAAATAAATGATAACGAAGAGGAGCAATTGAAAATTGTAAATGTTATAAAACTACAAGACATTCTTGAAGACCAAAATAGAAATGGGGAAATACATAAGGAAATGAAAAACATAACAAAAAAACATGATATATATTATAGAAAAAACAAAAAGAAGGACAAAATTATACTTAGTGAGGAGTTCAGTATAGAATTAATAAAAAAGATACATGAAGACTTATGCCATATTGGTATCGAACAAATGCAAAGAACAATCAGCACAATATACACCGCAAAAAATTTGACGAGAAACATAAAGGAAGTCTGCAGAAACTGCGAAATTTGTACTAAAAACAAATCAAGAGGACAGGAGAAATTTGGTCGGATGTCGCACTTAGGCCCAGCCTCAAAGCCTTTCGAGATAATATCGATAGATACGATTGGAGCTTTTGGAGGTTCACGATCGACAAAAAGATACTTGCATCTTTTAGTAGATCACTTCACAAGGTATGCATTTATAACAACATCAAAATCACAAAATTCGAACGATTTTATCAAACTAGTGAGAAAAGTATCGGAAACAGAAGATGTTGGATTATTGCTTACTGACCAATATCCAGGAATAAACTCAACAGAAGTCAAGGAGTATTTGAAGGAAAAAGGAATAACAATGATATTTACTGCAGTGAATGCGCCATTCTCTAATGGATTGAACGAAAGGTTGAATCAAACATTAGTTAATAAAATAAGATGCAAAATACACGAGAAAAATAGGAGAAGAGCTTGGACAACCATTGCTCAAGAGTGTGTTGATAAATACAACGAGACTATACACTCAGTCACAGGTTTCACACCGAAATATTTATTGTATGGTGTAGATACTACAATTATACCGAAGGAATTAAAAAATGAAATATCTGAAGATAACTGGATTAGAGATAGAGAGACGGCTTTGAAGAATACTATCAAGTCGCATGATTACAATAAGAGATTATTTGATAGAAATAGGAAAGATATCGAACTTGAAGTAGGAAACTGGGTGTACGTTGAAAATGGCAACAAACTCAATAGAAAAAAATTGGACGAGTTAAGAATTGGACCATACCAAATCACAGAAAAAATTTCAAGTTCCATATATAGAGTGAATACGGGCCATAAAAAATCTGAGTCTAATCTGTTCCATATAGTTAGACTTATTCCAGTACCTATAAGTGAAGTAAGAGAAAAGGATGGAATAGCGTATAATGAGAAAATTTTGTAAACAATTTTCTCCCCAACCAGGGGGGATATAAAATATATTTGTATCAATCCAACAATCCATGATATAAGTGACCGTGGAAACCGTTAATGACTTACGTCAATATTAGAATTGTATGAATTTCAAATATTTGTGAATTAATCTAATTTAAACTGTAAATAGCAGAAAATTGGTGGGAAGATTGACTTTAATTGTCGTTTCTCTATTTACAGGTAAATATTTAATTTGATTGTATTTAAAATTGAGTTTGAAATAAAAAAAACTCTATTTACAGAGCAACACTTGGAGTTTTCTTAACTACCAACTCAACAACATATTATATATACAATAAATGAAACAGTAAAAATATGACTGTATATAAGACTGATCACCCGATTTTTATTCTTTTTTCAATTTATATTCTAAAGTCGATATTCACATATTAATATGATAATAATGTGTTTCCAAGCGCATAAACCTCCATACATTATTGTCGTTGCACATTTTGCGAAGATGACGTGATAGCACGTGAGCTCACGTGACGTGCCAACAATAGTACTCCAGATTTCCGATTATCCTAGTTTTTATAGTTTTTCCTTTATGTGGCCATTAAACCCTAACTCTGTACAAAATTTAAGCTCTCTGAGTTTATGGGAAGTACTAGTTCTATTATTATGCATTTACTTTACTCTTTCATTGTTATTTCAACTGCGATATCGTGCCAACACTCCACTTTGCAGATGATCAGATTGTGATTGCACAAGATAGGGAAGATCTGGAATTTCTGTCAAGAAGACTTTTCGAAGAATACCACAATAGGGGCCTCACAATAAACCTGAAAAAAACAAAATATATGTGTGTTGGCGGAGAGAAGGAAAAGTTGACGGTGAATGATGATGTCGAAATAGACGCCTGCGATGAATACATCTATTTGGGGACGAAAATAACAGCAGTAGAAGAACACAAAATGAAATAGTGAGCAGAATAAATAAAGGAAAAACAACTATAAGACACTTAAACTCGATACTATGGTCCGAAAGCGTTTCAGCTGAGAAAAAACACTATATTTATTTCTCATTGTTCAAGAGCATCGTCCTATATGGAAGTGAAACATGGCAATTGACAAAAACCTCGAAAAAAGACTGTTGGCTCTTGAAATGGACTAATGAAGGTGGACAAGACAATAATAGAGGATACTCAGCAAAAACAACTTATGTGGTGTGGACATGTTGAGAGGATGTCAGATCAAAGGATTCCGAAACTTGCTCTAAGGTGGGTACCGAGGAAAAGGAAAAAGCGAGGAAGACCAAAAGTTACCTGGATGAGCGGCATACAAAAAGCCATGTCGGAGAGAAACCTGAGACCAGGAGAATGGGTGGACAGAAGAGGCTGGAAGCTGGGAACCGGAAGGCGCAGGACGCTATAAGCCCGGATATTGTATACTAGTTCTATTTTGATGATCATGAGTGAGTGAGTGAGGGTCGAAAATGCGAAACTTTGCTTTCGCTCAACTTCGGAACTAAATGACCTACACACTTGAAATTTTGGATTTTAAGTACGTGATTATAGCTTACTGGATGACGAAAATTTCGGCGTTCTGGTCTTATCCGGATGTTCTCAAATAGGGGCCTGAAAATGCGGCGAAATGGTTCGGGTGAAGATAGTACGGCAGTGTTTGCTTCGCGCTCGACTTGGCGGGGTCACTGCCGTGCCCCCAAATTTATTCAACTCATTAATGTCCGTTACCAAGCAACGGTAGTTAATTAAATTTGACAGTTTATTCGAATATTATTTCCAAAGTTCTCCAAACGAATTTGAATTCAAGCAAAAATGTGCTATTCAATTTTGGAAAAGAGTGATATGATTAAGGCTTATTATGAAGCGAATTCTTCAGGAATGAGAGCAGGCGCGTACCCAGAAAGGTGTGTTGGGGGGGGGGCTCAGCTTTTATCCATTAAAAGATGAACAAAAACAGTTATGTTTTTTAACCATGAGAAATCATAAAAAACAAATAAGAAAATATTAAAGCATGAAGTTGACTAGTTTTCAGTTACTGAATAAAATTTATTTCTTGTATATTTGAATCTTTAAAAAAACAAATATTGAATCATCCAAGGGTTTATTAGTTTTTAGTTATCAAATTGAAGTTCCAAGTGCCAGCATTAGCAAATCTGGTCACAACCATTTCTGTATCTATGACTCTCTCGCATTAGAGCTAATCCGTTCAAGCGATTTTCTGCCATAGTGGTTCTGAGCCAGGTCTTAAGAAAAACTGCGCTCTGCTTCAGCCGTTGTAACGGGAACATGGGAAGTACAGTGTGTACCATTTTGGTTGAGACTGCTCTGTATCTCAGCTATTATTGAAGATAGAGATATGCGATTTTCGCGACCCTGTATCACTTTTTTGTAAAACTTTCAAAGCCACAAACAGAAATATTCCAACTACTCTTGTTCCTAAAATACAGGGCGAAAACGAAAATGTTCCTTTCTGGAGATGTATTACTTAGGCCCTGTTTTCAAGATTGGGCACAAACTTGGTATTTTTTAAATGGAATACCCTGTATATTGAAACGTCAACTTTTTGCAATTTTTTTTGAATACCTTGATGTATCACAACCTTATCTTCAATAAATTATAGCTTCAAAAATCAGAAAAATCCATATTTATGTTTGTTTTTTAATAGTAGGCCATGAATTCTTTCACGCGTGCATTCAATTATTACTTTCTCGAAACGCCATGTGATTCAAACCTTTTTATTCAATTATATTTCGAACATCGACTCAAAATATCACTCTTCAACATAAACTCAAAAAAATATATCGGTACAGATTTAACATTAAATGATGTAATTAAAAGATTCAAATTAGACATTTCATTACATAAACCAAAAATAAACATATAAATCTAATGAAGTTGTTCAAACTCTCATCCATTTTGTCTTATACATAAACCACACAGTTTCAATTCCACATTTCAAATTATTGAGGATTGCCTTTGTGAGTTTCTGAATGCTTCTTTGGTTGGGAGTCGGAGCCCATCTATACAGGGTCTTTCACGAGGAACCTCACCCATATTTATACGGGAAACTACTGAACGTATTTTCATGAAATTCAGCACTTATAAGTATTTCACGATGCTGATGAAATCTAAAATATTTTCAAGGCATGAGCACCTCCGGTTTTTCAAATTAGAACACCATTTTTTTATTGCAGAAATAGATTCCTTAGAAAATTTCAAGTCATTTTGATGTAACATTTTTCAGTTTTGGTTGGAAAATTCTCTCTGAGCGGGAAAATTCGAAAAAAAAATCGAAAATAGAGCTCCGCTGAAACAAGAATAACTTCGAGGTTTTTGGATGGAAAATTTTCATTTTTGGGATTTTTCAAGATGTGAGATTGATGTATCCACTTTAAAAATCGAAATCGCGATTCATGATACAGGGGGTGAAAAAATCGCTTTCAAAGTTAGGGATGACAAAATCGTGAAAAATCAATTTTTTCGAATTAGAACCCCATTTTTTTATGGCAAATATTGAATCTACGTTAAAAAATAATGTGAGTGTATGCATCACACCCTTGCCCTAAAATGGATATTTTCCGAGTTATTCACAAAAAACTGTTTTTCAGGAACTGTTATTTGAACCATGCTGTAGATTTTTCACCCCTTCTTGAAACCGACTTCAAGTTACTAATTAGGAGAACCATGGCAAACTCTCGCAGTTATAACTAGAGAAGATGCTCAAAGTTTTGACCGTTAATTTCTAGACATTTATTTATACTTCTCAGGAATGCTTCGTGCGTTGCTCTTCTTATTTCATCGGAAGAAGAGATCTGCAAAAGTGTTTAAAAGTCAAATTGAGTTTCAAAACTATGAATCTAAAAATCTAAACAAACCTGAACGCATTTCTGACTCGTTATATGCATTCCTCTTTATCAGTCAGGGGAGTTGAGTAGACAATATTTTTTATCCTACCCCAAACATAATAGTCTAAAGGAGTTAAATCGGGAGAACGTGGTGGCCCAAGATGTGGACCATTGTTCGCCAACCATCGATCTTCAAATAGCCTGTAGAGGATATTTGACACATTGAGTGAATTGTGTGGAGGCGCGCCATCTTGTTGATACCATAAGTCATTATGGTTCTGTACTAGCGGCTCAATTATTTGAGTCAATATGTCAGAATATCTTACCAGTTAAAGTCCCATCATGAATGTGAACATCGAGAATTGCATTATTTTTGATGGCGCAAAAAACATTGAAACTCCAGGTCTCTTGAAAGTTCCATTGTCTGAAGTGGTGGTTGTTCTCTTCATCCCAATAATGACTGTTATGCCTATTGAAAGAACCATTCTTTGTGAATTTAGATTCATCTGTCCAAATTATACAGTCCAAAAAGTTTTCATTCTCTTGAAATCGAATCATCATAGCTTCGCAAAACTCTGTTCTCCTGACGTTTCCTTCAAATACTGTACCCTATTGAATCTATATGGGTGCATTTTATGTTTTTTTAATATTCTCCAAACACTCGATTGAGATAATCCCAGATCAATCTTGGCATCTTTGAGAGAATTTTGAGGATTCACACGAAAATATGCAAGAACTGTAATTTCGTTGTTCTCATCTTCTACTACACTTTTTTCTCTGTGTATAGTTTTCTTAACGAAAGATCCGACATTTCCCAAGTTTGTCATGGTTCTGTTAGTGGTATCTCTCGTTGGTCTGGGTCGGTCAGGAAACCTCTCAATGAACAGTCGAATCGTTCTATCTACAACTTTATTACATTCTCCATGAAGTAGAATGAGATTTAAATAATCTTCCTTGGTAAAATTAGGCATAGTGATCGATTTTATAACTTAATACGAATTATCACCAAATTAATAGTAAACACAAAATGCTACTGAATAAAGAGGAATTTGGCAGATGTAATTAATGATATCTATCATTAAAAAAAAAGAATGTAAAACATGGTAAGTTTTTGCATATGGTTCATAAGGAATTATTTATTTATCACTGGAGAGAAAACCGATGGCCGATTAGTTGAAATAAAGAGGTTTCCGATACAAATTCGAATCCAAATTCGCCATCTATTTAGGAACAACCTGTAACTTTTTTCTCTTGCATATTAGGGTAGTAAAATCTAAAACATGGTTTAAGTAACAGTTCCTGAAAATTTCACATTTTTGGCTTGAAGGGAAAAGAAATTGCTGAAAATTCAAGACGAAAAACAGTTTTTTGTGAATAACTCAGAAAATATCCACTTTATGGCAAGGGTGTGATGCATACACTCACATTATTTCTTAACGTAGATTCAATATCTGCCATAAAAAATGAATTTTTTCACGATTTTGTCATCCCTAACTTTGAAAGCGATTTTTTCACGCCCTGTATCATGAATCGCGATTTCGATTTTTAAAGTGGATACATCAATCCTACATCTTGAAAAATCCCAAAAATGAAAATTTTCCATCCAAAAACCTCGAAGTTATACTTGTTTCAGCGGAGCTCTATTTTCGATTTTTTTTTTCGAATTTTCCCGCTCAGAGAGAATTTTCCAACCAAAACTGAAAAATGTTACATCAAAATAACTTGATATTTTCTAAGGAATCTATTTCTGCAATAAAAAAATGGTGTTCGAATTAGAAAGACTCTGTATTATAACGCCGATATGCTCACATTTTATATTTTCATATAATATTTTTCAAATTTTGAAATTCCATGTTTTCACCGTCAGCCATCATCATTGATTTGTTTTGACTCTGTTTGTGACTCAGTTTTCTTGAATGCAATAAACAAAACATTATTTTATGCATGTTCAACTTTTATGGATGTGAAAGGTTTCATGGCCTAGTATCTAAAACATCAATTTGGATTTTTCTGATTTTTAAAGTTAAATCTTATTGACGATTGGGTTGTGAATTGTGATACATCAATGTATTCAGAAAAAAAATTGCAAAAATTTGACGATGAATTATACAGGGTGATCCATTTGAAAAATACCAATTTTGTGTCCAATCTTAAAAACAATGCTCTCAAGAAAAATTTTAAATACCGCACTGACTTATATGTGAAAATATCTACTATAAGCAGTATTCATTTTTTTCCTATCTTATACAGGGCCTAAGAAATAATTACATTTCCACAAGTGAACATTTTCGTTTTCGCACTGTATTTCAGGAACAAGGAGTAGTTGGAATATTTCTGTTTGTCGCTTTGAAAGTTTTACAAAAATGTGATGCAGAGTCGCGATAACCGCATGTCTCTATCTTCAATCATAGCTGAGAAACAGTGCAGTCTCAACCAAAATGGGACACAATGTACCCAAATATTTGAAGCAATATGTACAAATTTGGATAGAAATCTCCGCTACATTTCTCTAGAGCTGAAAGTGCAGATGAAGCACATGATTTGGAATCATCCGGTGTTGAAGTAGCCCACTTTTTTTCCATCTCTTCAATTCACTGGAAAGAATGAGGCTTTCGCCTGAGGCGAAAGCCTTGGGGGGGGCTAGAGCCCCAATAGCCCCCCCCCTGGATATGCGCCTGAAGGAGAGCGAGGGAAATTTACGCCCGCAGATTTCCAAACAGAACATTACCCAACTTTAAAACATTCATGGAAACAACCCGTAAATTACGTGAGGAACGTTCTTTTATGCGGAAGAAAAAGGAAACCATCCGGAGTCGTGATGATCATATCCTCAACTTAGTTGGAGTCAATCCGATGATCTCCACGAGAATGATATCGAATCATCCTCACGTGAATATGAGTTCATTATCTGTATGGAGGGTTTTAAGAAGGAATAATTTCCATCCATTTCATCTGCAAAGAACGCAAAAGCTGGAAGAAGGAATCGCAGTAAAAGAGAGGAATTTTGTAGATTCATCCTCAGAAGAACAAGAGAAAATAGCAATTTTTCAAGAAATATTTTAGTGATGAAGCTACCTTCCACAGGGATGGATTCTTCAACAGCAAAAATAGTGTTTTTTTGGGAAAGAGAGAATCCTCATGCTACAGTATCGAGAAATAGCCAGAAGAAGTTTTCAGCCAATGTTTGGGCAGGAATGGAGGATGGGTTCATAATCGGAAACAGTTATCTACAATTCTTGCGGGAGAATCTACCCAACCTTATGGAAGATCTTCCACTGAATCAATTCCAAGAAATTTGGTACCAGCATAATGGTTGCCCCGCACACTCAGTAAGAAATGTCCGAGAGTACCTAGATTCGGAATTTCCCCGTCGATGGATTGGTCGGTTTGGGCCTATTTCATGGCCTCCCTGTTCTCCAGACCTAACACCTCTCGATTTTATTTCTGAGGTCATATAAAGAGTCTTGTTTATGATTATGACAATAGGACTCCAGTCAATTCAAAGGATGATTTGGTACAACGAATTAATGAAGCAGCCGATGAAATTCGTCGAAACCCAATAATGATTTGCTCGGCGGTAGATAGCATTGCAAAAAGGTCTCGATTATGTATTCAGAACAATGGTGATATTTTCGAGAATGTATTATGATTAAAGATTTTTTCTCAGATATTAAATACGATTTTCAATTTTTCATTGATTTATTATTGTATTGCGTTCATGCGAAACAACATCTCCGAACTCGTACAAGTTAAAGATAAGCTTCGAAGCTTGTAGTTTCTGAGGGGTCCCCTCGAGAAGCCTAGGAGTAATCAGTATAAACAATCAATAATACTATAAATAAAATTCAAAAGGTCAGGAGCTTTTGCGCGTATGTTCAAATTCGTGACCAAAAGAAATTTTTTTATTGTTCTAATGACACGATCATCACGAAATTCTTTACCCAACTGTGCATTCACATTTGCTAACTAATTACTCAGCTTCATCATGATCGCATCAGTATTTTTTGAAATATGCGGAAATAACAACGATAACGGGAAAAGAAACACAAATTTGCCATATTTTCCCTCGCTCTCCTTCCTGAAGAATTCGCTTCATAATAAGCCTTAAACATATCACTCTTTTCCGAAATTGAATAGCGCACATCTGCTTGAATTCAAATTCGTTTGGAGAACTTGGGAAATAATATTCGAAAAAACTGTCAAATTTGATTAACTACCGTTGCTTGATAACGGACATTAATGAGAAGAATGAATCCGATTTAGACTTAGACCATAGAAAGAGGAGACACACCTTTCAATAATAAATAGCGAAGCCAAGTTTCAAAATCATCAGAACTGAACTGGGTGATTGTAATACTACGGAATCAAAATGTATACTCCATTCACTTTTATAAAGTATCCCGGGAGGCCAAGTTTTAGGTTTATCAAGTTTTTTCACCAGAAAAAATCGCAGGTTGGCACTTGTGAATGACATTACGTCAATTAATAAATGTCGGAGACGATGCCGGCGTTTATTTTTCATTATTAATTATTAATTATCAAGCCTGGAAACTAAGAATGCCGAAGGTAGTTTCGAAAAAGCAGAGGTAAAGTAAATTTGGTATCGACAGTTCATGACCAGCTATCCAACATTTTCGACGTATAAGTGAGTGAAAACCAAGGTTTTATATTTTATATGAATAGATATTCTTTTTTTAGCTGCACATAAACACAATTAGGAGGATTTTAAGTGAAAGAGACGCCAAAGAATTTCCTACTATTGGGGAACCCAAAAAGACACTGACTGAATATTTTGAAGAAAGTTCTGCAACGACAGATTTGGAATTATAATTTGAAAAATGAACACGTTTCGATTGATACAGTACTCACTTTTGCGAAAGAGCTGCCTTTTTCAACAGAACCCTCTATGCAGTGTGAAAGTCCTAACATTTGGCTTTTCTAGTATTGCAAAAATGTCGAATACCCTCCTTATAAAACTAGTACTGTATCGAAGATTTTCTACGATCAAGGAGGTTCAACTGAATCAAACAAAATGAATTATATTATGGATATGGAAGAGGAAGTTGCTGCAAACCACCTAGATAGAAAAATAACCAATTGGGAAAGGCTTTCTCTTTATAAGGGACATAAAGCTTCTTCGTAAACCTGAGGATCTCAAAAATAATTGCTTGGAGGTTCAGATATGGTCGGAAGACCTTCGTTGTCAAGGACCAAATGTGGGTTATATACTATGTCCTGATGATTTTCTATCTCCTTTTCGGTTGCAGATTTCGAGATATTTTGTCAGTGTCAATCCAAAAGAAAGATGAAATGTTGTTCCTGAAGAAGATTCTGTCCGTTATGAATATGTCAGCCTATTCTTTGAAAAAAATTACAAAATCTCTATACTTATTCAGAGGTTTTTATCGTTGTGCTCATGTATCATGGGTAAAAATGTATGGTGTCCTATTCAAATCTGTTTTCCTAATACTGTAATTGCTTTGAACATGCCATATTGTATGATACATTAAAGAATCTAATGCTCTTTCTCAAAAAGAAACATATACATGTAACGATGTTAGAAATTATTGTTTGGTGATGGAAAATTGTTGAAGTTTTTTTTATTATGTATCAAAACCAATTTCTTTATTGTGTTACCGTTTTCTCAAGTTTTATATCCAATCATTATATGCCAGTTGATATGATAATTAAATTTAAGACGTTTAACACCCACCTGGAGATTGAATATTTGAATTGACTTCGAAGTATGTCCATAAAACATAATTCCATATCTTGCTTTTGACTCGAATACTGTATGATAGATGGTTTTCATGCAGAATTTATCCAGATATCTTGTCATTACACCCAAAGATAACAGACTGAAGCTAAGGTGCATCCCAGTTTAGAAATACGTTCTTCTTGATTCGGTTTACCTATCATTCACATAGATTCCCAAGCACTTTGTAAATGGAGTTAGTTCTTTTAAGGTTCAACAGTGACACAGGTTTCGTAGTACCACTACATTTTCATACTGGAGTATTTAAAGGGGTGCAAAAAGGTATTTCAATTTCTTCTGTAGGCTTATTATTTTTTGGAAAGTGGGGAATTCCACTGTACATTTATGAGTTTTTCTGTAGGGTTATGCGAATACTTTTATTCTTTTTTCGAATGAACTATCACAAAGTAACGGACTATTTTGTCCATTATTTTTCAGTAAAATTTCAACACTCGGTTCTTGATTTCCGTACAAGAAAATAGCACAACTGAATCTCCCAACCATGTTTATATAGGTGAAATATTTCCAGTATTTAGGCGAAAAATATAATATTTTCTCGAATTCATTATTTTCCCAAAGTAAATAAACATTTTGATAAATACGTAATTACTACGACATAAATGTAGAAACGGCAACCTTGCTGGTTCAACTGACAGAAGAATGACCATAACCTAACATTTTCAAAATATACACGGTGAAATGTGTCAGAATTCCATGGCCAACCGGTATACTTTATAAAAGTGAATGGAGTATAGTAGAAATTTTTGCAACGTTGTGACGTTCGTTGAATTTTCTAATAAATTAACTCTCAATCAAAATGAAAAGTTTCTTAGATTGAAATTCATTTACTCATTTGTGCGTGAATGCCAGAAACGAGTATTGGTTTTTTCAACTATTGTGCATTCTTCACATTACATATACTTAAGTATATGTAAATGTTCGCGAAACGGATCGATCTTTTTGCCCCAGATTAATGTATAAAAACGTTTGGCAATACGGTTTTTTGAATCTATGTCCAGTTCATTCATCAATTACGTGCCGCCATCTTTATTCTATGATATTTCTGACAATTCGAACAGTGTTGTCAACAAGATTTTGAGCTTCATTGTATATTAAAAGCGTTATTTGGATTTATTTTTGAATATCTCCAGCCAAATACGATAAGAAAATGGTTCGTAAGTGTCTTGTGTGTGGTAAATTGGACTATTTGAATCCTAACTTGAATTTGCACAGGTATGTTCTAATCTTTTCATACTTAGTATCAGAGGCGTAGATTTTTAGAATTTCACTTTTCAGATTCCATTCTGATATTGAGAAGAGGAACATCTGGTTCTCAATCCTGAATATTACTTGATGATCTTTCTCAGAAACTATTTGTATGTTCCGAACACTTTGAGCTAAAAGATTTAGTTATTCGAGTGAATGGTACCAGATATCTCAAAAATGATGCCAATCCCCTTCTTGCCAAACCAATCTTCGAACTTCCGTCCTCAAGGTAAGTTTCTGGGAATTTCCAGATAAAGAACCAAAATATTGAAATCAAATATTAGCCATTTCACCAAAAAAATCATCTGGAAACTCAACAGAGGGATGGATCAGATATAAGCATCTCACATATGATAAATTCGATAAATTGATAAGTCTCTTCCCAGTACCTGTTCTCCTACCGGCAGGTGGAATGGTTGTAATTTTTGTTGCATTAGTGATTAATTATATCTGGTGTAATCTGTTTTGCAGGGTTGAAAAAATTGAGCCAGTGGAGAAATGAGGTTCATCTTCCCGTTTCACGGAGGCACCATCTTCTTCTAAAATTAGAAGAATAAGGTGAATATTTCATCTCAAATCTCTTAAATTCCATTAACTCTGACAACTAAGTCATGATCATATCAAGAAATCTTCTCTTCTTTTCAGGCATTCATTAATTCAGGAGTTGCAAGAGATTCATTTCAAAGAATGTTAAAAGATCCAAGCAAGCAGGAGTACAACGTACAACCTATGATTGGAAGCCTTTGCATTAACATTGGCCTCTTTTTTCCCCAAGAATACAATTCTGTGAGGAAAACATTCATCAGCAACCCTCCCCTTTTAGAAACTATCTCAAAGTATAGATCTGTGGATGGAAGTCCAGGTATCATAAAAGAAGCATTGACTGCTCTGGTCCAAAGACAAGAAGAAGTTTCATATCCCTGGTACTGGTACAAGATTCTCAGGATATGTTAATATTGGTAGTTGGTACCAACTTGGATTCTGCCTTCCAAATAGAACTATGACTATTCAATGTAATATGGCTTTGAGAGGAGCAGTTAACAGCAAATGGACCCGTTTTCAATATCAATGTTTTTTTTAATATCGCATTCAGTAGATTTACTATGGTTTTATGATTGTATTATGTTCTTCTTCATGATGTGGATAGTGGATGAATGAATGAGGTTCATTTTCTTCAAGGAATTATGCTAAATTTTGTGAATAAATAAAGGAGGCATGAATTATTGTTGCTTTTTTCATACTGAACGCCGTTCATAGGCATATAATGTACGCTCGGCAATTCGCCGCCCCGTAGATTTCAAATATTGATTGATGACTCGGTTTGATGCTTTTTGCAGCCATTACTTATCATACTTGTAATAACGTGATAAAATACCTCAATTTATTATAAAATCTCGTGAAGAGGAAAATCTGATTCCTTCACATGAATTTACACATTTTTGTGGTCAGTTTCAGCATTCAATGAATCGTGTAGTTTATTTTATATACCTTAATTGACTTCCTAAAGAATCAATTGTTTTTGTATTATTTTTCATACTTATTTTCACTGATTCCAAGTAATATGAAAAAGCTACGCATTTTAATATATTCAATAATTCATTTGCATCAATTACGAATCTTCGAATATATTTATAGTACCTACAAAATAATTTCACATTTCTATAAACCGCCCTCGTACCAATATTGAAAGAATTCGCCATTAAAAGATTATTAACTCGTTATTTTATTTCCATTCTTCAAAATCAATAACTCCACGTCACTGGATTTTTCAAAGTCAGATTCTGCAATGTTGCCACATAAATGTAAAATGATATTGCTATCCTTTATGCTATCTTCGTCCCACTCATTGAAGTCTGACTGAATTTTGGCTTCATCAATTCCCGAATTTATGAATGAGATACTGTGTCTCCTCTTTCTATGGTCTAAGAATTTACACCTGAACAGGAAAGGTGGCTCAACTGTCGCTACTGTCCGAAAGTCAGGAGTTCGATTCCCCCCAAAGTTTTTTGAAACATTTTTTGTTTGTTTTTTAATTCATATCTCTATCTAGAACATTCTGGTAGCCCAGTAGCATAATTTTGGCTTTCGTAAGTTCACTAGTTTTTTAGATAAAAATTATGAAAGTACTCCGAGCGTAATCTTTGGAAGGCTACAAAAGAAAACCAATGAATATTTTTTCATTCTGTTTCGACACAAGTGTTGAGAATAAAAAGTTCAACCTTGGAAGATTTCAACAATTTCGGCCGAAATCTTTTTTTCACTGAAGACATGTAAAAAAAAAGTTGAGTTCGAATTTTGAAAAAATGTTTTCACGGAAAATCTTACAAAATCGAGTACGTTGAAATAGTGCTTTCCAAATTGGCAACCACGAAATTTTAACTTTGCAGATTTTTCGCCATTTTGAATTTTTTTTTCAGAATTCTACACCACAATTCAACTGAGCCCTCAAAAATACTAAGATGTGACCAGAAACCGTTATTTCAAATGTCACGCATAACTCACCAATCGATGCATAGAAATACCTAGTGTTGGCACTGATTAGATTTTGTTTAAGACTTTCTTGTCGATCGAAAATCTGATATTTCCTGCGGCTTTTCATTTCTCCCGAAAGGGGTCGCGTTATTTGTCGTTGCCGCAGTAGCGCCACGACCGATAAATATTGCGGATTTATTCCGGAACTAGACCAAAATCTGAAATCTAGGATGCCGTTTTGATCTACAAATTTTGGTGACGCTTTTAGTGAGCAGTCGATACACCAGGTATTCTATGCATCTATACTCACCACAATCATCAGAATATTGCTCAAAGTTGACATTAAACACCCTGTATCTCGCTTATGCAAAAATGACTTCCTCGGTGTTATCTATACGGCTATATATGTTTGTCCAGTTTATGGTGAAACACCCTGTATAATGTTTATCTTTAAAACCTTCGATAAAAAATTCTTTTTCACTTTTGACACAAATCGTTTCGGAAATTTTCAATTATTTTGGAATTCAGGTTTTTACTTCATCATCTCGCTTCCTGAACGTGATTTCCCTGATTTTTCAGTTATTCCGAAATATTACAGCAATCAAATGAAACAGGAAAACCTTCTTCCAAAATCATCATCTTCTATCGCAATGTCCCTAAGTTCACAAGGTGGTTAGTTTCCTTTTCAGATAAAATCAATAGTTATACCTGACACCAAAGATTACATGAGCACAAGGAGGCTAGGGTGATAATTGATGAAAGGATAATCATTTAATAGTAGGCGTCAATTAGTATTAAGAAAGCATGGCTCTTTGTGACTGGAATTCGATACCAGCTTGAAATGGCGACTTTGTAATTACCTACCCCCAATTATTGCTCTGTTGAAGTGTTCCTATCTATCAAGCAAAAAGTTATAACTTGGATTCTTTCTATTATTTAAAATTTCTTGACAATCTATGATTTCTACATTCCTATTATCTTTTATTCATATAAAAGCACATAAAATCATAGACGTTAAACCTATTCATATAGGTTTAACGTCTGTGATGATAATTAGAGAAAGTTTGAACGGCATGCAGACAATTAATTTTTTTTTAAATACCGAAAAAAGTTTCACATCGTGCAGGAAAGTAGGAAAACGCAGGTTTGATTCCTGCACGGTGTGTAACTTTTTCCGGCATTTCAAAAAAATTGAATTGCCTGCATGCCGTTAAATCTTTCTCTAATTATCATTTCAGTCTAAAAATTAACCCACAAGATTTCCTTTGGCTGGAAAAATATAAAAATCAGAGGAGATTTTAGATTTTTTGATATCAAACAATTGGGTTCGACTGAAGGCGAGTTTATAAAGCAACTAAAATAAAATAAGAACTAAAATAAAATAAAATATGAATGTTCACTTGATGCATTTCAATGACAGCGTTTAAACAGGAAATAAGCTAAAATAAGGAATAAGAATAAGAGATTGTCAACTTTTATCTTTTTCGCTAATTTTATTTGAAAAATGATAGTGCGCATGACCCAAATCCACTCCCCAATCTTTTCCGTATTGACACTTTTGACAAGTTCTAGTTTTCTAACCTTAAATTTAATGAATATTTTTTAAATCATTGTTGATAATATATTTAATATGGATGACCAGGAAATAATGATGGGAGCGATGTTGTTATTGATAACAAGTACTGCTATTATCGCCTTGAATAAAAGGCGGAATAGGCGATTCAAAACTCGCCCTATGAATAGGGTCAAAAGAAATAATGTTTACAAGAACTTGTTGGACTATGCAAAAACGCATGATCGGGATCAGTTTTTTGAGTAT